>CM077157.1:115105938-115770437 GCA_039583875.1 Platanthera guangdongensis | reverse complement strand
CGAGTCGGACTAACGGTCGCGACTACGGCTTCAGCCACCATGCCTAATCCACTAACGGAGCGGATCTCTAATGCAAAACATGCCGGGGACGGACTCAATCGACCCGGAGGTTCCTCTTGAACCTTGGCGACCCAAACCCCTCTCATTTGAGTGTTTGGTGCCCAAAACTAGAAAAGAAAAATGATGCTAAGACATACATCCTAAAACCGAGAGGAGAAGTGTCGTTACCTTCCGACTCCTCTTCCTAGCCATGGCAAAATAGCCGGATGAAAACCTTCGCAAAGCTTTATCCTCCACGGATCTGGACTCGGCTCGCGATTTGGAGCACCGACGCCTCTCCTACAGCCCAAACCCTCCTTAACCTTCTTCCTTGCTCTCCCTTCTCTCTAGAATTTAGTAAGAGAAAGCTTGGAGAAGAATGAGGGTTTCCAACCCTATTCTCGGACTTAACTCCCCAAGAGCAGTCCTGGACCATCAGATCCCAAAATAAGGGAAATAATGGCCACGATCCGTCTGAAAAATAAAACACATGGGCCGAACACGGCCTGGCACACGCCCGTGTCCAGGGCCGTGTCCCGCATTTGCCGTCACAAATTGACGTGCCTGGAATAACACACGGGCATCCGACACGCCCGTGTTCGACCTGACACCCCCGTGTCCCGACTGACACGGTCGTGTGCCTCCATCGACACAGCCCCGAAAACAACCCAAGAAGGACACGGCCTGGGACACGCCCGTGTCCCAAGCCGCATGTGAAGTCTCGACACTCGTCGACTGCCTTTGTGTCGACACCGCGGAAAAATGTCGAGAGAAGATCATCGACCAAGCGGGACACGCCCTGTGACACGCCCGTATCACAGGCCGTGTGCCCCTGTCTCAACACTCGACACTCGTCGAGTGGACTTCATCGAGAGAAGTCTCGACACTCGACTGACACGGCCTTGGACACGCCCGTGTCCTAGGCCGTGTGCCTTGTCTCGACACATCGTCGAGCGAAAATGTCGACACCCCGGGCCGGTTGTCGACACGGGCTCGACACGCCCTGAGACACGCCCGTATCTCAGGCTGTGTGCCCAATCTCGACACTTTGTCGAGCGAAAAATGTCGACTACGCGACCAAGTCGCCGACTCCAGCCTGACACGCCCTGTGACACGCCCGTGTCCAAGGCCGTGTGCCCCCTACCAGAAACAAAAATTGGCTAGAAAATGCTGGTCGATCCCCTCTCAAATTTTGCGGTGTTTCAACTCGCCCCCCCCCCCCCTTAACAAAATTTCGTCCCGAAATTACAAAGCAAAAGGGAACACAATTTAAATGGTACCTGATTTGAAGAGCTCTGGATACTCTTCTAGCATGGCTTGTTCTCGCTCCCAGGAGAACTCCTCACGACCACAGTTGTCCCATCGGACTTTCACGAGTTTAACCTCTTTACTCCGCAACTGCCGAGTCTCTGAATCCTCTAAAGCAATTGGAAGGACCGCGTCCTCAAGTCATCCTCAATCGGCACCGATGCCGGCTCAATCACCACACTAGCCTCCACCAAGGCTTTCCTCAAGACGGAGACATGGAAGACGTCATGCAATCCACTCAGCTCCGCAGACAACGCCAACCGATAGGCTGCTTCTCCCACCCGTTCAACAACTTCAAAAGGCCCCAAAAACCTTGGACTCAACTTCTTGAGTCAGCAAATCCGTGAGACGCCTTTGAACGGCTTGATCTTCAAATAGACCCAATCACCTACGGCAAACTCCAACTTCCTGCGACGAGCATTAAAGTATTTTGCTTGCTGGTCTTGCGCCACCTGCATACGCTCTTGAATGGTCCGCACCAACTCACAAGCGTCAACTACCACTTCTTTTCCCAAAATTTTAGTATCTCCCGCCTCTGTCCAAGACATCGGTGTTCGACACCGTCTCCCATACAAAGCTTTGTATGGCGTCATTTTTATACTTGCTTGATAACTGTTATTGTACGCGAATTCCACCATGAAGAGGTGATCCTCCCACTTCTTGCCAAAGTCAAGAATGCACATTCTCAGTATATCCTCCATAGTACGATTCGTTCTTTCGGTTTGCTCGTCTGTTTGAGGATGGAATGCCGTACTGAACTTTAGCTTTGTGCCCAAGCTCTTCTGAACCAATCTCCAGTCCTTGGACGTAAATCGTCCATCTCGATCGCTAACTATGCTCTTAGGAATCCCATGTAGTCACACAATGTTGCAAACATACAACTCCACCAGCTTCTCCACGCTGTCCTCCTTCCGATTCGGGATGAAGTGGGCCACCTTGGTTAAGCGATCCACGATCACCCAAATAACATCATTACCCTGCTGCGATCTAGGCAAACCATGTACAAAATCCATGGAGATGTCATCAAATTTCCATTCAGGGATTGGAAGGGGCTTCAGGAACCCGCCCGGCTTCTGACATTTGGCCTTCACCAAGGCACAAGTTTGGCAATGATTCACATACAAAACTACGTCCCGCTTCAGCCCCGACCACCAAAAGGATTTCTTTATATCCAAGTACATCTTTGTACTGCCCGGGTGAATGAAGTACTTTTTGAAGTGAGCCTCAAACATCAACTCCTCACGGAGTTTGCCAAACTGCGGTATACAAACCCTTCCGTCCTTCCTCAGAATCCCATCAATCATCTCCCAGGCGCTGCTCTCGCCCTTTTGAGCCTCCAACACAAAAGGTTGAAACTCCACATCCAACCGAGTCGCTTCACGAATGCGATCGGACAAGTCATTCTGTATTTCAATCCAGTTCAACCGAGCCACGTTGGACTCGCCTCTCGCAACACATTCCAAACCAAGGGACTCCCATTCCCGTACCAACCACTCATCATGAGCTTCGATCCAATTCCTTTGCCCCGAGTAGTTTCTACTCAAGGCATCCACCACCACATTGGCTTTACCCGGCGTATACTGAATCTCCACCTCATAGTCTCCAAGAAACTCAACCCACCTGCGTTGCCGCATGTTCAAGTCCTTTTGATCTAGGAGATACTTCAGGCTTTTATGATCCGTGAAGATCTCCACCTTTGCACCATACACATAATGTCGCCATATTTTCAACGCAAAAATTACCGCCGCCAACTCCAAGTCATGGACGGGGTAATTCCTCTCATGAGGCTTCAGCTGTCTAGACCCAAAAGCTATCACCTTGCCATGTTGCACCAAAACGCAACCCAAACCGCATCCCGATGCGTCACTGAAGATCTGAAATCCCTCGGTCCCTTGCAGTAGACTTAGGATTGGAGCCATCATCAGTCTCTCCTTCAGTGCCTCAAATGCTTAACTGCTCTCTTGAGTCCACACAAACTTATGATCTTTACGAGTGAGTGAGGTGAGGGGTAGTGCTATCCGCGAAAAATTCTCCACGAATCTCCTGTAATACCCGGCTAGTTCAAGAAAACTTCAGACTTCCGCCATGGTCCTCAAGATTGGACAATCTCTGATGGCTTCCACTTTTGTTGGATCCACTACCACCCCATCCCCACTAATCACGTGGCCCAAAAATGCCACCTTCTCTAACTAGAACTCGCACTTGGAGAACTTTGCATACAACTGATTCTCCCTCAACACTTGCAAGACCACTCTCAAGTGGGTCTCATGCTCCCCTTCCGATTTGGAATACACCAAGATGTCATCAATGAAGACAACCACAAAAGAATCCAAGTATTCCCGAAATACTCGATTCATAAGATCCATGAACACAGATGGTGCGTTCGTCAGCCCGAACGGCATCACCATAAACTCAAAGTGTCCATACCTTGTACCAAAGGCTGTCTTGGGGATGTCCTCGTCCCGAATTCTCAACTGATAATAGCCTGACTTTAAGTCCAATTTTGAGTACACCACCGACCTTACCAACTGGTCGAACAAGTCGTCTATCCGATGAATCAGATACTTATTCTTAAGGGTCAATTTATTCAGCTCTCGGTAGTCTATGCACAACCGCATACTACCGTCTTTCTTCTTTACAAACAACACCGGCGCACTCCACGGCGAAGAACTGGGTCTTATATACCCTTGCTCCAACAGTTCATGTAGCTGTACTTTGAGTTCAGCCAACTCCTTTGGTGCCATCCTAAATGGAGGACGTGACACCGGCCTAGCCTCCGGCACTAACTCGATCGAGAAATCTATCTCCCGCCGAGGAGGCGCTCTAGGAAGTTCATCCGGAAACACATCCTTGAACTCTGCCACTACGGGCACTTCCTCAATAGATAGCTGGGAGAGACGAACCTCCAATAACGCTACAAGCTCTACACCACCCTGGTTAACCGCCCGCATCAATTGCATGGCTGAAATCAGGGAATAGGCCACTCCACAAAGGCCCTCAAATTTGACCTCCGCCTGCCCTTTGCTCTTTAGGGTCACTACATTAGATAGGCAATCAATACTGGCGCGCTGCTCGGTAAGCCAGTCCATGCCCAAAATGACATCGAACTCAACCAATGGCAAAATCACTGCAACCAAAACAAAGTCAACTCTGTCCAGCTCCCAACAGATGCGTCCTTTGGCCCCGGTGGTCATGGATGACCCATTAGGCATGCGCACTTTCAACTCCGTGTCCGCCGAGAAAGACTCAACTCCTATTCTCCGGATGAAGCTCTCCGCGAGAAAGGAGTGCGATGCTCCCGTATCAAATAATACCCTAGCGGGGTATCCGGAAACTAATACGAAGCATACAACATAGACATCACACAAAAGGGTCTAAAAGTATGAAGCAAAAAGTTTAAACATAAATTTTCTTCATACCTGTCACCACATCGGTTTGGCGGATCGCTTCCTGCTGTCCAAGGTTGTAGGCCCTTGGTTGCACCGGTTGGAACCGAGAAGCGCTTGACTCCGCCATCTTCCCTTTCTCCGCAGCACTGGGGCCGGAGCGTACAGTCTGCTCCTGCCTTGCCTCTTGCTCCGCTCCTCCTTGAGGACAAACACGAGCTATGTGCCCCACCTTACCACAGTTGTAGCACGTCGGCGGTCCCCTAGAGTGAGAACCTCCAGGCGTCCACTTGCTCTTCTCACCGGATCTGGAAGTGTGAGGCTTCTTCCTCCACCTACTCCCTTCAGACTTTCCCTGAGATTGGGGAGGCTTCCCTTCCCCTTGCTTAGGAGTGAAACCCTTACGATGCTGGGTTCGCTCCAGATCACTCTCCAATGTCCTGGCAGCCTCAACTAACTCATTGAAACCAGCTCTCTTCATGGAAATGAGGGGTTGCCTCAGATTCTCCCTCAACCCCTGATAGAAGAGATTATCCCTCTCTACATCATCTGTCATCGTCGTTCCCGCGTAACGATTCAAACGGGTGAACTCCTGCACACACTCGTCCACCATCTTGTCTCACTGCATTAAGTGCAAAAACTGCCTCTAAAGGGCCAACCGTGTAGAAACTGGAATGTACCTCTTTAGAAACGCATCCCCAAATTCCTCCATCGACGGGGTGCGTCCAGGGAACTGGTGGCCGCTATGGCTCACCCACCACAACTTGGCGTCTCCTTCCAACATGAACGCCGCACACTCAGATTTCTTTTCTTCTGGCGTCTCTACCACCATCAAAAGCTCTTGAATGCGAACCCACCAATCCTCCGCATCCGTTGGCGTACCAACTCCCTTGAACGACGAGGGATGGAAGCTCAGGAAATAATTCATGTGCCGGTCTCCATGTCTAACAACCACCCTTTCCGCCAAAGGCTCCAGTCGCCTGGCTTCTCCGCCTGGCACGGTCGTCGCCGCGTCCGGTGTAGTAGGGGTTGCTACCTGAGCTGCCGCTGCAGCTTGGTCTTCCACCATCGCTTCTGCAAGCATGCGGCAGAAATCGGCCGGGTTTACACCCGTGCCCAAAAGACCTGGAGTAGTGGCACTGCTCGCCGAGAGTTCTTCTCTTGCTCTCGACGTTCCTGCCTCATTGCTTGCAATCTTCAAGAAAACAAGAAACAAGAAATCAGTCTCTAAACTCAAGACTTAAACATAAGGACACTCATGGTCCCGCATTACTCTTATGTGGATAACTTCTTTACGCATTGACCTTGAATCGAACCTCCCTCTGATACCAAGTTGTAACACCTCCCCTATAGTGACCGTATAATATGGGTCCGGCCGGGGCCCCACAACATACGGATGCCACAGCTTTAGTATTATAAGATGATATAACTACCTACACTCAAAACTCTTTGCACAACACAGCGGAAATACAAACAAGACTAGAAGTTATCCACCACTATAAGAGTAATAAAAAGATGGCCTTATGGCCTTACAACATAAGAGAGTTCAAACTCAATAAATACAACAGTCATGAAAGTGCACAAGCACTCCTAGTCTACCTCGGCATGCAAGCCGGACAACATGAGCATCAAAACATACAATGCCATAATGAGTAGAGCTACTACAAAAGTTAACACTTCATGAGGCTTAAGCCTTTCTGGCCGGCGAGTTAGCTCCTGCTTGCGATCCTTGCATTGTAAAAATTATTAGTAACGTGGGTCAGCAAAGGCTGACCTCAAACTGTGTAACAAACACATATCCTCCCGGCCGCCCCTAACGGACCCCGGGGAACCCTCCAACCTGCAAGTCAGCACTTCGTATGCAATAGATATATAAAAACAAGAAGTGCATTAAGAATAAGCTTGGATGTCTCAAACATCATACATGTTCTCTACGGGTTGAGCATATAATAAGAAAATGGGTCTACTTATGCAACATGTATGCAACCACCCGGGTTTCACCCAAGGCACCCTATAGCGTATGCATCTAGCACAACATCACATCAATTGGGTACTCATCGTTTCCCCATTGGCATAAAGCCGCAAACAAAAAGGGAGACACAATTCCCCCCAACGACACATAAGCCGCCATATGGAACTCTTGCCTAGGCCCCACCCGCTCAAGGTCTTAGACCCGGGCTTGCCTGCAAGCTCTGACGTCTCATGTCAGGATTCCAACAAACACAAACTGACCGATTCTAAGAAGCCTTGATGGACCCCACCCGCTCATGGCCTCAATGCCCGGGCTTGCCCCCATGCTTGGCATTCTCATCAGTCTCACAGAAGGGGACTAGTCTCGTCGGGACACTCTCCACACATGACGTGTATGTCACGGGATAGCCAGCCGACCACGGAGACACATCCATGCCTTGGCACAACACAAACCAAGACAAATCCACCCTAGTCCCTCATTTGTACTGCAGTGTTCCCGCGCACCAAGGAGACCATCTTCCACTTATGCGGAGCTAACCTTGTCCACCAAGGAAACCATCTGCCGCCATTGTGGAGCTAACCTTGTCCGGTTCCGACTACATGTACCCACTCGAGAAAAAGGGGAAAACATCACCACATCACAAACGACATCTTGCCGCAACGGAATCTCTATGAATCCTTAAAGTTCATATGAAACATCACCGAGTCAGACTAACGGTCGCGACTAAGGCTTCACCCACCATGCCTAATCCACTAACGGAGTGGATCTCTAATGCAAAACATGTCGGGGACGGACTCAATCGACACGGAGGTTCCTCTTGAACCTTGGCGACCCAAACCCCTCTCATTTGAGTGTTTGGTGCCCAAAACTAGAAAAGAAAATGATGCTAAGATATGCATCCTAAAACCGAGAGGAGAAGTGTCGTTACCATCCGACTGCTCTTCCTAGCCATGGAAAAATAGCCGGATGAAAACCTTCGCAAAGCTTTAGCCTCCACGGATCTGGACTCGGCTCGCGATTTGGAGCACCGAAGCCTCTCCTACAGCCCAAACCCTCCTTCACCTTCTTCCTTGCTCTCCCTTCTCTCTAGAATTTAGTAAGAGAAAGCTTGGAGAAGAATGAGGGTTTCCAACCCTATTCTCGGACTTAACTCCCCAAGAGCAGTCCTGGACCATCAGATCCCAAAATAAGGGAAAGAATGGCCACGATCCGTCTGAAAAATAAAACACCTGGGCCGAACACGGCCTGGCATACGCCCGTGTCTAGGGCCGTGTCCCCCATTCACCATCACAAATCGACGTGCCTGGAACAACACACGGGCATCCGACACGCCCGTGTTCGACCTGACACGCCCGTGTCCCGACTGACACGGCCGTGTGGTCGGCCGTGTGCCTCCATCGACACAGCCCCGAAAACAACCCAAGAAGGACACGGAATGGGACACGCCCGTGTACCAAGCCGTGTGCAAAGTCTCGACACTCGTCGACTGCCTTTGTGTCGACACTGCGGAAAAATGTCGAGCGAAGATCGTCGACCAAGCGGGACACGCCCTGTGACACGCCCGTGTCACAGGTCGTGTGCCCCTGTCTGGACACTCGACACTCGTCGAGTGGACTTAATCGAGAGTAGTCTCGACACTTGACTGAGACGGCCTTGGACACGCCCGTGTCCTAGGCCGTGTGCCTTGTCTCGACACATCATCGAGCGAAAATGTCAACACCCCGGGCCGGTTGTCGACACGGGCTCGACACGCCCTGAGACACGCCCGTGTCTCAGGCCGTGTGCCCAGTCTCGACACTTTGTCGAGCGAAAAATGTCGACTATGTGACCAAGTCGTCGAATCCAGCCTGACACGCCCTAGGACACGCCCGTGTCCAAGGCCGTATGCCCCCTGCCAGAAACCAAAATTGGCCAGAAAACGCTTGTCGATCCCCTCTCAAATTTTGGGGCGTTACACACTGGGTGGATGTCTTAGGCAGTAAGATTCCCTTCAGCCCGACACGGGTAAAAGTTGGGGGAAGGGGTCTTATAAATGGATAAGAGTGATCATGATTTGTCCTTGTAGAGCAGTCTCAGGATCCCTCCATCCCTCGCTTCATTCTTTGGTTCGGGACGAACCTCGCAGCGGAGGCCTGGTGGACCCTAGTGGAGAGGCTTAGGGATTCTATACTGAACGTTAGTATGCCTGTACACCATTGTTTTCTCTTTGTCAGTCAATTTTGCAAATTTATCTTACTTTTGCAAAGTACAGACACTTTTCCTGTTACTTCTCCAGATACTGGAGTACAATAACAGGGGAATCGCTTCCAGAGGATATGTTCCCGCCACCCCACCTCCAAACCCGGTCGATCCTGTGGCTGAACTATTTGTTGAGACCGACTTGGGACAGACACTGATGGCCATCCTGGCCACCTTCCGGATAGCCTTGGCACAACCACCAAGAGAGATGATGACGCCTGCCAATTTGCTGACAACCTTCCGAGGACTGAGGCCACCCACTTTCAGAGGCACGAAGACTGCCATCCAGGAAGAGGAGTGGGTGGAGCGTGTGGAGGAGCTGCTAGTAGGCATGATGTGCCCAGTAGTAGCTACAGTCTCGTTGGTAGTGACCTTATTAGAAGGATACGCTAGGGATTGGTGGAGAGCTGCCAGCCGCTTGACCTTTTGAGGATGACCGATGAGCGATATACTATGGGGAGAGTACTCGTACGCCCTATTGGAGTTCTTTATTTCAGACGCAGACCGAGCTATTTTGCAGGAAAGGTTCCTGCACATCCGATAGGGAGATCGGACTGTGCCTGAGTATGAGAGAGAGTTCATACACATGGCACGTTTTGTCGGGAATTTAGCAGCCTCTAACAGGGATAGAGCTTCCCGATTCTATCGAGGCCTACGTGATGACCTAGGGCAGGCTCTGATTATGATCTCTCAGTCTACCTTCCAAACTATAGCCTCTCACGCAGCGGCGCTTGACTTGGAGCAGTGGATGGTAGCCCAACAATACAGAGGACGGGTCAATGTCCCTAGAGGTATGAGACGAGATAGGGGAGCTGCTTCTCACAGACAGGATAAAGGGCGCAGGCAGAGGAACCATAGACAGCCTTATAGGCGCCCCGAGCACCCTCAACACCCCCAGCCCTGCAACAGGAAATCAGACCAGCTCCAGCACCACAGCCCGTGCTAGTGGCCCGATGTGATGTTCCCTTTGCAGTTTACTGCTTCTTATGTCAGCAGCTAGGGCATATGAGTGCTTTCTACCCACAGACAATATGAAGGCCAGGACTAGGAGCAGTACTGGGTGGGCACCCACCACAGGGACAAGGCTAGAGGGGTCGCATAGGTAGAGATGGCAGGAGAGGCCAGCAGGGCCGAGCAGCGCCCTTGGAGACCTATGCACTGGACTTGCAGCACGGACTATCCCCTGATGTAGTGATAGGTATATATATTAGGTGATATGAAATATCAGATGTTGCTACTTATGCTATGTACGGGATATATAGGTATGCCTACACCTTGTATATTAGTTATATGATATATATAGTTCATATGTTGTGAGGAATTCTGTTGTTAGGAGGACATTCCGCCAAGACCCTCTTCGATACAAGAGCGACACACTCCTTTGTGTCCCACAAAGTTATCGTAACAAAAGAGAACGTTATTCGTACAACCAGACTAGCTATACGAACCTGTTTGTCAGATGGATCAGATATGACATCTACAAAAAATGCTTGTTCCAGGTTATGCTAGGAGAAGTAGAATTTGAGGTCTACGCAACTATCCTGGCAACAACTGGATTCGACATTATACTGGGAATGGACTGGCTAGCCGAGCACAAGACGCAAATAAATTGTTCAATGAGAGAGGTTCGCCTGCAGAACAAAAATGGCCAGGACGTTACGTTGACAGGTGTACCTTCAATCTCGCTTATTATTTTAACTTTTGCGCAGATTATAAGGTCAGTCCGGTAGAAGAATGAGGTTTACCTTATCTACTTCGAAATGGAAGACAAAACCTAAGTACTCACCAAAGTTCCGTTGGTCCAAAATTTCCCAGAAATTTTTCCTGGGTCCCTCCCCGGATTGCCACCCCAGTGAGAGGTCGACATTCAGATCGAGCTCGTGACCGGAACACGACTAGTGTCAAGAGAACCCTATCGGATGGCCCTAAGAGAACTGGCTGAATTAAAGATTCAAATGCAGGAGCTAATAGATGCTTTATTCATTCGTCCCAGTTCCTCACCCTGGGGAGCCCCAATGCTATTCATAAAGAAGAAGGACAAAACATTACGTCTGTGCTTAGACTACAGGGAGCTAAATAAGCTTACTATACGAAACACATACCCCCTCCCTATGATCGACGAACTGTTCGATCAGTTGCAAGGTGCGTCCGTGTTTTCCAAGATGGACTTGAGATCAAGCAACTATCAACTTCGATTCTGGGAGGAAGATATTCCCAAGACTGCCTTCAGCTCCCTATATGGCCTCTATGAGTTTCTGGTGATGCCTTTTGGGCTCACCAATGCACCCTCCGCCTTCATGGCCCTGATGAATAGCGTCTTTGAGCCCTTCCTAGATCACTTCATGATCGTCTTCATTGATGATATTTTGATCTACTCAAATACCAAGGCAGACCATACTAGGCACATGCAGATGGTGCAACTAAAACTCCGAGAACACTCCCTCTTCGCCAAATTCAGTGAGTGAGAGTTTTGGTTAGAAGAAGTTGGATTCTTAGGCCACACTATAAATAAGAAAGGGGTAGCAGTGGATCAAGATAAGATCCAGGTAGTGCAAAATTGGCCACTGCTCAAAAAGCGACAGATATCCGAAGTTTCCTTGGTCTTACCGGATATTATAGAAAGTTTGTAGAAGGGTTCTCCAAGATTGCTTTACCCTTAACTGCCCTCACCATAAAGGATGTTACGTTTCGATGGACATCGGAATGCGAGACCACTTTCGTCGAATTGAAGAAGCGGTTAACTTTTGTACCAATTCTTACGATCCCCGCAGGGACCGAGGGGTTCCAGATATATATTGGTTCCTCCCTGAGGGGGTTGGAGCCGCTCTGATGCAGCATGACAAGGTGTTGGCCTGCGCATCTCACCAATTTATGCCACATGAATTAAATTACACAGCTCACAATCTAGAGTTGGGCGCTGTCGTCTTCGCCCTTATTACTTGTACGGAGTAAGATGTGAGATCCTCTCCGACCACAAGAGCCTCAAATACATCTTCACTTAGAAAGAGCTGAATCTTTGGCAATGCCGATGGTTAGAATTCCTGTGTGTTGAAACCAAAAACTTGGTCTCTGGGGAGTTCGGGGTCCCGAAAGAGGGGTGACCTCACACCTACTACACTCAGGGGGATGCCACGAACCAAAGGCTCAAGAAACTAGAAACAGACCCTCGGCTCAAGCGTGGAGGCCCCACCTGACAACCGGAAGACCTCAGAGATCTCCCCCTCCCTAGTCAATGTTGAGCTAGGGTGCCTTGGAGGATGAAGAGAGAGTGAAAAAGTGATGCTCTCCAAGGCACCCCTAAGGGCCTATTTATAGTTTTCTGGGAATGGTCTGCAAATAAACAACCTCCACTGCTCTGAAAATTACCGAAATGCCCCCAGATTGGCCTGCCAACATCTAAATCCCGCTGTTCTAAGCGGCTAATTCCATCCACCAGGAGTAGTCCCCCAAGCCGGGCGAGCTGGCGGTTAAACGAGCAGAGGCCGGGCGAGCTGGCGGCCCGCGAGCTGGGGCTAGGCGAGACGGCGGCCTAGCGAGATTGCGGTCTGGCGAGTGGCAGCCTGCTTGGCGAGATGGCGGTCTGGCGAGACGGAGGTCTGGCGAGCGACAGCCTGCTTGGCGAGACAGCGGTCTGGCGAGCGGCGACCTGCTTAGCGAGACAGCGGCCTAGCGAGACGGTGGACTGGCGAGCGGCAGCCCGCTTGGTGAGACAGTGGTCTGGCGAGCGGTAGCCTGCTTGGCGAGATGGCGGTGTGGCGAGCGGCAACTTGCTTGGTGAGACGGTGGTCTGGCGAGCGGCGGCCTTCTTGGTGAGATGGCGATCTGGCGAGCGTTTTGCCTGCTTGGCGAGACGGCGGTCTGGCGAGCATTTTGACTGCTTGGTGAGACGGTGGTCTAGCGAGCGGTAGCCTGCTTGGCGAGACGGCTGTCTGGCTAGCGGCAGCCTGCTTAGCGAGACAGAGGCCTAGTGGGATGCGGCCTGGCGAGGCGGCGGTCTGGCGAGCTGCGGCCTAGCGAGGCTGGGTCCTGGTTGCGAGCTGGGCGGCCTGCTTGCGAGCTGGAGCCTGGGCGACCCTCAGAGGGGCCGGGGGCGGGGGAGAGTGAGTAAATATTTCCTCCCCCTACTAGTATGTTACGCAGGTCCACCTAAAATTGGCCTCCAGTAGTGCAATACTCACAAAAAGCTTAAAAATGTGCACTAAGTCTTGTGCCTTGCTTGGGGCTCACTCTTCACAAATACGGGGTTGTACACAATCCCAACTCTTTTCGAGGTTAGCACAAGCTCGAAAAGAAACATCCAACCCAACGTATTCGCTGAGTGGCCTTCTTAGATCCGAAAATACTTGGCCTCTCCCAGTGGAGTCAACCTGTCAAGCCAGCTAATGGGGGCCTGGGTGACGAGACGGCCTCAGGGTAAAAAACACTTGGCCCCCCCGAGGGGACAACCTGTCAAGCCAGCTAATGGGAGCCTGGGTGACGAGACGACCTCGGGATAAAAAACACTTGGCCTCCACGAGAGGTACCACCGGCCCTGCCCAACTAGTGAGAGCCTGGGCAGCGGGACCATCTCAGAGCGAAAGGGACTTGGCCTCCACGAGAGGTACCCCCAGCCCTGCCAGCTAGTGAGAGCCTAGCAGCGGGACCGTCTCGGAGCAAAAAGAACATGGGCATCCATGAGAGGTACCACCGGCCCTGCCAGCTAGTGAGAGCCTGACAGCGGGACCGTCTCGGAGCAAAGAGAACAGGGGCATCCACGAGAGGTACCACCAGCCCTGCCAACTAGTGAGAGCCTGGCAGCGGGACCATCTCGGAGCAAAGAGAACAGGGGCATCCACGAGAGGTACCACTAGCCCTGCCAGCTAGTGAAAGCCTGACAGCGTGACCGTCTCGGAGCAAAAAAGAACTTACTCTCCCCGAGACACATTCGACCCAACTAGCTAGTGAGAGCCTGTATGAGGAGATCCTCTCGGGGGTAGGACTTGCTCTCCCCGAGACACATTCGACCCAACCAGCTAGTGATAGCCTGGATGAGGAGATCCTCTCGGGGGTGGGACTTGCTCTCCGCAAGGCACATTCGACCCAACCAGCTAGTGAGAGCGTGGATGAGGAGATCCTCTTGGGGGTGGGACTTACTCTCCCCGAGGCACATTTGTCACAACCAGCTAGTGAGATCCTGGATGAGGAGATCCTCTCGGGGGTGGGACTTGCTCTCCCCGAGGCACATTCGACCCAACTAGCTAGTGTGAGCCTGGATGAGGTGATCCTCTCGGGAGTGGGACTTGCTCTCCCCGAGGCACATTCGACCCAACCAGATAATGAGAGCCTGGATGAGGAGATCCTCTCGGGGGTGGGACTTGCTCTCCCCGAGGCACATTCGACCCAACCAGCTAGTGAGAGCCTGGATGAGGAGATCCTCTTGAGGGTGGGACTTGCTCTCCCCGAGGCACATTCGACCCAACCAGCTAGTGAGAGCCTAGATGAGGAGATCCTCTCGGGGGTGGGACTTCCTCTCCCCGAGGCACATTCGACCCAACCAGCTAGTGAGAGCCTGGATGAGGAGATCCTCTCGGGGGTGGGAAACTAGGTGTGTCACTTGAACTCTACCAAATCCAACGTCCTCAAATGTGGAAAAATTTGGGTTACATGATCCCCTAACCCAGCCGGTCGGGGGTAGAGCTTGTTATAAGATAAGACAGAGTGAAATACTACACTAAGGCGAGGCTCCTTCAAGGGGCCTGAGCATGACGACCGTCATCCGCTTCCTTCTCGTCGGACACTTCCATCCTGCTCAGGCTCTCCATGAGTTTCTCCATCTCCTCCACCCTGGCCAACCAAGAGATGGTGTTGAAGGATGTGACATAACATTGCCTTGCCATCTTGGAGTCTCCCTTAACTCTGACCTGGATCTCTCCTGAGCTGAACTTGAGCTACTGGTGGAACAATGACGGCACACAACAGAAAGCGCTGATGAGGGGCCTTCCAAAGATGTCGTTATAGCTGCTTGGAGCGTCAACAATGACGAACCGACAGTTCCTTGAAGTCCCACCCCCAATTTTACTTGGAGTCCTACTCCACCCTCTACCTCCTTCCTCTCCCCTGAAAATCTGAACAGGGGTCCGTCCGAGGCCAACACCCTCCTTGGATCTACCTTCATCTCGTCAAACGCCTTCTTGAAAATGACGTTGACGGAGCTTCTGTTGTCAACCAAGATCCGGGAGATGGTGTAGCCGTCGATGGCTGTCTGGATGACCAGTGAATCACAAAACAAATCCTCATGATCCGACATGTCCTTTGTTGAGAAGGTGATCCTCTCCTCCTGGGGCGGGGTCTGGGATGTTGAAGCGATGCTCCATCAGTACATCACGTGAAGGCTTGCCTTTCGAGTGGCCTAAATTCCCACTCCACTGTGAATCACTCCTATACCTCCTCGGGTTCCTACGTTGAACAGTCCTCATACACGTCATCCCCCCTTCTCTGGGTAGAACTTCAATCTACACCGGCTGTCACAACCCGCATTTTCTTCGAATTTAAGAAGTATCAGAGTTTGAGAAAACACGCGTCGTGATGCCACGTCAAGCAGGGGATAACTGTCGACGCTCAGGCGAACACCCACTAACTAGACTATGAAAACTCATAAGTTTAATGATTAGAAAAATCAATTATATTTTAGAGGTTGTATCCCTCGGCTCAATGGATCGCCTAGTCCACAGTTTAAAACTATACTTATACGCGGCGGAAAATACTTTATTTATATTTGACATCCTATGAGAGTGCATAAGTGACCCCCGAGGTCAACTTATACTATGCAAGACTCTAGATTTATATTATATTATAAGTAGGAAAACGATCTTTTTACGTTACTTGGAAAGTAGTGTATGAGTTTTATAAACATGCTGATCATGAGATTTACTTATTATAGTGTTTTTAGGTTTAAAAATAACTAGCAACCTAGCATAAATCTTCTCAAGAGCAAGTAGACTAACTCCAGAAAGGTAGCAGTAAAAGAAACATATCCAGTATCATAAGGTAAAACTACCAGTGGGCGCCAACAAACTGACACGAACCCACTTGCAAGCATGTATGTTTGTAAGAAAACAGAAAAACTACCTCATAACAGCAAGAGAAAGATCCCTACAACTCAAGGGATCACCAGCAACACCACAACAAATCTAGCCGCCTACCCGGCTACTAATCAGAACCTGAGGCATTCAGAAAATTAAAGAAAACCTCAGCAAGTAAAACAAGGAAATCAAAATTAGAGCGTTAAATAAAAATGGGACAAAGGAGAGTAAGTAATCATGACAGTAAAAGCAAACACTGTCCCAAGTAGGACAAAGTACACCAAGTACCAGGTAATAACAACAAGCCCTGCCCAAATCCTGCAGAGGCTACAAGGCAAAAGACAAGAAAACTTGCCACAATATGCTGCATTCTACAAGGAAGAAACACCTAACAATCCTAATTTGTGAGTTAATGACAGTAGTTAACAACATGAACCTGAGTTGGTGACCAAAAACAGTCGCCCAAACAAAACAGTTCCAACTAAAATAAAATTTCACTGTGTCGGCACAAAACCACCACAAACTCAGCCCGTACATGGGATAAAAAGGGTGGAGGCCACAACAATACCCAGCCCGTACCTGGGACTAAAAATTGGCGGCCACAGCTCGCACACAAAACATCCCGCTCCTTTAGAGCATCAAAATACCACTACCTGCCATAACCCACAATTCGGCCCTCAAAACAAAGGAAGAACGAAAGCCTGACAAGACATCCCCCTAGGAGGTATTCACTCGGGAAGAAGAAAAAAACTGAGAAGGAAATAAATCCCAGCCTACAGGAATCGTCGATCTCCAGCCACAGGAAATCGTCGAACTCCGTTCGACGATTTTACTTTCGTCGAACACAGGTCACGGGAAAAATCGTCGAACGCCGTTCGACGATTTTCCTTTCGTCGGACACAGGTCACGGGAAAAATCGTCGAACGCCGTTCGACGATTTTCCTTTTGTCGAATACTGGCCACAGGAAAATCATCGAACGCCATTCGATGATTTTCCTTTTGTCGAACAAAGGCCACAGGAAAAATCGTCGAACGCCGTTCGACGATTTTCCTTTCATCGAACACTGGACACGGGAGAATCGTCGAACTCCGTTCGATGATTTTCGCCGGACCCAGAACTAAGGCAAATCGTCGAGCTCAGCCCGACGATAATCATCGAACCCAGATCAACGATCTTTGTCGAACTGTCAGCGTTGAGTGCATAGCAATCCTGTACCTCCAACTTCATTTCCGACCTATCCTCTTAACCTAATTCGATCGTATTACTCGCAATGCAAGTATGAAAACCTACTGCTACTAGTTCTAGGGCTGAAAGGCTAATTGCTACCCAAACCGAGATTTAACAGGGAACAATTTGATAATAAAAAAAGAAGCAAGAGTACAACAACCCGACCAGAAACTTGGAGTTTTTAGAACTTGATAAAATGCAAAAAGAAACGTAAAGGAGCATTTCTGGTTTAAGTTCCACAAGATTTTGACGGATAAAACAGAGCAAAATAAACAATCTCGGGAAAACGTGAATGATAGCAACAATAATGACATGAATAGGAGAAGAAAAACTTGGCAAGAGTAGGAGCACCACTTGCCTCAAATCCAGAATTTATCTTGCACAGCCCTTCCTCTCTCTCTCAGCTCCAGCCGCAACAGCACCTAAACATGATTCTAAAGTTTTAATGGCGGAAAAGGGTCAAACTAAAAATTCCGAGACCCCTAGAAACACCCGAAAATTGAATCTCTTACCGTAGGAACGAAGGTCTAAGCGAGAGTAATCCAAATCCGCTTTCGGAATCGAATTCCGTCCACTAACGCTCCCAGAATCGGCGTCTGAAGGGAAGCAGGGTTGGCAGTTTTTCTTCCTCTCGAACAGGCGACGGTTATACACTCACAGAAGGAGACGATGAAAAGTCTCGTTTTTTTCTTAAGGCTATATATGTATATGCATGGACACGCCTATGCAGCCTTAACTGCCACCTAAAAGCCACAGGATTCATTTCAAGTTTCATTAATTAATCATTTACATCCTTTATTATTAACACATCAAAACGACGCGAAAACCGAACCTTCTCAGAATCCGACGAAATTTACACTGTAGCTAAATACCCATGCTATGAACGCAACGGCGAAGTCGAAATCAACTTTCAACGAACAAAACTCGGGTTATCAACAACCACACAAGGAACCTAAAGAGCTAAGACCACGCTCTAACAAATGGCACATGCCGGAAACGCGTCAACGTAACGCCAAACTAGAATTAAATAATCGCAGAAAAATCGGGGGCGTTACAGTCACTCCCCCTAAAAGAAAGTTTTGTCCCGAAACTTTACATATGCTACTTCTACTATAGAAGGAAAGTAACAAATCAAGAGCTACTAGAAAGAAAACGTACCAATCAAATCAAGGGAACAAATGAGGGTGAGCCTCCCTCATAGCCGACTCTAGCTCCCAAGTCGCGCTTTCCAAATCCTGATTCTTCCATAGAACTTTCACCATCGGGACAGACTTCGTCCGCAGCACCCGATCTTGAGTATCCAAGATGCAGACCGACACCTCAACATATAAAAGATTAGGCTCCAACTGGGGCACATCATCCAAGACTTGCCCACTGCTTCACACACACTTCCTTAATTGGCTTACATGAAACACATTATGAACATCTGAGAAATTTGCTGGCAAATCCAATCTATATACTGACACGCCAATCCGCTCAACAATCATAAATGGGCCCACATACCTCGGATCCAATTTCCGGTTCTTACCGAACCTCTTAACACCAACCATCGGGGGAAACCTTAAGAAGCACAAGGTCCCCTACAGAAAACTCCAGGTTAGACCTACGCCGGTTGGCGTTCTTCTCATATCTCTCCTGAGCTATACGAAGCTTTTCCCGAATAAGCCTCACCGCGACTTCCATTTCCTCGAGCGCATCCGGACCCTGCACAGACCTCTCACCGACCTCGATCCAAAACAAGGGAGTTCTGCAGTGCCTCCCATACAAAGCTTCAAACGGATCCATTTACAAGCTCTCCTGGTAACTGTTATTGTATGCAAATTCCATAAGCCGCAAACGCTCATCCCACGCTCCACCGTGGTCCAATATGTAGCACCTGATCATATCCTCAACTATCTGGTTCACCCGCTCAGTCTGGCCATTGGTCTGTGGGTGGTAAGCTGTAGAATACCTCAAATCTATACCCAAACCCTCTTGCAGATTATTCTAGAAGCGAGATGTAAAACGAGAGTCTCGTTCCGAAATGATGCTAACTGGCACACCGTGTAATCTAATGACTTCATTCAGATACAGCTCTGCTATCTTTTTCATCGGATAGTCAATCTTGTACGACACAAAGTGAGCACACTTCGTCAGTCTGTCCACTATAACCCAAACAGAATCAAATCCCCTTGGAGATCTCGGCAAGCCCGTAATGAAGTCCATAGAAATGCTTTCCCACTTCCAATTAGGGATCTCCAACGGAGTCAACTTGCCACCAGGCCTTCCATGATTGGCCTTCACATGCTTGCAAGTGTGGCACTCAACAACAAATCGGGCTATATCACCCTTCATCCCATACCACCAAGCAATCTGCTTCAATTCATGATACATCTTTGTAGATCCTGGATGGTAGGCAACACTGGATCCATGAGCCTCTCTGCAAATCATACCCCTGTTGTCTCCAATAGCGGGGATGCAAAACCTGCCACGACTCTTCAAAGTACCCGCATCATCGATAGAGAAATCCGGCAACTCCCCTCTCTCAGTCCTGAGGTATAAGTGCAGAAGATCCGGATCATCCTTCTGGTGCAACATGGTAAGTGCAATCCAAGACGGCTCTGCCACTGCCAAACTACTCTGCATGTCACAACGCCCCACAGAAATATCCATCAGGAGGAACTCTTCCACTAAACGATCGGCGGTGGCGTTAAAGATCTTCCCCGTCTTCCAGCTCAGGGCGTCGGCCACCACATTGGCCTTGCCCGGATGATACTGTATATCCACATCATAATCGACCACATACTCTAGCCACCGCCGCTGGCGCAGATTCAACTCCTTCTGAGTGAACACGTACTTTAGACTTTTATGATCTGTGAAGATCTTGCACTGAGCACCATAAAGTAAATGTCTCCACAGCTTCAAGGCAAAGATCACTGCTGCAAACTCAAGATCATACGTGGGGTAGTTCCTCTCATGAGTCTTCAATTGCCTTGACTCATACACAATCACCTTCCCTTCTTGCATCAACACACCTCCGAGCCCAACATGTGAGGCATCCACATACACATCATAGTCCATGCCCTCCGTAGGTAATGTCAAAACAGGAGCAGTGCACAACCTCCTCTTTAGCTCCAGAAAGGCCTCCTCGCATTTCTCGCTCCAAATGAAGGCCGTGTTCTTCTGAGTCAACCTGGTCAAAGATGCCGCCAGGGTAGAGAAACCCTCCACGAACCTCGTGTAGTAGCCGGCCAACCCTAGGAAGCTTCTAATCTCCTTGGGCGTGTCCGGCCCGCTCCAACCCATCACTGCAGAAATCTTTTCCGGGTCAACCGAGATCCCATCCTTATTTAGCACATGGCCCAGAAATGAGACCTGAGGCAACCAAAATTCGCACTTGCTCAGCTTGGCGAATAACTTGTGATTCCTCAACTCCGTTAGAACCAAGCGCAGATGCTGCTCATGCTCCTCAGCACTGCGAGAGTAGATCAACACATCATCAATGAATACCACAACGAACTTGTGTAGGAAGTCCTTGAACACCCAGTTCATCATGTCCATGAATGCTGATGGAGCGTTGGTCAAACCAAACGACATAACCAGGAATTCGAAATGCCCATGCCTCAACCTGAAAGCAGTCCATGGAACGTCCGACTCATGGATCCTGAGCTGATGATAGCCAGAACGAAGATCGATCTTGGAGAACACCGTGCTACCACGCAACTGATCAAATAAGTCATCGATCCTCGACATAGGGTACCTATTATTAATGGTGACTTTGTTCAGCTCCCTATAATCAATGCACAGCCTCATCGACCCATCTTTCTTCTTCACAAATAGAACAGGAGCACCCCAAGGCGACGAACTCGGCCTGATAAAACCTTTAGCCAACAACTCGTCCATCTGGACTCGCAACTCCTCCAACTCACGAGGGGCCATCCGATACGGTGCCTTAGTAATAGGATGCGTACCCGGTTCCAAATCAATCACAAACTCAACATCCCGCTTGGGGGGGAAGACCAGGAAGGTCACCAGGAAAAACATCAGAGAAAACACGAACCACAAGAATCTCCTCCAAGCGCAGCACACTGACAGCAGTCCCAACCACCGAGACTAAACAAGCAAAACAATCAAAATGAAATAGCTTCTGAGCACATACCGCAGAAATGATAGGAGAATCCTGACACGGATCAACATACACACTTCCAGGCTGTCCGTTGTCCTTGGTGAAGTCCAAGCGCTTCCCTTTGCACTGAATAACTGCATCATACTTAGACAACCAGTCCATGCCCAAAATAACATTGAAGTCCTCTAGATCAATCATCTTCAAGTATGCCTTCGCAAGAAAGTCTCCCAACAAAACAGGGCAATCCAAAATGCCCAAATCTGACAACACAGATTCACCAGAAGGGAACTTGACGCGTACGGTGTCACGAACTTGATCTATAATCAACCGATAATGCTCAACAAAAGCTCTAGCCACAAACGAGGGGGTAGCACCGGAGTCGAACAGAACACGCGCCCAATGGTTCTTCACTTTAAACTTCCCTATAGGAGTACATATAAACAACTAAGGAACTACCAAAACAAAACTATAACCATTCTAGCAAAATAAAACTTTCAGGCTAGGAAAACAACTAACCTGATATGACCTGAGTCGATGTTTGAGCCTCCTCGGAAGAGATCACGTTCAGCTTTCCTTTTCCCTTGTCCACACGCTGAGGCGGAGGTAAATCCTGAAGTGGAAATGCCTGAAGAATAGGCTGGACCTGAGGACACCTTGCCTTGATATGGCCCTTCTGGCCACACTGATAGAAGACTTTATCCTTGGACCAGCACTAGGCAGCATCATGCCCGGGTCACTTGCAAACAGAATAAGGAGCATCCTTCCTAGGAGCACCTTGAATAGCATGAACTTGTTCCTTCTTCTGAGCTCCCGCCTTCTTGAAACACCTCTCAATAGGGTGGCCTGACCAGCCACAGAAGCTACACACTACCTTGCTCTTCTTTCCTAAAACAGCATCGAGTACCTGGGGGTTCTTCTCTTCAGCAGACTTCCTCTTGTCCTTTCTCATTTGTTGGCCTCGGTTCTTTGCGGTCTCAATTGCCTCCACTTTCAGAGCAGCCTCCACTACCCCTGCATAAGTCTCTGATCTATAAGCACTGGGCAACTGCTGAACCTCGCTCCTCAAGCCACCAAGGAACCGCTTGATTCGATCTGCTTCAACACTCACCAACCTAGGGGCAAACTGACTCAACTTGATGAACTCTATCTCGTACTCATTGACCTTAAGTTGCCTCTGCTTCAGGTGAAGGAAGTCGTTCATTAGTCGGTCACGCTCGACCAAAGGTAAGAACTTCCTCAACAGCATCTCCTTGAACAAACCACAAGAGCAACCAGCCACCAAGCTCTCCTTTTCCCTAAGCCACCAGCTCTTAGCCAAACCCTTTAGCTGATATGCGACTATCATCACTCTCTGATCATCTGCAACACCGGAGTACGAGAACATCTCCTCCATGGAGATCAGCCAATCATCTATGACCATGAAATCGGCCTTCCCATCATATGTAGGAGGGACAAGTCGCTGAAACTGAGAAATAAAGACCATCTCTGCTGGCACCACTGGAGGTCTCAGGGGAGCAGGAGGGGGAGGGGCAGATGACCCCCCTACAGGGTCTTACACCCCCTGAGTCTGCCCTGCCACAACTGCCACCAGAGACTGGATCCGGGCCTGCATCTCCACCATCTGCCTGGTCAAGGAATCGTTGCTCTGCCGCAGGCTCTCGATCACCACATCACTCCGCGCTCTTGAGGACTCACCCTCAGACAGGGGAGTCGACCTGGTCGAAGGACGACTCGCCATCCTAAAACCATAGAAACTAAGGTCAAAACCTAGTGCAACAGTTGGAACAAACTATCAGTACAGATAATACATACATAAATATGAACTTTTAACTGCTATACTTGCTTTGAGATTTTATTTTGTTTAACAAAAGTGATGCTATGCCTAACCTAGGATGGTTAACCACCATCAACTAACTCTTGTGCCTAGATCGGGAATGCAGGAATTTATATTCTTTTTCTGATTTAAAACCATGTGTGTACATATGTCATCCTGCAAATCTTTAACTTGCCACGTTGTGCTTATGCAATGTTATGCTATGCATGATTGTGCTATGCATTCTAAAAAGCCCTAATGCATGTCATGAGCGGCGTGCGCATGAAAATGTTATGCATCCCATACTACATAACATTCTCATGCAACGGAAAAGAAACGTGCTAGTCGCATTCATGTGGTGAGGTTATGTATCTCATACTACATAACCCTCACATGTTGCCCCTATGGTGGATCCATATACAAGCACATATTATGCATCTCATACTACATAATATGCCCCGTATACTTCATGTTATACTATGAGTGTAGTGTTCGTGCTTCAGCCAAGACGTGCTGATGATATATCGGTGTGTGTATGATATGATGCTAAACATCTAATACCTACAAGGAAAGGTTGCCTGACAAATTGTTAAGCAACCTCCCTCTGATACCAACTGTCACGACCCGCATTTTCTCCGAATTTAAGAAGTATCAGAGTTTGAGAAAACACGCGTCGTGATGCCACATTGAGCAGGGGATAACTGTCGACGATCAGGCGAACACCCACTAACTAGACTATGAAAACTCATAAGTTTAATGATTAGAAAAATCAGTTATATTTTAGAGGCCGTATCCCTTAGCTCAGTGGATCACCTAGTCCACAGTTTAAAACTATACTTATACGCGGCGGAAAATACTTTATTTATATTTGACATCCTATGAAAGTGCATAAGTGACCCCCGAGGTCAACTTATACTATGCATGACTCTAGATTTATATTATATTATAAGTAGGAAAACGATCTTTTTACGTTACTTGGAAAGTAGTGTATGAGTTTTATAAACATGCTGATCATGAGATTTACTTATTATAGTGTTTTTAGGTTTAAAAATAACTAGCAACCTATCATAAATCTTCCCAAGAGCAAGTAGACTATCTTCAGAAAGGTAGCAGTAAAATAAACATATCCAGTATCATAAGGTAAAACTACCAGTGGGCGCCAACAAACTGACACGAACCCACTGGCAAGCATGTATGTCTGTAAGAAAACAGAAAAACTACCTCACAACAGCAAGAGAAAGATCCCTACAACTCAAGGGATCACCAGCAACACCACAGTAAATCTAACCGCCTACCCGACTACTAATCAGAGTCGGAGGCATTCGGAAAAGTAAAGAACACCTCAGCAAGTAAAATAAAGAAATCAGAATTAGAGCTTTAAATCAAAATGGGATAAAAGAGAGTAAGTAATCATGACAGTAAAAGCAAACACTGTCCCAAGTAAGCCAAAGTACACAAAGTACCAGGTAACAACAACAAGCCCTGCCCAAATCCTGCAGAGGCTATAAGGCAAAAGACAAGAAAACTTGCCACAATATACTGCATTCTACAAGAAAGAAACACCTAACAATCCTAATTTGTGAGTTAATGGCAGTAGTAAACAACATGGACCTGAGTTGGTGACCAAAAATAGTCCCCCCAACAAAACAGTTCCAACTAAAATAAAATTTCACTGTGTCGGCACAAACCACCACAAACCCAGCCCGTACCTGGGATAAAAAGGATGGCGGCCACAGCAATACCCAGCCCGTACCTGGGAATAAAAAGTGGCGGCCACAGCTCGCACACAAAACATCCTGCTCCTTTAGAGCGTCAAAATAGCACTACCTGCCATAACCCACGATTCGGCCCTCAATACAAAGGAAGAACGAAAGGCCGACAAGACATCCCCCCTAGGAGGTATTCACTCGGGAAGAAGAAGAAAACTGAGAAGGAAATAAATCCCAGCCTACAGGAATCATCGAACTCCATTCGACGATTTTACTTTCGTCGAACACAGGTCACGAGAAAAATCGTCGAACGCCATTCGACGATTTTCCTTTCGTCGGACACATGTCACGGGAAAAATCGTCGAACATCATTCAATGATTTTCCTTTCGCCGAATACTGGCCACGGGAAAAATCGTCGAACGCCGTTCGACGATTTTCCTTTCGTCGAACAAAGGCTACGGGAAAAATCGTCGAACGCCGTTCGATGATTTTCCTTACGTCGAACACTGGCCACGGGAGAATCGTCAAACTCCATTTGACAATTTTCACCGGACACAGAACTAAGGCAAATCGTCAAGCTCAGCTCGACGATAATCGTCGAGCCCAGGTCAACGATCTTCGTCGAACTAGAAGCGTTGAGTGCACAACAATCAGGTACCTCCAACTTCATTTTCAACCCATCCTCATAGCCTAATTCGATCCTATTACTCACAATTCAAGTATGAAAACCCACTGCTACTAGTTCTAGGGCCGAAAGTCTAATTGCTACCCAAACCAAGATTTAACAGGGAACAATTTGATAATAAAAAAAAGAAGCAAGAGTACAACAACCCGGCCGAAAACTTGGAGTTTTTAGAACTTGAGAAAATGCAAAAAGAAACATAAAGTAGCATTTCTGGTTTAAGTTCCACAAGATTTTGACGGATAAAACAGAGCAAAATAAACAATCTTGGGAAAACGTGAATGATAGCAACAAAAATGACATGAATAGGAGAAGAAAAACTTGGCAAGGGTAGGAGCACCACTTGCCTCAAATCCAAAATTTATCTTACACAGCCCTTCCCCTTTCTCTCAGCTCCAGCCGCAACAACACCTAAACAGGATTCTAAAGTTTTAATGGCGGAAAAGGGTCAAACTAAAAATTTCGAGACCCCTAGAAACACCACGAAAATTGAATCTCTTACCGTAGGAATGAAGGTCTTGGTGAGAGTAATCCAAATCCGCTTTCGGAATCGAATTCTGTCCACTAACGCTCCAAGAATCAGCGTATGAAGGGAAGCAGGGTTGACGGTTTTTCTTCCTCTCGAATTGGCGACGGTTATACACTCACGGAAGGAGATGATGAAAAGTCTATTTTTTTCTTAAGGATATATATATATATATGCATGGACATGCCTATTCAGCCTTAACTGCCACCTAAAAGACACGGGATTCATTTGAAGTTTCATTAATTAATCATTTAATTTACATCCTTTATTATTAACACATCAAAATGACGCAAAAACCGAACCACCTCGGAATCCGACGAAATTCACACCGTAGCTAAATACCCACGCTACGAACGCAACGGCGAAGTTGAAATCAACTTTCGACGAACAAAACTTGGGTTATCACTACCCGAAGCCAAAACACAAGCATCCCCCGAGAGGCCTCACCGGTCAACAAAACAGACCCGACTTGCTAGGGGATCTTGCCAAAAAGGCTACCAACAACCACACAAGGAACCTAAAGAGCTAAGACCACGCTCTAACAAATGGCACATGCAGGAAACGCGTCAACATAATGCCAAACGAGAATTAAATAATCACAGAAAAATCGGGGGCGTTACACTGGCGGCTGCTGCAGGGCTGGGGCTCTCGCCTCTCTCACTTCCAGTAATTCAGGGCAGGTAGTTGTGGCATAACCCTCTACCTGGTGGAAGTCACAGTATGACAACACTCTTCCTTCCCTCCTTCGACGGGCTGGGTGATTTCTCCCGTTATCTCTTCCACTTCTTCCTATCTCCATGGCTTGCTGCGGTGAGGGGAGGAGCTGCCTAGGGGCTTGTCTATGGAAGTTGAACCTCCCTTGGCCTCCATGGAAGTTCCCCCCATCTTGGACGTGAACTCTTCTTGGACCCTGAACAGGTCCACCCTGCTGCCTCCTACCTGGTTCTGAACCTTCCTGAGCTCTCCGCTCCTCTCTCCGCTTTCCCTCTTGATGTCTCGAGCCATCTTGCTCCTTCGACTCCATCTCTATTAGCTTCGCCAACTTCTTGACAAATGCCGGGTTGGCTGCCTCCATGGCTATCTCCTCTGCTGCCCTTTCTATCAACTCGTCGAAAGAAAGGGGGGCCCTTCGAGTCAGGCTCATCTTGAAGAACCCCTCGCGTAACCGCACCGTGAACTCCATCTGGAGGGCATACCCCGACATCTCCTGGATATCCAGGATTTCTTCTTGGAACCTGTCAATGTAATGGGCCATCGACTCCTCGGCCCCCTGCCTTATCAGGAAGATGGACTCAAGACTCTTCTTCCTCTTCTTGGAGGTGGAAAAGCGAAGCTGAAAGCTCCGGCTCAAGTCCTCGAACCCATAGATCGATATTGGAGGGAGTTGGTGGAACCAGTCCCTTGCCTTCTCCTTCAACGTGATCGCAAAGAGGCGACACTTGAAGGCATCCTTCATCGGCCTGATGGAGACGGCATCCTCGAACCACTACAGGTGCTGGACGGGGTCATCCTTCCCGGTATAGTAAGCCATGTCGGTCTCTCTGAACCCCTCAGGAATGGGAGCTGAGATGATCAGCTCGCTGAAGGGTGACCCCCTGAGGGGTGCTCTCGCAGCCTTTACTCGCACGACGTGCTCGCCTGGAAGGCTGGCACTCGCCAGGTTGGGTAACAACTCCCAATCGGTGAGGTTTCGCTCGACCCCATCTCCTATCCTCTCCTTCCCGGGTCATCTTCCTGGTGCACTTCCTTCTCCCCCCGCTGAGGTCATCTCACCAAAATGTTGAAACCAAAAACTTGGTCTCTATGGAGTTCGGGGTCTCGAAAGAGGGGTGACCTCACACCTACTACACTCAGGGGGATGCCACAAACCAAAGGCTCAAGAAACTAGAAACATACCCTCGGCTCTAGCGTGGAGGCCCCACCTCACACCCAGAAGACTTTAGAGATCTCCCCCTCCCTAGCCAATACTGAGCTAGGGTGCCTTGGAGGATGAAGAGAAAGTGAAGAAGTGATGCTCTCCAAGGCACCCCTAAGGGCCTATTTATAGTTTTCTGGGAATGACCTGCAAATAACCAACCTCCACTGCTCTAAAAATTACCGAAATGCCCCCAAATTGGCCTACCAACAGCCAAATCCCGCTGTTCTAAGAGGATAATTGCAGTCCATCAGGGGTAGTCCCTCAAGTCGGGCGAGTTGGCAGTTAGGCGAGCTGAGGCCGGGCGAGCTGGTGGCCTGCGAGCTGGGGCTAGATGAGACGGTCGACTGGGCTAGCTGCGGCCTGGCGAGCGGCGGCCTGCTTGGCGAGATGGTAGCCTAGAGAAATGGCAGCCTGGCAAGCGGCAGCTTGTTTGGCGAGACGGCAATCTGGCGAGCGGCAACCTGCTTGGCGAGATGACGGTTTGGTGAGCGGCAGCTTGCTTGGAGAGATGATGGTCTGGCGAGCGGCAACCTGCTTAGCGAGACGACGGCCTAGCGAGACGACGATCTAGTGAGCGGCAGCATGCTTGGCGCGACGGCGGTCTGGCGAGCGACAGCCTGCTTGGTGAGACGACGGTCTAACGAACGACAACCTGCTTGGCGAGACTGTGGTCTGGCGAGCTGCAGCCTGCTTGGCGAGATGGCAACCTAACAAGACGGCAGTGTGGCAAGCAGCAGCCTGCTTGGCGAGACGATGGTCTGGCGAGCGTTAGCCTGCTTGGCGAGACGACGGTCTGGTGGTTGGTGAAATGATCACCCAAGTACAATGAAACGTTCACTCGAGTACGGTGAAACATTCAGAGTATAGTGAAACGTTCACTCGAGTACAGTGAAACGTTCACTCGAGTACAGTGAAACATTCACTCGAGTACAGTGAAACGTTAACTCGAGTGCATTGAAACGGTCACTCGAGTACAGTGAAACGTTCACTCGAGTATAGTGAAACGTTCAATCGAGTACAGTAAAACATTCACTCGAGTACAGTGAAACGTTCACTCGAGTATAGTGAAACGTTCAATCGAGTACAGTAAAATGTTCACTCGAGTACAGTGAAACGTTTACTCGAGTACAGTGAAACGTTCAATCGAGTACAGTGAAACGTTCACTCGAGTACAGTGAAATGATCACTCCTCAAAGGGGCCGACGGTATACAAATATTTCCTCCCCATGATGAGGTCATATCGCCTAGGTCCCTGGGAGACAGCTCGTCGAGAGCCCTGGGAGCAGTCTCACCAAGACCGCTGAGAGCTAAGTCCCGAGGGGTGGGAGTTGAGCAATTACCTCGAGGA
Organism: Platanthera guangdongensis; assembly: GCA_039583875.1. Taxonomy (NCBI): domain Eukaryota; kingdom Viridiplantae; phylum Streptophyta; class Magnoliopsida; order Asparagales; family Orchidaceae; genus Platanthera; species Platanthera guangdongensis. The sequence goes on along the minus strand of CM077157.1, from coordinate 115,741,103 downwards.
GCAATACTACGCAGCATCTCCATGATGCCTTGGATGGATGCCATGAACTCTTCCCTTTCCACAGAGGGTCCTGGGTTGGGGGTCTTATAGGATTCATCGCTACCTCCCTGATCTCCAGCCACGACACTCTCCTGAGATATTCTGTGCTGGTCACTCTCCACGCTCACCGCACCAAAATGTTGAAACCAAAAACTTGGTCTTTGTGGAGTTCGGGGTCCCGAAAGAGGGGTGACCTCACACCTACTACACTCCGGGGGATGACACGAATCAAAGGCTTAAGAAACTAGAAATAGACCCTAGGATCTAGCGTGGAGGCCCCAACTCACAGCTGAAAGACCTTAGAGATCTCCCCCTCCCTAGCCAATGCTGAGCTAGGGTGCCTTGGAGGATGAAGAGAGAGCGAAGTAGTGATGCTCTCCAAGGCACCCCTAAGGGCCTATTTATATTTTTCTGGGAATGGCCTGCAAATAACCAACCTCCACTGCTCTGAAAATTACCGAAATGCCCCCAGATTGGCCTGCCAACAAACAAATCCCGCTATTCTAAGCGGCTAAGTACAGTCCACCAGGGGTAGTTCCTCAAGCCAGTTAAGCTGGCGGTTAGACGAGCTGAGGCCGGACGAGCTGGCGGCCTGCGAGCTGGGGTTAGGCGAGACGGCATCCTAGCAATACGGCGGTCTGGTAAGCGGAAGCCTGCTTGGCGAGACGGCCGTCTGGCGAGCGGCAGCCTGCTTGGCGAGACAGCGGTCTGGCGAGCGGAGGCTTGCTTGGCGAGATGCCAGCCTAGCGAGATGACGGACTGGCGAGCGGCAGCCTGCTTAGCGAGACGACAGTCTGGAGAGCGGCAGCCTGCTTGGCGAGATGACGGTTTGGCGAGCGGCGGCCTGCTTGGCGAGACAGCAGTCTGGCGAGCGGCGGCCTGCTTGGCGAGACGGCAGTCTGGCGAGTGTTTTGCCTACTTAGCGAGACGGTGGTCTGGCAAGCGTTTTGCCTGCTTGGCGAGACGACGGTCTGGCGAGCGGTAGCCTGCTTGGAGAGATGGCGGTCTGGCGAGCGGCAGCCTGCTTGGCTAGACGGCGGCCTAGTGGGCTGCGACCTGGCGAGCTGCGGCCTGGCGAGGCGACGGCCTGGTTGCGAGCTCAGGGCCTGCTTACGAGCTGGAGCCTGGGTGACTCTCAGAGGCGACGGGGGGAGGGGGAGTTAGCAAATATTTCCTCCCCCTACTAGTATGTTACGCAGGTCCACCTAAAATTGGCCTCCAGGAGTGCAAAACTCACAAAGAGCTTAAAAACGTGCACTAAGTCTTGTGCCTTTCTTGGGGCCCACTCTTCGCGAATACAGATTTGTACACTGTGAGACTATGATTTCGCTCTCCAATACTACCCCAGAAAAGCTAATAAAGTCGCTGACGCTTTGATCCACCAGCCTTCGATAGCTGGGAGTTGGCTGGAATAAATCCCTAAGGAGCTGTTCTAGTCTTTAATAGACTTAGAAATTAACTTGGTTGCCTGAAGAGATCCGGAGGAATATAATGCTCAGCTTTATTGGATAGAGATCCAATGCAATATCCGAGATTGGATACGAGAAGATCAGAAGATCGACCTAGAGGTGGTTCCGATCAATCAATCTCTGCAAGGTGGAGCACAAGAGGATTATAATCTGCACGATAGAATTCTACAATTCAAGCATCATATATTTGTTCCCTTTACCGGAGGAATTCATTAAGAAATTCTGCAAGAAGCCCACCAGTCAAGATACTCTCTTCATCCTGGTGTGGTCAATGTACAACCCCGTAGCCGGGCGACTGGGACCCTCCCCAAATGTCAGCCTAGGGGCGTGTTATGAGCGACGAGTTGGTGCGACCCCGTTCGGAGACGTGTGGATCCTCGTGCGTGCGTGCGGAGGTTTTATGTGCGCGTGCATAGAATTTATATATATATATAATATTATATAATATAGATGATATTGTATATAGGGGGATGAGATGAGATCAGCAGGAGGGGGAATCAGGTGGAGCAGGGGGAATGAAAAAAGAAATAAAAAGAGAAGAAAAAAGAAAATAGAAGCAGGGTGTGGGGCTCGGGACAGTAGGAAGCAGAAAAAGAAATGGATGCTGGGAGAAATCGGGGGAACCCTAGCCGCCGCACCTTTCCCCCTCTCTCCCGTCGCCGGCAAAGCAGCAGCCCGGCCCCCTTCCCCTTCTCTCTCCCGTTGCCGGCAAGGCTAGGACACGGCCGCCCTTTCCTCACCCCCCCTCTCTCCCGTCGCAGGCAAAGCAGCAGCCCGGCCCCCTTCCCCCTCTCTCTCCCGTCGCCGGCAAGGCTAGGGCACGGCCGCCCTTTCATACCCCCCTCTCTCCCGTCGCCGGCAAAGCAGCAACCCGGCCGCCTTCCCCCTCTCTCTCCCGTCGCCGGCAAGGCTAGGGCACGACCGCCCTTTCCTCACTCCCTCTCTCCCGTCGCCGGCAAAGCAGCAGCCCGGCCGCCTTCCCCCTCTCTCTCCCGTCATCGGCAAGGCTAGGGCACGGCCGCCACTTCCTCATTCCCTCTCTCCCGTCGCCGGCAAAGCACCACAACCCCGCCCCTCTCCCTCTTTTTCCCGACCTAGAGCAGCAACCATAACCCGCCCTTCTCCCGCTTTTTCCCGATCTGGATATCCAGCAGCACACCCTGATCTCCCTCTTTTTCCAGCCGCCTGGAGCACCCCGGCCGATCCACTATTTTTCCCGACCTGGAGCAGCACACCTCGACCTCCCCTTCTCCCGGCGGCAAGCTCGGCCTGGAGTGAGGCTCGGCCTGGAGCGAGGCTCGGCCTGGAGCGAGGCTCGGCCTGGAGCGAGGCTCGACCTGGACTGAGGCTCGGCCTGGAGCGAGGCTCGGCCTGGAGCGAGGCTCGGCCTGGAGCAATGCTTGGACTGGAGTGGAGATCGACCACCGACGCGGCCACACGCAGCAGAATCGACCCGGAGCTCCTCTCCCGCCCCCGCCGCCAAGCAAGCGACAAGGGTAACGATGTTTCAACTTGGGCAGGTGAAGCCTTCAGTTTATATATTCGCATGGAATCCCCTCTCCACCAACGGGTGGGGGGAAGGGAGCTTTCCGACGGGTTGACGCGTACGTCCCCGCAGTTAATTGCATTAGCACCCGGAAGCGTGAGTACGGGTTTAGGCATACTGTGTGAAGCCCATCCGGACGTGTGAGCCGGATTGGTGATGTTCTGGAGTTCCCGGAGAAGACTCCGAGGAAGTTGTTTATTTGGCCGCTTGCAGGGAATGCGCTCCGTAGCCCCCAAAAAGGGGGTGTGCGCAATATGTTTGGCCCGCTTATATTAGCCGACCGATGACTAGTTGGCCGCCGCTCATCGAGACATTGGCGTACAGGTTTTGCAGTACCAGGCGGGGAGTAGCGGGCTTAAGCCCAAGCTTGTGCCGGCCCTCGAAGGCCCTTTTTGTTTATATTGCCGGCCTGCGTGCTGAGTATGGAATTTGTATGCCTGTAATATTCTTTCATATATGTGATGCTCTGTGAATATGTAGTTTACTCCCGTCTTGGGCGAGCGGCGTGTTCGTGAACCGCTCCCCCGTGTGGGCCCCGAGGTATAGATGCCGGGAAGCCCCTGATGGCCCGTTGTCATCCTTTCAGTGTAGCGGAGTTCCTCTGTTAGCGGCCCAATTGGGGCTGCGTAGAGTAGGGCTGCTGGGCGGTTTTGTGCCAATAGTAAGGCGGGCGGGGAACATTTTACATAGACCCGAGGTGGCACCTCTAGTTTGGGAGTGGATCTCGAGATCCTCCTTGGATGTTCCGGTCGGCCAAGAGAGCCCTCCGAAGGTGCCTTAGCTCAGCCCTTGGCTTGGGAGGGGAAGAGTTTGTTAGTCTTCCGGGTATGCGGCGGGTCCTCCACGCTGAGACCTTGGGTCTGTCCCTCGTGTTCCTAGTCTTGTGTCTAGATCGTTCGCTTGAGGGTAGTAGGTGCGCGGTCAACCCTTCCCCAAGGGTCGAACTCCACAGGAGACCGAATTTCCGATTTCAACATTTTGGTGTGGTGAGCGTGGAGAGTGACCAGCACAGAAGAACTCAGGCGAACATCATGGCAATAGAAATGGAACCAGGTGACGACCAGGGTCATGCGCTGACACTCTGTGTGGAAGGTCTTCATACCCGGAGTCGGCCCATCCTATATATGTTGTTGGAATCCCATAGCACTCGTGGTAGGATTTGCACCTATTTGAAGCGCTCTTTTCTTTAAGGTATGTAAGTGGTGCTCTGATTTTTAATAAGAGTTCTTTAAACACGCCAATACTATTGCAATGAGCCCGCATGAAGAAGTGAAGTGAATTTGGACCTCGAGCAGATCCCGCTGTCAGGCTCTCACCTAGCTGGCAGGGCTGGAAGTCACTCGATGGTGGTAGTAGTGGACCCCGAGCAGATCCTACTGTCAGGCTATCACCTAGCTGGCAGGGCTGGAAGTCACTCGGTGTCATCCTTGGGCCTCGAGCAGATCCTGCTGTCAGGCTCTCACCTAGCTGGCAGGGCTGGAAGTCACTCGATGGTGGTAGTAGTGGACCCCGAGCAGATCCCACTGTCAGGCTCTCACCTAGCTGGCAGGGCTGGAAGTCACTCGGTGTCATCCTTGGGCTTCGAGTAGATCCCGCTGTCAGGCTCTCACCTAGCTGGCAGGGCTGGAAGTCACTCGATGGTGGTAGTAGTGGACCCCGAGCAGATCCCGCTATCAGGCTCTCACCTAGCTGGCAGTGCTAGAAGTCACTCAGTGTCATCCTTGGGCCTCGAGCAGATCCCGCTGTCAGGCTCTTACCTAGCTGGTAGGGCTGGAAGTCACTCGAAGGTGGTAGTAGTGGACCCCGAGCAGATCCCGCTGTCAGGCTCTCACCTAGCTGGCAGGGCTAGAAGTCACTCGGTGTCATCCTTAGGCCTCGAGCAGATCCCGCTGTCAAGCTCTCACCTAGCTGGCAGGGCTGGAAGTCACTCGATGGTGGTAGTAGTGGACCCCGAGCAGATCCCGCTGTCAGGCTCTCACCTAGCTGGCAGGGCTGGAAGTCACTCGGTGTTATCCTTGGGCCTCGAGTAGATCCCGCTGTCAGGCTCTCACCTAGCTGGTAGGGCTGGAAGTCACTCGATGGTGGTAGTAGTGGACCCCGAGCTGATCCCGCTGTCAGGCTCTCACCTAGCTGGCAGGGCTGGAAGTCACTCGGTGTCATCCTTGGGCCTCGAGCAGATCCCGCTGTAAGGCTCTCACCTAGCTGGCAGGGCTGGAAGTCACTCGATGGTGGTAGTAGTGGACCCCGAGCAGATCCCGCTGTCAGGCTCTCACCTAGCTGGCAGGGCTGTAGGCACACCTGGGGGGTAAGGGAGAGAGTTTGGAGTTTGGAAAGAGAGTTTGGATATTTTGCAGGACCCCGAGTGATGCTCGGCCCCGGGTAGACTCGCTGTCAGGCTCCCACTAGCTGGAAGGGCTGTAGGCACACCTCGGGGGTAAGGGAGAGAGTTTGGAGTTTGGAAAGAGAGTTTGGATATTTTGCAGGATCCCGAGTGATGCTCGGCCCCGGGTAGACTCGCTGTCAGGCTCCCACTAGCTGGCAGGGCTGTAGGCATACCTGGCGGGTAAGGGAGAGAGTTTGGAGTTTGGAAAGAGAGTTTGGATATTTTGCAGGACCCCGAGTGATGCTTGGCCCCGGGTAGACTCGCTGTCAGGCTCCCACTAGCTGGCGGGGCTGAAGGCACACCTGGGGGGTAAGGGACCCTGAGTGCTGCTCGGCCCCGGGTGGACTCGCTGTCAGGCTCTCATTAGCTGGCAGGGCTGTAGGCACACCTGGGGGGAAAGGATTAGCTCCACGTGCACAATGAGATACAAAATAAGTGGCTTTGATGTTTCACGATATCACGAGAAATTATGTACTCGTTGTAAGTAATGGTATAAGAGCAATTCAATAGCAGCGAGCCAAAGGGCATCGAGTGATTCAAAAGGATCAGAAAGGTCATAGAGAGAGTGATGCTCCAAGCGCAGATTTCAGTTTCTCTCAAAATGTTTTTTGGGTTGGCTCCCACTCGCCGGATACGTTGGGTTGGATGATTCTTTCCGAGCTTGTGCCAAGCTCGAAAAGAGCGGGGATTGTGTACAATCCCGTAGCCGGGCGAGTGGGACCCTCCCCAAATGTCAACCTAGGGGCGTGTTATGGGCGATGAGTTGGTGCGACCCCGTTCGGAGACGTGTGGATCCTCGTGCGTGCGTGCGGAGGTTTTATGTGCGCGTGCTTAGAATTTATATATATATATATATATATATATATATATATAATATTATATAATATATATATTATTATATTATATAATATAGATGATATTGTATATAGGGGGATGAGATGAGATCAGCAGGATGGGGCATTGGGTGGAGCAGGGGGAATGAAAAAAGAAATAAAAAGAGAAGAAAAAGGGGAGAAGGAGGGCTCGGGTACAAGGGGAAATGAAAAAAGAAAATAGAAGCAGGGTGTGGGGCTCGGGACAGTATGAAGCAGAAAAAGAAATGGATGCAGGGAGAAATCAGGGGAACCCTAGTCGCCGCCGCCCATCTAGAGCCCAGCCGCCGCCACACCTTTCCCCCTCTCTCCCGTCGCCGGCAAAGCAGCCGCCCGGCCCCCTTCCCCCTCTCTCTCCCGTCGCCGGCAAGGCTAGGGCACGACCGCCCTTTCCTCACCCCCTCTCTCCCGTCGCCGGCAAAGCAGCAGCCAGGACCCCTTCCCCCTCTCTCTCCCATCGCCGGCAAGGCTAAGGCACAGCCGCCCTTTCCTCACCCCCTCTCTCCCGTCGCCGGCAAAGCAGCAGTCCGACCGCCTTCCCCCTCTCTCTCCCATCTCCGGCAAGGCTAGGGCACGGCCGCCCTTTCCTCACTCCCTCTCTCCCATTGCCGGCAAAGCAGCAGCCCGGCCGCCTTCCCCATCTCTCACCCGTCGCCGGCAAGGCTAGGGCACGACCGCCCCTTCCTCATTCCCTCTCTCCCGTCGCCGGCAAATCACCACAACCCCTCCCCTCTCCCTCTTTTTTCCGACCTAGAGCAGCAACCATAACCCGCCCCTCTCCCCCTTTTTCCCGACATGGATCTCCAGCAGCACACCCCGATCTCCCTCTTTTTCCAGCCGTCTGGAGCACCCCGGCCGATCCACTATTTTTCCCGACCTGGAGCAGCACACCTCGACCTCCCCTTCTCCCAGCGGCAAGCTCGTCCTGGAGCGAGGCTCGGCCTGGAGCGAGGCTCATCCTGGAGCGAGGCTCGACCTGGAGCGAGGCTCGGCCTGGAGCAAGGCTCGGCCTGGAGTGGAGATCGACCACCGACGCGGCCATACGCAGCAGAATCGACCCGGAGCTCCTCTCCCGCCCCCGTCGCCAAGCACGTGACAAGGGTAATGATGTTTCAACTTGGGCAGGTGAAGCCTTCAGTTTACATATTCGTATGGAAGCCCCTCTCCACCAATGGGTGGGGGGAAGGGAGCTTTCCGACGGGTTGACGCGTACGTCCCCGCAGTTAATTGTATTAGCACCCGGAAGCGTGAGTACGAGTTTAGGCATGCTGTGTGAAGCCCATCCGGACGTGTGAGCCGGATTGGTGATGTTCTGGGGTTCCCGGAGAAGACTCCGAGGAAGTTGTTTATTTGTCCGCTTGCAGGGAATGCGCTCCGTAGCCCCCAAAAAGGGGGTGTGCGCAATATGTTTGGCCCGCTTATATTAGCCGACCGATGACTAGTTGGCCGCCGCTCGTCAAGACGCTGGCGTACAGGTGTTGCAGTACCAGGCGGGGAGTAGCGGGCTTAAGCCCAAGCTTGTGCCGGCCCTCGAAGGCCCTTTTTGTTTTTATTGCCGGCCTGCGTGTTGAGTATGGAATTTATATTCCTGTAATATTCTTTCATATCTGTGATGCTCTGTGAATATGTAGTTTACTCCTGTCTTGGGCGAGCGGCATGTTCGTGAACCGCTCCACCGTATGGGCCCCGAGGTATAGATGCCGGGAAGCCCCTGATGGCCCGTTGTCATCCTTTCAGAGTAGCGGAGTTCCGCTGTTAGCGGCCCAATTGGGGCTGCGTAGAGTAGGGCTGCTGGGCGGTTTTGTGCCTATAGTAAGGCGGGCAGGGAACATTTTACATAGACCCGAGGTGGCACCTCTAGTTTGGTAGTTGATCTCGAGATCCTCCTTGGATGTTCCGGTCGGCCAAGAGAGCCCTCCGAAGGTGCCTTAGCTCAGCCCTTAGCTTTCGAGGGGAAGAGTTTGTTAGTCTTCCGAGTATGCGGCGGGTCCTCCACGCTGAGACCTTGGGTCTGTCCCTCGTGTTCCTAGTCTTGTGCCTAGATCGTTCGCTTGAGGGTAGTAGGTGCACGGTCACCCCTTCCCCAAGGGTCGAACTCCACAAGAGACCAAATTTCCGGTTTCAACAGTCAAGATGTATGTGGACCTACGCATGACCATTTATTGGCCTGGGATGAAAAGAGATGTCACTAACTTCGTGGCCTAGTGTCAGACATGTCAGAAGGTTAAAGCTGAATGCCGCAGCCCAGGAGGCCTATTGCTACCCCTGCCAATATCGGAATGGAAATTTGAAGACATCTCCATGGACTTTGTCCACGGCCTACCTCGATTCCGTGTCGAAAACAACTCTATTTGGGTGGTCGTAGTCTGACTTACCAAGGTAGCGTGATTCATTGCAAATCGACAGGGTGACGAAGTTGACATTTTGGCCAGAATGTTCCTAGAGCAGGTAATTTTGTTCCACAAGGTGCCAAAGTGTATCGTGTCAGATCGTGACAGACGTTTCACATCTAAGGAGTGGAGGAGGTTGCATGCATACTTGGGGACCAAGTTGGCCTTTATCACTGCTTTCTACCCGCAGACAGATGGACAAACAAAAAGGACAAACCAGACGATGGAGGATCTGCTTCGACTATGCATAATATAGCATAATGAGTCATGGGAACAGTTGTTACCCCTGGTTAAGTTTTCTTACAATAACAGCTACCAGGTCAGCATCGAGATGGCCCCATATGAGGCATTGTATGGGAGGCATTGCCGAACCCCGTTGACTTGTGCCCAGGAAGAGGACCCAGAAGCCTTGGGAGTGGCATACATTGATGACACTATGATAGTGATATGACTAGTACAGGAACGGATGTGGGAGGTGCAGAGCAGGCATGCCAAGTATTATGACGCACGACACCGACCGGTGGAATTAAGCACGGGAGAAATGCTGTTTTTAAAAATCAAGCACATGCATGTTATCTCCCGGCTGAGGAAGCAGAAAAAGCTAGACCCCCGCAACCTGGGCCCCTATCAGGTGATAGAGCGTATTGACCCTGTTGCCTACCGATTAGCCCTGCCCCCAGAATTGGGCAATCTTTATGATGTGTTTTATATCTCCTCCTGGAGACGAGTTCTCTGACAACAAAAGCAACTTCTACTTACACCAGTACAACTGCGGTCAGATAGATCCGTCCAGCTCAAACCAATCGGGATCGTAGATCATAAAGTGAAGAAACTACGTAATAAGTCCATCCCAATGGTCAAGATATTATGGTCAAATCACGGACAAGATGAGTACACTTGGGAACCAGAGGCGCTCGTTCGCGAAAAGCACCCATAGCTCTTTCCCCAGGTATGTACGTTTTTACCCCTACTTCGAGCAATTTTTCGAGGATGAAAATCCTTTTATTTTTATTGGATTGTAACATCCTAACTTTTATTGGGCCACCAGAACCCTAGTGGGCCCAATAAAAGTAACCTGAACTGTAACACCTCCATCCGTTACATGACATATAATAGAAGGTCCGGCCCGGGCACCACACCATATGCCACAAACAGGCGGTGAAGTTATGAGTTAATATCAGAGTTGTGCATCCTAACACAAAGCATTCTAGAGGAAGCTTTTACGTTGATTGAACTCAGCTTATTAGAATGTCCACAATATATATAAACTAACATTTATATATCACACCACGAAGGAATGTTATACAAGTACACAACAAGCTTGGCCTTATGGCCTAATAGTTAAGCTTAGCATATATAACTTGCATACATCGGTACGTAGGCCGGCCACACATGAACAATATCTCATATAAACTACTTTGGCCTTCAAGGGCCAGTATAACAACATCGGTAGTAGCAGCAACATCAAGGGCTTCAGCCCCCTATTACCGCTCGTCTCTCCTGCACCTGCACAGGACAGTCCACCGCAACAGTGGCAAACAAAACAATGGTCAACGTTCAGCTGACCAATTTATAACGATCCTACCCCTTTCCCCGGGCAGTGGTATTCCTTCCCTGTAGGCATAGCATTTCATACACATCTATATCACATAATGTGCACTCATGCACAATCCACATATCACAAATGTCTGCCATGCGGCCCTATGCTCCGTGCACTCAGGGCGCATTCTTGGTGTACCAGATATACCGGTCGCCACCGCCATTGGAGGCCCGAAGCCCAATGACAAACTTGAGCATTTTGCTCTGTGGCTGTCAGCTGGAGACTTAGTTTTATAACGACCCGGGATTGGCACGTAGCCCCCCATGGTATCGTAGCGCACAGGCCTAAGACTTCTGCCGAGTTCTAGGCACCCAGGAACTCACAACAGATAACACGGATACAGTTCAGCCTTTGCCCGTTGCTCAAACTGTTATTTCAATGTAAAGACTAACGCAGGTCGGCATCCCCTTTTCCGTTTGACATGAGGCATTTTGAAGAGCTCATCAAGCTCACAAATATCCATGTTGTCCCCGAAGGACTGGCTTCACAATCACAGGATAATTAGGAGTTATCGCCAGTGGCACTCACTCTTGCCCGGCATTAGCGACAGAACTCACTTTCCATCCCTAGCCCTAACCATATCATTCATAGCATATAACACACACACTGAGTGGGTATTTTCCTGGACTTTCATTCCAGTACTTTTTACTACTATCCTTCAAAGGCATAACCCACTGAGATCATAAGCATAGTCATTTATACACGGAGTCTTCTCCGGTGTGCAACACAAAACATCACCAATCTAGACCAACCTGTCCAGATGGGCTTCACACAGTGCCTATTCCGTACTTCATGTTTCCGGATCTACATGCAAGACATCTTGGGGATCTCTAGAATCAACCCAAGGAATCCCTTACTAAGTCAACTTTTGGTGGGGGAAAACATATGCATATGCCAAATCAAGGACTTCACATGTCCAAGGAAGAAGAGCGTTACCCTTGACGACCTCTTTGGAGCCATGGAATTCTAGCCGGTTGGAAAGCGCCGCAGTGGCCTTGCCTCCACAAATCTGGCCTCGTATCTCGCTTTGGAACTCGGCAGCTCTACCGGTGGCCAGATCCTTTTCTCCTCCTCCTCCTTCCTCTCCCTTCTCTCTAGTTCTTAGAAAGAGAGTGTCCCAAGGTACATGAGACTCATCTTCTCAATTCCGGCCTTAAAGCAGCAGGGAGAAGCCAGGGCCATCAGATCCCAGATGAAGGAAATGAATGGCCATAAATTTTCCACAAAGGTCTATTTTTGGGCTGATATGGCCCGTGACACGCCCGTGTCACAGGCCGTGTACCTTAAGTGGCACACAACCGACTTACCCAGAGTAGGACACGGCCATGTGACATGCCCATGTCACAGGACGTGTGCCCTGATGCGCCTTCAGACATGCCCGTGTCTGCGGCCGTGTACCACAGGCAGCACACAACCAATTCAACCTGAACAGGTCACGTCCGTGTGCCCAAAGACACACCCGTGTCCTGCTCGTGTTCACAAGGCCTCAATGCCTTGGCCAAATCCAGAGAAGGACACGACCATGTGACACGCCTATGTCCCATGTGACACGCCCGTGTCACAGGCCGTGTTCCCCACTCGAGGATCGTTGAGCACATTTACTCGAGTGGAGGTCGATGGACCAGAGGAGGACAAGCCCTCGGACACGCCCGTGTCACAGGGAGTGTTCCCTCTTGAGAACTCGTCGAGTGCATTTCATCGAGCACTCGACAGGCTATTCAGCTAAACAGAGTAGGACACGGCTGGGGACATGCCCGTGTCCCAGGCCGTGTTGCCAACTATAACCCAATCTTGGGATTTGGGGTGTTACAACCCTCCCCTCCTTACAAGAAATTTCGTCCCGAAATTTGCGCACAGTAAGGAAATCAGCAGTCACAATGTTATAACTTGAAACCTGTCTGTTACAACAAGTGATGCACTGAACAACAGGTTTAAGCAAATAGCTTGGGAAATTCAGCTCGCATGGTCTGCTCTCGCCCATGTTAGCTCCTCACGGCCGCAGTTGTCCCACCGGACTTTGACCATCCTGATTGTCTTATTCCGCAGCTGTTTATCGGCTCTATCCTCGATCTGAATGGGCCTAACCTTTTGTTGGAGTTACCATGGTGATCTGGAAGTGGTCAAACATGTAATCTCACTGCCAACGCGATATGAGCCTGCAGGGTCGCACATAAGAGATGTGGAGAAGTTGGATGATTGACTGTGTTGGTAAAGGTTACCAATCACCGACCTGAATGGGGTTGTGGGCAAAGTGTTGCCTTAAAGGATCATCGGGTTGGGCAAAGTGTTGCCTTGGTGGATTGGTGCTCGGATTCTCGCCGATCGACAAGAATCGTCGACCCTGTTCGACGTGTATCGTCGGTGATTCTCGACGATCGACGAGAATCGTCAACCTACGATTCAACGTGAATCATCGGGCATTCACGCCGATTGATTTCGCCGAATCTGCTGGTGATTCTCGCCGACCGATTCTCGCTGACTGGTTCTCGCCGATCCTAGCCGATACTCGCCGACCCTTAGTGATTCTCGACGATCGATTCTCACCGATCGGCTGGTGATTCCCCCCGATTCTGGAACCCTTATTCTTGGGTGGTCTGCGGATAGCGACACTCCTAAGTCTATTTTATACTTTAGGTACAAATAGAATACTTAGGGTTTTTCGGGATATATCTCTCCTTGGCTGATAGAAACCCGCGACGAAAGAGTTCCGTCCCGCGATCGTTCCGCCGATCCCGAATCCCGCCGCCGACGGAAGTGTTCCGCCGCCGCCGTGTTCGCTCCGTCGACCTCCTTCTCTCCGGCGATCATCGCTGGTGTTTCTCTTCCTGGCACGAACCTAGCAGTCCGTGGAGAAGCAAGGTGCGGTCTTCATCCTTCCCGATTTTCCGTGCGACGGAAAGATCGGTGTTCTCCCACTCGTGTGGAATTCTGCAGAAACGTGGACATTATTCCACGTACAACTCGCCACCAGCAAGAATACAAAGTTTGGAGCATCTCCGTTGAGTTGTGACTCAACGCCACTGAGGTAATTTTTGTCTAGTTGTTTGTTAACTTCTTGATTCAATTATCATGGCCCGATCCCATTTATTTTGGGTTTTCTTGATGTTTTATTCTTCCGCTGCGTGCACAAGTGTTGTGCCATCCTCATAGAGAAACCCAACAGTGGTATCAGAGGGAGGTTTCGACCATGATTGTTGAATTGGAAGTTTTGTTATTCCAGTGCGTGTAAACCTAGGGATTTAGAAGTGTTCTAAATGTCTGGATTTAGTCTTGGTACCCCGCCAAGAACTTCTGGAATTTCGTGGAAATTTCTAATTGTTAGAAATTGTAGTCTCCTTAGCAGTAACCATCCCTCGAGTTTGTTTTGGATTTTGAATCCAACATAGAGAGATGAGCTTGTCTACTGCTTTAAGTTGAGTTGTCTTTGCCTTTGTCCAATGCATGTAAATCTGAGGATTTGGAAATTTCCGGATGTTCAGATTTAGCCCTTCCTTCTATCAATTGTTGATGGTGTCAGGATGTGCACATAAGGGATGCATGTGGTTTAGAAATTGTTTTTCCCTTGGATGTGCACATTGATCAAATGTTGATCATGGTTAACTGTTAACCTATAATCAAAATCCCTTCATCAAATATTAAGTGTTCGGATGCCTTCCGATGGATGACACTCTTCCTGCCTCGATCGATGAAGTGTGGGCTTGCCAAAGCAAGGTGCATTAATCTATCTTGTTAAGGGTGCGAGCGGATAATTGTGATATCCCACTGTCGACATCGGGTCCAACTTAACTAGGTGACCTCAAAGGTTGAGTGCCTAGAGGCATAGGGTTGGCATGCACCATATGATGGATGCGAATAAGGAGTTATTCACCAACCATACAAGAATTGCATGAGGATGCAATTGGCAAGCGTTGCCTACCTAAATAACCGTATCGTGAGAAGAAAGCCAAAGCTGACTCATTGTGTTGGTGAAATACGGATCTTGTCCACTAAGGGAGTAGCTCGCATGAACTCTCCGAATTGTTAGTGAGGGCTATCATTTCGAATAAAATAGTGGGAGTGTTTTAATTGAAGTCCAAATTAAAATAAATTGTATTTGAAATTTTGGTACAGATTTTATTCTGCATAAATTCTTGTAGAATTCCATGGCAAGTGTTTCACACTCCACTTTGTCTCTGAGAGCCTTCCTTGAGAAGGATAAGCTCAGTGGGACAAATTACAAGGACTGGTATAGGAATCTGAGAATTGTTCTCAGGCAAGAGCGAAAGCTCTATGTCTTGGAAGAAGAAGCCCCCGAGGTGCCGACCGGGAACTCTTCCCGTGCTGAGAAGGATACTTATAAGAAGTATACTGATGATGCTTTAGATGTCGAATGTCTTATGCTTGCCACTATGAACTCTGAGCTTCAGAAGCAACATGAGAGCATGGGGTGCAAGGAGATTGACGAGCATCTCAAGAAAATGTTTCAAGGGCAAGCTCGTCAAGAGAGGTTCGACATCACAAAAGCATTGTTTCAGTGCAAGATGGGAGTTCGAGACTCAGTAGGGACTCACGTACTCAAGATGATCGGGTATATAGAGAACCTTGAAAGGCTGGGTTTTCCTCTTGGTCAAGAGTTGGCCACGGATCTGATCCTGCAATCATTGCCGGACAGTTATGAGCAGTTCGTCTTGAACTACAACATGAATGAAATAGACAAGACACTGCCCGAACTCCTAGGCATGTTGAGAACTGCCGAAATCAATATGAAGAAGGCCAAGCCTACCAGCCCCATACTGATGGTGCATAAGGGCAAGGGCAAGGCCAGGGGCTCTAAGAAGACGAAGGTGGGACCTAAGTCATATCTTGAGCCCAAGTCTTCTGCACTGATGAAAAGGAAAAGCACGGTGAAGGAAGGGAAATGCCACCACTGTGGCAAGGCTGGTCATTGGCGGAGGAACTGTCCTTCGTACATTGAGGGTCTGCAGAAATTGAAAGGAGGTATGACTTCCGCTTCTAATGTTTACGTTATAGAGATAAACCTTTCTGCTCCTTCATCTTGGGTATTGGATACCGGATGTGGTTCTCACATTTGTACAAATGTGCAGGAACTGGGAAGGAGAAGATTGCTGAGTAAAGGGGAGGTGGACCTCCGCGTCGGCAATGGAGCAAGAGTTGCTGCTGTAGCCGTAGGGGTTTACCGTCTTTCTTTGCCCAGTGGGCTTGTAATAGAACTAGATAATTGTTATTTTGTTCCGGCCATAACTAGAAACATTATATCTATTTCATGTTTGGACATGATTGGATTTTCTTTTATAATTAAGAACAACTGTTGTTCTATATTTAAGAATGATGTTTGTTATGTTGTAGCCCAATTGTTTAATGGTCTTTATGTTTTGAACTTGGACCATCTGATCTGTAATGTTGAAAATAATAAAAGAATAAGAACAAATGACTTGAACCCTACTTTTCTCTGGCATTGTCGTTTGGGCCATATCAACGAGAAGCGCATATCCAAGCTCCATAGAGATGGACTTTTGGACTCATTTGATTATGAATCATTTGAGCGATGCGAATCTTGTTTGTTAGGCAAGATGACTAAAGCTCCTTTCACTGGTTATACTGAGAGGGCTGAGGATCTCTTGGGTGTTGTACATAGTGATGTATGCGGACCCATGAGTTCCGTGGCTAGAGGTGTGTATTTCTACTTTTTACATTTACTGATGATTTCAGTAGATACAGATATGTGTATCTTATGAAGTGCAAATCCGAGACTTTTGAAAAGTTCAAAGAGTTCAAGAATGAAGTAGAAAACCAGTTGGGTAAAAGGGTTAAAGCACTCCGATCTGATCGAGGTGGCGAATACCTGAGTCATGAGTTCTGTGATCATCTGAAAGAGTGTGGTATTGTATCACAGCTCACTCCACCTAGAACACCACAACATAATGGTGTGTCTGAGAGGAGAAATCGTACTCTGTTAGACATGGTACGTTCGATGATGAGTCATGCAGACTTGCCTGTTTCCTTTTGGGGTTTTGCTTTAGAGACTGCTGCAATGACATTGAATCGCGCTCCAACGAAAATGGTTCTGAAGACACCATATGAGATATGGACTGGGAAGCGTCCGAGTATGTCGTTCATTAAAATTTGGGGCTGTGAGGCATACGTGAGACGTCAAATGCCTGACAAGATGGAACCCAAATCGGATAAATGTTATCTAGTGGGATATCCTAAGGAAATGAAAGGGTATTACTTTTACCTACCGTCTGAGGGCAAAGTGTTTGTCGCAAGGACTGGTGTCTTCTTAGAGAAAGAGTTCTTATCAAGAAAGACTGAAAAGGTAGAACTTGAAGAAGTTCAAGAACCACATGTAGTGAATGAACCAGAATTGGATTCTGAGTCAGGACTACAAGATGTTGTAGCTAGAGAACCTGCTCAGGGAACAAAAGTCCTACGTAGATCTGGTAGACCGAGGTTTGAGCCTGAGAGATATGGATTTCTCGTGTCTCAAATAGGTAATGTGTTGCTTATGGATCATGATGATGAACCAGCAACCTACCAAGAGGCTATGAATGGACCGGACTCCGACAAATGGCTTGAGGCTATGAAATCCGAAATGGACTCCATGTATGCAAACCAAGTTTGGAACTTGGTGGAACCACCTGAAGGGGTATGACCCATAGGGTGCAAGTGGGTCTTCAAGAAGAAGACCGACATGGATGGGAATATACAAACATTCAAAGGGCGACTGGTGGCTAAGGGTTTCAAGCAAATTCATGGTATTGACTATGATGAGACCTTTTCCCCTGTTGCCATGGTAAAGTCCATAAGGTTATTGCTTGCTATTGTTGCGTATTATGACTACGAGATCTGGCAGATGGATGTCAAAATGGCTTTCCTTAATGGAAACCTCCTTGAGAAAGTGTATATGACACAACCCGAGGGTTTTGTATCCCCAGATGAAGCCACTAAAATATGCAAGCTGAATAAGTCCATCTATGGACTGAAACAGGCCTCTCGAAGTTGGAATCTTCGTTTTGATGAGAAAATCAAAGAGTTTGGTTTCATCAAAAATGAAGATGAGCCTTGTGTTTACAAGCGAATCAGTGGGAGCATTGTTGTCTTCCTGATATTGTATGTAGATGACATACTGTTGATTCGGAATGACATTCCTACCCTGAAAGTTGTTAAGAACAACCTAGGGAACTGCTTTTCAATGAAGGATTTGGGTGAAGCGACTTATATACTCGGTATTAAGATCTATAGAGATAGATCGAAGAAGTTGCTGGGTTTGACCCAGAGTACGTACATCGAAAAGGTGTTGAAGCGGTTTAACATGCTTGAGTCCAAGAAAGGATTTTTGCCCATGTCTCATAGTGTGAATCTCTCTAAGGACCAGTGTCCAAAGTCTTGTGAAGATAAGGATCGCATGAAGTTGATTCCATATGCTTCAGCAATTGGATCAATCATGTACGCGATGTTATGTACTCGACCCGATGTCTCCTTTGCTTTGAGCATGACTAGCAGGTATCAGTCAGACCCCGGTGAGTGTCACTGGATTGCAGTCAAGAATGTCCTGAAGTACTTGAGAAGGACTAAGGATGCGTTCTTGGTGTATGGTGGAGAGGAAGAGCTCGTTGTAAGTGGTTACACGGATGCTAGCTTCCAAACTGATAGAGACGACTCCAAGTCTCAGTCAGGTTTTGTGTTTTGCCTGAATGGAGGAGCTGTGAGCTGGAAGAGTTCAAAGCAAGAGATAGTTGCTGATTCTACAACAGAGGCCGAGTATATCGCAGCAGCTAATGCGGCGAAGGAGGCTGTATGGATTAGGAAATTCATCGGCGAGCTTGATGTAGTTCCTAGTATTGTTGGTCCCGTAGTTCTCTACTGTGATAACAATGGTTCAATTGCACAATCTAAGGAACCTAGATCCCATCAGCGCTCCAAGCACATACTTCGGCGGTTTCATCTTATTCGTGAGATTGTCGAACGAGGAGATGTAAACATTTGCAGAGTGCCGACTGAGGAGAATATTGCGGATCCACTAACAAAGCCTCTCGTGCAGAGAAAGCATGATGGTCATACTAGATCGATGGGTATACGATACCTAAATGATCAACTCTAGTGAGAATCTTGTGGGTTGCATGTAAACTTATATTTTGTTGGCTATTTGTTCATATGATGAACATTGTACCTAGTTTTTCTCTTATAATTAATGGCAAGTTCTTTTATTATGAGTTTTTCTATATGATAGTTAAATGTTAACATAATAGATACCCTTAGAATGTTTGCTTCCAAGGGACATTAAGTACGTGACTTGAATGTGAGAGCCTATGATTTATTTGAAGCTTCATTCTTAAAAGGTCCCTGGTCGAGTATCATCATAGAAGCTAAGTGTGATGATGGTACATGAAGGCTACCACGTGCGTTGACTGATGACCGGTTCTCACAGTTCATGATATTGTGATATCAAGTCATCACGTGGGTACTTGTTAGTGAACAAGTTGTACTGGACTGACCCAACCTGAGACTGCTCTGTGGATTGTCATCCAATCGTGTCACGAGTAGGTCTCAATTGACAATGGTGTTATGGTCATTTGACCTGAAGTCACAGCACTCATCAAGTGAGGAAGAGCGTGCTTTGATGCCATCTAAAGTCTTCCTTGAGAAAGGTTGATGATAAGGGTGGTTGTTGGGCATGTTACGAATCATTTGGGTGTTTGTGTGTGAGCAGATATGGGATTTGTCCTTCTGTATGACAGGAGTTGCATCCATGGGCCCCTTGATGGAACTGGACTGAGAAATGCATGGCCATGCTTGGTTGAGTCAATATGTGATATTGGACTCACCATTCTCTGGAAGTCTGTCATGGATCAAGAAACTTGGATTGAGCTATTACGAGGGTGACACGGTCCATGCCTCTAGTTCTTTCTGGATGTAAGGGACAAAGGGACAAAGACAACGCTGATACATTGGTCATAAAGGCTTATGAGTTATAAACTCTTATTGCTTGGGGAGCAATGATGCATTGCTAGATGCCGCTCATTGTTTGTGAGGTTTTTGCTTTGATACTTTCAAGATCAAGTGGGAGTCTGTTGGACTTACCATGGTGATCTGGAAGTGGTCAAACATGTAATCTCACTGCCAACGCGATATGAGCCTGCAGGGTCGCACATAAGAGATGTGGAGAAGTTGGATGATTGACTGTGTTGGTAAAGGTTACCAATCACCGACCTGAATGGGGTTGTGGGCAAAGTGTTGCCTTAAAGGATCATCGGGTTGGGCAAAGTGTTGCCTTAGTGGATTGGTGCTCGGATTCTCGCCGATCGACGAGAATCGTCGACCCTGTTCGACGTGTATCGTCGGTGATTCTCGACGATCGACGAGAATCGTCAACCTACGATTCGACGTGAATCATCGGGCATTCACGCTGATTGATTCTCGCCGAATCTGCTGGTGATTCTCGCCGACCGATTCTCGCTGACTGGTTCTCGCCGATCCTAGCTGATACTCGCCGACCCTTAGTGATTCTCGACGATCGATTCTCACCGATCGGCTGGTGATTCTCGCCGATTCTGGAACCCTTATTCTTGGGTGGTCTGCGGATAGCGACACTCCTAAGTCTATTTTATACTTTAGGTACAAATAGAATACTTAGGGTTTTTCGGGATATATCTCTCCTTGGCTGATAGAAACCCGCGACGGAAGAGTTCCGTCCCGCGATCGTTCCGCCGATCCCGAATCCTGCCGCCGACGGAAGTGTTCTGCCGCCGCCGTGTTCGCTCCGTCGACCTCCTTCTCTCCGGTGATCGTCGCTGGTGTTGCTCTTCCTGGCGCGGACCTAGCAGTCCGTGGAGAAGCAAGGTGCGGTCTTCATCCTTCCCGATTTTCCGTGCGACGGAAAGATCGGTGTTCTCCCGCTCGTGTGGACTTCTGCAAAAACGTGGACATAATTCCACGTACAACTCGCAACCAGCAAGAATACAAAGTTTGGAGCATCTCCATTGAGTTGTGACTCAACGCCACCGAGGTAATTTTTGCCTAGTTGTTTGTTAACTTCTTGATTCAATTATCATGGCCCGATCCCATTTCTTTTGGGTTTTCTTGATGTTTTATTCTTCTGCTGCGTGCACACGTGTTGTGCCATCCACATAGAGAAACCCAACACCTTTGTCGTTAGCCCATACTCAACCAGCACACGATTGTTCTCGATCACTTGAGCTGGATCTTTGACGGCTTTCTGATGCACAGATTTGTGAAACACTTCATGCAATCCACTCAATTCTGCCGAAAGAGCTAGCCGATAGGGAACTTTCCCAACTCGCTCCACCACTTAAACGGACCAAGATATCTCGGACTTAACTTTGTTTTTTAGACGCCGAATCCTGGACAGACCTTTGAAGGGTTTGATCTTCAAATATACCCAATCGCCCACCGCGAATTCCACGTTCCGGTGCTTGGCATTGTAGTATTTTGCTTGTCAATCCAGGGCGCACATTCAAACCATATCCTCTATTATTCTGTTGGTCCTCTCAGTCTGGCCATCTGTTTGGGGGTGAAAGGCCATACTGAACGTCAACTTTGTTCCCAACAATTGATGGATTAGCCTCCAATCGTTTGATGTGAATCGCCCATCATGATCACTCACGATGCTACGAGGAACACAGTGCAGCCGTACGATCTGCTCCACATAGCATTTTGCCAAACTTTCCAATGACTCGTCCCACTTGTTCGAAAGGAAGTGTGCCACTTTCGTCAATCGGTCTACAATCACCCAGATTGAATCATTCCCGCGTTGAGATCTCGGTAACCAGTACACGAAATCTATTGAAATATCATCAAACTTCCATTCCGGAATCGGTAATGACTTCAAGAAACCTCCGGGCTTTTGGCATTCCGCTTTCAACAAAGCATAAGTTTGACATTTAGCCACATAATGAGCTATGTCTTTCTTTAGTCCTGGCCACCAGAAAAACTTTTTCATATCCTTGAACATCTTTGTGCTCCCAGGGTGGATTGAGTATTTTGTAAAATGCGCTTCATACATCAATTATTCTTGTAACTTACCCATACTAGGGACGCACAGACGACTCTCTTTCTACAAAAGGCCATCATCCCAGAAGAATTGGCCATCAAGCCCATCCTTGCATAGCGTTGGAGACTTTCCTCCAACTCCATTCCTCGTCGAATCCTGTCCGCAAGGACATATTGTACTTCTGTCCAGTTTAAGCATGCATCGGCTGTAGAATTCTTGTCAACATAAGAAATCTCTAACGCTTCCAACTCCTGTATCAGATGCTCATCATGCATCTGCAACCAATTTGCCCTTAACAGAGTTCTACGACTCAAGGCATTTGCGACCACGCTTCCCTTCCCGGGAATGTAATGAATCTTAAACGTATAGTCTCTGAGGAACTCTACCCACCTTCGTTGTCGCATATTGAGATCTTTTTGCTCCAATAAGTACGTTAGACTCTTATGGTCCGTGAATATATCCACCTTCATGCCATATAAATAATGTCGCCACAATTTAAGCGCAAAGATCACCGCCGCCAACTCCAAGTCATGCATGGGATAACTTTGCTCATGCACTTTCACTTGGCTTGAGCCATACACAATCACCTTCCCAACTTGACTAAGAACTTAGCCATTTGTTCCACATGGCGACGTCAAAACAGGAGCCGTGGTCAAACGACTCTTTAGCTCTTCAAAAGCTCGTGCGCACTCTGGAATCCAAACGAACTTTTGATCTTTCCTCGTTAATGTGGTAAGAGGCAAAGCGATCAGTGAGAAATTGTCTACAAAACGTCTGTAGTCGCCTGCCAGTCCAAGGAAATGCCTAACTTCAGCCACTGAAGACAACACTGGCCACTCCTGGATAACTCTTATCTTTGACGGATCCACCACAATGCCCTTTCCACTCAACACTGACGAGAGCCAAAACTCGTACGTTGAGAACTTGGCATAGAGCTTCTTCCTCCGCAAGGTATGCAACACCAACCACAAGTGGTTTGCATGATCAGCTTCCGATTGAGAGTACACCAAGATATCATCAATGAAGACAATCACAACCAGGTCCAAGTACTCTCAGAATGTTCGGATAAACACCGATGGCGCATTACATAGCCCAAACGGCATTACAGTAAACTTGTAATGACCATAGCGTGTGCCAAACGCTGCTTTGGGGATGCCACCTTCCCGAATTCTCACATGGTCATAGCCCGAGTTCAAATCCAACTTCACTTTCAATCCCTCCAATTGATCCTACAACCCATCTACCCATTGCATCGAATGTTTCTTTTTCTTCGTCAACTTATTCAATTCACTCTAATCAATACACAATAGTAGGCTACCGTCCTTCTTTTTCACAAGAGTAAGCACATTCCAAGGTGACATACTTGGGCGTATATATCCCTATTCCAACAACTCTTGCAATTTCCATTCAGCCATTTCCTTTGGCGCCACGCGATATGGTGAGCGGGACACAAGTTTCGCACCAGGCACCAACTCAATTGTAAAGTCGATCTACTACTGGGGTAGTAGCCCAGGAAGATCCTTAGGAAACATATCAGCAAACTCCGATTTAATCGGGACATCACTTATACTGGCCTTTGGCCAACATCCTGAATCAGCGTGAAGAATAACTCCCCTCCATTCTGAACAGTATTGAAGACTTGGAGTGCAGACATCAAGGTCCCGCTCACTCCTCGCATTCCCATGAACTTAGTCTCAAGCTTGGTATTTTGGCCCAATGTGATCTCTTTTGACACGCAATCAATAAAGGCACGCTGCTCCGAGTCCATACCAAAGATCACATCAAATTTTGATATCGGTAGCATAAATGTATTCAAGCAGAAATCCCGACTTCCAATTTGAACTGCCACCTCGCTAGCCCTATCCGCAAGCATCAAACATCCATTTGGTAATAACACCTTCACACTATCTACCATTCACCGAATCGGTACACCGATCCGTGACACGAGGTCCACATATAGAAAGGAATGAGAAGCACCAGTCTCAACCAGTGCTCTTGCCGGACAGTCTCGAGTCAGGACAAAGCCGAATACAAACACATTATACACAAACTACAAACAAGGTATGAAAGAGCAAACACAATAATTATATATGTCATCGCGTGTCAGTGACAATGTCACATTATTGTATGGCCTTCTGCTGGCAAAGTTGAAATACTGGGGTCACGCTTGGGCGGTAGTGGACTCCACCACTGCCTTTCCCTTATCAGCATATGACACTCCGATCTTCATTTCAACCTTTGGCTGACCAACCCGACAGTCACGGGCTATATGCCCCACTTTACCCCATGTATTATATCATCAACTTTCCATTCGTGTTCACGACTATCGTGCAAGCACATTTATTCCAATCGTATATGTATTGTACCAATATAAGTACACAAGGAACATTTGAAGCCTCCATTCAAAGACTAACGACATGTTTGTACACACAAAACATGCACAGTACAGGAGCATAGTTATTTATGTACATAAATTCGAAATTCCCTTCTTGTTTATTATCATCTAACGACCAACTCGGCAATCTCGTTATTTATGTCCTTCTTTGCCACACGAGTAGCACTTGTTTGGCTTCTTTGGCTTCTGGTCACCATCCCAACACTCTCGGGCAAGGTGTCCCTTCTTGCCACAAGTATAATAAGCACGAGTCTCGTGTTTCCCCTCCTACGGTGAGCAGGCTTTCTAACCCTTGAAGAACTCGATTCCCTGATCACAAGCATTTGATGGGCTCTTATCAAGTCCATCTCCAATAGTCTAGCTGACTCCACCAATGGTTGGAATCCCATTAACTTCGGACCCATCAACAGAAAACGTAGTTCCTAACGTAGCCCATCATAAAACCTGTTGATTTTAGTTTGCTCGGTTTCAAACACAAACTCTGGATGTTGTCTCAGCGCAACAAATGCATGCTAGTATTCCTAAACCATGTCCACTCCTTGGTTCAGGCACATGTTCAACGATGAAGCTGATGCTCTTCCCCTTGTCGTCTGCTCAAGTACACTGACTGGCATGGGATGCACCACTGGAACAGAGGGTTGGACCCGTCCATCATGTTGCGCCTTGATCATTGCAAAGACCACATCAGCGATCAATCAGACTATCTCTACCGAAGTAGGAGGTGGTGGTACCACAGTTCGTGTCATCAGTCCCATCAAATATTGAGGTTCCTGCTGCCCCGCATGCACGCGAGTCTCCTACAGTCGTGAAACACACAAGTAAGCAACAAACATATTGCCAACAGAAATACCAGTAACACACAGGTTCTCCAAATAGGTGTATTTGCATTCCTTAGTGGACATTCTTGAGTTCATTAATGTTATACTGGGCCGCACTTGCACGTGCTCGCCACCCCACAAAAGAATTCGACCACGAATTCGAAAGGGAAGGACCAAGACAAACTGATACCAAAATTATAACACCTTCATCCGTTACATGACATATAATAGAAGGTCCGACCGGGGCCCCACACCATATGCCACAAACAGGCGGCGAAGTTACAAGATAATATCAGAGTTGCGCATCTTAACACAGAGCATTCTAGTGGAAGCTTTTACGTTGATTGAACTCAGCTCATTAGAATGTACACATATATATATATATATATATATATATATATATATATATATATATATATATATATATATATATATATATATATATAACAATATTTATATATCACACCACGAAGGAATGTTATACAAGTACACAACAAGCTTGGCCTTATGGCCTTACAGTTAAGCTTAGCACATATAACTTCCATACATCGGCACGCAGGCCGGCCATATATGAACAATATTTCGTATAAACTTCTTTGGCCATCAAGGGCTAGTACAGCAGCAGCGGCAGCAGCAACAACATTAAGGGCTTCAGCCCCCTATTCCCGCTCATCTCTCCTGCACCTGCACAGGACAGTCCACCGCAACAATGGCAAACAAAGCAACGGTCAGCATTCAACTGACTAATTTATAACAATCCTACCCCTTTCCCGGGGAAGTGGTATTCCTTCCCTGCAGGCATAACATTTCATACACAGCTATAACACATAATGTTCACTCACACACAATCCACATATCACAAATGCCCGACACGCGGCCGACGCTCCGTGCACTAAGGCCACATTCTTGGTGTATCAGATATACCAGTCGCCCACCGCCATTGGAGGCCCGAAGCCCACGACAAACTCGAGCATTTTGCTATGTGGCTGTCAGCTTGAGACTTAGTCTTATAACGACCCGGGATTGGCCCGTATCCTCCCATGGTATCGTAGGACACAGGACTAAGACTTCTGCGGAGTTTTAGGCACCCAGGAACTCATGACACATAACCCGGATACAGTTCAACCTTTGCTCGTTGCTCAAACTGTTAGTTCAATGCAAAGACTAATGCGGGTCGACATCCCCTTTTTCGTTCGGCAGAGGCCTTTTGAAGAGCTCATAAAGCTCACAAATATCCATGATGTCCCCGAAGGATTGGCTTCACAATCACATGTTAACTAGGAGCTATCGCCAGTGACATTAACTCTTTCCCAGCGTTAGCGACATAACTCACTTTCCATCCCTAGCCCTAACATTATCGTTCATAGCATACAACACAAGCACTGAGTGGGTATTTTCCTGGACTTTCAATCCAGTACTTCCTACTACTATCCTTCACATGCATAACCCACTGAGATCACAAGCATAGTCATTTATACACGGAGTCTTCTATGGTGTGCAACATAAAACATCACCAATCCAGACCAACCTGTCCAGATGGGCTTCACACGGTATGCATATTCCGTACTTCACATTTCCGGATCTACATGCAAGGCATCTTGGGGATCTCCAGAATCAACCCAAGGAATCCCTTACTAAGTCACCTTTTAGCGGGGGAAAACATATGCATATGCCAAATCAAGGACTTCACATGTCCAAGGAAGAAAGAGCATTACCCTTGACGACCTCTTTGGAGCCATGGAATTCTAGCCGGTTGGAAAGCGCCGCAACGGCCTTGCCTCCACAAATCTGGCCTCGTATCTCGCTTCGGAACTCGGCAGCTCCACTGGTGGCCGAATCCTTTTCTCCTCCTCCTCCTTCCTCTCCCTTCTCTCTAGTTTTTAGAAAGACAGTGGCCCAAGGTACATAAGAATCATCTTCTCAATTCCGGCCTAAAAGCAGCAGGGCGAAGCCTGGGCCATCAGATCCCAGATGAAGGAAATGAATGTCCACAAATTTTCCACAAATTTCTAATTTTGGGCTGACACGGCCTATGACACGCCCGTGTCACATGCCTTGTACCTTAAGTGGCACACAACCGACTTACCCAGAGCAGGACACGGCCATGTGACAAGCCCGTGTGCCCTGACACGCCTTCAGATACACCCGTGTTTGCGGTCTTATACCTCAGGCGGCACACAACCAATTCAACCTGAATAGGATACAACCATGTGACACGCACGTGTCCCATGTGACACGCCAGTGTCACATGCCGTGTTCCCCACTCGAGGATCATCGAGCACATTTTCTCAAGTGGAGGTCGACGGACCAGAGGAGGACACGCCATCATACACGCCCGTGTCGCAGGGCGTGTTCCATCTCGAGAACTCGTCGAGTGCATTTCGTCAAGCACTTGACAGGCTATTCAGCTAAACAGAGCAGGACACGGCGTGGGACACACCCGTGTCCCAGGCCGTGTTGCCCAGCCATTACCCAATCTTGGGATTTGGGGTGTTACATGAACCCCTACCCGTGACCCAGTAGAAGGTAACCATAGGTAGAAAATAGAGTTACATAACTCTAATTTGAGTTTAGACAGTTCCCGTGACCTCATATAGTCGATACGAGCGCGTTGGAACTCGTTCCGTTGAACCTCGAAGTCATGTGGTGGATGTAACCATTCCTCGTAAAACTCCACGAGAGCTAGACTTTGGATATCAGCCTAGAGAACTTCGATTTGAGTTCCGTCAGTTCCTGTGGCCTCGTATAGTCGATACGAGTGCATCCGAACTTGCCGCATCACGATTCAAGGTCTAATGATAGATATAGGCATTTTGACCATTTTAGCACGACGTGACGCGTAAATTTTGGATTTTTACCAAACGAACTCCGATTCGACACCGGTCAGTGGCGTTGGATTCGTATATCGGTACAAAGTCAACAAAATTGGTTACAGTCAGTCTCGATAATGGGTGGTCAAACTGTGGTCAAATCAAGCTCAGTTGTGCACCGAAAAGCGTGTGCACACAAATTATTACCCAACACCCCAACTTTGACCCAACCCCGATGACTTGAACCTATTTTGACTTTGACCCACATGAGTTGACCCACCAACACTGACTTTGGTCAAACCCTCCCTTTTTCCCCATTTTTGGAAATTTCACCTAAGGAGGAGGCCACCCCCTCTCCATGGGTAAATAATGCATTGCCCCTTACGCATTGGGGCAACAAGTTAATAAGATAGGAGGGAGTGGGACCAAGTAGTGGCCCACCAATATTTTTCCCCACTTATAAAAGACCAAGCCCATAAGGGGCCCAACCACATTTCCCACACGAGGGAATTACTTTGAGCCTTCATCTGTTCTTGCATAGCTGGAGGGTGGAGATTAATCCCTCCATAAGGAGGGATTAATCCCACATTGGGTAGGGGAGGAGATCCCCTCCCCTCCAAGCCTATATAAAGGCCCCCTCCCCCTGATAATCTCCTCACAAGATTAAAGAGCAACTCCACCACCCCTCCCCATGCTCTGCTAGAGCTTAGGTCACCGGAAAAGGGCAAGCCCGAGCTCCAACATTGGCGCCTTGATGGCTAAATAAGCCAGCCCCTCTCAAGCCCCACCTCCACAGGTATAAACTTCTCCCCTCCCCCTTCCCCACCTTCTGGACGTCCTATATGGGCCCTCCAGCGGCCGGAGCGCCGCCGACACCACCTGACCCATGCTCTAGTTAGGGTGGTGGCCGGAGGAAAGCTGGCCCCTCGCCGCACCAAGGGTGGCGCTGGAGAAAGGTTGACCCACCGGGATGACATTTCCCGGTGGGGGGAAGTCGGAGTTCCGCCGGAAAACGCCGCTCTGGCGGCACCTGAGAGGCAGAGCATTTGCTCTGTTTTGCCTCTAGCGGCGGCAGATAGTCTTCGGACAACCACCAGAGAAGATCCATACAACCAGCGCACCGGCCGGGGGTGGTTCCAGGGCTGGGCTCAACGCTGGAGAGGCGGGGTGGAGCAGTGGTGCTGGGAGCAAAATAACCGCCACCATGCTCTCGGGTTGGCCAAACTTGGCGGCGGTAGGCCGCCGACCACCAACCAGGGACTCGCTACCCCCCGACAAACCGGTCGGGGGCAGCACCGGTGCCCGACGTTGACTGGCCGACTGTGGCAGAGATTATCCCTGACTGCCGCCGGCGAGGAGCAGCAGCCGTCCGATCTAGTGATGAAGTTCAGACGGCGGGTATTATAGTAAATCTCGCCCCACCTTAGCATCAGTGCTGCCCACAACAGATCCGCGGCCGATCCGCTGTGGGGTCAGAAGGATAATTTTTAAGGTCCGGCTCAATCTCATCCCTAGGTTATCTTAGATTTGCTATCAGCAGACCATATGAAAATATAAGCATTGAGAAATTTCCTAGGCCATTTCTAGGCCTCTAGGGGCAAAGTAATCAACATAAAAAATGTTCCCCATACCAAGTGCTACCTGCACAAAAAATTTGAGAATTTTTGTAGTTGATTTGGTATTTTTAAAATCCCAAATGAAAATTATTTGGCAAAATTAAAGGCCCAAAACTCTGCAAAAAATTATGAAAATTTCTATAGGCACATTATATACCCCCTTAAAGGTTGTATCAAAATATAGGGAATAGGGGGATCAAAAGTGAATTTTCCTCAGTTCCTTGGAGCCTAGGGCCGTGCTTGAAATTTATTACGCTCATTTTCCTCGAAAGTGAAAATTGGTGCGCGCGACGCCCCCTTTCTAATTTGAATAATAAATTCAAATGGTCTTATCAACAAGAGTGACCGAAGCAAGTGACCAAGCTCTGGGTGCTCTGAGATTTCAAGAAACCGTTGAGCGCCTCAACCCTTGGGTACTTTGGGGTATGCTTGGAAGATAAGTGATGGCGTGCCCCCTCCTCCACCATTGGAAGACGATGCTGACAATGCTGATGATGATCCGGTTGATAAGGCAATACAACTCAAGGATGTGAGGCGGCACAATGACGCTAACGGAAGGCTACGCTACAGCCTCCGCCCGCGGCGTGCTGCCGCCACTACAAAGCATTAGCCTTATTTATTTCCTTTCTTGCACTCTATTTTATATTCATTGCATGTTTTAATTTTGAACTATTTTTAGTATTGGTGTGCAATTAGCCATTCGGATGGATGAGATTACATCTCCATCATGAAGGGTTAAGGCTTGTTTGTAACTCCTATATAAGGAGGCTTTCTTATGAGATCATTAGAGAAGATTGAAAACCTAATTTCCTCCTTGTGAAATTTCGGCCAAGAGGAGTGTTCTCCAACCTGCCGCCCCCCTTGTGTGGTGTGAAGCCGCCCCCCTTGCTCCCTCCATCTGTTCGGTGCGACTCCGGCATGGCTTCCTTCAGTGCGACTCCTTGGAAGAAGGTTGTAAACCATTCGGTGTGGCGCCGGTGGATCTGTAGAGAGAGTGATTCTTGTAACGTCCCCGGTTTTTCTGTGTTATGTTTGATCTTTGGCTGGCGTTACGATGGCGTATTTTCCGGCTTTGTGCCGTTGTAGAGCGTGGTTTTAGCTCTTAGGGTTCCCTGTGTAGCCTGTTTGTAGCCTGTTAGCAAGATTCCCCAGCTAGCCGGAGTCTGTTTGATGACTCGGCTGGGCCTCTTAGGGAATGCTTGTGTTTTGGCTTCGGGAAGTGTTATCCCGGGTTTCGTTCGTCGAATGCTAATTTCGACTTCGCAGTTGTGTTCGTAGCGTGGGTTTTTTAGCTGCGGCGTGAATTTCGTCTTTTTCCGAGAAGTTTCAGGTTTCGTGTTGTTTTGATATTGAGTGTAAATAATTATTGATATGTTGATTGTTTATTATTAAAACTGATATATATATATAAAGTCTTGGGTTAGAATTAGGGCTGGGTTCATTGTCTTTTCTTTTCTCTGCTTGGAAGAAGCCGCCGCCTGTGCGAGAGGGAGAGAACCGCCGGACTACCCTAGCCTTCGGACGCCGATTCCTGGAGATTTAGCAGTCGGAATTCGATTTCGAGAGTGGATCTGGACTGCCCTCGCCGGGATCTGCTTTCTTTCTGCTCCTCAGCTTGCTGCTCTGCGGCCAGATCCGTGAGCGGGGGAGGCCGCCGACCGAGTTCCTGGTATTGAGGCAAGTGATGTCCCCTCATCCTTGCCAAAGCTGATCTTTGTCTTTCTTTTGAGTTAATTTTATCTCTTTCCTGCTTAGATCTTAGGTGTAAGCTAGGGTTTGTTCCCGATCATACTGTGGTTAGTGTAGAAAGTTCCAGTTAAATCTCAGTTTTCCAAGGGATTGTGTCTATTAGGGACAGTTTTGGTTCAGTTTAGGTCGAGTAGCTGCCATTGCCGATGGATATTGTACTCTAGAGAGAGAGAGAATCCTCGTTCTCATTTCTGGTTGTGTGCTGGATCTGGTGCCTGAAGCCAGTCAGGGTGTCGACACCGTGGTGTCGACACCAGCCAGTCAGGGTGTCGACACCGTGGTGTCGACACCAGCCAGTCAGGGTGTCGACACCGTGGTGTCGACACCAGCCAGTCAGGGTGTCGACACCATGGTGTCGACACCAGCCAGTCAGGGTGTCGACACCGTGGTGTCTACACCAGCCAGTCAGGGTGTCGACACCAGCCAGTCAGGGTGTCGACACCATGGTGTCGACACCAGCCAGTCAGGGTGTCGACACCGTGGTGCAGAGATCAGCCTGTCGGGGTGTCGAAACTTGGTGTTGACACTAGCCTGTCAGGGTGTCGACACCTTGGTGTCGACACCACCCTGTCGGGGTGTCGACACTTGGTGTCGACACCGGCCAGTCGGGGTGTCGACACTTGGTGTCGACACCCGCAGCGGCAGTGTCGACACCTTGTGTCGACACCGGCCGCAGTGGTGTTGACACTTGGTGTCGACACCCGCAGCGGCAGTGTCGACACCTTGTGTCGACACCGGCCGCAGTGGTGTCGACACTTGGTGTCGATACCAGCAGCGGTTGTGTCGACACCTTGTGTCGACACCGGCTTGTCGTCGTGTCGACACTGGGTGCTGCCCTTGTTTTGGGGTCAGGGAGACTCGGGGTTGGTTTTGGTTAGGCGTGCAAGGCCGCGTCGGTTGGACCCGACGTTTTTGCCTTGGGTTCGTGTGTTTCTTAGGACTGTTAGTGGGACTTTTCCCCAGGAGGGGGGCATTGGGTGTTCGGCTAATTTTTCTGCATGCCGACTCTTGGGTTGTGGCAGGTGGTGGAGTTTTGGTGGCCTCTGGAGGGGTGGTTTTATGTGGAGAGCTGTGGCCACCGCCTTTTGCCCCGGTTTGGGTTGGTGTGTGTGGGACCCTAAAGCTGCCACTGTTTGACCCCTTAGCCCTTTTTGGGTCTGATTCTGGTTATGCATTCAGACCCATGTTTTGACCACTGACGCTTACCCACGTGTTAGGGCTGTTAGTCCCTTTCTTGTTTATGTTTACCCTTCTTTTTGGCATATGTATATGTCCTGATGCTGTTGCAGGCTCTCTTGGTAAGGTATATTGGTTTTATTGCTCGCACTTGGTGTGCTCTGCGGTGTTTTTGACAACATCCTTTTCTTACTGTCATCCCCTTTTCTTTTGCTTATTGCGGTTTGCTGCCGGGTTGGTAAACCCTTCTTTTATTTGCTAACTAATCCATTGCTCTATTTACCTTTTGATTGTTTCCTTGCTGAGGTGTTCTTTTCTTGAATGCCTCAGGTCCAGGTTGTAGCCAGTTCAGCGGCTAGTTCTTTTGGAGGGGCTTGTTGGTGGCCTCTATGGTAGCTGAGATTGCTGATCCCCGTTTGTTGTGAGGTAGTTCTTTACTCTTCTGTATAGATATACATACTCGCCAGTGGGTTCGTGTCAGGTTGTTGGCGCCCACTGGTGGCTTCTTGTGATGCTGAATATGAATTTAAACTGCTGTTTTTGCCTATTTGTGGTTGGTTACTTGCTTCTGGGAAGGTTTTATGCTAGATTGCATGTTACATATTTTAAAACCTAAAAACATTATTATATATACCCCATGCATAACATGTTTCTAAATCAAAGACACTATTTTTCCTCAGCGTAAAACACTATCTTTTTATACCTATTATATTCACCTTAGGGTCGTGCACGCATAAGTCGTCCCCCGGGGACACTTATGCTCATTTAGGGCGTCAATTTAATTGAACCAAAGTATTTTTCTGCTGCGTATAAATATAGTTTTAGCAGTGGACCAGCTGATCCACCGGGCCGAGGGATACGACCATTCAACAAAACTGATTTTCTTTCATACTTAATTAACAATTTTCCTTAAAATCTAACGTCTGGAGTTTTGCCTGAGCGTGTGCAGTTATCCCCTGCACGACGTGGCATCACGGCGCGTGTTTTCTCTTACTCTGATACGATATTTACCATTGAGAAAATGCGGGTTGTGACAGTTGGTATCAGAGGGAGGTTGCTTGACAAATGGTTGGGCAACCTTTCCCTTGTCTGTATTAGTGTTTAGCATCATACCATTCACACACCGATATGTCATCAGCACGTCTTGGCTGAAGCACGAACACTACACTCATGAGCATGAAGAAGTATACAGGGCATATTATGTAGTATGGGATGCATTATATGTGTTTGTATATGGATCCACCATAGGAGACAACATGTGAGGGTTATGTAGTATGAGATGCATAACCTCACCACATGAATGCGGCTAGCACGTTTTCTTTTTCGTTACATGGGAATGTTATGTAGTATGAGATGCATAACATTTTCATGTGTACGCCGCCCATGGCATGCACTAAGGCCTTTTTAGAATGCATAGCACATCATGCATAGCATAACATTTCATAAGCACAACGTGCCAAGCTAAAGATTTGTAAGATGACATATGTACACACATGGTTTTGAGTCAAAAAGAATACAAATGCATGCATTCATGGTTTAGGCACATGAGTCAGTATGATGGTGGTGAACCATCTTAGGATAAGCATAACATCATCATGGTAAAAACAACTCCCAGAGCAAGTTTTGCAGTTGAAGTTCATATTTAAGTGTGTTTGTCCGTACCGGGTAGTTTCGTTCTAGTTGATGGGCTAGGATTTGTCTAAAGCTTGTGCGATTTTAGGATGGCGAGACGTCCTGCGACGAGATCGACCCCCCAATCCGAGGGTGAGACGTCAGGAGCGTAGAGCGATGCGTTGGTAGAAATCCTGCGGCAGAGTAATGAGGAGTTATCGAGGCAGGTAGTGGCTATGCAAGCTCAGATTCAGTCCCTTGTAGCAGTGGTGGCGTGACAGACCCCGAGAGCTCAGAACCCCGCTGAGGGGGTAGCTGTTCCTACCCCTCCTGCTCCTCCCATGCCTTTGGTTGTGGTGCCCCCGGAGATGGCGTTCATATCCCAGTTTCAGCGGCTGAGACCCCCTACCTATGATGGGCAGGCAAATTTCATGATTCTGGATGATTGACTGATTACCATTGAGGAGATGTTCTCATACTCAGGGATTACGGACGATCAGAGAGTGATGCTCGCTGCTTACCAGCTCAAGGGCTTGGCAAAGAATTGGTGGCTGAGGGAGAAAGAGAACTTAGCAGCAGGTTGCACTTGGGATTATTTAAGGTGATGTTGTTAAGTAAGTTTCTACCTTCAGTCGAACGGGACCGGCTAATGAATGACTTACTTCATTTAAAGCAGAGGAAACTCATGGTTAGTGAGTATGAGATTGAGTTTAGTAAGTTGAGTCAGTTTGCTCCGGGTCTGGTGAGTGTTGAGGCAGACCGAGTTAAGCGATTTCTGGGTGGACTAAGAAGTGACATTCAGCAGTTAGCGAATGCCTATGGAGCGGTCAGTTATGCCAGCGCGGTTGAAGCTGCTTTGAGAGTTGAGGCCATTGAGAATGCCAAGAATAGAGGCCAGCAGTTAAGGAAGGATAAGCGGAAGTCCGGTGGAGGGAAGAGCCCTCAGGAACCTGATGCTGTCTCAAGAAAGAAGGTCAAAGAGATTTGTAGCTTTTGTGGCCGGCCAGGCCACCCCTTTGAGAAGTGTTTCAAAAGGTTGGGAGCACAGAAGAAGGAACAGGTGCACGCGATTCAGGGTACTTCCAGGGGAGACTTGGTGTGTGCCTTGTGTGGAAGGAAGGGGCATGAGGCTGCCCGTTGTTGGTTAAAAGATAAGGTCTGTTTTCAGTGCGGCCAGAAGGGTCATCTCAAGACAAGGTGCCCTCAGACCCAGTCTATTCTGCAGCCAGTTCCCCTCCAGGCTCTGCCACCGCCTCAGCGAGTGGATAAAGGAAAAGGAAAGCTGAATGTACTTTCGGCAGACGAAGCGCAGACCTCGACCCATATTATCTCAGGTTCGACTCCTCCCCAGTCGTTTCGTTACGTTCCCTTTTGGTTGTAGTTTTCATTTTACCGCTTGTTGCCTTAGATGCGTGTGCAATTCGTAGGACGATTTAAGGTAAAGAACAGATGGGCGCGCGTTCTCTTCGATTCCGGTGCTACCCACTCGTTTGTGGCTAGAGCCTTCATGGAACGGTTTAGTTTGGGCCTAGATCGTATTGGTGGTGCCTTCTGCGTTAAGTTCCCCTCCGGTGACTCTGTGGTTACGGACCTGGGTGTCCTAGATTGTCCAATTTTGTTGGGAGATTTTCTAGCCAAGGCAGATTTGAAGGTGATTGACCTGGAGGACTTTGATGTTATTTTGGGCATGGACTGGTTGTCAAGGTACGATGCTGTGATACAGTGCAAGGGTAAGCGCTTGGACTTCATCAAAGACAACGGTCAGGCAGGGAGCGTTTATGGGCATTCCCTCCAGGAGTCTCCAGTCATTTCTGTGGTGCGTGCTCGGAAGTTGCTTGTTTCTGGCTGTTTTGCCTGTGTGGTTTCTCTGGTAGGGTCGATTGTTAGTGTGCCCCGGTTGGAAGAGATTCCTGTGGTGTGTGACTTTTCTGATATTGTTGGAACACCCTATTACTAATTTGGGTCAGGATCACTATGTCTCTAGGAATCAATGCTTGACTCCTGTATAGCTCAATAGGTCAATTAGAATTGAGTCTAAGGGTTAGAAGTCTAGGTTTGGAAGCTGCCCTGGAGACCAAGATTTTCTGTTTGGAGACTAAGTCATATCGTCGAGCTCAGCACGACGATTCGTCGAACTCCGATCGACGATCGTCTAGCTCAACTTCGATAGATCGTCGAACTCCATTCGACGATCGCTGAGCTCAACTTCATCATATCGTCGAACTCCATTCGACGATCGGTGAGCTCAGTTCGACGATCTTGACTCTGCTTTGGATCTTTATCTCTGAGCTCAGTTCGACGATCTTTGAGCTCAGATCGACGATATTTTACTGCTGTAGATTTCCAGATCGCTGAGCTCAGTTCGACGATAGCAGATCTCAGTTCGACGTTTTCAGATAACTTCAAGGATGTTTCTAGATTCAAATTCAAATCAGTTAAGGAGTTATTCTGCAATTAATTCAGAGATTTCCTAGCCGTTTTCATTCATTTCTGTACCAAGTTTCAAGGAATATTTCTATGGACTTTCCTCCAGAAGAGATTTTGCAATTAAGGATGCAATTAATGCTGGCCAACGGCTATTCTTCTCAGATAATGTTTTTGTTCAGTACCAGAGAATAAAAGAGAAGAATTTTTTGAATCTCACACAGTTTTTACAGACATACAGACATACATCATAATCTTCAACAAAATATTCTGTCTCAAGGAATTCTCAAGAACACACATCCAAGGAGATCAAGCTTTCTCAAATCCTCAGATCTCTCTTGTCCAAAGTGTTCAAGGCCAACATATTTCAAGACTCCAGACATTCAACATTTCAGCTATTGCTGAAATCATCTATTGCTGGAGTTCAATCTTTGAATGCCTATCACCCTCAGCAAAGCTTCTTTTCCTGAAGATCTCAAGGATTCAGGGGGAGCTTTGACATCAACAATCCACATAGTCTTCTCAGTTGTTTGAGAAAGAGAAGACTTCCATCACTCTCTCACCCCCTCTCTGTAAAGGGTTTCTCAAACTCCCTTCAAAAGTTTGAGCTTGGTTTTTGAGCACCTTGTCAAAAGCTCATTGGTGGCAAGACACCTGATCAAAAAATCTGATTTGGTTTTTGAGCACCTTATCAAAAGCTCATTGGTGCCCAGGACACCTGATCAACTCATCCTGCAGTGGATTCCTACCTAGGGTGGTAGAAGATTGGATGTACCCAAGTTTAGGGGAACCACTATATTTCCTTGTATCTTCTGGTTTTGCTTGTCTTTATGTTTGTTTCTGGCCTTGATTATTCTGTGATTAGCTTTTGTATAGCTTAGTTCTGTGATTAGATCTTTAACTGCTTCCCTGCTCACTCTTATTACAACAATTGTTGTAAAACGTTTCAAAGCACCATATACTCTATTCACCCCCCCTCTAGAGTATATCAGATCTAGCTGCACTTTCAATTAGTATCAGAGCCAGGTTTGTTAAACATACCATACCTGATTGGTTGTACAGGCTAACACCTGAACCCAAAGATCCCAAGTTAGATCTGTTTTCTTTTGTACTTTATCATTAGATTTTGTTTTCACAAATCATGACCCAAAACAAAGATTATACTAGCACCAGACCTCCAATGTGCAATCTATCCAAGTTTGCACTTTGGAAAGCAAGGATCAGACTGTACATGAATTCTATTGACGAAGATATTTTTAACTCTGTTTTGACAGTGTGTCCAAGACCCCCAGAGAACACAAGTACAAATGCTGTTCCACCTCCATCAGGAACAGATGCTGATATCAAGAGATGGAAGGTAGCTGATGCCAAGGCTATGAACATCTTGGCCCAGACAATGTCTGATGACATATTTCAAAAGGTGGCTAAATGCAATTCAGCAAAGGAAATTTGGGACAAACTCTCAGAAATAGTCTCAGGCTCAGCTGATGAGAGAAAGGATAGGAGATCCCATCTCATCTCTCAATATGAGAATTTCAAGAAGGGAGAAACTGAGTCAGTGGGAGACATGTACAACAGGCTAAGCCTAATTGTCAGTGAACTCAGGACATTGGACAAAGAGATCTCTCTAACTGAACTCAATGACAAGATCCTAATGTGCTTCCCTAGCACTTGAGATTCAAGAATCTGGCCAATTAAAGATGCTAGAAGTCTGAATGAGATCACTACTGAAGCTCTATTGGGTAAGCTCAAATCTTATGAGCTACTCATCAAAAATAGAGAGGAAGAACAGAAGGCTGCCTCACCAGCCACAAGAAAAGAGAAGACCATAGCCTTCAAGGCAACTGAAGATCAGCCTGAAGACAAAGCCACAGGCAATGATGAACTGCTCAGTTTGTTGGCCAAAAGATTTTACAAGATGGCCAGAAAGGACTTCAGAAGAAGATCATACAAGGAACATGATAAGCCAAGGTATGACAAGTCCATTAATAATAATAATAAAGACATTATTTGCTTTGTTTGCAGGAAACCAGGGCACATAGTTCCTGACTGTCCAGAAAACAAAAACAAGGACAGAAGGGACAGGAAAGAAAGAAGAAAGGAGAAAGACTCCAAGAGGAATGGCAATGGCAAACCATCATCAAGCAAAAACAAACATACAAGAAAGGGGTTTGTTGCTGAATCCTGGAGTGAGACTGAAGAAGAGTCAGAAGCATCATCCAGCTCCAGTGATGATGAAGATGATGCAGAAGAGAAAGAGTTCTGCATGATGGCAATCAATGCCTCACAGCATAATTCAGAAGAAGAGGAGTCAGAGTCAGACTCAGAGACTCAACCTGAAGAAGATCAGGTAATTGGTTCTTTTGATTTTAGTTCAGAGGATTTTAAATCTGAATTTAAAGCACTGTGTTTAGACCTGTTAAAGTCTGAGAAAGAAATTATCTCTCTCAGAAATCAATTATCTGAACACAATACTTTAAAGTCAGAAAACCTCAAACTCTCTCAGGAGTTGGAGTGCTGTAGGGAACAGATAGCTTCACTGAAAAGTGAGCTCTCTGAGGCCAAGAAGCTTGAAGAATCCCTCAATGGGAGAAGCATCAAGCTGATGGACATCACAAGCACAGTGAACTCCAGATTCAACAGTACACTGGGCTTGGGTGCTTCATCCAGCCAACCCATAGTTCTAACAACTCCAATCAAATTCATTTTTTGCCGTCGTTCTCCTTTGCGCTTTCGATTTCGCTGCAAGAATTTTCTTTCCCTCCAAACAGTTCTGCACTTGGTCGTTTTGTTTGTTGAATTTTTGCAGGTACCCATGGCTGTGCCAGTTGCTGTTCTTGGTGCCATGAAGTTTGATGCTGGTTTCGATATTGACATGGAATCCTTCAGCATAACTGACCAGGCTTTTCAAGATATTTTGGGATTATTCAAAGACCAGAACCTGACTGTCATTATGACCACAAGGATCAAGCTGACATCTGATGAGATAAAGGAATGGGTTTATAATACCCACAATAAAGATCACAACACCATTGTTGGGTCTATATCTGGCACTCAGGTACCCTTAACCCCAACAATTTTAATAGAAGTTTTTGAGTTGAGAAATGGTGAAGATACTGCTGACCTGTCTGGAGACGAGTATTCTGACCTGCTTTCCAGAATGGGTCATTCTGAGGGCAACCCTAGCAAGCTCTTCAAAAGTAACCTTTCTGTGGAATACAGATTCATGACAGATGTTGTTGGGAAAGTGCTACTGGCTAAGCACTCTGCCCATGATACAATCTCAAGGTATCAGCTCTGCCTCATGGGAGCTCTTGTAGACATGAAGAATCTGCATTGGGGAGAAGTCTTCTTTGACCTTATCAAGAAGAAAATCAACAAAAGTTTTGTCAACTTTGGAAGGATCATTGGGGTGTTTCTGCAGTACAGGTGCCCTGCTTTGCTGGTCTCCTCTGGAATCCATATCAATTCTTCCAAGAGACTGTCTTGTGCCCTCTTTGGAAAATGGGACAAACAAATCAGTAAGCCCAGCAGGCCCTCCTCCAGCACTCCTTCAGGCACAAGGACTCTACGAGTCACTTCTCCACAGGTCTCTGCCCCTGCAGATGACCTGCCTGCTGTTGTTGCCTCTCCTCCTCCTCCAATTCCATCCCTTCCCATACCTTCTACCATTCCAGCTCCATCCACCATCATCATATCCAGCCCCTCTCTAACATCCACACCATCTCCAGTACCTATTCTTCCAACACCAGAAGACCACTTCCATGCATTATTCTCCTACCCTCCACCAGATGTCACTTCATCACCCTCCATTCCATCCTTCACCCTCATTGATGATTCCTTTATGGATGATTCACCATCCTCTCCTCCTGAGCTACCCTCATCCTCCACTTCCTATCAAGACCTTCTACAACAAATCATTGACCAACCCACGTTCACCCCATCTATCTCCATCCCACTGTCCTCCATTTCCACCTTACCAACACCTCAGCCATCCCTTCCACCATTCACCAGCTCTCCACTACCCTCACCATCAGCTGCTCCTCTATCTTCTACCTCTGCTCCAGTTACCCTTGAGCAAGTAGACCTTCGAGCCCTTGCTGACAGGTTGTATGAACTACTAGCCCCTAGGCTATCTCTTCTTCTGGAGACCTCCTTGACTCCACTACACCTGTCAGTGGCAGCCCTCTCTACTAGGCTCTCTTCCCTATCCCCTCAGGCAGCCCCTACAGCAGTGTGCCTTGATCCAGCCTTGTCTGAATCTAGGCAGGGGGAGATGCCCTATGAAGTGAGTCTTCCTGCTGCTGCTGTTGCTGCTGATGTTTCTATGAGCCTATCTGCTGCTGCTGCTGTTATTGCTGCTTCTTCTTCTCCTGCTCTTGCTGCTGTTGCTGTGCCTCAAGCACAAATTCCTCCTGCTGCAGTCCTTGCAATAGACCTCAGGTCTTTGCTTTCAAATTTTGATTCTGCATACTTCAGCTGTCTGCCAGAGATAATTGCTGTCCAGCCTCCAGAGGATCTATCCAAGGCACTTGTGTCATTCTCTTGCTGTGACCCAAGCATTATCACCTCCTTTGTCAATTCAGTGTATGCTGCTGCTTCTTTTGAAGAAAGCATTATTGTTGCTTCTGATATTGTTGCCTCTACTGCTGCTGAAAATGTTGATACTGCTGCTGAAGTTTCTGTTATTACTGTTGAACCAATTTCCAAGGAAATTCTTATGTCAGAGGCACCTGAGTTTGAGCCTTCTGTAGTTTCTGATGATTTCTCTGCTATTGTTTCTGCTGTTGTTAGTGAGACTGTTGCTGCTGCTGTCACTTCTCTAGAGCCTATAGTTGCTGCTGCTGTTGTTACTGCTTCTACTGTATCTGCTGCTGTTATTGCTTCAACATCTGCTGCTACACCATCTGTTGCCTCATCTGCTTCTGTACAGCTCAAGAAGGATCTGATGAAGAAAATAGATGCTCTTTATGATGACCAGAGTTCTGAAAGTGATGAATTTAGAACAGACTCTGATGACTCTTCTGCTACCATTACCAGGAAAAGAAAGGCAAGGAGCAATGCTATGAAGAGAGTACCTCCTGCCAAGGTCAAAGACAACAATGATATTCCATACTAAATTCTACATGACTGCCCTATTACTGAGCACTGGATGCAGTACTCCAAGAACCAACTGAAGACAATGAAAAAAGGAGAGAAAATATGAAAAGGGTTCCTCTCAATTCCAACACTCTCATCCTCCTCCACCACCTCCTCCTGATGCAGGTGCAGGTGGAAGCTCTGCAGCTCAACCCCCAGCCAGAAGTCAGGCCCCCTATCAGCCTTATGCTAGATCCTATAATAGGGGAAGCCAATCCAGGGGATCTCAATCCAGGAGAGGAGGATACAGAGGAAATCAAAGATATCTCCAAGTATACTCCAAAGGGTACTCAAGGCAACACCCATATTCCAGGGGAGGACAAATTTCAACTGATACCACATCTGGTCCTTTTCCCTATAAGCTGAAAGAAACTGTGTCATCCAGGCCTCCTCAAGACAATCCGTCTAACAGATATGAGCCCCCTGTACCCTTTGAGGATCCTGAGAACAATCCAGCTGCCTGGGCTGCAAGATTAAAGGAACTAGCTGCATTGGATCAGATCAAAAAGGCTAGAGAGCAAGGAAAAGATTCATCTAATATCTCAACAATGTCTGAACAAAGAAAGAAAGAGCTAGAAAGATATGCATCAAGCAAGTTCTTTGATTCTGATAGGTACATGGAATTACATCCTGAAGCTGTAGTTCCCAGGCCTAAATAGCAAACATCTTTAGGTGCAGCTGATGATACCAGATCAAAGAAGGAAGCCCTCAATCCTAACAGAGAAATCAAACTTGTTAAGGGCAAAGAAAAGAAATGATAATGTAAGGTGACATTCTCTGTGATTTCTGATTATCTGGATGTTATATATCTCTGTGGTTCTGCAATGTCTAGCTTGTTGCTTTTCTGTTTTGCTGCTTGTATGTTATTTAAATTTTTTTTCCAAAGTTTGTAAATAGTAATCCTAACCCAAATAGGGGGAGATTGTTGGAACACCCTATTACTAATTTGGGTCAGGATCACTATGTCTCTAGGAATCAATGCTTGACCTCCTGTATAGCTCAATAGGTCAATTAGAATTGAGTCTAAGGGTTAGAAGTCTAGGTTTGGAAGCTGCCCTGGAGACCAAGATTTTCTATTTGGAGACTAAGTCATATCGTCGAGCTCAGCATGACGATTTGTCGAACTCCGATCGACGATCATCTAGCTCAACTTCGACAGATCGTCGAACTCCATTCGACGATCACTGAGCTCAACTTCATCATATCGTCGAACTCCATTCGACGATCGGTGAGCTCAGTTCGACGATCTTGACTCTGCTTTGGATCTTTATCTCTGAGCTCAGTTCGACGATCTTTGAGCTCAGATCGACGATATTTTACTACTGTATATTTCCAGATCGCTGAGCTCAGTTCGACGATAGCAGAGCTCAGTTCGACGTTTTCAGATAACTTCAAGGATGTTTCTAGATTCAAATTCAAATCAGTTAAGGAGTTATTCTGCAATTAATTCAGAGATTTCCTAGCCGTTTTCATTCATTTCTGGACCAAGTTTCAAGGAATATTTCTATGGACTTTCCTCCAGAAGAGATTTTGCAATTAAGGATGCAATTAATGCTGGCCAACGACTATTCTTCTCAGAGAATGTTTTTGTTCAGTACCAGAGAATGAAAGAGAAAAAGTTTTTGAATCTCACACAGTTTTTACAGACATACAAACAGACATCATAATCTTCAACAAAATATTGTGTCTCAAGGAATTCTCAAGAACACACATCCAAGGAGATCAAGCTTTCTCAAATCCTCAGATCTCTCTTGTCCAAAGTGTTCAAGGCCAACATATTTCAAGACTCCAGACATTCAACATTTCAGCTATTGCTGAAATCATCTATTGCTGGAGTTCAATCTTTGAAGGCCTATCACCCTCAGCAAAACTTCTTTTCCTGAAGATCTCAAGGATTCAGGGGGAGCTTTGACATCAACAATCCACATAGTCTTCTCAGTTGTTTGAGAAAGAGAAGACTTCCATCACTCTCTCACCCCTTCTCTGTAAAGGGTTTCTCAAACTCCCTTCAAAAGTTTGAGCTTGGTTTTTGAGCACCTTGTCAAAAGCTCATTGGTGGCAAGACACCTGATCAAAAAATCTGATTTAGTTTTTGAGCACCTTATCAAAAGCTCATTGGTGTCCAGGACACCTTATCAACTCATCCTACAGTGGATTCCTACCTAGGATGGTAGAAGAGTGGATGTACACAAGTTTAAGGGAACCACTATATTTCCTTGTGTCTTCTGGTTTTGCTTGTCTTTATGTTTGTTTCTGGCCTTGATTATTCTGTGATTAGCTTTTGTATAGCTTAGTTCTGTGATTAGATCTTTAACTGCTTCCCTACTCACTCTTATTACAACAATTGTTGTAAAAAGTTTCAAAGCACCATATACTCTATTCAACCCCCCTCTAGAGTATATCAGATCTAGCTGCACTTTCAGATGTGTTTCCTGACGTTCTTCCCGGTCTTCCACCCGATCGAGATGTCGAGTTTGCAATAGATTTGGAGCCAGGCACACGTCCTATCGTAAAGGCGCCGTACCGGATGGCCCCGCGAGAGCTGGAAGAGTTGTGAATTCAGCTTGATGAGTTGTTGGAAAAAGGCTTTATAAGGTCGAGTTCTTCACCTTGGGGTGCGCCAGTGCTGTTCGTTAAAAAGAAGGATGGGTTGATGAGGTTATGCATTGACTATAGAGAGCTGAACAAGGTTACTATTAAGAACAGGTACCCTTTACCGCGAATCGACGATTTGTTTGACCAACTGCGTGGTAGTGCCATGTTTTCCAAGATAGATCTTCGTTCGGGCTATCACCAGTTGAGGATTCGGGAGTCAGATGTTCCGCGGACGGCGTTCTGCTCTCGTCATGGGCATTTTGAGTTTTTGGTTATGTCATTC
Organism: Platanthera guangdongensis; assembly: GCA_039583875.1. NCBI lineage: Eukaryota > Viridiplantae > Streptophyta > Magnoliopsida > Asparagales > Orchidaceae > Platanthera > Platanthera guangdongensis. Next base: position 115,697,177 of record CM077157.1, on the reverse strand, counting down.
GTTTTGACTAATGCACCCTCAGCTTTTATGGATTTGATGAACAAAGTTTTCAAGGATTTTCTAGATAATTTCGTGATTGTCTTTATAGACGATGTTTTGGTGTATTCTAAGGATGCAGAGGAGCATGATCGACATTTGCGGCTGGTCTTGGCGACTCTGAGAGACCATAAGCTATACGCCAAGCTGAGCAAATGTGAATTTTGGTTGCCTCAAGTTTCTTTTCTAGGCCACGTGATTAATAAGGAAGGAATATTGGTGGACCCAGAAAAGATCGCTGCTGTTATGGAATGGGCGAGACCTGTTACCCCCAAAGAGATCAGAAGCTTCTTGGGTTTGACTGGTTATTATAGAAGATTTGTAGAAGGTTTCTCTACCTTGTCCGTGCCGTTGACCAAGTTGACGCAGAAGAATGTAGCCTTTATATGGGATGACAAGTGTGAGAAGGCTTTTGAGGAACTAAAAAGAAGGATATGTTCGGCTCCAATTTTGTCTTTGCCTACGGAGGGTAGTGAGTATGATATATATGTGGATGAGTCGCATGTCGGTCTGGGCTGCGTTTTGATGCAGGGCAGAAAGGTGATTGCGTACGGTTCGAGGCAGCTAAAGACTCACGAGAGGAACTACCCTACGCATGACCTGGAGTCTGCATCTGTGATCTATGCGTTGAAATTATGGAGGCATTTGCTATATGGCGCGCAGTGCAAGATTTTCACTGATCATAAGAGTTTGAAGTATGGCTTCACTCAGAAAGAATTGAATCTGTGCCAGCGGCGGTGGTTGGAGTACGTGGCCGACTATGATGTTGAAATTCAGTATCATGCAGGCAAGGCAAATGTGGTGGCTGATTCCCTGAGTCGGAAGTCAGGTAAGATTTTTAATCTTTCCGCCGAGCGTCTAGTGGAAGAGTTTCTGTTGATGGACATTTCTGTGGGAAGCTATGATTCGCAGAGTAGCATAGCAGTAGCCGAACCTTCGTGGATTACGCTTACGAGACTGCATCAGAAGGACGATACCGATCTTCTGCATTTGTATCTTCGAGCTGAGAAGGGTGAATTGCTAGATTTCTCTATAGATGATGTGGGTACGTTGAAGTACCGTGGCAGGTTTTGCATCCCCGCAGTTGGAGATATCCGGGATATGGTGTGCAGAGACGCGCACAGATCTAGTGTTGCCTACCATCCAGGGTCTACCAAGATGTATCATGATTTAAAACAGATTTCCTGGTGGTACGGGATGAAGAAGGACATAGCCAGATTTGTTTCAGAGTGTTTCACTTGCAGGCGTGTGAAAGCCGACCATGGGAGGACTGGTGGCAAGCTGACTCCCTTGGAGATCCCGATGTGGAAGTGGGAGAGTATCTCGATGGATTTCATTACCGGCTTACCGAGATCTCCTAAGGGGCATGATTCAGTTTGGGTAATTATAGACAGATTGACGAAGAGCGCTCATTTCATACCAGTTAAGATCGATTATCCGATGAGGAAGATAGCCGAGCTGTATCTGGAAGAGGTTGTCAGATTGCATGGAGTACCCGTAAGTATCATATCAGATCGAGACTCCAGGTTCACGTCTCGCTTTTGGAAGAGCCTTCAAGAAGGGTTGGGTACAAATATGAGATACTCCACGGCTTATCATCCGCAGACCAATGGTCAGACGGAGCGAGTGAATCAGATTGTGGAAGACATGATCCGATGCTATATTCTGGACCACGGAGGAGCGTGGGACGAGCGCTTGCGGCTTATGGAATTCGCATACAACAACAGTTATCAAGAAAGCTTGCAAATGGCTCCCTTTGAAGCTTTGTATGGGAGGCGCTGCAGGACTCCCTTGTTTTGGGCTGAGCTAGGCGAGGGACCTTTGTTGGGTCCAGAAGCGCTTGAGGAGATGGAAACCGCTGTGAGGCTTATTCGGGAAAAGCTTCGGATAGCCCCGGAGAGATATGAGAAGAACGCCAATCGGCGTAGATCGGACTTGGAATTTGCTGTGGGGGACTCGGTGTTTTTAAAGGTCTCCCCGTTGATTGGAGTCAAGCGGTTTGGCAAGAATAGGAAGTTGGACCCGAGATATGTGTGGCCGTTTCCGATTGTTGAGCGGATTGGGGTATCAGCCTACAGGCTGGCCTTGCCCGCAAATTTCCCTGACGTGCATGATGTCTTTCACGTCAGTCAGCTGCGGAAATGTGTGATGAATGGCAGAGAGGTTTTGGATTCTGTGCCTCAGTTGGAGCCGAATCTTTCTTATGTGGAGGTGCCTGTTCGCATTTTAGATTCTCAAGTTCGGGCGTTGCGGAAGAAGACTATTCCGATGGTTAAAGTTTTATGGAGGAATCAAGATGTGGAAAGCGCGACTTGGGAGTTGGAGTCGGCTATGAGGGAGGCTCACCGTCATCTGTTTCCCTGATCTTGTGCTTGGTATGTTCTATTTTATTATTTATTTAGCCCTTTCCTGGCTCTTTCTCTCTCCTTCTTTATAGGGGTGTTGTGAGTAAAGTTTCGAGACGAAACTTTCTTTTAGGGGGAGTGGCTGTAACGCCCCGGTTTTTTTGTGCTATGTTTGATCTTTGGCTGGCGTTACGATGGCGTATTTTCCGGCTTTGTGCCGTTGTAGAGCGTGGTTTTAGCTCTTAGGGTTCCCTGTGTAGCCTGTTTGTAGCCTGTTAGCAAGATTCCCCAGCTAGCCAGAGTCTGTTTGATGACTCGGCTGGGCCTCTTAGGGAATGCTTGTGTTTTGGCTTCGGGAAGTGTTATCCCAGGTTTTGTTCATCGAATGCTAATTTCGACTTCGCAGTTGTGTTCGTAGCGTGGGTTTTTTAGCTGCGGCATGAATTTCGTCTTTTTCCGAGAAGTTTCAGGTTTCGTGTTGTTTTGATATTGAGTTTAAATAATTATTGATATGTTGATTGTTTATTATTAAAACTGATATATATATAAAGTCTTGGGTTAGAATTAGGGTTGGGTTCATTGTCTTTTCTTTTCTCTGCTTGGAAGAAGCCGCCGCCTGTGCGAGAGGGAGAGAACCGCCGGACTACCCTAGCCTTCGGACGCCGATTCCTGGAGATTTAGCAGTCGGAATTCGATTTCGAGAGTGGATCTGGACTGCCCTCGCCGGGATCTGCTTTCTTTCTGCTCCTCAGCTTGCTGCTCTGCGGCCAGATCCGTGAGCGGGGGAGGCCGCCGACCGAGTTCCTGGTATTGAGGCAAGTGATGTCCCCTCATCCTTGCCAAAGCTGATCTTTGTCTTTCTTTTGAGTTAATTTTATCTCTTTCCTGCTTAGATCTTAGGTGTAAGCTAGGGTTTGTTCCCGATCATATTGTGGTTAGTGTAGAAAGTTCCAGTTAAATCTCAGTTTTCGAAGGGATTGTGTCTATTAGGGACAGTTTTGGTTCGGTTTAGGTCGAGTAGCTTCCATTGCTGATGGATGTTGTACTCTAGAGAGAGAGAGAGAATCCTCGTTCTCGTTTCTGGTTGTGTGCTGGATCTGGCGCCCGAAGCCAGTCAGGGTGTCGACACCGTGGTGTCGACACCGTGGTGTCGACACCAGCCAGTCAGGGTGTCGACACCGTGGTGTCGACACCAGCCATTCAGGGTTTCGACACCGTGGTGTCGACACCAGCCAGTCAGGGTGTCGACACCGTGGTGCCGACACCAGCCTGTCGGGGTGTCGACACTTGGTGTCGACACCAGCCTGTCAGGGTGTCGACACCTTGGTGTCGACACCAGCCTGTCGGGGTGTCGACACTTGGTGTCGACACTGGCCAGTCGGGGTGTCGACACTTGGTGTCGACACTTGGTGTCGAAGCCCGCAGCGGCAGTGTCGACACCTTGTGTCGATACCGGCCGCAGTGGTGTCGACACTTGGTGTCGACACCCACAGCGGCAGTGTCGACACCTTGTGTCGACACCGGCCACAGTGGTGTCGACACTTGGTGTCGACACCCGCAGCGGCAGTGTCGACACCTTGTGTCGACACCGGCCGCAGTGGTGTCGACACTTGGTGTCGACACTAGCAGCTGTTGTGTCGACACCTTGTGTCGACACCGGCTTGTCGTCGTGTCGACACTGGGTGCTGCCCTTGTTTTGGGGTCAGGGAGACTCGGGGTTGGTTTTGGTTAGGCGTGCAAGGCCGCGTCGGTTGGACCCGACGTTTTTGCCTTGGGTTCGTGTGTTTCTTAGGACTGTTAGTGGGACTTTTCCCTAGGAGGGGGGCATTGGGTGTTCGGCTAATTTTTCTACATGCCGACTCTTGGGTTGTGGCAGGTGGTGGAGTTTTGGTGGCCTCTGGAGGGGTGGTTTTATGTGGAGAGCTGTGGCCACCGCCTTTTGACCCGGTTTGGGTTGGTGTGTGTGGGACCCTAAAGCTGCCACTGTTTGACCCCTTAGCCCTTTTTGGGTCTGATTCTAGTTATGCATTCAGACCCATGTTTTGACCACTGCCGCTTACCCACGTGTTAGGGCTGTTAGTCCCTTTCCTGTTTATGTTTACCCTTCGTTTTGGCATATGTATATGTCCTGATGCTGTTGTAGGCTCTCTTGGTAAGGTATATTGGTTTTATTGCTCACACTTGGTGTGCTCTGTGGTGTTTTTGACAGCATCCTTTTATTACTGTCATCCCCTTTTCTTTTGCTTATTGCGGTTTGCTGCCGGGTTGGTAAACCCTTCTTTTATTTGCTAACTAATCCATTGCTCTATTTACCTTTTGATTGTTTCCTTGCTGAGGTGTTCTTTTCTTGAATGCCTCAGGTCCAGGTTGTAGCCAGTTCAGCGGCTAGTTCTTTTGGAGGGGCTTGTTGGTGGCCTCTAGGGTAGCTGAGATTGCTGATCCTCGTTTGTTGTGAGGTAGTTCTTTACTCTTCTGTATAGACATACATACTCGCCAGTGGGTTCGTGTCAGGTTGTTGGCGCCCACTGGTGGCTTCTTGTGATGCTGAATATGAATTTAAACTGCTGTTTTTGCCTATTTGTGGTTGGTTACATGCTTCTGGGAAGGTTTTATGCTAGATTGCATGTTAGATATTTTAAAACCTAAAAGCATTATTATATGTACCCCATGCATAACATGTTTCTAAATCAAAGACACTATTTTTCCTCAGCGTAAAACACTATCTTTTTATACCTACTATATTCACCTTAGGGTTGTGCACGCATAAGTCGTCCCCCGGGGACACTTATGCTCATTTAGGGCGTCAATTTAATTGAACCAAAGTATTTTTCTGCTGCGTATAAATATAGTTTTAGCAGTGGACTAGCTGATCCACCGGGCCGAGGGATACGGACATTCAACAAAACTGATTTTCTTTCATACTTAATTAACAATTTTCCTTAAAATCTAACGTCTGGAGTTTTGCCTGAGCGTGTGCAGTTATCCCCTGCACGACGTGGCATCACGGCGCGTGTTTTCTCTTACTCTGATACGATTTTTACCGTTGAGAAAATGCCGGTTGTGACAATTCTCCCACAGTTATCTTGTGTGAAGCTTTCCGGTTGGGTAATCTCTCCCCCCTCCCTTGTGTGATTTCTTCCCCTTAGTTGTGGTAGTTTTCGCAAATCATTTTCTCCGGAAAGTTAATTCAATCGCTGCAAGTTTTGAATCGAAATCGCCGTTGCTAGGCTTTTTATTTCCGGATCGGGTGGACCCAATTTGCCTGAGCGGATCTTGGCCTATAGCCTTGGTCTTGCTCTCTAAAAGGAGTGGCAACCTTTGTGTTTTCTTGGGGAATATTCCGACTCAAATTTCCGATCGTCGTTTTCGAGTCTACCATTCCTCCTTTGTTATTTGTGTTCTGTTCTTGCGACGAGAAGCTATTGTGGGCGATAGGTGCTGTGTAGGAGCGGTAGATCTACGACGTGTAGAGCGTAGATAGAGCGTTAGCTTCGTGGAGGTCTCCGATTCCGGACAACCCTACACCAATAAGAGTATGAGTAGTGAGTTGCAAAATTATCCCCGATGAATAATAAGGGTGTAACTCCTAATAAGCCTCTAATTCAATTAAGCCGTGATTAAAAGGGCGCAACCAAATTACTATCAGATCTTAATAATAGGTGTAACTCAAGCAAGCTTTATTAAAAATAGAAATAGAACCGAATACATCTCCTAAGAACTGAGAAGGAACTGAAAATAACTCCTGAGAATGGAGATGGAACTGAAGCCTCCTGAATGGAGTGATTGGACTAATAGCCATTTTTTATGATTATTTCGGTCTTGCACTGGTCCATCTTGTTCATTTTATTTCAGTACTTTTGTTTCAGTACTACTCCAGTTTCGTACTGTTCAAGTTCAATTCAGTACTTTTGTTTCAGTACTACTCCGGTTTCATACTGGTCGAGTTCAATTCAGTACTTTCGTTTCAGTACTACTCCAGTTTCGTACTGGTCAAGTTTAATTCAGTACTTTCAATTGAGTTATATTCCAGTTTCGTATGTGTCAAGTTCAATTCAGTTCTACTCCAGTTTTGTACTGGTCAAGTTCAATTCAGTATTACTCTAATCTCATACTGGTCACATTTCATTCAGCACTTAAATTCATTTGTTATCGACAATTTTAATTAGCGCATTTACATTACTGCGATTTGCTATTATAGGCACGAGTCCTGCTCTGACTAACAGTTGTCTGTTAAGATTGAGCCTTAATTGGGGATAACTGGAGTTGAGATGTTCCTCCAAGTTTAGCCTCAAATAAGTGCTCCCACGCTCCTTGTCGAAAGTTGAGCTGAGTGTCGCCGCCCGAAGTTAGAAGTATAATAGGGCAAGCCTCCGCAGACCCGGTAGGTATTAGCAATATTGATTGAATGATTGCTTATAAATTGATTGCGGTGAAAACATTGGTGGGTCAGTCCCTTCCGTAGATCGTTCGTACCGGTGTGGAAATGTCGACGACTTAAGGCGATAGGGAGATGGGTATCACGGGTGTCCGGCCGTTATATTTTCCCCGTCAGGTTTTCCTCCGCTGGTCAGCCCAAAATATTGAATCACCGAATGTCGCTCACATCCACGAGTACATAGAGATGTACGTTGGGGCCTCGGGATGTGCGGTACGACCACCCCACAGAAGTGGCAGGACCGGCCAATGTCACCGACAGCCACATCGATGAGGCCCTGGGGGCTCGCTACCCTGCTAGAACAGAAGCGGTCCATACTATGTCGACATAGGGCTGTGTATGCGGCTGTGAATGTCTACTGAATGTGCGCGGCTGTGAATACCTGCGATAGGGTACATGTTGAGAATACCTAATGTGCGGTTTTGCTAGTAGAGCTTTAATTGATAACTAATATGCATTACTGCTACTTTTTTTGTTATACTATGTCGTGCTTCTTTATAACTGCCCCTAGACTATATATATGAAGTGTTGTACTAACTCTCCCTTGCTTCAGCTATCTACTTTCGTTGGGTGGGTGTGTACTCGTCCCCAGGATATGGATCCGGGGAGGAGATTTATTTCTACTTAGCTCAGTGACTAACAGTTATTTAAATAACCATTCACAGGAAATGGAGCACCGTACTAACCACCTGCCGAAAGAGATTGCGCCAGCAGATAGAACTACACGAGCAGAAGCACCCCCGACATCTTCAGAGTTTTACGACGTGAGTACTGACGAGCTGATTAGGGAGAGAGAGTGAGGAGTTATATGCAGTTCATGCATAGCCTGCGGGATTATATATATACATAGGCTACAGCCTTATACTCATGTAAATATATATGATATATATATATATATATATATATATATATATATATATATATATATATATATATATTTGGTACTAGTTTCCTGTTAATGCTTCCGCATATCTCTGATGTATTGTGAATATTATGATTCTATCCAAGCAAGGCGACCACCTAGTGCTTGGATAAGGTGGGTTGTTACCCTTAAGGAGCACTGGGTGGACATCTCGGGCAGTAAGATTCCCTTCAGCTCGACCCGGGTAAAAGTTGGGGGAAGGGGTCTTATACCTTCACCATCCTCCATGCTTTATACGGGCGAGCTAACGCCGAGTCCCTGCTGGAGCTCAGCCCGAAAGTACTTGCTCAGCAAACCTCATGCTCGCTCACCCGGACTATCGAGTTAGGACACTACTCGACCAGGAAGTTGCTAGAGACGCATGAGGCTTTGAAGATCGTCACCAAGAAGGCCATAGATCTCGACATGCAATCAGTTTGCTGGAGGGACTATGAGGTAAGTCGCCTCCCCGTGTGCGACATGGATGATCTGGACTTGGATTTATTCCGCTGACTAATTGCTGTTTATCACAGGCTGCCGAGATTGAGGCAGTGAAGAAGCTTTCTGAATGCGAGGTGAAACTCGCCAACAACCTAGCTGAGCTGGAGGCTGCCCAGTTTCGCGCCACCGAGATATAAACTAGCTTGGTGGTCGCTGATGGTCGTTCAAGCTCTTTAGTTCCTCGCCCTGATGCGCTGCGGCCGGAGGATGACCCGCATTGGGCGATTAAGAGGTCCCGCCTTATTTGGGAAGAGATACCATTAGTCCGACTCGAGATAGCACGTGTGGCGGGGGACATCATGCTTGCTCGGCTGAGGATCAACGACCAGCTCATCGAGGGGGATAAGCAGCTTACCGTCCACGATCTCATTCTTGAGCTACTCGCCGAAGAATATAACTCGCCCGATCGCGTCCCTTCCTCGACATCGGGATTTAGCAGCAACGATAGTGGCAGTAGCAGTAGCAGCGGCGAAAGCAGTGATGGGGAGGGGAGCGATGAAGTCGGCGAGGAAGAGGAGGATGCCGATATTGGAGATGATGAATATCGACCAGATACTGGCGACAATGAGTCTTAGTTGCTCACTGATTTTCTTCATGCTCGCATGTAGAAGATTGTCAACACATTTTTGCAACTTGTAAAATTTTTGATATATATATATACAAGTTTTAAGTTACTTCCCATTTTCTTTTTTATTCGCATGCTCGCTGGTTGATGGCGCTCTCTAGGCTCATAGGCTCAGAGAGGTTGTGCGTTGTATGCTTACTCGCACGTTGATCTCACTCGTAGTCACGTAGTCATTGCTCGCATGTGTATAGTCGCTCCAACAGTTCGCACTCTGATGCGCGCATCTATGTTTACTCGCATACTCGCCATAGCATACTCGCACCTACATAGTCGCGTACCTCGTAGGAGCCCAGCTCAACCGAGTCAGAGGTTGTAATTGACGCTCGTAGGATTCATACTCAACTGGAGTGACGTGAGTCAACTCAGGGAGGCACGTAGTCGGTTTGCAGGAGAGAGGCTCGTACAGAGGCGACAGGCTACGACATCACTCCAACGAGGAACTTGGTTTCACTCGAGGAGGTCGTTGGCCAATATGCAAGAGAGGAGCTCGTACAGGAACTCGAACGTATGATGACACTTCCACTCGAGGAGTTTAATCATTGTTAGAGTCGACAGATCTCAGGATCCTTGCTCAACTAGAGTGGTGTGTGTGACTCGGGGAGGCAAGTAGCCGGTTTGCAGGAGAGGAGCTCGTGCAGAGTTCACGGACTACGTCATCACTCCAATGAGAACTTGATTTCACCCGTGGAGGTCGTTGGCCGATGTGCAGGAGAGGAGCTCGTGCAGGAACTTGGACTTATGATGACACTGCCACTCGAGGACTTTAATCATTGTTAGAGTTGACAGCTCTCAGGAGCCTTGCTCAACTAGAGTGGTGTGAGTTGACTCGAGGAAGCAAGTAGTCGGTCTACAAGAGAAGAGCGCGTACAGAGTTCACAGACTACAATATCACTCCAACGAGGAACTTGGTTTCGCTCAAGGAGGTCGTTGACCGATGTGCAGGAGAGGAGCTCGTACATGAACTCAGACTTATGATGACACTGCCACTCGAGGACTTTAATCATTGTTAGAGTCGACAGCTCTCAGGAGCCTTGGTCGACTAGAGTGGTGTGATTTGACTCAGAGAGACATGTAGTCAGTATGTAGGAGAGGAGCTCGTATAGAGTTCACGGACTACGACTGAAAGAAATTGTACCTAATCACCTAGAGGGGGGGGGGGTGAATAGGTGACCTTAACTTTTTAAACTTTTTGGCAGAATTAATCACAGAATTCACAGAACTTTAAACAGCAAACACAGAATCAGTCACACACATAGAGTACACACAGTTTTTATAGTGGTTCCCCAAGGTCTGGGTACATCCACTTTCCCCCTTCGCCTATCTAGTAGTGTACTAGATTCGGCCAAACTTCTTCACTACTCCTCAGATCCTCAGATCTTACAGCTCAGAACCCCAAACAGGTTCCTACAACTCAGAGTGATCCCACTCCTACAACTCAGGCACACAGCCCTACCACTCAGTCTTCACCAAGACCTACACTCAACCTTCAACAAGGCTTACACTCAGCCCTCAACAAGGCCTACACTCAGAGAAAAGTATCTCCTACACTCAGGAATAAAGGCCCTACCACTCAGCCTTTATAATTATAGGCTTACAACTCAGATCCCTAAGGATCCTACAAGAAATTAAAATTACAAGATATATAACCACAACTCAGAATGAGAGAGAAGAGTTGACTGGTTTCTTGATGAGTTCTTGGAAGAACTTTGCTGAGATCAACCTCCCTTGACTTCCTTCAAAGCTTCCTGAATTTAGAACACAGTAGGGTTGAGTCTCTATGCAGATGATCTTCAATCACTGCTGACTTAAGAATCAGATCTCAATCTGAAACTTTCTTCACAGCCTGGTTCAACAGCTGTCTTCTTAGAAGGAGCTCTCTCTCTCCAACTTCTTAGATCTTCACTTGAAGGTCTTCTTCTTCTTGTGTTGTTAGATCTTCAATGAATTGCTTAATCTTCTTGATTTATCTCTCTTTTTCTGTCGTGTGATCTGTCAAGGAGAAGGGTCTTTATATAGACTTTCTCCAAGGAGACCGGCTGATCCGGTTCCTAACAACTTTCTGACCGCTCTGACAGTTGCAGTAGACCGGATGGAATGGCTGCTGTCAAGTCATCCAGTCACTTCTTGAATTCTCTGTAATTGTCTGAAAGTGTCGAGACAGACAGTCTTTAAGTGTCGACACTGATAGACTAAGTGTCGACACAAGTAGACTAAGTGTCGACACTGGCCTTCATGGTGTCGACACAACTCCTTGTGTTGTAGAAATTACTTCTCGACACTCTTCTTCAGAATGTGTCGACCCTAATCTTGTGTAAGACCCCGAAGTCAATCGGGTCAATTTGAGCCATTTTGGATTCAGGCATGGGTAACACGGCCTGGGACACGGGCGTGTCCCAGGGCGTGTCAGGCCTGGGTTGTGTCGAGTCGTCAGGTCGACGAATTTTGCTCGACGATCGTCGAGTGTCGAGTGTCGAGTGAGGACACGGCCTGTGACACGGGCATGTCACAGGGCGTGTCAGTGGTCGTCGAACTCAACTCGACGTTTCGAGCTAGGGCATGTTTGCAGGACACGGGTATATCTAGGTGCACACGGCCAGGAACACGGGCGTGTGCCAGGACGTGTGAAGTCTCGGGTTATTTTGGGATTATTTTCATTGAGGCACACGGCCTCAGACACGGGCGTGTATGAGGGCGTGTCGGGGACACGACACGTGACACGGGCTTGTCACACGGCCGTGTATTGGCTGGATTGAGTCGGTTGTCTGCCGCTTAGAGGGACACGACCTGTGACACGGGCGTGTCACAGGGCGTGTCAGGCCGTGTTCAAGCTGCTGTAGGAGCTGCGGAGTGCGGAGCAAAGATCCGAGAGGGGATTCGTGAAGGCAGAGCCGAGGAGTTGATTTCCATCCGGCTACTTCATGGCGCCGAAGCGATCGTCAAGGGTAACGATCTCCTTCTTGGACATCGAAGTCCTTCCTTTATGCATGTGCTTGGAATCCTCCACCAATAGGTGGATTTGCGGAAGTGATTCCTTTGGTGAGTCTGCATATAGAGCCGGAATTATGGAGTACGGCATAGGCATGTTGTGTGAAGCCTATCTGGACCGGTCGTCTGGATTGGTGATGTTCATGGGTAAACCAGAGAAGACTTCGTGGATGTGATGAGATGCAAATGGCTTTCTCTTGTGATGAATGTATGAATGTGATGCTGAATGTGAGGAGGCTTTGGTGAAGCTCCTGGTTATGTTATGATCAATTGGTAGCACGCCTGGGGAGCTCGAGATAAACCCGGCCTGTTACACCACTAGGGTGGGTTGATCTAGTTAGGTAGGGATCGATTGGTGGCAATGCTTGGGGAGCCGAGTTAAACCCGGCTTGCTGCACCACATGGGTGGGTCGATCGGAATAGGAGGGGGGTCGATTGGTGGTAATGCTTGGGGAGCTTGGATAAACCCGGCTTGCCACACCACATGGTGTGGGTCGATCTGCTCTGGTTATTATTGGATGTTGTGAGGTTGTACCTCTGAGTGGTTTGGGCGGGATGTCGCCAGCTTGCGAGACTGGTGGACTAGGTCCGGTCAACCAACAAGTTAAAACCTCTGATCGGCGGTGTATGACTGCTGGATTCCGGTATGCCAAGAAGGTGCCCTGAGTGCACGAAACGTCTGGTGGATTCCAGCGTTTGTGATGTAATGTGTTTGCTAGCGGGATAAAGAAAATGATATACATATGCTTCTTGATGATACTTGCTGATAGATGATAGCACTGCATACAGGGAAGGAACCACTACCCCGGGTAGGGGGTAGGGTCGTTATAATGGGTCAGCCAAATGCTGACCGTTACTTTGTTTTTGGTGTTGGTTTGGATGTCTACTTGCAGGTGCTGTGGCGTGAAATGCATAAGTGGAAAGAATGGCTAGCTTGCTGCTATAGGCCCTTGAAGGCCATGCGAAGAGTTGTGTTTGGATTTCATGTGTGGCTGGCCTGCGTGCCGATGTACGAAATTATTGATGTGTAAAAGAGGAACCTGTAAGGCCATAAGGCCAGGGTGTGTGGGTTGTATACATTCCTGGTGTTGTAATATATAAATGTGGTATTTATATATTGGCGGACATTCTGGTTTGAGTTCATGCTAACATAAAAATATGCTGCGCTAGAATGGAATGAGTTAAGGATACGCATAGATTTTGATTTCCACACGTAATTACTCCGCTTGTATGTGATATATGGCGTGGGGCCCCGGCCGGACCCACCGTTATATGTCATGTGACATGTGGGGGCGTTACAAAGTGGTATCATAGCCAGGTTGAGATTGTTTGGGAGGAGAGAACATCATTGAACTCATGAATGTCCACTAGGAATGTATGCCATGCACATGATGTGCGTGAGTGTGTAGTCAATGTAACAGTACCGTTATGATTTGAAGTATTAATGGTGTTTGGTACCTTGATAGGTGGTGAGGGATGGAGCTGGGCCATCTGAGCCCCAGCGGTCGGATGAGAGTGCAGCACCCGTGGAAGCGCCTATGCCTCCCTCGGCAGAAGCCATACGGGTGGTGACGGAGACAGTGCTTGCAGTGTTATATGCACAACCAACTGGACAGGCAAGACCTGGTGGAAGGCAAGAGCATGTTGCAGTGGTGGTGGAGGCGCAAGCAAGTGACGAGTCATTGACACGTTTTATGAACTTTCATCCATCGACGTTTGGTGGAGCGCTTTCCCCAACGCAGGCGGAAGATTGGTTGGCAAGGGTAAAAAGGATCCTAACTGCAATCCGGACGGTCGAGGAGCAGAAAGTGACGTTGGCCACTTTTCTGTTGGAAGGCGATGCGAGATTGTGGTGGGATGAGATTGAAGTGCATCACTTGGCAGGTCGAGGTTTAACGGAGGTTTCCATGGATGAATTCTCCCAAATATTTTTAGCCAAGTATGTGCCAGTGTCGCAGAGGATTGCGATGGAAAATGAGTTTCTTCGTTTGGTGCAGAGGGAGCAAGATATTGATACCTACCTGCATGAGTTTACGAGATTGGGGAGATATGCGGGATCTACCTTTGCGGAGGAAGCGCGAAAGACAAATCGGTTTTATGAAGGATTGCGGGATGAATTGAGGTTGGCACTTCCGTGTTCGGTGAGCTAAGGCTTCCAAGCATTGGTCGATACAGCCCGTGCCTTGGAGAAGGATATGAAGCAAGTACAAGAGAATAAGAGACTGGCAGCGGAAAAGTCAGAGTTTCAAGTGCCGCAATTGGATCAATCGGAGTTTCGACGACGGGAGAAGAAAAGATTTAGGCTTGCGGAATCAGCTCCGTCGACTATTTCTTCGGGGGCTACTTATGGGCCAGGACATGTTGATATGCGTATATGCTATAAGTGTGGGCAGCAAGGACACATCTCAAAATTTTGTTGGAATGCCCCTCCATGGAGTGAGAAAAAGACAGGTGCGTCATATGAAGAAAAGGGTAAAGCAGTGGCCGAATCATCTGCACCTCGGACGCAATCGCGATTGCATGCGATGGAAGTGCAAGAGACGGAAAGCTTCGTTGGTGAAATTCAGCCTCGGGTGTTTAATTTGTCTCTTAATCGCGAATTTCAAAATCGGGAGGCTGAGCGGAAGTGAAGCGTGATGTGAATCACTTCGATGCTAGGACTGAATCAAAACTTGCTGGATCGTCCATGGTGGTGTATGGAAACTATGTTTATATATATAGTTGTGATGAATAAAAGCTTGGTGCACTTGTGATTGTGAGGAGATAAAGAAATCATGCTGCCTTGTTTTGAAGTTTTTGTGGCTGAATGTGCACAAGTGGAAGTTAGGGATGTATGTTTGTGTTGTATGTTTGTAGTTTGTGCGCTGGGTTGGTATGAGAAAAATCGTATCTATACGACTCGCAAATGTGCAAAATCAATTGTTTTGGGTTGGATGAATTGGAGTCAAATTTCGAGGACGAAATTATTTGAAGGAGGGGAGGATTGTAACACCCCGAAGTCAATTGGGTCAATTTGAGCCATTTTGGATTCAGGCATGGGTAACACGGCCTGGGACACGGGCGTGTCCCAGGGCGTGTTAGGCCTGGGTTGTGTCGAGTCGTCAGGTCGACGAATTTTGCTCGACGATCGTCGAGTGTCGAGTGTCGAGTGAGGACACGGCCTGTGACACGGGCGTGTCACAGGGCGTGTCAGTGGTCGTCGAACTCAACTCGACGTTTCGAGCTAGGGCATGTTTGCGGGACACGGGTGTGTCCAGGTGCACACGGCCAGGAACACGGGCGTGTGCCAGGCCGTGTGAAGTCTCGGGTTGTTTTGGGATTATTTTCGTTGAGGCACACAGCCTCAGACACGGGCCGTGTGAAGTCTCGGGTTGTTTTGGGTTACTTTTCCAGAGCTTGCCTTTGCTCATCTAGCTTGATTTATAATGCCACCATCAGAGAATTATAGTCAGTAGATGGGGCAGGCTGTGGTGCAATTGTTTGTAAAGCCTTTTTGTAAGTCTGGCTCCTTCTCTTAAAGACTTGGAACTTTCTCTTCTTGGCTCTAGCAGTTTCTTCATCTTCTGATGCAGAAGTGCTAGCAATATCCACTCTGTCTTTAGGACTAGGAGGTAACACCTTCTCAGCCCTTTGTGGTTCCTCAGCATCCTTTGGCTTCTCAGTCTCTTTGCTTGCAGTTTCTACTTCAATCTCCATATGCTTCCCCTCAATATGGATCTCTTCCCCCTCAGCAGCAGCTTTCTCTTTCTCAAAATCTGTTTGTAGAAGATCAGGGAATAACTCTTCTAATGTAAATTACTATTGAGGAAGGGCTGGAGAATCTCTTATCTCATCAACCACTTGATCAGCAACAGGTGTGTCCTCCATGACAACATCTTGGGGTTGGCTATGTGTCTGTGTTTGCTGATTAACATTAGGTAATGAATCAGATAAAACATCATCCTCAATAGGGAAATCTAATTTATTAATTTCAGTTATTACCTCAAGTATTATGTGGGTAACCCTTTCACTCTCTAAGGGAGTTGGCTCATCCACCAGTAGAGGCTCCCCCTGGAGTGGATCCAGGTGAATTGGGCTTGCCCTAAAGAATCTCATTTGATAGTAGTCAAAAGAATTTTGAGATTTCTAAAGGGAAAGCTTGGTACCTAGCATAGACACATGTAGCATACATGATATCTGGTCTACTAGCAGTCAAATACAATAGGGAGCCAACTATCCCTCTATACAAAGTCTCATGTACAGGTTTCCCTGCATCATCTTTGCTAAGAGACATACTTGACCCCATAGGAGTTTTCATGGTACTGGATGATTACATACCATACTTCCTTATCAATTCTAGGGTGAACTTAGACTGGCATATGGATAAACCATCCTTAGTCTGTCTAACTTGGAGACCCAAGACGAACTTTAGTTCCCCCATACTACTCATTTTAAATTGTCCTTGCATAAGTTTTGCAAACTTTCTGCAAAGACTACTTTCTGTAGACCCAAATATAATGTCATCTACATATATTTGGACAAAGATAATCTTGCCTCTGGATTCCCTAAGGAATAGAGTCTTGTCTATTTTCCCCCTTGTGAATTTATTCTCAATGAGGAAACTAGACAGGGTTTCATACCAAGCCCTAGGGGCTTGTTTTAACCCATACAAAGCCTTCCTAAGTCTATAGACATAATTAGGTTTGATAGAATCAACAAAACCTGATGGCTGTTCTACATAGACTTCTTCCTTCAGATTTCCATTCAGAAAGGCCGACTTAACATCCATTTGGAATACTTTAAACCCTTGATAGGTTGCATAAGCCAGGAACATCCTTATAGCTTCCAGTCTGGCTACTGGAGCAAAGGTTTGATCAAAGTCAATACCTTCTTCCTGCCTATAACCTTTTGCAACCAGTCTTGCTTTGTTCTTTATAATAACTCCATGTTCATCCAACTTGTTCCTAAAGATCCACTTAGTCCCAATAATGTTGTGGTCTTTTGGTTTAGGAACTAGCTCCCAGACATTGCATCTTTTGAACTGGTTCAGCTCCTCTTGCATTGCCTTAATCCAATGAGGGTCTAGGATGACTTCTTCAAATTTCTTTGGCTCTACTTGGGATAGAAAGCTGGAGTAGAGAACTGAACTTAGATTCCTGCTCCTTGTTTGTACCCCTTGTCTGAGATCACCAATAATTTGATTGGCTGGATGATCTTTTAGATGCCTATTTGCTGGAGGCAGCCTGTCTTCAGGTTGTACTCCTTCAGCTTCTTCAACTTGCTGCACCCCTTGGTCTTCTTCTGCATCAGGTGTATCTAGTACTCCCCCTGGACAACAGCCACTATCATCCACTTGCTGACTTGCAGTAGAACCTTCTTCAATAGTAAGCTTGTCCATCTTCTCAGTCACACCTGTGGAGCTGCAAATACTTCTAGATAATTCATTGTTAATGAGTGTAGCTTCATCAAAGACTACATGAACTGACTCTTCTACAACTTGAGTAGTCAAGTTGTAGACCATATAAGCCTTACTGTTGTTGTTGTACCCAACAAAGATCCCCTCTTAGGATTTGGCAGCAAACTTGGTTAAGTAAGACTTACCATTGTTAAGTATATAACATTTACAACCAAAGATCCTGAAATAAGATAGATTTGGTTTTCTGCCCTTCACAATCTCATAGGGGGTCTTATTGTGACTCTTGGTGATAGTAGCCCTATTAATTACATGACATGCAGTGTTTACTGCCTCAGCCCAGAAATATTCTGGGAGAGATGTGTCACTTAATAGGGTTCTACCAGCCTCTATCAAGGTTCTATTTTTCCTTTCAGCAATACCATTTTGCTGAGGTGTTTTTGGTGAAGAAAATTCCTGAAAAATTCCAAATTCTTCACACAGTTTTGTCATACCGTCAGACTGAAATTCAGTACCATGATCACTTCTGATTTTGACCACTGTACTGTCCAATTCATTCTGAATTTGTTTAACAAAACTGTATAAGATACTTGAAGTTTCAGATTTCTGTCAAAGGAAGAACACCCAGGAAAACCTTGAGTAGTCATCTACAACCACAAATGTGTAGACCTTCCTACCTAGGCTGTGAACTGGCATAGGACCAAAAGATCCATATGCAAGAGGTATAAGCACCTCACAGCATCTTTGTTCTCAATGTTATTAAAGGTGGATCTGGTCTGCCTGCCCTTTTGACAAGCTGAGCATATCCCATCCTTAATACACTTAACCTGAGGACCATTCCTCACTAACTCTTTACTATAGAGTTGACCAATTGTCTTATAGTTAAGATGGGCTAGCCTCTTGTGCCATTTGACACAATGAGAAACTTTCTCATCAGCTACAAGACACACGGAAGAAACATTGTTCTGACACATAATGTCTAGACAATAGACATTTCTCTTCCTATAACCTGTCAGAATGATCTTTTGATCATTTTACCTCCTGATATGACAACCATCTTTGACAAATGAGATGTCATATCCTAAATCACTTAGCTGACTTATACTAATGAGGTTGTGTTTCAAACCTTTAACATAAGCCACTTGAGTAATTGTAATAAGGTTGCTAGAAATGTTACCAAAGGCTTTGATGATTCCTTTTTCAGAACCACCAAAGGTGACCTTAGGACCATCCATGATTGGTGTATAGTCCTTTAGCAATCCCCTAGTTCCAGTCATGTGCCTGGAACATCCACTGTCCAAGTACCATATTGGGGCATGGTCACTTAGACTCACCTGCAAAACAGATTAGTTAACCTTAGAACCCCAAAACTTCTTGGGTCCTTGGTGCAAGTTAGTCTTAATCTTAACAAAACTACCTATAGCTTTTCTAGCAGGAAGATTGCTACTCACCTTGGCACTTGAATTGTGCCAACAGTCTATAACAAAGTGGCCAACCTTGCCACAACACCATCACTCAAATCTGTTGTACCTTTGTTTAGGTACAACCCTGGCTGTTTTATCTACAGCAGGCTTCTTATTGAGTACTGGGGCTTTGCCCTTAGACTTGGACTTTACAGTCCAGGCAAGTTTTGTAAACCCTAATCAAGTTTTACCCTTATGAGGTACAAACTCATCTATCAAAGGTAGGACAGATTTTGGTTTAGAAAACCTTGCTACAATATCTCTCTCTTTCTGAAGGATAATCTCCAGATTTCTGATTTGATCATTTTTAAATGTTATAGTCCCCATCTGAATAACAGTAATGTGCTTTAGTCTGGCTATTTCATTTAATTTCTAATCAATCAACTTATCAAAATCTGTTGCAGCCACTTTGAGATTAGCAATCTCCTTAGCCTGACTCTTGGTCAAGGATTTGCTTTTCTTCAAAGCTTGCAACACTACCCTATATTCATCAATCAACTGATGAATGTCTCCTTCAGATTCAGATCCACTAACATCACTTGATGCTGATGTATCTGAATCTGACTCAGTACTAGAAATTGAACTAGCAGAACAATTTTGTACCTGACTTGGTCCAGGCTGATCCTGGATTTTGTCTCCTTCTGATAAGGCCATCAGTCCCTGGCACTGATTGTCCTCATGCTCATATATAGAGTTCATTAACTGGATGAACACCTCTTCCTCTTCTTCAGCAAACAGTCCAATATAAGTTTCAGCTTCTGAATCAGTTTCTGGAGAAGACATATCAGACAGACTTTTTTCCTTCTTAGCAACAAAGGACCTTTCCTTTTTGCCCTTGATCTGAGTCTTCTTCTTATCAGTTGACTCTTTCCTCTTCTCTGGACAGTCAGCAACAACATATCCCTGTCTGTTACAACAATAACAAACTATCTTTGAAGATGTAGTTTTACTTGACTTGAGCTTTCTCCTGTCATTCTTTGATGACTTTTGTGAAGTGGATGGCTTAGACCTCCACTGTTTCTTCTTTAGAAACTTCTGAAAATGTCTAGTGAAAGCTGCAAAGTCTTCATCACTCTCACTGCTTTCAGAATTCTTGCTTTCTGACTCATCTGTCTCAGTCTCAGCAACTTTTGGAGGTGGAGATGGAGACTTGCTTTTATATTTCCTAGTGGCTTCAGTCTTGAAAGCCACAGCTCTTTCTTTGTGCTCAACTCTTGTAGTCTTCTCCTCCTCCTTCCTTACCATTAACTGCATCTCATATGATAACAGTATTCCAAACAATGTTGGAGGAGGAATGTCTGCAAATTTGGTCATTTCCCTTATGACATTAATCTTAGTATCCCAGTCTTTAGTTAGGGATCTCAAGAACTTATCATTCAGCTCATAATTGCTGAATTCTCTTCCATAGGACATTAACTCATTAACTATCCTATAGAATTTCTTGTATCACTCAGTTATGCTATCAGACCTTCCTTGTCTGAAGCTCTCATACTCTTGGTTTAATAAAGACTTCATGTCTTGTCTTACCTCTTCTGAACCCTCCATATAGACTATCAGTGTGTCCCACATTTCCTTTGATGTTTTACAATGAATCAGATTCTGAAATGTGGCATCATCTATTGCACTTACAATAATATTCTGAGCCCTCTTGTCCATAGTGGCCAGAATAATTTCATCTTTAGTCATCTCTGAATAGTCTTTTGGAGTTCTCTGGTTTGCATCCAGAACTGATACTTTCATTGGCACATATGACACTTCTTTGACTGTGATATAGATTCTAGGGTCAGAGGCTTCCATAAATAGTCTAACCCTTTCTTTCCAAATGCCAAAAATCTCCTTTCTACAGATTGGAAACTTCATGGATCCTAGCTCTTTGTGATTCTCAGTTGAACCCATTTTCTTGATTCTTTATTATACTGAATCTGCCAACAGGATCTTTACTCAGACTGTTATGTCCTTTTTGAGTAACCTCCCTCTGATACCACTTGAAATAAATTGTACCTAATCACCTAGAGGGGGGGGGGGGTGAATAGGTGACCTTAACTTTTTAAACTTTTAGGCAGAATTAATCACAGAATTCACAGAACTTTAAACAGCAAACACAGAATCAGTCACACACACAGAGTACACACAGTTTTTATAGTGGTTCCCCAAGGTATGGGTACATCCACTTTCCCCCTTCGCCTATCTAGTAGTGTACTAGATTCAGCCAAACTTCTTCACTAATCCTCAGATCCTCAGATCTTACAGCTCAGAACCCTAAACAGGTTCCTACAACTCAGAGTGATCCCACTCCTACAACTCAGGCACACAGCCCTACCACTCAGTCTTCACCAAGACCTACACTCAGCCTTCACCAAGGCCTACACTCAGCCTACAACAAGGCCTACACTCAGAGAAAAGTATCTCCCACACTCAGGCACAAAGGCCCTACCACTCAATCTTTATAATTATAGGCTTACAACTCAGATCCCTAAGGATCCTACAAGAAATTAAAATTACAAGGTATATAACCACAACTCAGAATGAGAGAGAAGAGTTGACTGGTTTTTGATGAGTTCTTGGAAGAACTTTGCTGGGATCAACCTCCCTTGGCTTCCTTCAAAGCTTCTTGAATTTAGAACACAGTAGGGTTGAGTCTCTATGCAGATGATCTTCAATCACTGCTGACTTAAGAATCAGATCTCAATCTGAAACTTTCTTCACAGCCTGGTTCAACAGCTGTCTTCTTAAAAGGAACTCTCTCTCTCTCCAACTTCTTAGATCTTCACTTGAAGGTCTTCTTCTTCTTGTGTTGTTAGATCTTCAATGAATTGCTTGATCTTCTTGATCTATCTCTCTTTTTCTGTCGTGTGATCTGTCAAGGAGAAGGGTCTTTATATAGACTTTCTCCAAGGAGACCGGTTGATCCGGTTCCTAACAACTTTCTGACCGCTCCGACAGTTGCAGTAGACCGACTGGAATGGCTGCTGTCAAGTCATCCAGTCACTTCTTGAATTCTCTGTAATTGTCTGAAAGTGTCGAGACAGACAGTCTTTAAGTGTCGACACTGATAGACTAAGTGTCGACACAAGTAGACTAAGTGTCGACACTAGCCTTCATGGTGTCGACACAACTCCTTGTGTTGTAGAAATTACTTCTCGACACTCTTCTTCAGAATGTGTCGACACTGATCCTCTGTGTCGACACAAGTCCTTCATTGATACTTAGTTGATTTCTGCTAAGTGTCGACACAACTCCTTTGTGTCGACACATCTTCTTGTGTTGATACTTGCTAAGTGTCGACACTTCTCCTTGGTGTCGACACATGTCTTCTGTGTTGATACTTTTTACTGAGTGTCAACACATCTCATTTGTGTCGACACATTCTTCATGTGTTGAGACTTTGGCTGAGTGTCGACACATCTCCTCTGTTTCGACACTTGTGCTTAGAATTTGTTGAAAATTGCTGAGTGTCGACACAGCCTCCTAGTGTCGACACTTTTGATGTCGACAAAGTTTCTCTGGGTGTCGACACTGCTTCTAAGTGTCGACACTGATTCTTTAGACATTTCTTCATTGTGTGTCGACACTGCCTGTATGTGTCGACACTTTCCTTCTGGTGTCGACTCTGCATTCCTGGTGTCGACACAATTACTCCAAGTGTCGACACTACTTCTCTCGGTGTCGACACAAGCCTTCTTAAGTGTCGACACTTTTCTTCTGGGTGTCGACACATGGACTTAGAAACTTTTCATGCTTTCCCTGCAATTACTTAACCTGCACAACTAAACTCAAAGTACATCAAATACATCTTGATGTATATCATTGAGTAGGGTGAGGCTTCTTCAAATCAGGTACATGTATTCCAATGTACCCAACAACGACATCACTCCAACGAGGAACTTGGTTTCTCCTGAGGAGGTTGTTGGCCGATGTGCAGGAGAGGAGCTCGTGCTGGAACTCGGACTTACGATGACACTGACACTCGAGAACTTTAATCATTATTGGAGAGATTTCATCCTGTTACTTGAGCGCTGATAGATGGGTTAGTTGTACCGATGCTTTTAGTAATATGAAAGATACCTTTTAAAAGAGACGATCTTGAACCCGTCAAATTGGGAAGTTGGCGTCCAGACCTGTTCCTAATAATTTCTCCAAATGGAGGAGAGATGTAATCAGGGGGACCTAGGCCGACATGCAAGGGGGGAGCTGATTTGGGCCGTCAATGCAGAGGCTCGGTCTTATAAGAGCACTTAAGTCTGAAGGCATCGTCACATCATCCGCACTGGGCTATTTAGGAGGAACAGGTCGAAGGCTCATTTCCCGATCCAATGGTGGAGATCATTTTCAGCCATGCTACCCGGCAACGAGTGCCAGTGTATGAGCGAAGGGTAATGTTCCTCCGAGAGTCCTTCAAGACGTACTCGAGGCAAACATCTTCCCTTGGGCTTGTCATCGTCCCTCCCTCGGCAGGTTATCCTGCTTGTGTAATAGTTAAGATGCTTTCGCTGACGATTGCTGGATGATATCGGCCCTTCATCAAGTATGAGAGATTAGCATCCAGACCTATTCCTGATAGTTCCTCCAGTCGAAAAAGAGATGTAATCCGGGGAACCTAGGCCGACATGCAAAGGGGGAGCTAATCTCGGCCGTCAATGCAGAGGCTCGGTCTTACAAGAGTGCTCAAGTCCCGAGGCATCGTCCCATCATCCGGACTGGGATATTTACGAGGAACATGTCGACCGCCGGTTTTCGGAGTAGATCGCAGGGCTGGATCTTAAAGCCTTCAGATGTCTTGAGAATAATTAGCACATGAAGGAATACATTTGTTGCAATTGATCATATTAATATCAACATGGCTACAAAGAATTCACATGTTACTATTAGGGATAGAACCTTTTCAGGTCATCCCCGCTCTAGGTACCTCAGAGCTACTCTCCTACTTGGTCCTGCATATAGTAGCCTCCAGTGGCTAGGGCTTCCTGGACGATGAAGGGGCCTTCCTAGTTCAGATGTAGCTTGCCAACCGTTGCTCCCCTTCCTGCGGCACCTACCTTCTTCATGACTAGTCCCCTTTGAGAAAATGTTTGAGGCGGACATTTTTATCGAAGTGTTTTGCCATGCGTCTCTTGATTTCTTCTTGGAAAATGGAAGCCAAGTCACGAAGCTCCTCGATATAGTACATCGAGAGTCTTTGAGCGTATTCATTCTACAGACGCCATTCTTTGCTGCCATCTCCTGATGCAACCACCCTTAGACTCCTCACCTCAAACTCCACTAGGATGAGTGCCTCAGACCCGTGAGAAAACTTGAAAGGTGTTTCCCCCGTGGCCGAGTTCAGAGTTATTCTCAGAGCCCATAGGACTGAGGGGAGCTGCTCTGCCCAGTTGCCCTTCAAGTTGGTGACCGTCTTCTTCAGTAAGTTGGCGATTAACTTATTGGAAACTTCTACCTGTTCATTGCTGCAAGGATGATGCACAGAGGCAAATCAAAGATCCGTTCCTAGCGCTTGCAAAAGTCCTCTAACTCCAAGCAGGCGAACTGTGGACCATTGTCGGTGACGATGAAGAGAGGAATCCTGAATCTGCATGTAATCTCTCTCCATATAAAGTTCTTTACAATTTGAGAAGTGGCCTTGGCTAGAGCTTTTGCCTCGATCCATTTGGAGAAATAATCAATCATTACTAGAACGAACTTCCTTTGTCCGCTAGCCTAAGGAAAATGGCCGATCAAGCCCATCCCCCAAATAGCAAAGGGCCATGGAGCAATGATCGAGTGAATGTGCTGAGCTGGTTGTAGTTGAAGGGGCGCGAAGAGCTGACATGAAGACACTTCCTGGAGAAGTCTTCTGCATCCTTTCGAATGGTGGGCCAGAAGTATCCATGCCTTAAAATTTTCTGTTCTAGAGTACGAGCTCCCGAGTGGCTGCCCCACTCTCCTGAGTGGATCTCTTCGAGAACGCGAGGAATTTCGACCTATGACAAACATTTGGCTAACAGACCCGAGATGGTCATGCGATAAAGCTCTCCCTCTTGCAGTAAGTAATCAGCAGCTTTGTAACTGAACTTTCTCTGATCCCCATTGATGGAAGGCATCTGTCCTGTCGTTAAGAACGTAACGAATGGGTCCTTCCACGAGATTCTTTGCTCGATCTACATCATCTCCCCTTCCTCGATGGACGGTGGGAATAACTCGGTCATGGTTACCCCTGCCTGGGGACCGTACCCGGCGAGATAGTCTGCTTCGAAATTTTCCTCCCGGGGTACATGCTCGACGAAGAAGGACTAGAATCCCCCGATCAGATCTTTTACCTTGACCAACTACTTCTGCAGGATTAGATCATTTACTTCAAACTCTCCTCTGATCTATGATGCGACCACCATTGAATCGGTATAGGCCTTAAGATCTCGAATTGCTAATTCCTTGGCAAGACGCAAGCCAGCCACCATGTCTTTATACTTCGCCTAATTATTCGTGACAGGGAAGAGGATCTCGACTGCTTGCTAGATCCTGGTTCCCCGGGGGCTTTCTAGCAAGACTACGACTCCCATGAAATACCTGCCTGAAGCTTCGTCCACGGACATCTTCCAAAAGTCTGGGCTAGAAGAACCTTTGTCTCCTCCCGCCTCGGCTGGGAAGTCCGCCAGGAAATCTGTTATTGTCTGCGCCTTGATCGATATCCTCAGGGAGTAAGAAATGTCAAACTCGCTGAGCTTTACCGCCCACTTTTCCAACCTGCCTGAATGCTCCACTCCATCAAAAGGGTGATCGTAGATGACCCTGATGGAGTGAGCCTGAAAATAAGGATAGAGCCTCCATACATAAACCACTAAAGCAAACACCAACTTCTCCAGGATAGGATATCTCGTTTCTGCCTATCGCAACACTCTACTCACATAGTAGATGGGGAGCTGCTTCTTGCCTTTTCTCTGACCAACACCGAACTAACTATTTCTGCTCCTACTCCAAAATAGAGGAGGAGGTCTTCTCTTCCCTGCGGGCCTTGAAGGAGAGGAGCTTGAGTTAGTTGTTTCTTGAGCTTTCCAAAAGTCTCCTCACACTCCGCAGTCCATTCGAAGTTCTAATTCCCCCGAAGAGCTCTAAATAATGGAGAACACTTCTCTCCTGCATTGGAGAGAAAATGGCTATGACCTGCTAGCCTTCCTGTCAAACTTTGGACTTCCTTGGGATCTCTCGGGGATGTCATCTCGAGAATGGCCTTGACTTTGTCCGGGTTAGGCTCCACCCCCCTTGGAGTGAGGAGGTGACCTAGAAACTTTCCTCTTCCTACCCCGAAGACGCACTTGACCGGGTTGAGTCACATCTTGTACTTCCTCAGGGCGGTGAAGGTCTCCACCAGATCCTTAATATGCTCTGCGATGCTCTTGCTCTTGACAAGGAGATCGTCCACATGTACTTCCAGGTTCCGCCCCTTCTACTCTTTGAAGACTTGATCCATCATTCTTTGGTAAGTTGCGCCCGCATTCTTAAGCCCGAAGGGCATCATCTTGTAGCGCTGGTGATGAAGGAGACACCGCGACTATCAGGGGGATGTATCCGAATCTGGTGATACCCTAAAAAAACATCAAGAAAGCTCATCACAGGAAACCCGACAACGAAATCAACCAGCGCGTCGATTTGAGGCAAGTGGTTGCAATCCTTCAGGTAAGATTTATTTAACATGGAAAAGTCAATACATAGACGTCATCCCCCTCCGGGCTTCTTCACCATTATAACTGAAAGAATTGGTTTCAAGATAACCTAAACACCTAGGGGGGGGGGTGAATAGGTTCAATTCCTTTTTACTCTAAGGCAGAATATTAATTCAGTTAATCAAATAGAATCAAACAGATCTACTGATACCACATCACAGAAATCACACAATCACACACAATCACAGATGGCACACAGTTTTATAGTGGTTCCCCAAATGATGGGTACATCCACTTTCCCCCCTTCGCCTATCTAGCAGTGTGCTAAATTCGGCCCAACTTCTTCCTACCTTCTCAGATCTACAGATCTTACAGCTCAGAACCAGTCAATGTTCCTACAACTCAGAGTGAGTCCACACTCCTACAACTCAGGCAATTAAGCCCTACCTCAGCCTTCACCCAGGCCTACAACTCAGAGAATCAAATCTCCTACCTCAGGCACACAGCCCTACCTCAGCCTTCACAAGGCCTACAACTCAGAGATGTAAATCTCCTACCTCAGGCACTCAGCCATACCTCAGCCTTTATAAATTAGGCTTACAACTCAGATCAATAATGATCTTACAGAAAAATGATAAAAAAATAAGTTGTATATTTCACCCAAGTTGAGAGAGAATGGGTAGAAAGATTTCTTGATCA
Source organism: Platanthera guangdongensis (assembly GCA_039583875.1). Classification (NCBI taxonomy): domain Eukaryota; kingdom Viridiplantae; phylum Streptophyta; class Magnoliopsida; order Asparagales; family Orchidaceae; genus Platanthera; species Platanthera guangdongensis. The sequence goes on along the minus strand of CM077157.1, from coordinate 115,670,161 downwards.
GTTCTTGAAAACTCTGATTACTCAGAAATCAACCTGTCTTTGGCTTTCTTCAAATCTTCTTGAATCTAAACACAATAAAGTTGAATTTCTTGAAGATGATCTTCAATCAGCTTCCTTCTTAAAATCCAGAAGTCAATCTGAATTATTCTTTTCAGATTAGTTCAGGATCTGCTCTTAAGAGACTAGTTGATGATAGTCTCTCTCTTAACTTGAATTGTTGGAGCTCTCTCTCTACAAATTCTTCAGAAGATATTTTGAAATTCTTCACTTAGATCAACTTGAAATCTCTGACTGGATTTCCTTGTGTATGTTGGATCTTCTATTGTAATTATGTTTCATGTACTTCATTTTTTTCGTTCTTCTTCATTTTTTCATTCTTACTCATTACTGTTCTGTTGGTAGAATCTGTCTTTATATAGACTTCATCCAAGGTTACCGGCTGATCCGGTTGCTAACCAACTTCTGACAGATCTGACAGTTGCAGTAGACTTGTTGGTTATGGCAGCTGTCAAGTCTTCTAGTCACTTCTTGAAACTTTGTCTCTGTCAGCAAAATGTCGAGTCTGAACTTCACATGTGTCGACACAAGTAGACTAAGTATCGACACAATCCTTGGTGGTGTCAACACAGCCCTCATGGTATCAACATTGATTCTTGACATAGCTTCTGTAAGAATGTGTCGACACAAGTCCTGTGTGTTGACACAGTCACTTCTTATCTTGGCACAATTGACTTAGAAGAAATTCTGGTGTGTGTGTCGACACAAGTCCTGTGTGTCGACACAGTTGATGTCGACTGAACATTCTGTGTGTCGACACAAGTCCTGTGTGTCGACATAGTTGATGTCAACTGAACTTTCTGTGTGTCGACATAAGTCCTGTGTGTCGACACAGTTTTTCCAAGTGTCGACACAATTGACTCCAGGTGTCGACACAGCTTTTCTCAAGTATCGACACAAGTCTTCACAAGTGTCGACACAGCTTCTTCTGGTGTAGACTCATGGACTTAGAAACGTTTCCTGCATATTCTTAACCTGCACATATAAACTCAAAACAACATCAAATATACCTTGATGAATATCATTGAGCTAAGTTAGGCTTCTCCAAATCTAGTATACATTTTCCAATGTACCCAACAATAACATTGGAGACCCAACCTAGATACTGGATCTCCAAAATAAAACCCGCCTCCAATAGCTTTTCTACTTCCTCTCTAATCGGACGAGCCAGTGTGACAATGCTCTTCCTTTGCTTCTGAAGAATGGGAGCCACTGCGGGATTCAGGTTGAGGCGATAACAGACAACATCAACATCAATCCCTGGCATCTCCGCAGCGCTCCAAGCAAAAACGTCGACATTTTCCTATTGGCAAGCAGCCATCTCTATCTTCCCCTATAGCGGCAGGGATCCTCCAACCTTCAGCAGACTAGGCTCTCCTCTTCGGGATATCACTTCCCGCTCTTTTATCTCCTCAGCAGCATGCAGTCCTTTCTCCCTTTCCAACAGATCCTCCAACCTCTCCGCATCCCCCATCCAGCTGATGGTACTGATGACATTCAGGTAGCATTCCCTAGAGGCCCTAGGATCTCCCCTGATCCTGACTTGGACATCTCCCCAGCAGTATTTCAGACATTGATGATAAGACAATGGAATGACTTTAAAATAGTTGATAAGGGGACTCCCAAAGATGGCATTGTATCTGTTCGGAGCATCGATAATGATAAAACAACATCGGATCGAGTTCCTGGCCAGAGTGACTAGAAGGTTCATGCTCCCCTCCACCTCTTTCTTCTCTCCTGAGAAGCCAAAGAGGGGTCCGTCCGCAGCCTGAACTCGAGATGCCTCCACTTGCAGCCTGACAAAAGTCCTTTTGAAAATGACGTTCACCGAGCTCCTGTTCTCCGTGAGGATTCGGTCGATAGCATAATAATCATCAATGATTTTTATTTCTTGCCCAGCTTGTTACAAATGTGGAAAAATGAAGCGGATACCGGCTTGGTGAAGATATCTGCCAACTCATTGTCAAAAGTGATGAACGAAGTACAAATCTATTTCTTCAAGATCTCTTCCCGAATAAAATGACAGTCGACTTCTATGTGTTTTGTTCTCTAATGAAAGACCAGATTTTTGGAGATGTATATCACGGCCTTGTTGTTGCAGAATATAGGAAGAGGATAGTTGTAGACCTCTCCTAAGTCAAGCATGAGAGCTCGTAACCACTTCAACTCACATATGGTCGATGCCATACTACGATATTCCGCTTCTGCACTGGACCTAGAGACCACAGACTATTTCTTGCTCTTCCATCTCACAAGATTTCCTCTAACAAATGTGCAAAAACCCGATATTGACTTGTGGTCACCTTTATCATCTGCATAGCTTGAATCTGAGTACGCTTCAACCCTCAAGTGACCATTCATCTGAAAAAGAAGTCCTTTCACTGGCGCTACTTTAACATACTCCAATATCCTCAGGGAAGATTGAAGATGACACTCCCTAGGAGCTTGCATGAATTGGATCACCTTGCCCACAACATAGGCGATGTCGAGTCTGGTTACCGTGAGAAAAGTGAGTTTGCCAACTAGAAACCGGTACCTTGTAAGATCGGATAGAAGAGGCGAGTCATCTGTCCAAGTTTTGTCTTCTCCAGCATCCATGGGACATAAGGTAGGTTTAGCACCAGTCAACCCTGCCTATTTTAGTAGATCAAGAGCATACTTCTGTTGGGAAAGGACCATGAAATTGGGCTTCCTAGAGATTTCAATCCCCAGAAAGTATTTTGTGGAGCCCATATCCTTTGTGACCAGGTGTTGACGGAGGTGTTTCTTTGTCAAAGCTACCAAGCCTGGTCATCGCCAGTAAGAAGAATGTCATCCACATATACCAAAAGAACCACCAGACTCGAGGAGGTTTTGCGAATGAACAAGGAGTGATCGATTTCACTTCTTGCAAAACCAATGGCCACAACAATGCCGCTAAACTTGTCAAACCAAGCCCGAGGGCTATGCTTTAGGCCATAGATGGCCTTCTTCAGCTCACATACTTGTGTCTCCCCCTGAGCAATATACCCAGGAGGTTGATCTATGTAAATATCTTCCTGAAGATTACCATAGAGAAAGACATTCTTAACATCTAGCTGTGAAATGGGACAATCTCTGTTAACAACCACCGAGATAAGGACCCAAATGATGCTGATATGAGAAACAGGAGAGAAGGTGTCAAAGTAATCAACACCATAGGTATAAGTGAAGCCTTTGACAACCATGCGGGCCTTGTAGAGATCCATGCTGCCATTCAGATGGAACTTTACAATAAAGACTCTGCGACAGCCAACCACATCAGTTCCCAAAGGGGGAGGAACAAGGGTCCAGGTACCCCATTTAGTGAGGGCAGCAATTTTCTCATCCATGACAGCCTTCCAATGAGGAACAACAAGAGCTTCCTGGTAGGTGCAGGGAGTGGTAGTCGCAGAGATAGACAATGCAAATGCCCTGCGAGAAGGAGTGAGACGATCATATGAAACAACAGTAGCCAGCGAGTGCTAGGTACATGTCCACACCCCTTTGCGAAGAGCAATGAGAAGATCCAGGTCGGCGTGTGCCTCAGTGACTGGAGCATCTATGGCGGACAAAGCTGGCATGGGAGTGGAGAGAGACGGTCGCGGAGAGGAGGGAGAGAGCAGTGGTGATGAGGGAGAGAGAGAAGGAGGAGATGGTGGAGGCGACGGTGGGAAAATCTCGATGGGAGTAGACATGGGGGAGCGGACGGTAAGAGAAGATGAAATAACCGGAGAGGGAGAGGGGTCAGAAGATAAATAGGATGCATTCTCGAAAAAGGTCACATCCGCGGATACGTATTACTTATGAATAATGAGATCAAAGCAATAGTAGCCTTTTTGAGTAGTTGAGTAACCCAAAAAGACACACTTGGTGGCACGCGAGTCGAGTTTGTCATGAGTGGCAAAAGGAGCATGCACAAAAATGGTGCACCCAAAGATACGTCGAGGGAGAGGAAACAGATCCTTGCCTGGATAGAGAATGGAGAATGGGGTTTGTCCGTGGAGAACCGTGGACAAAATGCGATTAATGAGGTAACAGGAGATGAGAACAGCATAGCCCCAATAGGAGCGAGGAACCTGCATCTGTGCCATCATAGTGCGAGCGACATCGATGAGATGACGGTTTTTGCATTCCGCCACCCCATTTTGTTGTGAGGTATAGACACAAATAGTTTGATGAATAATATCATGTTGCATACAGAAAGAAGAGAAAGCAGTACTAAGATATTCTTTAGCATTGTTAGAGTGAAAGATTTTAATAGACATATCAAACTAATTCTTAATCATATTATAAAACGATGTCCATACCCAAAAGAGTTCGGAGCGATCCTTTAAAAGACACACCCACGTACACCTAGAGAATCATTAATAATGGTTACAAAATATGAACTACCCGAACCTATGGTAAGGGTAGGAGCGGGATCCCAGATGTCGGAGTGAACAAGATCAAACGGCCGAGAAGATCTACGACCTTGCTTTGGTGGAAAGGACGAGCGATGATGCTTGCCAAGCTGACAGGCTTCATAGTTGAGAGGAGGACTCTGTGGAGGAAGGTGGGGCATAAGCTGATGAAGAAGTTGTGGAGGTGCATGAACAAGACAGAGGTGCCACAAGAGTAGATCAGTAGAAGATGAGGAGAAGGAGGATAGTGCGGAAACGTTGTTGAGGAAGTAGAGGCCGCCGATCTCAGTCCCACTAGAAATCGTCCGTTTGGATCTCGGATCCTGAAAAGAACAAGTAGTGGAAGTTAATGTGACAGAGCATTGTAGTTTCTTGCAAAGAGAAGTAACAGATAACAAGTTGCAAGAGAACTTGGGCACATAGAGGGTGTCCGCCAAGCGAAGAGACATTGTGGCTTAAACAACTCCCTTTCCATTGACCGGTGAGGGAGAGCCGTCCGCAATAAGGACTGGGGGCAACAAATCATGCTGTTCTAGGAGAGAAAAATATTGCGAATTGTCGGTCATATGATTGGTAGCACCAGAGTCGATCAGCCATTTACCTTAAGTAACGATGTGGGCACTACCTGAAGATGTGACCACAGAGGTGGGCGGCTTCGAATAGGAAGTGGAAGCATCTCCAGATGGTCGAAGATGAGGATGCTTCTTCCAGCAGCGATCAACCGTGTTGCCGGTGCGGCCACAGTGAGAGCAGAGAAAGCGGGAAGCACCACGTTTGTTGGATGGGAGGTGGCGGCCACCAGAGTCACTTTGCTGAGTATGGTGAGCAGAGTTGTCCAGTTGAGGAGGGGAGGATAACAACAGATATTGTAGTAGAGAGGTATCATCGACAATGCGGGCAGCAGTGGCATCCAGGGTGGGAGACTCCGCCTCGCCAAGGATTTTTTGACGGATCATGTCATACGACTCAGGAAGTCGCAGAAGATAACACATAATCAGAAGCAACTGAAAGTGTTTGTGTTGCTCAGCGAGATCTACAGAGAAGGGGCGATTTTAGAGAATTTCGGCTCCAAGAGCCTAAACTTGTTGGTAAGCAGTAGCAGGAGACATGGAGGGGCAGGCAAAGAGGTCTGCATATAGAGTATAGATATGAGATGTCTGAGACCCCTTGGAGTAGAGAGAGGCGAGATGAAGCCAAGCATCATTGACCGTTTCATCATGACGGATGATGGGTAGGCATTCATCAGAGAGGTTGTTAGCCAGCCATATACGGACAAGGGCATCGCTGACATCCCAATCATCAAAGAGAGGGGAATCATGCAGAGGAGGGTCATCAGTGAGATGATGATGTTTGCATTGAGAGCGGAGAAGGAAGGTGAAGGAGACACTCCAATCCGGATAGTTGGGACCAATGAGTTTGGAAACAGTGCCAAGGTTGCCCGAAGGAGTGGGAGGAGTAGGAGGAGGAGCGAAAATGGGATTAGTGGTGGTAGAGATATAGGAGGTTTCCATAGAAGAGTGCAACGAGAAGAATAAGTCGCAGCTAGAAGGAGAGGTCACGGCGATAAAGAGCAGGGCATGGCTAGAAAAGGAGGGCACGTCGAGTAGGCACAGGTCGCGACAAGAAGAACAGGTCGTGAAAACTTAAGAACTGGTCACGGCGACGTAGGAAGAGGAGCGGCTAGAAAAGGAGGGTGCGATGACTAAGGATAGGTCACTGCAAGAAGAACAGGTCGCGACGACTTAATAACAGGTCGCGGCGTGAAGAAATAGGAATCAAAGAGGCCGCGCACACAAAGGGCAACGACAAGGAGCGAAAGAAACCGCGCGAATAGGGCAAAATCCGGTGGAAGAAACAAGTCGTGAAGAAAGGTCGCGAGAAGAAGAAACAAGCCACACGGAAAGAGACAGCTCATAGAATCAGGAGGAAAAGATCGAGTCCTCTGATACCATGTGCGAACAGAAAACAAACAGGCTGGAAATTTGGAGTAACATATTTTATTATCCAAAAAAGGTGTATATTACAAAGGTATAGCCTCACTTTTATAAAATGGAGGAGATGAGAGAGATTACAAATAAGCAATGTGGGACTAAATAATTACAAGTATATGCAGCTTTATAAATAAACAAACCGAATAAGTCACGCAGTTAGACAAGTAGGCTAATTGCTTGACAACCACCAGAAGGAGAGAACAAGCGCCACAGAGAATAAACTGACATAGGAGACCGCTAGATTGTTGATCTCCTAGTCGCCAGAGACAAACCGCCAGACCGCCCGACCTCCAAACAGCAACAGACCGGCATATAAGCTGCTGAGATAAACCGTCAGACCGCCCGACCTCCAAACTGCAACAAGCTGCCCGACCTCCATACCGCAACATGTCCACATGTCCAATCAATGTGATATGGCCTAACCTGCAATCAAGATCTCAAATGCACATCAAATACAGTTGATGTGTGTGACATTGACCTGCTTGACTTCTCACAAATCAGGGACATTGTGAACAATGGACCCAACAATCTCCCCCTATTTGAACAATTCAAAACCCTCAAAAAAATGTTTTATTTCCTTGGTCAATGACACACACAACCTATACTGCAAAATAAATATTGAAGTTCGAATAAGCTATAAGTACGTGGACATCATTTACTGCATGTATGGTGGGCATCACTTACTCCCCCTGTTTTGCTGTAAGGTGTTTGTCCTTTATCATCTCTCCCCCTTTCAACGTCTCCCCCTTTCTAAGGCCTTCTCTCTTCTCTCCCCCTTTTGACTTCTGTAGAATAGGCATCAATGAACTGATACCACTGGGGAGTCTATATGTCCAGCAAGAGGAACAATACCTGCACCAAAAAAATAATGCAAAAGGGAGTACCTGAAGCTATGCCAAGTTCAACATACCAAACTCAAATTTGAGGGTATTGAACTTTGCTTCATCTAATGACTTAGTGAAGATATCAACCACTTTCTTGTCTGTGGGGACAAACTCAAGACTGATGTCTTCCTTCTCCACACGCTCCCAAATAAAATGATATCTTATTTGTATATGCTTAGTCCTACTATGAGAGACAGGATTCCTAACAATAAAAATAGCACTTGTAGAGTCACAGTAGAGAAGAGTTTTACTTACTTGAAGGTTGTAATCCTGGAGCTGATGTTGGATCCACAGCTGTTGAGCATAGCAGCTGCCTGTTCATATATATTCTGACTCAGCAGTGGATAGAGCCACACTAGTTTGCTTCTTGCTGCTCCAAAAAACTAGCCTTCTTCCTAAGAACTGACAAATTCTAGTAGTGTTTTTCCTGTCTTCTTTGCAACCTGCAAAATCTGCATCAGAAAATCTTGTTAGATCAAAATCCCTATTTCTAAGGTACCATAGGCCAAGATATGTTGTGCCCTTAAGATACCTCAAGATTCTCTTTGCAGTAGAGTAATGAGATTCTATAGGGTAGGCTTGATACCTAGCACAGACACATGTAGCATACATGATGTCAGGCCTACTAGCAGTCAGGTATAGAAGGGAGCCAATTATCACTCTATACAAAGATTCATCAACAAGTTTCTCTACCTCATCTTTGCCTATAGGCATACTTGATGATATGGGAGTTCTCATGGTGGAGGCATTCTCCATTCCATACTTTTTGATTAGCTCCCTGGTGAACTTGTACTAGGATATGGACAAGCCATCATTAGTCTATCTTACTTGGAGTCCCAAGAAGAACTTGAGCTCACCCATGCTGCTCATTTAAAACTTCTCTTGCATAATTTTAGCAAATTTCCTGCAAAGGTTATCATTTGTAGATCCAAAGATAATGTCATCGACATATATCTAGACTAGGATAAGCTTGCCCTTTGATTCCCTTAGAAATAGGTTCTTGTCTATCATCCCCTTGAGAATTTGTTCTCAATGAAGAAGCTGGACAAGGTTTCATATCAAGCCCTAGGGGCTTGCTTTAGCCCATATATAGATTTCCTAAGCTTATAAACAAAATTAGGAGAGTTAGGATCTACAAAACCTGGTGGCTGATCCACATATACTTCCTCTTTTAGGTCCCCATTCAGGAATGTTGACTTGACATCCATCTGGTAGACTCTGAATCCCTGATAGGCAGCAAATGCAAGAAAAATCCTTATAGCTTCCAATTTGGCTACTAAGGCAAAGGTCAGGTCAAAGTCTATGCCCCCTTCTTGTCTGTAGCCTTTAACCACCAGTCATCCTTATTCTTGACAATAATTCCATTTTGATCCAACTTATTCCTGTAGATCCACTTGGTCCCTATGATATTTTTCCTTGTGGTATAGGGACCAACTTCCAGACCTTACATCTCTTAAATTGGTCCAGTTCTTCTTGCATTGCTCTAATCTAGAACTGGTCCTTGATTGCTTCTTCAAACTTCTTGGGCTCTTCTTGAGATAGAAAGCTTAAGTAGAGAGCTGTATTCATGCTCCTTCTTCTAGTCTGGACTCCATGACTTGAATCGCCAATGATTTGGTGTACTGGATGGTCCCTTAGATGTCTGGTAGCTGGAGGAAATCTAGCTGCAACTTGTTGATCTTCAGGGTTTTCAGCTAGCTGGTCTTCAATTTCTTCAGGTATATTTCCCCTTCTCTTGGAATAGGCAGTCCATCATCATTATCTTGGACTATGGGGGTAGCTTCCTTGAAGGTCAACTTGTCCATCAACTGCTCTGTACCTGCAATGTTATAAGAGGAGGAGCTTGAAAGCTCACAGTTAACCATGTTGGATTCATCAAAAACAATATGCATTGACTCTTCTACAACTTGGGTAGATAAGTTGTAGATTCTATATGCCTTACTATGAGTGTTGTACCCAACAAAGATCCTTTCATGGGACTTGGCATCAAACTTTGTTAAATGGACTTTTCCGTTATTGAGCACATATCACTTGCAACCAAAGATCCTGAAATAGCTCAGGTTTGGTTTTCTGCCCTTCAAGATCTCATAGGGAGTCTTCTTGTGACTCTTGGTGATAGAATCCCTATTAAGGACATAGCATGCAGTGTTAACTACCTCAGCCCAGAAGTATTCTGGGAGGGATGAGTCACTTAATAAGGTTCTACCAGGCTCTATGAGAGTCCTATTTTTCCTCTCAGCAATTCCATTTTGCTGGGGTGTTCTAAGAGAGGAAAATTCTTGATGAATCCCTTGCTCTTCATAGAACCTTGTCATGCACTCAGACTGAAACTCAGTCCCATAGTCCTGTCTGATTTTAACCACAGTGCTATTGAATTCATTCTGAATTTGCTTGACAAATATCTAAAAGACATCAGGGGTTTCAGATTTCTTCCTTAGAAAGAACACTCGGGCAAATCTATAAAAGTCAACAACAACCAAAAGGGTGTAGACTTTTCTACCTAGACTTTGAATTGGCATAGGACCAAACAGATGCATATACAAGAGTTATAAGCACCGTACTAAGTCTTTGGTGCCAATGTTCTTGAAGGAGGTCTTAGTCTGTTTTCCCTTTTGGCATGAAGAGCATATACCCTCTTTAGCGCATATATACTTAGGCCCATTCCTAACCAGCTCATTGTTGAATAGCTTGCCTATGGTCCTATAATTTAGATGGGATAGCCTCTTGTGCCACTAGATATAGGAAGAGGCTTTCTCATCTACAACTAGTCATACATGTGAGTCTTTGCTAGAGCATAGAAAATCTAAACAGTATTGTTGGAACCCCAATTATGATTTGGGCAAGGATCACTATTAGGTTTTCCTAGATTGACCCAAAATATATAGTCATGGGTCATAGGTTTATTTCCAGATTTGCCTCAGAAGAATTCCAAGAAATATAGTTGTCAGAAAATCATTTCGACGATAGTCAAACTCAGTTCGACGAACATCGAACTCAGGTCGACGAATTATGAGTTCCCTCTATGAACTCAGGTCGACGAACTCTGATCTCAAGCAAGAAGCTCAGCTCTACGAATTCCAACAGAGCTCGATGAACTCCGAGCTCAGGTCGACGTTCACTGATATTAGTTCAAGACAGATTCCCAGCTTGACGAAATAGAAGCTGAGCTCGACGATCTGCGAGCTCAGGTCGACGAATTCTGTGCAGTTATTCCAGGCCTATTTATTTACAGTTGGCAGATCAACTCAAGAATTAATTACAGTCAATATGGAAATAGCCATTCAAATGCTGCATAAAAACATGGGCTGTTTCAGGAGTTAATTTAGGATCAATTCCCAAAGCATATTCTACTCTCGGGAATGCTTCATCCGTTATTAAGAGAAATGAAATTCAAATGTTATAAGTCGGGATAGAGAAAATATAAAAGAAAAAAAGAAGATAGAGACAAACACAGGAATACAGATACACACAAAGACACACAGAACACAGTAGTGTGTAGAGATACAGTGAAGGCCTTTCCTTTTACAGAGAAGGAGGCCTCTGCATCAATCAACATATTCATCAGAGTTCTCCATCTGCTCCAGGCTTCTCAAGAGACACACAATCAATATCAGTGTAAGAAGCTTGCTGGAGACATCATCAATCTGAAGGCCTATCACCCTGAAGCAAATCTCCATCTTCCTAAACCATTCAACATCTCATGGGGAGCCTTTTGCTAACATCATATCCACTTAAGTCTTCTCTTAGACAGTTGATAGAGAAGACAACATCACTCTCATCCCCCACTGTATAAAGGGTTATAACTCCCTTCAAAAGTATTCCTGGTTGCAAGTCACCTGACCAAAATACTTGAGGTTTGGTTTTTGAGCACCTAATCAAAAGCTCATCGGTGTCAGGCACTTAATCAATACTCTTAGTGGATTCCTACCAGGGTGGTAGAAGAGTGGATATACCCAGGTTGGGGAACCACTATAAAATCCTTGTGTCTTCTGGTTGCTTGCTCTCTTTCTTTATTTTCTTTGTGCTGTGATCTTCTACTCTTTATAGTTATATATATACATATATCTCTAATTAGTGCTTGTTAAGATCTATCCCCCAACTTTCAATTGGTATTAGAGGAGGTTATCTTGGTTGTACAGACTAACACCCGAACCAAAACAATCTAATAGATCGTATACAGCTTTAGAGTTTATCATGGCACAAAATGAAGAGTTTTCAAGCACCAGACTACCTATGTGCAATCTAAATAAGCTTGCATCATGGAAGACAAGGATTAGGTTTTATATAAACTCCGTTGATGAAAGCATTTTCAACTCCATCTTGTCAGGTCCAGCTCCACCTCAGGAAATAATAAGTACCAATGTTGTTCCATCATCTCAATGGACAGATGCCCAGAAAAGACTGAAGATTGCTGATGCACAGACAATGAACATTCTTGCACAATCAATGTCTGATAACATTTTTCAGGAAATTGCTGAATGTTCATCTACAAAAGATATATGGGACTCCCTCACAACAATGGCTGCTGGATCAGCTAAAGAAAGAATAATTGATGCTGAAACATGGAGTGACTCTGAAGCTTCATCCTGCACAACTGATGATGAAGAAGAGTTAAGAGCAAGAGAGTTCTGCTTAATGACAATAAATGCCTCTTGCAGCAACCTTGATGAAGAATCAGACTCTGATGAAGAATCAAAATGTGAATCAGAAGAAGATCAGGTAATATCTACCCTTGATCTCTCATCAGAGGAATTGAAAACTGATTTTAAATTATTGTGTGAAGACTTTATTCAATCTAAGGAGGAGATAAAACCTAAATAATGTATCTTCTGAAAATTCAAAACTCAAAGAAGATTTGAAGAATGCTTTTGAACAAATAAGTCATTTAGAATCAATTAAAGACAAAGAAAAGTTAGAGAACATAGACAAAATAACTGAAGTTTTCCCAAATAAAACTAAAAATCTTCAGAAATTTCTTGTTCAAAATAATTCGTCGAACCGAGATCGACGAAAACGACATCATTCATCGAACAAAGCTCGATGAACTATGAACAAAGATTTTAATCTTAACTGGTCTGAAATCTATGCCCGACAAAAAAGATATAATTCATAGAACAGAGGTCGACGAAAAATGGAACAGAGAAAACAATTTCCATTGTTCTCTAAGCAGAGATCGACAATCTCAATACCATTCGTCAAACTCAGTTCGACGAAATTACTTTATTTTGTCGAACTCAAGATTTCAGAACAGAAGTTTTTATTCCTTTCAAAATTATAATCAAGCTCAAAATTTTAAAAATCCTTTCACTGAGTGGATAATCCATCCTAGGAAATATCATCCACTTGGTTATGAAAATCAACCTGGATATTCCTTTATTTCTAATTATTATAAAAGAGAACCAGGACCTAAGGTAATATGGGTCCAGAACTTCTAACCTCTCCTTTCAGGAAAAGACCTATCCTACCACAGAGGAATAGTGGTATATGACCATAATCAAAAGCTATTGTTTCAGCCAACACAGAGGACACATAAGTGGCTGTAAAGTGGGAGATTGTTTGGAAGACTACAGCAGTAGAGAGAGACTGCTTATAATTTCTTGTCAAATTTGGGCAAGGAAAACTATATGTGGGGAGATTATTTGATTTAAAAGGTGGAAATTACTTGGAAGGATGCAGCAATAGCTTTTTTTTTATTTTATTTTAAAGCACTTTTGTACATATGCTGACAATCTTTTTAAATCAGGCAGATTGTTTTTGCTTTGCATTTTATTAGTTTTTATGTAAATAGTGTCCTCACCCAAATAGGGATAGATTGTTGGAGCCCCAGTTATGATTTGGGCATGGATCACTATTAGGTTTTCTTAGATTGACGCAAAATGTATAGTCATGGGTCATAGGTTTATTTCCAGATTTGCCTCAGAAGAATTCCAAGAAATGCAGTTGTCAAAAAATCAGTTCGACGATAGTCTAATTCAGTTCGACGAACGTCGAACTCAGGTCGACGAATTATGAGTTCCCTCTCTGAACTCAGGTCGACGAACTCTGATCTCAAGCAAGAAGCTCAGCTCGACGAATTCCAGCAGAGCTCGATGAACTCCGAGCTCAGGTCGACGACCACTGAGATTAGTTCAAGACAGATTCCCAGCTCGACGAAATAAAAGCTGAGCTCGACGATCTACGAGCTCAGGTCGACGAATTCTGTGCAGTTATTCCAGGCCTATTTATGTACAGTTGGCAGATCAACTCAAGAATTAATTAAAGTCAATATGGAAATAGCCGTTCAAATGCTGCATTAAACATGAGTTGTTTCAAGAGTTAATTTAGGATCAATTCCCAAAGCATATTCTATTCTCGGGAATGCTTCATCCGTTATCAAGAGAAATGAAATTCAAATGTTATAAGTCGGGACATAGAAAATATAAAAGAAAAAAAGAAGATAGAGACAGATACAGGAATACAGATACACACAAAGACACACAGAACACAGTAGTGTGTAGAGATACAGTGAACGCCTTTCCTTTTATAGAGAAGGAGGAACTCTGCATCAATCAACATATTCATCAGTGTTCTTCATCTGCTCCAGGCTTCTCAAGAGACACACAATCAATATCAGTCTAAGAACCTTGCTGCAGACATCATCAATCTGAAGGCCTATCACCCTGAAGCAAGCTCCATCTTCCTGAACCATTCAACATCTCAGGGGGAGCCTTTTGCTAACATCATATCCACTTAAGTCTTCTCTTAGACTGTTGACAGAGAAGACAACATCACTCTCATCCCCCCACTGTATAAAGGGTTATAACCCCCTTCAAAAGTTATTCCTGGTTGCAAGTCACCTTACCAAAAGACTTGAGGTTTAATTTTTGAGCACCTGATCAAAAGCTCATTGGTGTCAGACACCTGATCAAAACTCTGAGTGGATTTCTACCAGGGTGGTTGAAGAGTGGATGTTCCCAGGTTGGGGAACCACTATAAAATCCTTGTGTCTTCTGGTTGCTTGCACTCTTTCTTTATTTTCTCTGTGTTGTGATCTTCTGCTCTTTATAGTTATATATATATACACCTATATCTCTAATTAGTGCTTGTTAAGATCTATCCCCCAACTTTCAAGTACATATTTCCACTCATAGTGTCTGTTAAGATGACCTCTTGGTCATTTAACCTCCTAATTTGGCACTCATCCTTATGGAATACTATGTTATAGCCAAGATCATAGAGTTGGCTAATATTTATCAGGTTGTGTTGCAACCCTTCCACATAGGCTACTCTAGTGATAGTGACTTTGCCATTAGAGATCTTACCATAACCTCTAGTCACCACTTTTTCTGACCAACCAAAGATAACCTTTGGTCCATTCTTTTCTGGAGCATAATCATTCAGCGTGCTCTTGTTCCAGACATGTGCCTGGAACATCCACTATCCAAGTACCCTATAGGGGTATGGGCACTTAGACTAACCTACAAAATACAAATCAGTTAACCTTAGGACCCCAATTGTTATGGGATCCTTGGTGTATGTTAGGCTGAAAATAATTCTTCCTGCCTACAACTTTTCTGACAGGCAATCTGACATTTGCTCCCTGCACACTATGATTGTGCCAGCAATCAACAACAAAGTGGCCTATCTTGCCATAGCACCAACACTCATGGATGTTGTACCTTCTTTTTGGAGAAAGCCTAGTGGCTGTGTTAACATCAGCTCTGGGTATAGAAGGAGTAGCAGCAGTCCTGTTCAATGGTTTCCCTGCCCCAGTTTGACAAGTGGTGGGTCTGGCAGTAGAAGTGCTTGGGATATCTTGAGCCCTTCTAGCATCAGATTTCTTTTCAGAAAGCATACTATTGATGGACTCAGAGATGCCCAAGTCTGGTCTACTGACATCCTGGCCCTTTATCTTAAAGTGGGTTGGAGGAATTGGAGAACAATCAATAGCTTTACCCTTGACTGAAGGGGTTGTTGCACCAAACACAAATAATCTAGGATGGGCCATTTGTATTTTCTCATAGGCACTTGCACCTTTGCTGTAACTACCACCAAATTGTGGAACATCTTTTTTCACACAAGATGGTATAGCATGATTTCAGTGACTATAAATACTCTCATGGTGATGGCTATTAGAAGGAAATTGCACTATATTAAACTTAACATCAGACTTAGAGGCTAGTGATTCTACTTGAGCTTTATCCTTTCCGTTGGGATTAGCAGCTCTTATTCTTCCCTTGAATTCCAACCCTTTCTTTCCCTTTTGGGAGGAGAATGAGTCTATCAAGGTCAATACTGTGTTAGGCTTGGAGTAGCTAGCCACTAGTTCCCTCTCTTTTTGGAGCTTTCCTTCAAGATTCCTGATATGGTTATTCTTGAAGGTTATGATGCTCATCTGAAGTATTGTTACATTCTCCAGTTTGCTAACTTGTTGAATCTTCAGATCCAGTAATTTTGATGATTCTGAAGCAACAAGCTTTAAAGAAACAATTTCCTGAGCCTGCTGTTTGGCCAGGAGCTTGCCTTTTCTTTAGAGCCTGCATAAGTGCACCATAATTATCAATCAATTGATTGATGTATCCATCAGATTCTGAGCCATCATTACCACTTGATGGAGAGGCATACGAATCTGGAACTGATTCATAATCTGAACATGAAGAGCTAGTAGTAGAAATTACCTTGCTTGGACCAGGCTGATCCTGACTGAATTCTTCATCTAACCTAGCCATCGGCCCAAGGCAGTAGCTGTCTTCTTCATAATCCACCTCTGAATCACCATAAGATTGTGATAGAGGGGCACTGTCTTCAATCCAGGCAGCAGGATGAACCTTCTCAGCTTCTTCTTCTAAAGCAGCCAGCCTTTTGATGCAATCTGCTTCTACAGCTCCTTCTTCAGTAGAGTACAGCCCAATGTAGGCTTCTTCTTCTTCTGACTCTGATGTGGAAGAGTTAGTCCAGCTTCTTTGCTTCTTTGGAATGAGGGATTTCTCCTTCTTGCCTTTTTGCAGGTGGTTCTTTTTCTCACTATGTTCCTTTATTTTGACTGGGCAGTCGGCTGTCACATGCCCAGGTTTTCTGCAATGATAACAAGCCATGTTAAATGAAACATGTTTACTAGTTTTGGAACCATACCTATCCTACTTAGAGGATTTTCTCCTTCCCTTGTAGTAGTCATCCTTGGGATGAGAGGAGGAGGATGGCCTGCCTCTCCAGTGCTTCTTCTTCAAGAACTTCCGGAATTGCCTGGTGAAGGCAGCAAAATCTTCATCAGACCATTAGTAGTCTGATATGCTTTTCTCTGATCTTTCAGAATCAGATTTAGCTTCTCTCCTTAGTGGAGAGGGAGACTTCCTTCTACCTTTGCTGGAGCATTCAGCTTTGAAAGCTATAGTCTTGTCTTTTGCTTGAGACTTGTTCTGGTTCTCCTCTTCTATCCTTACAGCCAGCTGCATCTCATATGACAGCAGCTTCCCAAAGAGGGTGTAAGGAACTGTCTCACCCAACTTTGCCACTTCTCTGATGGCATAGATTTTTGTGTCCCACTCTTTAGAGAGAGATCTAAGGAACTTGTCATTCAGTTCATAGTGACTGAATACTCTTCCATAAGTCTTCGGCTCATTCACAATCCAAAAAAACTTTTCATAATAGATGGTTATGTTGTCCCCCTTGGATTGCCTGAAAGCCTCATACTCTTGGTTGAGCATGGACTTCCTATCATCTCTAACTTCATCTATCCCCTTGATGAGTACAATTATACATGCCATTTTTACTATCATATTTGTAATCATGTCCACTATTATTTACGTCAAGTCGTTATAATTGTGCAAAAATAGCTAAGAATATGAGTTATCATGAATAGAAGAGCACAATATGGAGTTTCCTATACTTCTTGTATTAAGCTATTTATTTATTCATTCATCTTTGTAATGCAGGTATTGCAAGTCCTTAGAACTACAAGTCTTGGAGCAAACAAAGGAGTTCACTGATCCAACATGATTGAGGACATGACTGGAATTGGGCATACACGGGTAGGAACACGCCCATGTCACTACCCATGTCCTTATCGGGAAAGATCACAAGGATTGGAAGAGAAGTCAGAGCACTACACGGGTAGGCACACGATCATGTCCCTACCCGTGTCCATATCGGGTCTGCTGCTGAACCAAGCCGTGTGTGGAGCCATGAAGAACAACACGGCCGTGTGCTCAGCCGTGTCAAATGACACGGCCCATGACCAGACACATCTTTTCGTGTTCAACTGCCTTAGAACCTCCCACACGGCCTGTGACACGACCGTGTTGGAACCCGTGTCCGATCCTATTTTCAAGGAGACTATAAAAACCTGTAGGAAAAATAGAATAGGGACTTTTGGATTGAAGAACTTGGATATTTTCTGGAGGATGAAAGTGGAGCATTCGGCGGAGGGAAGATCAAAGGAGATAATTTGTATGGTTTTAATCATCATGTATCTCTTTTAATCTTCCCCTTCACTTAGTGGATCTAACTTTATTTTTTACATTTCGCATGAGACTTATTCTTTTGAACAATTTGGTAATCATGTAGGTTAGTTTTTATATCGGATTTGTGGTATTTTATTCGTATGTATGTTTTCTAACAATGAGATTGATATTAGACTTGAAATTAGAACTTGTTTTATTTGAATCCCAAACTTCTAGATTGAGAAATTGGATGTTTGTGATGTTGTTTATATGTTCATGTTCTAATGTTCTTTCTCTTTGTATTTCAAATTGCATGATCGAGAGATATGTTGTTTGGATAATGGTAATATGGATAATTGGACTCATGGTATCTTAGAGATAGGATTTCATGAATTTATGTATTAGATAGGGTTTCTTATTATTAATGCAAATTTGAGTATTGTGAATTGTTTGAGAGAAAATTTACTCAACTTAAGTTTAGGTATTGAATTGCTCGAGAGAGATTTCGATAAATGTTTAACCCTCACAATACAACGAATTTGATAATCTTGTTATTACGTGATTACATAGAATTGAATTAATGAGTAATTATTTCCATGTGATTTTTCTTAGACTTTCTGCTTTTTACTATTCTTAATTCTCCAATGTAACTTTATCCAAGTAGTCCTAGTTAGGATAATTTAGGGTAGCACTCAATTTTAATTATAGGTACGATAATAGAGTGAGAGTGAGTACGAGTACTTGAAATGACCCTATGGAATACGACACGAGATGTAGATTTCTCCTATACTATGATCGATAGGTGCACTTGCCTGAGATTAAAATCAATCTAGTTTATGCCTATCCACATAGTTTTTACATAGAGCAAAAACAAACGCATCAAGTTTTTGGCGCTGTTGTCGGGGAATCTCATTTTCAATATTTTGAAAGCTTAAACTCTATTAATTTATCAATTTTTACTTAATAACATAAAATTGTAAATTAGTTTATTTCATATAATTGCAAATTACTAACCATTAATTGTAAATTAAATTACTATATAATTATATCACTTAATCTCTGTTTTGTAGTCTGTTAGTCTATGACCAGGGGAAGAAATTTTGGGTCAACACCATTTCATCCTGACCCGGAATGTATTATTCACAACACTAGCAAAAGGGACTTGAGTACTGATAATATAGACAACTCAAACAGACTTTCAGAAGAGGAAACAATAAACTTAGGAGACCACCATCCAGATAATTCAGAAAACATGGCAAACCAGAACGAGCAAACCATGTCTGACTTTGCTAGACCTAATATACAGGGTACTGGGTCAAGCATTATTAGACCACCGATTGCCACCAATAATTTCGAGTTGAAACCGAGTATTATTCAGATGGTTCAACAGTATGTCCAATATGATAGCCTACAAGATGAAGATCCCAACACACACTTAGCCGAATTCTTGGAGATATGTGATACATTCAAGATCAATGGCATTAACAATGATGCCATTCGATTGAGGTTGTTTCCATTCTCACTAAGGCACAACGCGAAGCAGTGGTCAAACTCACTACCTAGTGGTTCGATTACGACATGGGATATGATGGTTGAGAAGTTTTTGATGAAGTGTTTTCCACCGGAGAAGTATGTAAAGCTAAGGAATGATATTTCTACGTATGTTCAAATAGAATCTGAATCGTTGTATGACACATGGGAACGATTCAAGAAACTCTTAAGGAGGTGTCCGCATCATGCACTACCTTCCTGGCTTCAGATTCAGACCTTTTATAATGGTCTCAATCCCGCCACTAAATAGATGATCGATGCGGCTAGTGGAGGCACCTTGAATAATAAGACACCTGAAGCGGCTCAGCAATTGATGGAAGACATGACAATGAATATCTATCAATGGACTACTGTGAGACAAAAGCCTAACAAGCCTGCAGGAATTTATAAAGTGGATGACGTCATTGCCTTAGCTATTTAAGTGGAGAAGCTTCACCAGAAGATGGATAACCTATCTTAAGCGTCACCCTCCATGGTACCTCAACAATGGGACCCCTCATTTAGTGGAATGTCGGGTTGTGAACCTAAAGTGCAAGAACATGTTGACTATTTGGGCAATAATACCAGACCTCCCTTCAACCAAGTAAACAACCCATATAGTTCTACATACAATCCTGGATGGAGGAACCACCCCAATTTCTCTTGGGGAGGGCAAGGAAATCAAGGCAAGTAACCTGTATTTGGATAACTGCAACAACCAAAGCAAAGGAAGCCATCATTAGAAGATGTTCTCACCAAGTTCATGCAAACAACTGATGTAGCTTTCCGGAATCAAGAGGGCTCTATTCAGAATTTGGAGAACCAGATTGGTCAGCTTGCAAGGATGGTGTCTGAAAGACAACAAGGAATACTTCCAGGTAATACTGAAACAAACCTAAAGGAGGATGCAAAAGCAATTCAATTGAGGAGTGGAAAGGAATTACAAGACCAAAGGCTTAAAAAGGAAGCACCCCAAGAGGAGTTTAGCGATGAAGGACAGAACGAGATGCATTCAAAGCCAATGGAGTATCAACCAGCAATACCGTATCCAACAAAGATGAACAAGGAGCACATGGATGTGCAATATGGTAAGTTCTTAACTATGTTTAAACAATTACATGTTAATCTACCTTTTTCTAAAATTATTCAAATGCCAAAGTATGCTAAATTTCTAAAGGATTTGATCTCAAATAAAAAAATAGAAGAATTATCTTTAGTAACACTTAGTAAAGAATGTTTCGCTATTTTATGAAATAAATTACCACAAAAACTTAAGGATCCCGATTCATTTTCAATTCCATGTTTAATCGGTGAGTTACAAGTGAATAAAGATTTAGCGGACTTAGGAGCTAGTATAAACTTAATGCCTTATAAACTATATTCGAAACTAGGTCTAGGAGAACTTAGCCCTACTAGAATGAGTATTCAATTAGCAGATCGTTCGGTTAAGTATCCTAGAGGAATAATAGTGGATGTATTGGTTAAGGTATATAAGTTTATATTTCCCGCCGATTTTGTTATTCTAGATATGGACGAAAACGTAGAAGTGCCACTCATACTAGGTCGACCATTCTTAGCCACATCTAGAGCTCTTATTGATGTTTTTGATGGTAAATTAGTTTTGAGAGTAGGGGAAGATGAAGTCACTTTTCAAATTTGCAATACAATAAAGCAAATGTTGGATAATGATGATCATTGCTACTTTTGCTATAGTGTTGATAATGTTATGACTTCTATGACTTCTGAATATTATTATAGAGATCTGTTAGAGATTTGCATCACTAATAGTTATCTAGAAGAAGATAAAAAATCAACACATTGTTGAACATCTATATTATCTAGATAACTCTATTTCGGTGAATAAGAAGATTGAATATAGTTTGATTACACAAGGAGATCTTGAAGTTCTTAAGAGTAATACTAAGGATCCACCGATAGTAGAAATTAAAAAATTACCGGATCATCTTGAGTTTGCATTCTTAGGATCTAATTCAACATACCCAGTTATTATTTCTTCTAATCTTTTTGAAACTGAAAAACAAAAGTTAATAACTGTGTTAGGGAAGTATAAGGGTGCTATAACATGTCAAATAGCTGATATAAAAGGTATCTACCCTAGTTTTTGCACCCACAAGATCCTTTTGGAAGAAAACTATAAGCCTTCTATTCAACTGCAACGCAGGCTAAATCCAAATATGAAAGCGGTAGTGAATGCTGAGATTGTTAAGTTGTTAGATGCTAGAATGATATATCCTATTTTGAATAGTTCATGAGTTAGTTCTGTACAAGACGTTCCTAAGAAGGGTGGTTTAACGGTAGTAGCAAAATGATAAGAATGAATTAATTCCAATGCAAATAGTAACAGGTTGGCGTGTCTATATTGATTATAGGAAGTTAAACGATGTTACTAGGAAAGACCATTTCCCTCTACCTTTCGTTGATCAATTATAAGAACATTTATCAGGACATTCTTATTATTGTTTTCGAGATGGATTCTCTGGATACTTCCAAATCTCTATAGCACAAGAAGACTAGGAGAAAATAACATTCACTTGCCCATTTGGTACCTTTGCTTATAGGCGTATGCCATTTGGTTTATGTAATGCACCCGCCACTTTCCAGAGGTGCATGTTAGCTATATTTGATGAGTATGTTGAAGATATTATGAAAGTGTTTATGGATGATTTTTCTGTGTTTGGCGATTCTTTTTACTTGTGTTTGAACAATTTAGAAAAAATTCTAAGGAGGTGTGAGGAAACAAATTTAGTGCTTAGTTGGGAGAAGTGCCATTTCATGGTGCAAGAAGGGTTAATACTTGTCCATAAGATCTCAAGCCAAGGAATTCATGTAGATAGAGCAAAAATTGAAACCATAGAAAAGTTACAACCACCAACCTCCGTTAAGGCAGTGAGAAGATTTTTAAGTCATGCTGGATTCTATCGCCTTTTCATCAAAGACTTCTCTAAAATTTCTAAACCACTTACTAGGCTTTTAGAGAACGACACACCTTTTATTTTTGACCAAGAGTGTCTACAAGCTTTTGAGTTCTTAAAAGAAATATTAATTAATTCTCCTATTATGATCGCACCTAATTTTACTCAACCTTTCGAGATCATGTGTGACGCTAGCAGTTTTGCGGTAGGGGCTGTGTTAGGTCAATGCCAAAACAAACACTTTCAACCTATATACTATGCTAGCAAAACACTTAATAATGCTCAAGAGAATTATACAACTACATAAAAAGAACTCCTAGCAGTAGCATTCGCCTTCGATAAATTTTGATCCTATTTAACATTGTCTAAGATGGTAGTATACACAGATCACACTCCCCTAAAATATTTATTAGCCAAGGCGGAAGCCAAACCTCGTTTAATCTGTTGGGTTCTTTTATTGCAAGAATTTGATTTGGAAATTAGGGATAAATGAGGAGTAGAAAACTTAGCGGCAGATAATCTCTCACGTGTAGAAAATCCAAGATGAGGCTGAGATTAGTGATACATTTTCGGAGGAATCGCTGTTTGCATTATCTACTGATATATTACGAATATTCGTGGTTTGCCGATTATGCAAACTATCTTGTGGCTAAGTTCCTTCCAAAAGAATTTTCATATCAGCAAAAAAAGAAATTTTTCTCTAACTTGAAATATTACTTTTGGGAGGACCCCTATTTTTTCTGATATGTGCAGATTTCATTATATGTAGGTGTATATTAGCGGAGGAGGGCTGGAAATTCTTGGAGCAGTGTCATTCAGGCCCTACCGGTGGTCACTTTGGGGGAAATCGCTCAGCCAAAAGGTCCTTGATTCTGATTTTTATTGGCCCCATCTATTCAGGGATGCAAAATGGTATGTGCTTTCATGTGTTTCTTGTCAAAAATCAGGTAATATCTCTAAATTGCATGAAATGCCACAAAAGTTTATTCTTGAATGTGAAGTATTTGATGTGTGGGGAATTGATTTTATGGGATCATTTCCAAGTTCTTATGAGAATAAATATATTTTAGTAGCTGTAGATTATTTATCTAAGTGGGTAGAGGCGCAAGCTTTTGCTACTAATGATAGTAGTGTAGTAATTCAATTTTTAAAATCCTTATTCGCACGATTTGGCACACCACGTGCACTTATTAGCGATAGGGTTACACACTTTTGTAATCAACTGCTAGATAAAGTATTATAAAAATATGGGGTCACACATATGATAAAAACTCCTTATCATCCACAAACTAGTGGTCAAGTTGAAGTTTCAAATAGAGAGCTTAAGAGAATCATAGAAAAATCTATAGAAGGGAATAAAAACAATGGTCTAAGAAACTACACGATTGTTTGTGGGCATATAAGACCGCCTTCAAAACACCTATAGGGACCACCCCCTTTAGATTAGTCTATGGTAAGTCATGTCACCTACCTATAGAATTAGAACCCAAGTCGTATTCTGCAATACGCTCTTTGAATTTTGACACTAATTCTATAGGGGAGAAACGAAAACTTCAACTTAACGAGTTAGATGAGTGGAGAAGCATGGCTTATGAAAACTCCGGAATTTATAAGGAGAAGACTATATTATTCCATGATCGTCACCTTCACAAACCCAAGACATTCCAGAAAGGTGACCAAGTCCTCCTTTACAATTCCCGCCTTCGTTTATTCCCAGGGAAGTTAAGATCTAAGTGGTCCGGACCCTTCCAAGTCAAAGAAGTTTTTCCATATGGCACCGTCGAACTTACCCACCCTGAGAATGGAGATTTTAAAGTTAATGGGCACCGACTAAAGCTTTATTATGGTGAGCTTCCGAAAGACTTCACTCGCCAAGAATCTTGCCTCTGGCTAGACTAGGATTAAGTATTATTTAGTAATTTTTCTTAGTTTATAAATTTTTTGACAAAATTCTAGTTAAATATTAGTATAAAAATAAATCAAAAAATCACTTAGGAGGAAATTCCGAATCAGAGTAGGACACAGGTAGGCACACGGTCGTGTGCCTAGCCTTGTGCATAACACATTTTCTCTCACCCAGTCGTGTTCAATTTGAAACCTGAAGTAGGAAAGAGTCATACCGAGAAGCACACGGGTTGACACACACCCGTGTGCATTGCCGTGTCATTATAATGCCACTTTTCTCATAATCAACCCGAGCAGGACACGGGTTGACAACACACCCATGTTGTAGACCGTGTGACATATGCTGAGATCGACGTTTCCCTCATCCCGAGAAGCACATGGCTAATGACCCAGCCATGTGTTAAGTCATGTGCAGATTCTACACTCGAAAAATCACAGTGCCCGAGAAGGACACGAGTCCACACACGCCCGTGTTATGGGACGTGTCTGCCTGGCGCGCTAATCTCCCGCTATTTTGATTGCACTTCTTTTTGTAACTCGGGTTCCATGCGGTAAAAGATTCTCAAACACAGGTGCACACACGCCCGTGTGGCAACCCATGTTCGACTACTATAAAAGGCCATGTCATCTTCTTCCTCCCCACTTCCTGGTTTCAGCCATACCTTCCAGCTCCCATTTCCTCCACGGCCAGAGCTCGGGCTTGAAGCTTCTACCTCCAAACTTCGGGGATTCGCCTCCTCTCTTCGCAATCTATGCTCCTAGGTAAAAATTTGTTTGATTATGTCTTTATTTTTCAATTTTTCCTTCTTCTCCACTCTCTTCTCCTTCCTCTTGTTCTCACATTCTCAATTTTTTCTTTCCTTATTTTCCTCCTCTTTTTCCTTTACATTTCTAAAAAAACATCCTTCCGCTTGGCTGCAGATCATGTCAACGAGACGTGCACAAGCGGGACGCTGTCGTTGACCAAATATCACAGCATTATTAACGGAAAGGCGCGATATTGCTGCGCCATAGCAGTTTACAGATCCGGCACATATCAATCGTTATAATAGGATCCAGTCAAAAAAATTTCAAGACATTTGAACAATTGACTGGAGCGTGCTAGAGGAGATTCATTTAGCCGCGGACGTTCGCGAGTTAATTTTTGTAGCAGGGTGGGAGCAATTTTTTTGTATTGAGGAGTTGGGATTTAAGGAGGTCACGTTAGAGTTCATGTCCTCCTTATACTTAAACCTTAGGCCTACTTTCACTGAGCAGACTAACACGCAGGAGGGGTCATTTCATTTCAAGTAGCGGGTACTACTTATACCATCTCTCTTCTCCAGTTCACCAAATATTTAGGGGTGTATGAGGACTCGTTCCTCTAGAGTACCTCTTAGTCCGACCTCCACTTTGATATCCCTTCTCGTGATCACGCTGCCTATATTTGGGCTCGACACTCTTTCGACATATTCCCATACGAGGCCAAGAGGTCTAAGGCTTCTAAGTTGATTTCTCCTGCTCTCCACTACATACATCATCTGCTGAGTCACACCTTGAGTTGCCGGGATGAAAGCTCCGGTGTCGTGATTAGGCAGGACATGCTATATCTCTATAGCATGACATCACGCTACCACATTCATCTGGGTTTTATGTTGGCGCAGTTCATTCTTCACCAGGCCGACAACTCACATATTGGTTCTATTTGTGTAGCACCCTACATTACGCGCCTGACTAAGAACATGAACATCTTTTTATCCCTTCCCCCAATGACTGTGGTAGTGAAGACCGTCCCTATCATGATGGCTTCACTCCGATCTCCCTGCCTTGTCACTGCCTGTCAGGGTCGGGGTGGACCCGTTTATTCCATTGTGAGGTGCGGACCTCAGTTTGCTCATGATGATGATGATGGCGACGATGTTGATCCTGACCTCGATGAGCCTCTGGTGCCACCGCACCGCTCTACTTATATTCAGGGAGAGTCTTCTGCCCCTCCTCCTCGATCACGCTCGCAATATTCATGTGACTTCCAGCAATTTTTTGAGACAGAGCTCTCACCGTGCTTACAGCGTATCGAGACTTCTCAGAAGCGGACAGAGGACGCCATCATTCAGATCAGGGACCACCTAGGGATCTCCAGTCCACCTCCGACAACTACCAACTCCTCTCACCTCCCTGACGATCCTTCAGATTCTGCTCCCCTAGCTTATTAATTATTTTTGATTTCTCTATATTTTTTATTATATATTTAGTCATACCACTTTAGATGTTCAATGATTTGCTTTCCTGTACTCATCTATGTTGTAATTGGAAGGAGACTCTTTTATTTTATTGTTAGCCAGTTTTTTTTACATATTGGTGTCTTTGTTTTCTCAGTTCTTAACATTGCATTGATGACACTGCAAATTTTAAGTTTGGGGGTGGATGTAGTTCAATTCTAATATTTCATATGTCTGGACATGATTATAATTAGTTATATTTTTGCTATCATAGTACTCATTATTGTTAACCCCCCCCCCCCAAATTACCCAAATTAAAATTTTTTTTTGTTGTTGCTTCTTTCTAAGCTTCCATTAATTCACTCATTTGAGATTATAACTAGTTATTTTGCTTTCACAAGCTGATTAAAATGAATTAAAGTAGACTCATTGAGTGGTCAGATTTGTTGTTTTGTAATTATGTATAAAAATTCTTTAGTTTAATTTTCTCTATATAACTTATTTTTAGGATTAGTCCTCTATATTATTAAGTAATAATCACTCTATTTTAGGAAATATAATTATCTATAATAAAGAGAGTCGATGAGTGTAATAGTTTGATAATTTTGAATTAGAGACTCAAAATGAAGAATACCCTTTATTGGTCTCCAGAACTTGCCCCTAGCGATCCTCAAAACATTCATATAAGTTAGTTAGGGCGAAAATGACTTAGGCCTCCCTTTGGATAGCTTGAGCCTTACAAGCCCAAAACCTTAAACATTATGCCCTTGCACACCCAATTTGGACCTATTCCCTATGCCTTTTGATACTCTACTACTAAAATTTACCAAGGCCAAAAATCCTTACCTATTAGAACATTTATCATTGAGACCTCCATGGAATGAGTTTGTTTATAGTGATATGTGGCCTGAGTGCGTGTACACCCACTCAGAATGATCCCTATCATGGACACTTGAAAAAATATTGTGATATGTGGCCTGAGTGCGTGGACACCCACTCGAAATGATCCTTACTATGGTCCCTTGGATAAGAAAACTTACCAAAATATAGAGTATCCATCAGAAAGAAAAAGAAAGAAAAAAGGTGGGAAGTATAATAATTGTGAAGTTTGGGGGTGCTTTTATAATATTGATGTATGTTAGGGTAATTACCCTGCAAGAGGCTCAATTGTTATCTAGGTGTGATATGAACCATCGAATTTATCTTTGATTACCCCACCTATAATCGTTATCATAAGCAAAAAAAATTACATCAAAATATAAGTCCTAAGGATACAACCTTACTAATTTTAACTAGTGCGATGAAGAGGGTGTGAAAAGGCAAGCTTATGACTATCAATATTGATACTATTAAATTTTGAATCACTAATGCCTAACTTATTAAGATTGTTATTTTCTCCTAACATTTATAGATGATTGAAATTCTATTTCCAGGAATGAGGGAAAATATACTTAAGAGATATATGAGAGGAATTTTAAGATAAAACAATATTTAGAAAAGTCTACTATACTATTTCCTATGCAATTACAACATCAAATTTCTCCTTGAATTCATGGCAATCAGCTTGCGAAAAAATTAATTACCAATTGTTATTTCCAAAATTTTGAATTAGTTTGCTTAGGGGCAAGCAAACACTTAAGTCTGGGGGTATTTGATGAGTACAATTATACATGTCCTTTTTACTATCATATTTGTAATCATGTCCACTTTATTTACCTCCAGTCGTTATAATTATACGAAAATAGCTAAGAATATGAGTTATCATGAATAGAAGAGCACAATATGGAGTTTCCTATACTTCTTGTATTAAGCTATTTATTTATTCATTCATCTTTGTAATCTAGGTATTGCAAGTCCTTGGAACTAAAAGTCTTGGAGCAAACAGAGGAGTTCACAGATCCAACATGACTGAGGACAGGACTGTAATTGGGCACACACGGGTAGGAACACGCACATGTCACTACCCGTGTCCTTATCGGGAAAGATCACAAGGATTGGAAGAGAAGTCAGAGCACTACACGGGTAGGCACACGACCGCGTCCCTACCCGTGTCCTTATCGGGCCTGCTGCTGAACCAAGCCGTGTGTGGAGCCATGAAGAACAACATGGCCATGTGCTCAGCCATGTCAAATGACACGGCCCACGACTAGACACATCTTTTCATGTTCAATTGCCTTAGACCCACCCACACGGCCTGTGATACGGCCGTGTTGGAACCCGTGTCTAACCCTGTTTGCAAGGAGACTATAAAAACATGTAGGAAAAATAGAATGAGGACTTTTGGATTGAAGAACTTGGAGATTTTCTGGAGGACGAAAGTGGAGCATTTTGCGGAGGGGATATCGATGGAGATAATTCGTATGGTTTTAATCTTCATGTATCTCTTTTAATCTTCCCCTTCTCTTAGTGGATCTAACTTTATTTTTTACATTTCGCATGAGACTTATTCTTTTGAACAATTCGGTAATCATGTATGTTAGTTTTTATATCGGATTTGTGGTATTTTATTCGTATGTATGTTCTAACAATGAGATTGATATTAGACTTGAAATTAGAATTTGTTTTATTTGAATCCCAAACTTCTAGATTGATGTTAAAAGTAGCGAACAAGCAACAACAAACAGATAGAATTTTGAATAATTGAAATTTTATTATCCAAAAAAGATATCATTTACAAAGGTATGACCTCCCTTTTATAGAATGGAGGAGATATGAGAGAGTATAAACAAACAATGTGGGACTAAGCATGTACAGGATTGAGCGGCTAGAAATAGAGGAGACCGCACAGGTCGTGCAGTTAGATAGATGGGTTAACCGCTCAGCAACTCCAGCAGGATAAGAACAAGCTGCAATGGGAGACCGATAGACCGCCCAGTCTCCAAGCTCCTGAGTGAGACCTCCAGACCGCTCGGTCAACAAACCGCCAGACAAGACCGCAAGGCCGCCCGGTCTAATACTTCAACACTCCCCCTCAAGCTGGAGCATAGATATCAATCATGCCCAGCTTGTCACAAATGTGGAAGAAGGAAGTAGAGATCGGCTTTGTGAAGATATCTGCCAATTCCTTGTTAGAGGTGACAAACGGAGTACAAATCTGTTTCTTCAAAATCTCTTATCGAATGAAGTGGCAGTCAACCTCTATATGCTTTGTTCTCTCATGGAAGACCGAATTTCTGGATATGTATATAGCGGCCTTGTTGTCACAGAACATAGGAAGAGGATAGTCATAGACCTCTCCTAGGTCAAGCATGAGAGCTCGCAACCACTTTAACTCACACGTGGTTGACGCCATACTCCGGTATTCGGCTTCTGCACTGGATCTGGCGACAACAGACTATTTCTTGCTCTTCCAACTCACAAGATTTCCTCCAACAAAAGTACAAAAACCTGATGTGCACTTACGATCACATTTATCATCCGCATAGCTTGAATCTATGTAGGCCTCAACCCTCAGATGACCATTCTTCTAAAAGATTAGCCCTTTGCCTGGTGCTGCTTTGACATACTCTAAAATCCTCAAGGGAGACTGAAGATGGCACTCCATGGGAGCTTGCATAAACTGACTGACCTTGCCTACAACATAGGAGATGTCGGGTCTAGTCACTGTGAGATAGATGAGTTTGCCTACCAAACGTCTGTACCTTGTGACATCAGATAGAAGAGGCGAGTCATCCGTCCACGTTTTGTCTTCTCCAATAGCCATGGGAAACCGAGCCGGTTTGGCACCTGTCAATCCTGCTTCTTGTAGAAGATCAAGGGCATACTTCCGTTGGGAGAGAACCAACGAGTCAAGTTTCCGAGAGATTTCTATCCCCAAAAAGTATTTTGGGGAGCCCATATCCTTCGTGACCAAGTGTTGATGGAGGTGCTTCTTCGTCAAGTCCACCCCATCTTGGTCATCGCCGGTAAGAAGAATATCATCCACATATACTGCCAAAACCACCAATCCCGAGGCCGTTTTGTGAATGAATAAGGAGTGATCGGCCGAACTCCTTATAAAGCCGATGGCAGCCACAATACCACTGAATTTGTCGAACCACGCCCGCGGGCTCTGCTTTAGGCCATAAATGGCCCTCTTCAAACGGCATACGCGTGTCTCCCCCTGAGCAACATACCTAGGAGGTTGCTCCATGTAGACGTCCTCCTGAAGATCGCCATAGAGAAAAACATTCTTGACATCAAGCTAGGAAATAGCCCAATCCCGGTTAACAGCCACAGAGAGAAGAACCCGGATGGTGCTGAGGCGAGCAACCGGAGAAAAAGTGTCAAAGTAATCAACGTCGTAAGTCTGAGTGAAGCCGTTGGCCACCTGCCGGGCCTTGTAGCGATCCATCCGCAGAGACAAATTACTTGCGTAGAAGGGGGTCAAAACAACAATATACTTTTTGAGTGGTAGAGTACCCCAAAAAGACACAATTGGTGGAACGGGGGGAAAGATTATCGCGGGTAGAGGAGGGAGCGTGAACAAAAGTCGTACAGCCAAAGACACGGAGAGGGAGAGGAAAAGGTTCCTTGCGGGGGTAGAGAATGGAGAAGGGGGTCTGGCCGTGGAGAACCGTGGAGGGAAGACGATTGATGAGATAGCATGCGAGGAGCACAGCGTAGCCCCAGTAGGAGCGAGGTACTTGCATCTATGTCATGATAGTATGAGCAACATCAAGGAGGTGACGGTTTTTATGCTCCGCCACCCCATTCTGTTGGGAGGTGTAAACACAAGTAGTTTGATGAAGAAGGCCATGTTGTTGAAAGAAAGAGGAGAACTCATGATTAAGATATTCCTTAGCATTATCAGAGCGTAAAATTTTAATAGAAATGTCAAACTGATTCTTAATCATAAAATAAAATGATTGCCAAACAGAAAAGAGTTCAGAGCGATCTTTTAATAGATACACCCAAGTACATCTTGAAAAGTCATCTATAAAAGTGACAAAATAGGAACTACCCCGACCAACAGTGAGGGTAGGAGCAGGACCCCAGACATCAGAATGAATGAGATCAAACGGGTGAGAGGAGCCACGACCTTGCTTCGGTGGGAAGGAGGAGCGATGATGTTTGCCAAGCTGACACGCATCACAGTTGAGCAGAGGACTGGTCGGAGGTAAGTGAGGCAGAAGCTGTCGAAGAATCCGAGGAGGAGGATGTCCAAGGCGAAGATGCCATTGAAGCAGATCTGTAGAGGAGGAGTAGGCGGACAGAGCATAAACGTCGTCGAGGAAATAGAGGCTGCCGCTCTCAGTCCCAGTAGCAATCGTCCGCTGGGTCCTCGGGTCCTGAAAAGAACAAGAAGTGGGAGTGAATAAGACAGAGCACTGTAGTTGCCGGCATAAAGTGGTAACAGTTAATAAATTGCATGGGAACTTCGGGACATAGAGAGTGTCCTCCAAGCGAAGCGACGGGGTGACTTGAACCATTCCCGTCCCGAGCACCGAGGACGGTGAACCATCCGCCACACGAACCGGGGGTAGGCGGTCATGCGTTTCAAGGAGAGAGATGCAATGAGGGTTGCCATTCATATGATTTGTAGCACCCAAGTCAATCAGCCATTTACCTTGGGTAACAACGTGGGCACTACCTGAAGTCGTGGCCACAAATGCAGATGGCCGAGAGGAGACAGAGGTCAAGGAAGGAGCATCACCAGAAGGGCGAAGACGAGGATGTTTCTGCTAGCAGCGGTCAACAGAGTGGCCGGTACGACCATAGTAAGAGCAGAGGAACTTGGACGAACCACGCCCGCCGGAGTGGCTGTGGCCACTAGGACCCACCCGCTGAGCCTGGTGAGTATAGGACTCCTAGGAAGGGGGGAGGCCAACAGAGGCCGTTGGAGCAGCGAAGTAATAGCGGCAATGTGAGCCGCAGTGGCATCCAAAGTAGGAGATTCCGCCTCACCCAAAATCTGCTGGAGGATCATATCAAAGGAATCGGGAAGATGGAGAAGATAACAAACAACCAGGAGTTCCTGGAAGTGTTTGTACTGGTCAGCCAAGTCCGCGGAGAAGGGACGATTCTGTAGGATCTCGACGCCAAGAGCATGAACTTGCTGGTAAGCTGCAGCAGGAGACATGGAGGGGCGAGAAAAGAGGTCCGCATAAAGAGTATAAATGCGGGATGTCTGGCCCCCCTTCGAATAAAGAGCAGCAAGGTGAAGCCAGGCAGCCTTGACCGTCTCATCATGACGAATGATGGGAAGGCACTCATCAGAGAGGCTGTTGGCGAGTCAAGTGCGGATAAGTGCATCACTCGCATCCCAGTCATCAAATTTAGGCGAGGTACGAGGAGGAGGGTCATCGGTGAGGTGATGACGCTTGTGCTGAGAGCGAAGAAGAAAGGTGAAAGAAACACTCTAATCGGGATAGTTGGAGCCAACAAGCTTAGAAAGCGTGCCAAGGTTTCCCGAAGGAGTAGGTGGAGGAGGAGCTGCGGGAGTGGTGGAGATAACGGGGGTGGAGAGACCGGAAGTAGTCATAGGAAACAGCGCGAGAAGAAGAGAAGCCACGAGGAGAGGAAAAAGGAGAGCAACCCGCGCGAAACCGCAACGGTTTAAAAGGAAGAAGCCGTGTGAACACTAGCGGCCAGGAAGCAGACCAAGGCACAGCTGGGAAGAGGTCGCGCGTACTGAAAAGTCGGAGCGAACAGAAGAGAAGAGGAAGCAAGAAGCAGTGGTGACAACAGCAAGTTGCAAGCCGGGCAAACAGAATCAGGCCGCACAGCTAGGGGAAAACAGGTGGCGAGAAGGAAACAGGTCGCTGCGGCAACTAAACAGGTCGTGGCGACGAAGAGCAGCTAGAGAAGAGAAGCAACAAGCCGCGCGAACAGGGCAGCGGACAGAAGAGAAGGCAAGCCGCGAAGACAGGTCGCGTGAAGCAGAAACAAGCCGCGAGAAACAGAGAGCGCACACAATCAGGAGGAAAAGACTGTGTCCTCTGATACCATGTTAAAAGTAGCGAACAAGCAACAACAAATGGATAGAATTTTGAATAATTGAAATTTTATTATCCAAAAAAGATATCATTTACAAAGGTATGACCTCCCTTTTATAGAATGGAGGAGATATGAGAGAGTATAAACAAACAATGTGAGACTAAACATGTACAGGGCTGAGCGGCTAGAAATAGAGGAGACCGCACAGGCCGCGCGGTTAGACAGATGGGTTAACCGCTCGGCAACTCCAGCAGGATAAGAGCAAGCCGCAATGGGAGACTGATAGACCATCTGCTCTCCAAGCTCCTGAGTGAGACCGCCAGACCGCTCGGTCAACAAACCGCCAGACAAGACCGCAAGGCCGCCCGGTCTAATACTTCAACAATTGAGAAATTGGATGTTTGTGATGATGTTTATATGTTCATGTTCTAATGTTCTTTCTCTTTCTATTTCAAATTGCATGATCGAGAGATATGTTGTTTGGATAATGGTAATGCAGATAATTAGTCTCATGGTATCTTAGAGATAGGATTTCATGAATTTATGTATTAGATAGGGTTTCTTATTATTAATGCAAATTTGAGTATTGTGAATTGTTCGAGAGAAAATTTACTCAACTTTAGTTTAGGTATTGAATTGCTTGAGAGAGATTTTGATAAATGTTTAACCATCACAATATAATGAATTTGATAATCTTGTTATTACGTGATTACATATAATTGAATTAATGAGTAATTATTTTCATGTGATTTTTCTTAGATTTTCTGCTTTTTACTATTCTTAATTCTCCAATGTAACTTTATCCAAGTAGTCCTAGTTAGGTTAATTTTGGGTAGCACTCAATTTTAATTATAGGTACGATAATAAAGTGAGAGTGAGTACGAGTACTTGAAAAGACCCTGTAGAATATGACATGAGATGTAGATTTCTCCTATACTATGATCGATAGGTGCACTTGCCTGAGATTAAAATCAATCTTGTTTATGCCTATCCACATAGTTTTTACATAGAGCAAAAACAAACGCATCACCCCTCCATGTAGATCAGAAGTGTTTCCCACATTTTCTTTATTGTTTTGCAATGGATCAGATTCTGAAGTGTAGAGTCATCAACAACACTCATAATGATATTCTTTGCCCTCTTGTCTATTGAGGCCAAGGCCAACTCATCCTTGGTCATCTCATCATATGTCTTGGGGGTCTTGATATTAGCATCCAGTGTAGAGACCTTCATTGGGATGAATGGTCCTTCTTCAACTGTAATATACATCCTAGGGTCAGCAGCTTCCATGAACTGCCTCACCCTTGCTTTCTAGATGCCAAAATCTTCCTCCTACAGATTGGAAGACTCAAAGCACTCAGCTCCCTATTGGCCATTCTTGAACCATGGAGACAGACTTCTAGCTAACCTTATAGATCTATCCAGGCTATTAATTCTTTAATGAGAGACCTCCATCTGATTACACTTGAAAGTCTTTTTTCAAGGCTATCTAAACACCTTGAGGGGCGGGGGGTGAATAGGTTTGTGTCTCTATTTAAATTTTATAACTTGTTATTAGATTTTTGTGCATGGTGATTAGGTTAGTTATCAGCTTTCAAGAACAATCACATACGACATAATAATTTTATAGTGGTTCCCCAATCTTGGGTACTTTTATTGTCCCTCTGTGCCTATCTAATAGTGTGTTAGATTCGGCTCTCACTCCAAAACTCAGTAACTCAAGAGCTTAAAGCACAGATCCTGTGGGACCATACAGGTCACACAAACCTATAACGTAGGCACTATGCCAAACCCAGGTCACAGAGACCTATCACCAGGCACAAAGCCAAACACAGGGCACAAAGACCTTAGCCTTTATAATACAGACTTACAACTCCAGATTCATAGAGAATCTTTATAGAAAAAGATATAAAAAGTGAGATGAATAAATACCAGAGGAAGATCTCTATGTCTTCTTCTTATTGGACTGAGCAAATATCAGTCCAGGCTATTGATGTTAAAGATAATAAGTAGGCAGTAGAATTTTTCTTCAAGCAGCTTTCTTTTCTCCGCAGAACTGTAGATCTGCTTCCTCAGAATAGCTTATGATCCTACTGTTGTAGATGGTGATTGCTTCAGCTATCTCTTTCCCCAGCGAGGTTCTCTTTGCAAAACAACTTCTTCAGGCTCGACGAAAATGGCGAGGAAGAAGATGAAGTTCGGCCGCACTTTCGTTTTCAGAAAACTTAGACAAGGAATCGATTAATTGCAATCTCCGATTTGCTTCTTTTTATTCTCTGAAGGCCAATTGAGCAGTGGGTCCCACCATCAGGATTGATGGACGAGATTGAGCCATTCAGCGCATGCTTTCCATTTAATCTTGATTCAATGGCTCTTTTCTGTGTGTGGGCCCCAACACTTAATGATGAAAATACTTCTTGGAAAGTGCAAAAGATGATAACAGCTGGCCGCCAACGTCTCTGGCAGCATTTCCGCAACATTTGAATTTTGGTTGACTTTTGACTTTGCTGACGTCAGCATGACTCAGCATCTGTGGACTTGGACAAAATTCAATCATTAGAACTAAAGGCATTGAGTGAGTAGGTATCCTCAATGCCACAACACTTAAACAAAATTATGTTTGTCTGGGTATTGAGCTCGACGAATGCTGAGCTCCATTAGACGAACGACACGCTCAGTTTGACGAATGCGTAAAATCAGTTCGACGAACTTTAGACTTAGTTCGACAAAAGCCTAAACTCAGTTCAACGAACTTCAGGCTCAGTTCGACGAAAGCTGAGCTCAGTTCGACGAAGCTGAGCTCGACGAAAGCCAAGCTAACCACGCATTTGGACTTAGCCAAATTTTCTACGTCAAGGCATTGATAGCTTTGAGAGCGTTGAGTGAGCTTGTCTCACTCAACGCTATTTATCTTAGTAAATATTTTTGTGCCTTGGCATTGAGAGAGTAAGCTCCACTCAAAGCCAAACTACTTAACACAATTTTTCTGTTATCTGGCGTTGAGTGAGTAAGCTACACTCAACACATGTGGACTTAGTCAAATTTTTTTGCCCAACTATTCCGTGGAGTTGACTGGCACAGCAACACTCAAAGCTAAAAGTTGTATGACATTGAGTTAGTAGACCGCACTCAACGCCTGTGGACTTAGCCACATTTTTCAGCCAATTTCCCTAGGCTTAGATTGACTCAGCATGACTCACGACCTTTTTGTTGTATGTCATTCAGTGAGTTAACTACACTCAACGCTTTTGTACTTAGCCAAATTTCTGGCTATCTAACAGTTAGGCTGAGATAGACTCAATGCTATTTGTTATATAGCATTGGGTGAGGTGTCCTTACTCAACGCCTGTGCACTTAGGCAAATTTCGACGAGACAATATTGAATCCATACCTCTGACATTGAGTGAGCTTGCTCCACTCAATGCCTGTGGACTTAGTCGATTTTTGTTATGT
The DNA here is from genome assembly GCA_039583875.1 of Platanthera guangdongensis. Classification (NCBI taxonomy): domain Eukaryota; kingdom Viridiplantae; phylum Streptophyta; class Magnoliopsida; order Asparagales; family Orchidaceae; genus Platanthera; species Platanthera guangdongensis. The sequence continues at coordinate 115,633,474 of CM077157.1, read as the reverse complement.
CTAGCAACCACTTATTGTGTCCACATGTCCAATCAATATGATATGGACTAACCTGCACTCAAGACCTCAAATGCACATTAAATAAAGTTGATGTGTGTGACATTAACTTGTTTTACATCTCACAAATCAGGGACATTGGGAACAATGGACCCAATAATTAGACTAGAATCTAACCTGATGTCACATGAGTGGAGGTTTTAGCTTCCTCCCTGGTCACCACATTCAGCTTTTCTTTCCCCTTATCCTGGTATTGCGGCGGAGGCAAAGCTCCAAGCGGAGCAGGCTGAAGTGGAGTCTGAGTCTGGGGGCATGAAGACTTCAGGTGCCCCTTCTTCCTGCACTGGAAGCAAGCCTTTTCCTTCAACTAACATCAACTCACGTTATGTCCCTTTCTTGCACAACATGTGCACACCAGATCTCCTTTTGGTGCGTCTTGGATGACTAGCACCCGCTACTACTTCTGAGCTACATTCCTCTTGTGACACTTTTCATAGGGGTGGCAAGGATGACCAAAGAAGCTACATGATTCCTCACCTTTCTTCTTGGTAGCGGGGCCAGATGCCCTAGAACTTCCATCATCTTCAGCCTTTCGCTTTTCCTTTCTTAATACAACACCTCGATTCTTGGCGTTATTGATCTCGTCAACTGTCAGAGCGGCTTCCACTGCCTCAACATAACTTTCAGCTCTATAAGCGCATTCGAACTGCTGATCATCGCTTCAAAGTCCTCTGAGGAAAAGCTTCACTCTCCCTGCCTCTAAAATTACCATATAAAGAGCAAATTTTCTCAACTTACTAAATTTGATCTCATATTCGCTCACTGTGTGATGTCACTACTTCAGATGCAGGAAATTATTCATCAGGCGGTCCTATTCTACCGACGGTAGAAACTTCTTAAGCAACATCTTTTTGAAGGATTCCCAAGAGCATCCTTCTATCATGCTCTCCTTCTCCCAGATCAACCAGCTCTTCGCCAGACCTTTTAGATGGTAGACAACAATCATAACCTTTTAGGCTTCTGCGATTCCTGAATACGAGAACCTCTCTTCTATGACGATGATCCAGTCACCCAAGGACATAAATTTGGCTCTCCCGTCATAGGTGGGAGGTCCTAGTCGCTGGAAATGCGAAATGAAGTTCATCTTTGGCGGTAGTGATACTGGGGGCACCAGAGGAGTAGGAGTAACAGCTACGTCTTGACCCACAGCAGGGTATTGCACCACGGGTTGCTGCACGGGAGCAGCAGACAAAAATGACTAAATCTGTGATTGCATCGCAACTAACTGCCTTAACAGAGCCTCATTGCTCTGAAGCAGACTCTCGATCACCGCATCGCTTTGCGCACCCGACAACTCACCCTTAGACTGGGGAGTCAACCTCATCGCAGGATGTTTTGCCGGCATTTCTAGAAATACAGACAAACAGCTTATTAAAATCCTAGCTTATTACTAGGACTACACAACTTAGTTTAGACCATACTTGAATAGACACTTGCTCTTGCTACAAACTTGCTCTGGGAATTTATAAATGATGCTATGTCCTACTTAGGATGATATACTCTCATCCTATTGACTCTTATGCCTATGATATGAATGCATGAATTTTTTATTCTTATTTAAAACTATGTGTGTACATGTATCATCATGTAAATCTTAACTTAGCACGCATGCTTATGCAATGATACGTTATGTATGCAGTGTTATGCATTCTAAAAAGGCCTTAATGCATGTTATGAGCAGAGTACACATGAAATATTATGCATCCCATACTACATAACATCGCATGCAACGAAAGATAAAATGTGTTAATGGGCATCTATGTGATGGTGGTTATGCATCTCATACTACATAACAATCACATGTTACCAAATATGGTGGATTCATATACAAATACATATTATGCATCTCACACTACATAATATGCCCTGTATACTTCTTATCATGTTATGAGTGTAGTGACTATGTTTTGGCTAAGACATACCGATGATACATCGGTGTGTGTATACAAATGAATGGAGGAATTAAAACTTTATCAGATTGGCTGGTTCGACCAACTTGTCAAACTAACCTCCCTCTGATACCAACTGTCACAACCCGCATTTTCTTCATATTAAATAATACATCAGAGTACGATAAAATACGCGCCGTGATGCAACGCCGTGCAGGAGACAACTGTAGACGCTCAGGAAAAACCTACTCCTAGTACTTTTCATGAAAATTCATGAGTAATAGTTTTAAAATAGGATTTAAATTAAGTTTTAATGATCGTGTCCCTCAGTCCAGTGGATCGACTTGTCCACACTAACGGTGTAAATAGAAATACACAACGGAAAATACTTTGTTTTATCTACTTATCATCTTATATGATCATGACAACCAATGATAACACATGTTATGCAGACCTCTAAGTTTATTATTTGTACGAAAGAGCTTTTATAAACCTTTAAAATAAAGTGTTATTTATTTTGAAAGATGTTATGAACTGATGACGTAAATCCTTTTTTTTATATTTAAAATATCTAACATGTGATCCAAGCATAAAACATTACAAAGAGCAAGTACGTTACACAAAACCAGCAAAGAAGTAAACTAGCAACTAACAAAGTGTCTAATATCACAACAAACTGTGGGTGTCAACAACCTGACACAAACACATAGAAACACAAGAGTATGTCTTAGCTAAGTAAAACAAAACTATAACAAACAACTACCTCACAACGGTGAGGTGAACAGTCTCAACTGCAACTGCTGTGCTTAAAACACCAGCTCAAGCTCCACTGCCAGCTACTGTTCTGAATCTGAGGTATTCCAAAGACAGAACACCTCATCAAGAAGGTACAAGTAGTGGCAGAAAAAGTATCAAAAGTAAACAAAGGTCCATATGGGTACCAACAGAAGACCAACGGTACTGAAAGTAAAGTACGGAAAAAATAGTACATAATCGAAAGAAAACACTTACGTGAATCGTCACATACACCAGACTACACCAAACGCACGAAGCTATAAGGTGAAAACACGAATAAATCATAAGGAAAATTTTAGAAAATTTATTAGCCACTTGTGAATACCGGAAACGCCCGGTGCCTAAGGGGGAAGGCATTTCAGCCAGCACCCCCAAAGAAATCAAACACTACCAGGAATAAGGGCGAGGTGGTCTCACATCCTGACACACCCCCAAAGATAAATATCTGGCAACTGCGATGGGAGATCGCTCTAACAGTACACCGACAAACAGCCAAGCCAAAACCCGGGTATAGTTCCACAAGGTACCAATTTAAAGAAAATGGGCACTACGGAGGTGGTCTAGTCCACTAACACCCGCAGCCTTGAAAATCCATGACTTATAACTCGAGACTTGGCACATCGGGCCCGACTAGACATTGCTAGACTTAAAGAGCGAATTTAACCTAGGTCAACGTATCAAGCCAAAGAAAAAATCCACTACACAATTATTATTAGCTTCGTTATTTGGCTAGTTTAGCATAACAAAAATAGTTCTACGTGTGGATTTCAAGTGGAAAAATCAAGGCATACATACAATCAAAATGAACCGGAATGGTCATCAATATTTACAAAAAATGAAGAGCATTCAAAAACGCGATCTAAGCATGGCAACATGTCAAAAACGATTTATTAACGAAGATTAGAAGGTTTTTACCATGATCGAAAATGGAGGGAGGAGGTAAAAACCACCACTTGTCTTGTTTTTGTCGGAAAAGATCTCTGAATCGCTGCTCGTCGTATATCGGGGCATGAGAAGGCAGGAGGAGTTGAAATCTACACGAAAACGGACAAAATAAAGGTTAAGACCAAAAAATCATAACGAGAAAAGCTCACGAAATGGGAAAAGCTTACAACGATTGCGTAGCTCTCATCGAGAGCTTTCCGGATTTATGCTCCATTGAAAATTTCGACCAATGGAGCTCCGTCGGCGGTTACCGGAAGATTCAGGAAAAACTCGCTCTCGGTCTCTCCGCTCAGGTTAAACATCATATATTCTTACCTTAAGCGCAGACGTGCGGGAAATGAGGTTAGAGGCTTAATATTGCTACGAATCGAAAAATGATCAACATGAAAGTTGTAGATCTCATCGAGACGAACAAAAATCATGTTAACCATTTTTTTATTTGATTTCGTTTTGAAGCTCAAAACGGCGAACAAAAGTTTGCGAAAAGTGTAGGCTGAAAACAATTTCTCGAGAAAAACATAGGATTTCTCGAAAAATCAATGTATTTCTCGAGAAATCAATGTATTTCTCGAGAAATCAATGTATTTCTCGAGAAATCAATGTATTTCTCGAGAAATACATTGGATTTCTCGAGAAATACATTGGATTTCTCGAGAAATCAATGGGTTTCTCGAGAAATAAATGTATTTCTCGATAAATTCATTGGATTTATCGAGAAAACAATTTTGTCTTTTATTCCGGGATAAAATGACGATACGGGGGGCTAAAAGCACCAGGATTCAAACGAAATATGCACCGTAGGTGAATGTCGGCGCTACGAATCTAACGGCGATGACAAAACTAAAATCCGACTTGCCGTTCTCGATATATTAATTTCTAAACTTTACGACAAACGTAAATAATACAAAGCTACAAACATGCGTCGAGATTCCAAAAATGCTCGGATCGCGACGAAACTTGATGAGGAACTTCAAAATTAATTAACTTAATTTACAAGGTGAAAAATTTCAGTTTTCGGCGAAAATCCCAAAATCTGGTCAATCGGATCAAACAGACGCAAAATCACACTAACAGCATCGCACCATCAACTTGACGTTAAAACTAACGCTCTGACATTACAAATATGTCATTACTGAATTAAATAATTGCCAGAAAATCGGGGGCATTACAAAGACCCCCCCCCATACTTAAAGTTCAACATTGTTCCAAATGTTGAAATCTAAGTATGAAATAGGAAAAAAGACAAGACAAGAACAAAAGGGAGAAATAAAGTGAAATATAAAGGAAAAATTAAAAAGTAGGAGAAAGAGCATGCCCTTGATTTGGAGACAGAGAGAGCGCACGAACACATACAAAAACAACTTAGAATAATAAAAGACAAAACCAAACACAACATAAAAAACATAAAAAAAGAAAACAAACATAAGAAAACTATTTTGTAATTTTTTGAAGTTGTTGAAGTTTTTTTTATGAATTTTGAAGCTTATTTTTTTGGATTTCTTTTTGAAACTAAAATAAAGAAAAAGAAAAGAGATTAATTTTTAATATGGCTTAATTTGTCTTGGACTACTCAAGGTCTATCCAGTGAAGGGCTCGCAAGGTATAAGAAGATGCGATGAGATGATACCACAAATATCATTTTCCAAAAATTTATTTACAACTTTCTATTTTTTTTGTAGAGGGGGAAAAGGAAAATAAAAAAGATAAAAGTAATAGCCTCATCTTATTTCAAAATTTCGAAAAAAACAATTCCTTGTAAACGGGGCTAAAAAAACTTGATAGATAAATTCATGTTATTCAATCTATAATTGATTAAGACAATTGTACCAATCAAAATGTAACATAAAATATAAAGATATTAAGGTCATATTAAAACTCAGGTCTGTCAAGTACCGCTACTTCAAAAAAACAAACTATTATTTTATCTATCAAAAATCAAAGATGAAACAAAATTTAATCTAAAATAAAATAAGAAAAGAACATTTATTCAAAACTCGCTTTGCATGTGATAAGGATGAGATCATCATTTAAAAGTATGGGTGTGCACATAGCCGCACCCCCATGATCTCCACCAAAATAAGTGGGATCATGGGTGTGACCGTGTGTGCGACCCCCACGCACGCTCTCCCCCCACACGCCGATCCCATCACGCATGACATCAGAATCACCCACGCACCGAAGGCGGCGACCAAGCCGGCCGCCGACGCACGACTGAAGAGGCAGCCGGGCCGGCCACCCTGCCTCGGCCGCCGGGGAGCACCCGAAGATGTGACCAAGCCGGCCACCCCTCCTTGGTCGCCGACCCAGAAGGCGGCCGAACCGACAGCCCCTCCTCGGCCGCCGGTGCGCAGCCAAGAAGACGTCTGAAGGAGCATCTAGGCTGGCAGCCCCTCCTCGGCTGCCGGCGCGCGACCAAGGAAGCGGCCGAGCCGACCGCCCCTCCTCGGCTACTGGCGTGCGGCTGAGAAGGCGGCCTAGCTGGTCGCCCCACCTCAGCCTCCGCCACATGGCCAAAAGGGGCGCCGAGCCGGCCTCCCCTCCTCGGTCGTCGGCGAGTGACCGAGGTAGCGGTCATCCGTCCCCTCTCCTCCGTAGGCTTGGTTGTCGCGCACTCTCACGGTCATCGACGATAGTGTCCCTGCTCGCCGACGAATTTGGCGGCAGGTTCACCGACCGCCCATAGGAGCCTGCCCCCGGCATCCGATCTTTTCGGTTCATTCCATGTCGTCTGATTCACGTGTAACCAAACACTAACCGCCAGGTTAGTCGGAGAATTTTATTATTAATTTAATCGATGTATAAATAGCGATATTAATTATCCTAATATGCGCCCCGAAACTATAGCAAAAATATTTATAATGGGGGTTATGGTGTGCGGATAGCCGCGTAACCACCATAACCACCTACTGGAGGCTATAAAAGGAGCCTCAGGCATTCTCATTTCTCACCTTTTTTCATCCGAGCTTTCTTCTTCCTCAAGTCGAAACTTTGCCAAATTTCTCCTACGAGTAGCATTCGAGCTGCACTCAAGCCGCTTCTGAGCCATATCTAAGCCATCTCCAAGCTATGTTCGAGCCACCTTCAAGCCACCTAACGAAGTCTGATCTCTCCACTTCCGGGAGGCCTTTGCGATGACAAACTCGAGTGTTCCTCGCCCGCGTTCAATGCAAGCAGGACGCCCAGTAACGCCTATCGCCACAAAGTACAATTTGTAACAAACGCCGGGCTCGACGATCTGTCATCCGTTGTGTGCTAAGTGTACTTTCATCTCCAAATTATAACGAGCAGCGGTCTGTTGCCCTCAATTCAACAAACAAGATGTAACAACAAGGATATATTGGAATTTGACCGACATAAATCCAGTCACATGGTTTTTTACCCAGTTGAGGGGTTTTCCACGTTAAAACTTTGTGTGTACGATCGACTTACTTCATTGACTGTGTGTGCGCTTAACCGCTCTAAAAGCTAAGACGGTCCAGCTTGTCTCGGTCCGACCGAAACGTCGAGTTAGGCCGCAGTAGTTTGACGCCATATGTGGGAATTGATTCCTAACATCATCTAAGAGATAGTTTCTTCAACCTTGAAGCATTCAAGATTGACTTCGATGGCAAAGAGAAGCTCCTGAACAACCAAAGGATCTGTCCCAGGAGGACGCACTGAGCTAACCCGCTCTCGTTCACTTATGGACGTGCCACTAGAAGTAGAAACTATTTTCGCACCCGTGACAGCTCTAGAGGGACGAGTTTGCCAAATGGAAGAGCAGCAAATTGAGATGCTAGCTCTACTCAGGAATTTGGGAGCACCTCCTGCTCCCCCTATGCCACCAGCGCCAGTCGTACCCCCACCTCCGCCAAATCATGGATTGACGCAAGACGCTCCGCCAGGAGCAGATGTGTCTAAATAACTCTCCAACGCCGCTAGCTCTACTCACCCGATTTATAGGGGAATTGGGACTGGCCGCCAGCATCATAATATAGAAGAAGAATCCTGACCGTCGCCGCGTGAAAGATTCACCCGAGAAGAGATACAAAAGTGATCGCTGAAGAATACTGACAAGCTGGCCGGCTGGATATTGTTTCTCGTCGACCACTTTACCAAGGCTCTCCACTCGCACCTCAGGTTCTAGCCCATCCGAGCTCACATGGCTTCAAACTGCCAAGCATCAAAATGTTCGACGGGACGGACGACCACAATTATGAGGATCTATAACGCACCAGATCAACTGCTCTGTCAAGTATTCCCAGCTACCTTCAAAGTCCAAGCTCGTACATGGATTTATTCCCTGAGAGACGGAACTATCGCAAACTTCGTAGAGTTGACGAGAAAATTCACTGACATGTCCATCACCAATCGAAGAATTGTTCGCGGCCCTTCACATTTGTCAAGGATTTGTCAAAATGAAGGAGAATCCTTGAAGGACTTTTTTCGTCGATTCATTGTAGAAGCTTGTCAAATTCTAGGAGTCGACCCTGAACTCTTAAGGGGAGTATTTATTTGAGGACTCCACCCCAGTGGATTCTATTCAGCTTTGATGAGGGAAATTGTCCCTAGCTACCCAAACCTCGTACATCGTGTGGAGGCAGAAATTGCAGCAGACGAAGCCATATAAGCACATCGTCAACAATCTGATGGAAACCAAAAGCGCAAGAGGGACAAGGAGCAGACCCCAAAGAATCAGGAAGGAAGATTCCAAGATGAGCGTCGGAATGGCCAGCGATGATGCGACTTTTAGAGGGACTAACCACCCAGAGAATACATTACTTTGAATACTACTCGTACAAACGTACTATACGCCTTCCAGAATGACCCAGTTTTGTATCGTCCTAAGCAGTTTGCTCTTAACCCCAGGAATGATCAGTCAACATATTGAGAATTCCATCGGGCAACCAGGCACACTACTGAGGAGTGTGCGCAATTGAAAGATGAGATTGAAAGCTTAATTCTCCAAGGACTCCTGAGCAGGTTCTTACAAGGACATTTGTATGACTAGCAGGCTCCTCCTATGCAGGCAAGGGATCAACAAAATGCCCAACAAGGAGGAGCTGATGGCAGGTAGATTGTTGGAAACATTGAAACTATCGTCGGGTCACTGATTCTCTCTACCCAGATATTTTCAGTAAGCGCCCAGTGAGGCATTCACGAAGACAAAAGATGCAAGTAATACTCCACCATAGTCTTCGGGAATGAAGATCTTGAGGGGATCCGGAAACCCCACCAAGACCCTCTCGTGATCAGTGCAGGGATCAGTGATCCTTGATACAACGTCAAGCAGATAATCGTCAACAATAGGAGCTCGGTCGATGTCTTATTCTTGTCCACTCTTCAGAGCATGAAGCTTACTAGTTAACATCTCAATCCTTCAGCATGACCTATATATGGATTCGATAACCATCCAGTCCAGGTATAAGGAATGATAACTCTACCGGTCACCATGAGAGCATTTCCAAGTTAATCTATGCATGAGATCCAGTTCGTCGTGGTGGATTCAAGCTCAGCCTATAATGCAATCTTTAGAAGACCCATTCAGTCTATCTTTAAAGCCGTTCCATCAATCCCGGATCTCGTCATGAAGTTCCCCACTATTTGAGGGGTAGGAGTTATGCAGGGATACCAAGAAGCTGCTAAGACTTGTTATTCCAAGAAAGCCCAACCAGTAAAGGCCACAGCCATGAATATCGATGACTTTGACCTGGGAGATAAGGCAATACAACGAGGAGTGCCTACTGAATAATTAATTGAAGTTCCCCTTTCTAGGGCAAATCCGGACCGCACCATCCAATTTGGATCGCTCCTCCTGCAACAATAAAAGGAAGAATTAATGGACTATCTTCAAGAAAATAAGGATATTTTTTCTCGGAGTCCCAAAGATATGACTGGCATAGATCCGCAGATCATACAACATTCTTTGAACATCAGCCCGACATGTAGGCCGATCATCCAGAAGAAAAGGAACTTTGCTCATGAGCGACTTCAAGCTGTCGAAGAGGAAGTAGGAAAGCTCCTTAAAGCGCAATTCATATGAGAAGTAGAATACCGGTTTGGCTGGAAAACATGTTCACGGTTAAGAAATCCTCCAGGAAGTGGAGAATGTGTGTAGATTACACAAACCTCAACCAAGCTTATACTTTCCCCTACCTAGAATCGACCAGCTTGTCGACTCTACTGTTGGACACCAGCTTCTTAGCTTCATGGATGCTTACTCCGGCTATAACAAAATTAGAATGAATCCTGCAGATGAAGAGCATACAACATTCCGAACGGACAAAGGGATTTATTGTTACAGGGTAATGCCATTTGGCCTTAAGAATGTTAGAGCCACCTACCAATGATTAATGAAAAAGTTGTTCAAAGATCACATTAGAAAGTCTATGGAAGTGTATGCTGACGATATGCTAGTCAGAATCATCTAGCAGAAAGATCATCTGGTGGACTTAGAAAAATGTTTCAGAATTCTTTGTCAACACAGCATGAGAGTTAACCCAAGAAAAGAGGTGTTTGGTGTGACATTAGTAAATTTCTAGGATTTATGGTGACACAGCGAGGAATAGAGGCAAATTCGAAAAAGATTATAACCATCGAGGATATGTCGCCCCCTCGATCTTTGAAGAAAGTACAATGCTTAAACAGAAGAATTACTACGCTATTATGATTCTTGGCACGAACTAGAGAAAAATATCTACTGTTTTTTAAGATCCTCAAAGGATCAAGGAGCACAGGATTTCAGTGGACAGATGAATGTCAAGACGTTTTTGAATCCCTAAAGCAATATCTGGCCTCCCCACCACTCCTCTCAAAGACAATCCTTGGAGGGACACTCTATTTATACCTGGCAGTCATGACCGCTGCATTGAGTTTAGTATTGGTTAAAGATGAAGGATGAGTTCAACATCCGGTCTACTATCTCAGCAAGATTCTCTCAAACACAAAAACCCGATATCCTGCGGCGAACAAAACAGCTTTAGCACTTGCCTTCTCGACCAGGAAACTCCAACCTTATTTCCAAGCTCATACAATCAAAGTGTTGACCAAACCCCCCTCCACATAATCCTCCAGAAACCAGAAGCATCCGGCAGATTGGTAAAGTGGACAGTCGAATTAGGTGAGTTCGATATCCATTTTCTACCTTAGCCAGTCATCAAGTCACAAGTACTAGCAGATTTCGTCGTAGAGAACACCATTCCGCCGGAAACAACTACCACACAAGTCACCAGTAATCTTCAATGGACTCTATATGCTGATGGAGCATCAAGGATCGAAGGTGCAGGTGTTGAAGCCGGAAGCCCGACTTAACCTAGAGTTCGGACCTAAGATTGCAGCTCACACCTACTCTTCTCAAACCAGCTTCTCGATGTGACTCTTAGAACTAGAACAGACCGTGGGCTTCAGCTTGGAGGTCCCAGCTCTTACCAGGAAGAATTGGAAGTTCTTCCCCTCCCTAGCTAGTGCTGAGCTAGGTGCCTTGGTGTAAGAAGAAGAAAGAGTTAACCAGCGCCCCGTCTTTTCTCAAGGCGCCTTATCGGTCTATTTATGGTCCTCTGAGTTTGACCTGCCAATAACCAAACTGAACTGACCTGAAATTACCAAAATACCCTGGGATGGGTCTGCCAACAGCCAAACTCCGTTGTTCTGAAGGGTTATACGCAGACCCCAAAGGGCAAAACGGTAAAATTACCTGTGGTAAAAGAGTAAAACCCCTACTTGGGGGTAGGAAAGTAAAAATGCCTTTTTTTCCTATGGTGAGTGAAAAAATACTTGGTGGGCAAGAGGAGCCTATCAACTCGCCTCGCGAGTGCCCCGTCTCGCGAGTGCCCCGTCTCGCAAGTACTCCGTCTCGCCATAAGAGGTCAGCATATGCCGCGAGAGCCGTCTCGCCACAAGAGTTCAGCATACGTCGTAAGAGTCGTCTCTCCATAAGAGGTTAGCATACGCCGCGAGAGCCTTCACACCTGCTCCGCAGCTCCCATCTCTCCTATTATGTTTTTCCTTTTTGGAGTACCGACAAGTTAACCCTATGGTCCTACTCTTCTCTGCAATCCTCTCGCCCCTAACTCAGCACTATCTTTTGAGTTGCCTCCTGCGAACCTGAGGTTGTACGACAGGTGTAGGATTACTTCTAATAAGCCCAGAGTTGGTCACCCTAGAATACATGCTTAGATTAAAATTCGCGGCTACCAACAATATAGTTGAGTACGAAGCTCTAATTGCAGGACTTAGGCTCACCATCGACTGCCATGTCAAAAAACTTGACCATCTATTTAGACTCATAGCTCATTGTCTCACAGATAGAAGGTGACAATGAGGCGAATAATGAGCAACTAGTTCAATATCTTTCACTAGTTATGTCTCTGTTTCTCAAAGTGTCGCAATTCCAAATTCTTCACATCTTAAGAGAGCAGAACTCTGGGGAGGATTCCCTTTCAAAGCTAGCTACGTTACCCACCCAATATCAATCTAGGAGACCCCAAGTAGAAGAGATTGTTATTCCCAACATCCAAGGGCCTTGGGAAACCATGGAGGTTGAAGACCCAAAAGGATCTTGGATTGATCTGTTGTTAGCTTACCTGGAAAATCAACTACTGCTAGAAGACTAGTTAGAGGCACGACGCCTGAGGATACGGGAAACCACCTTCACCCTAATCAATAGGGAGGTGTACAAACGGTCCTTTTCTGGGTCATACTTGAAATATTTATCAGAACCAAATGCAAAATACACCTTGCGAGAAGTTCACGAAGGAGTCTATAGAGAACATATAGGCGGAAAGGCCCTGGTACGAAAAATATTATGCCTGGGCTTCTATTGGCCCATAATGAAGAAGGAGGCAACCGATTTTGTCCAAAGAAGCAAAAGCTGCCAGTTGCATGCATGCATTCCTCGACAACCGTCAGTTTCCCTCACTACGCTATAGGGAGCATGACCGCTTACATAATGGGGAATCGACCTTTTTTGTTTAAACCGAAACTCGGTTTCCGTGGAGATCGGACCCTAGAAAGGGGTGACCGCACACTTACTTCTCTTGGTAAGTGATGAATCCAAGTTATATACATATTTTTGGACTCATCTGAGCTAGTTTTCTCGCTTGTACACTACACTTTAGATCCATAATTGTCCATATTTGTTATTATGTCCATTCCATGTTAAGTGCACTTTTGGCCCGTTTTTAGTGTAATTCCGTAGTTATTAAACTTTTACCCTACTTAGTGTTTTTCTGTGTCTGGAGAATGTGGAATGCCCATTTCAATGGCTTTTCTATTTTTGCTGCAGGTACAAGGGTCGTGTGTGTGTTTCGGGATCGTTTGGGAATGCTTTTCACCTAAGGGCCACTGATCGTGCGTTTTTACATACGCACGATCAGTGGACTCCTTAGCGTACGACCGCTGGTTATGCACGGTCTGTTCATCGGACCCCAAACATTAATTGGATCTATAGCGCATGACCACTGGTTGTGAGCCACTGATCGTGCGCAATATTCTCCATTTTTCCAAGTTCTGTCTAGGGAAATCACACGATCATTGGACATAGTGCGCATGACATCTCGTCGTGCACCACTGATCGTGCGCGTTTATTCTATTTTTTTCTGGAATTCTGCCATTGCTAATCATACGATCAGTGGATCTAGTGCGCACGACCTCTGGTCGTGCGCCACTGATCGTGCGCTCTGATTTTCTGCTGCAGTATTTATACCCGTGCTTGCGAATTAGGGCATCATCTCTTTCATTTTGCGCCCCGCTGCTGCGCGCGAAGCGCCGTTTCTCATCTCTGCAGGTCCTCCACTCATCTCCACCCTCCGGGAAGCTTTCTCCGGCGATCCGAAGCCATCTTCAACCCTTCAAAGAGTTTTCGGCCACCAGCAATGTGCAACAGAGATCTTCTAGTACAACTCATTTGGGCTAAAGGGAGAAAGGATTGAAGGAAAGGGAAGAAGACAGAGCAAGACAAGAGGATTGACAACCCATTTTCCTTCGGAAGAAACCACGGTCAGAGTCGAGAAGTGGACTGACAACCCACCACTCCGGCGAAGAACCACAGCTAGGCTCCCCTTTCGGTTTATTCTACCTCTTCTCCATAGTGGATTGTACTCTAAAGCTTGTACTGAACTTGAACTTGCTTTTATTTGTTTATGAATGAAGTTTGCTTGGGTTAGTTACATCCTCTTTTGTTAGCTCTGATGCACTTGCCTCCATTCACATCCACTGCACTCGCGAACTAGAACCACTCTAGCAAAGGCTAGTATTGGTGGTTGAAGAGGTGATTGCGACCCTCACTCTCCGCACGTGTGTTCATTCCATCCGCTTGCTCTCCGTTCATTCGCCCCACGATGCACGACATAGCAGCCTGCACTAGTTCCATCCACCAAGCGAAGTGGTGCTTACGACCCGCATTAGATCTCTTTTATGTTTTGATAACATTCGGAATCAAAATCCAACCTTCTTTGTTGTTTAGTTTAAGTCTTAGTAACGATCTTTCTGCGACGCTATCACGTACCCAACATGCATTCTCTCGAGATTAACATTCGGGGAAGCTATTCCCAAATTTATTACTTGATAGTGACCGGTGCACTTGCCGACAAATCAAGTTTTTGGCGTCGTTGCCAGTGAATACAAGCGTATTGTTGATTTGTGTTGTGTTATGAGAGTTACGACATAGTTGCTTATTTCGAATTTATTTTATCCCAGTCTATTTTTGTTTTTATATCGGTTGGAATTGTTAGATTTTTATTGAGAATCTATGCAAGGTAGTTTAATCCTGGAAATTTGTGATCTCTGCAATGTGGGCAAGTTTTATTATCTGTTGCCGTTGGTGTGGAGATATCTCTCATGCAAGTGATAAATGTCCTAAGGAGTATGGTAGCCAATACACTCAAGGATCTACATATGGAGCACCAACCTCATCTGGAACTTAATATGTTAGACATAAGCTAGTTAGCTACTCATCCGTGCTTCCATTGCCGCACTACTTTCATTCGGCGTTAGTACCCGTTGTACAGACAAAGCCGGCTAAGCAGTGTTTATTTTGTCGGAGTTGGGATCACTCTTTGAAGGAGTGTGCTGCATACTTGGCACAGTTGGAGGAGGATGATGAATTGGATGTTCGGATTGTCTCCACTGGGACAACTTGCAGCACCCCTTCTGTATCTGGGTACGTACTAGTGCCAGCTTCAGATTTTGAAGGGAGAAATACTAGTATTTGCACAGATATAAGTGTCGATCTAAATCCTGACATGGATGTTTTTACTCTTGATGTATATATATCATCTTGTATGGAGTCTATTAGTTGTGAGGAGCCTGTGCTTGATTTTTTTGTGAGCACTGCTCCTCTATCCTCTACCTTGTATAACATTCTTTCTGTATCTGACACCATTGTGGAGGTTGATTCACATAGAGAAGCTGGAGTTTGTAGCATTATGCCAGATCCAGTCGAGGAGAACATCTGCATGGCCGAGGTTGCTGCCTCAGTCTCATGTAAGGAAGTCCAATGTGCAGAAGAGGTGGATGCAGCTCTAGCACATACTTTCACCAGCCTACACAGCTGTGTAGATCCACCTACAATTCCGCCGATGGGAGATGACACCGGGATCATCCACAAGATTGAGGTTACTTTTTGTCATTATTCTAATTTATTTCCTAACCCTGCTCTCGTGCCTACTTCTCTGCAGGACCACATCGTGGAACCGGTCGACTTAGTGTAAGGGCCTGTAATGCAGCCTAGCATTGATGGAGATTGGCTGCATTTTGAGTCAGATTCATCGAGCTTCACAACATTTATTCTACCCATGCCTTATGTTCAAGACGGGTATAACTACACAGGTATGTGGGTATTCGTTCTGTCGCCGTTTCGGTACCCATTACCGAAACGTGAACCTGAACAACTACCCGATCACTTCAAATTTCATACGCCCATCAGTTAAAAGAGTGAATGGTCCTTGAATAAGTCCTGTTGGGAGACAATAAACCCATCAGTTATCTAGATTAGTATTTTTTTTTAAAAAAATGGACCACTTGGACCTGTTTTGTGTGATGTGTTTCTTTTTATATGCATATTTCTATTTTCTTGTTTTATGTGGGATCTCTAATTCACAGGAGCTGGAAATGTTTGAAGCGCAACAGACCAGCCGCTATCGAACAACCTCGCATCATGACTTTTATGCTCAATTTTGAGCATATGTACTTCTTACCCCTAACTTTTTATATTATTTAGAATGTTTAGTTTTATGATTTGTCACATTCAAGTCAGGGGGGAGAGCATGCCTGTGGTCACTATACGAGCACACATTTTCTAGCATACACGTTGTTATTTATTTATTTCAAAAATCACTATAGCACACACTGAATCACCCACTTGAGCGCGATCTTATCCACGCGCGCGGCTCGAGTAAAATGCATTGCTTGTGTGTAAACTTTAAAATAGTGGTGCTGGCTTAGGATTTTAGGATAGAGTAGTGCAAAACTCATGCAGTGCTCCTAATCGAGTAATCATGGTCTGTGTAGAAATAGTATAGATTTAATTTTTCTTTGTGCTAGTAGATTTATACTTTTTCTGCAGATGTAAATATTGTTTGTACTACTCAAAAATGTTGAATCTGGTGAAATCGAACGATATTGTTGGGATGTGTGTAGTCGTCAGTAGACTCGTTTTGCTCGAGTTGGGAGGAAGGATCATCTTTCTCGGTGGCTAAGAACTTGCCCCAAGCTACTCTCGAAGCATTGGTGCATGATTAGTCAAGCGTGAGCGTGACGTAGGTCATCAATTTGGCTAGTTTGAGCCTTATTTACCTTGTCCTAGCTGCTAACCATTGTAAGCCAAGTTTGTGCCTATCGCTCCTTTTATTCAGCTCCACCTTCATTCACCAAAGCCTAAAGCCATTCCTCCTATCGCAATCAAGTCCATGAGCTCCAGTAAATTTAATATTTTGACGAGGTTTGATGTGTGAAATTCTTGTGACGTGGTAGATGAATACAAGAAAGTTTATTTGTTAAAAAAATGGGGATTGCAAAAAAAAGAAAAAAAGAAAAAGGAGAGAATTGAAAGAGAAAATCTAAAGAGAATTACAAAGAGAAATGGAATCCCCATCTAGTTTATCTTGATATTGGTCAGGTTAGGCCGTGTACACATTCGGTTTTAAAGCTAAGTCTGGGGGTATGTCACAAGTGCAATTCTGAGGGGCTGTATTGGTTTAGCTTCTTGATTGCTCGCTTGGGTTGCGTGTAGCCTCCAAGTGTAATACCCCCTCCCCCTTACCAAGGAGGGCTACCGGGTCTTATGCCCAGAACCGCCGTCTTACGGTGGCACTAACGCACGGGTTTGTCGACACCGCAACACGCCGATTATGCCGACTATTATGATCATATACATAACCTGTAGGCCAATATGAGAAAAGAAGTATAGCAGTGTAACAAATCTACTAGTCCACAAGTCACATAGTACATATCATATATATGAAATGAAAAGTACAGAAACATAGTCCACAATGAGTACAAAATGAAAGAGTAATAAGGGCTTATGCCCAGTACATCATATCAACTCTCTCTCAAATAAAAGCGGAAGCTATACTAATACATCAGAACTCATCCCACCTGAGGACGCACATTAGTGGTAGTAGCCTGCTGTAGCGGTATCTGCTCCTCAATTCCTGTCTCCTCGATGTGCTAGTGCTCCATCTCCACGGGCTCCTAAAAATAGTATGGTCACCGACCATTAGTCAAAAAGACTAATTCATTTCCTCCGCACCTCGCCCCGCAACTCCTAGGCACCGAGCAGGAGGATGAAGCGGAGGACAACAAGGGGTAGCAAAGGTGGAAACAGGTGACAAGATCTAACTAGCAGTTATAATAGATATTATAAATTCTACTCTAGCAGTTCTAAATATGGTACAAGTAAGTAAAGAGCAGTACTAGTAAAGGAAGTAAAGAACAGCAAGTAAGAGCATGTAAATAAAAACTATTCTAGCACTATACTATCATCACAAAAGTACCCTAACTTATATAAATGCCCATACAAATATATAAGTTAGGATTTCCATGAAATTTAACTTATCATATAAAAGAGCCCATACTAGTTTATATGATAAGGATCTATGAAGCGTATGACCTAATATGAATGAATGTTATGATGCAATTTTATGCACAGGCAAGTGCAACTCACACGCAACGACTCTGTGATCACAGACCTTTAGTTCCCACTTTTTGAGAGCTAGCATCACTCTCGGGTACCACCGCTGTGGCTACGGCAGGAGCGGAGCGGGCGTCTCCGCTTCTAGGCCGGTATGCACACTACCAAGCCTTAGACCCCTCTCATACGCCTCTGTACACATCCAAGGTGCACTCTAGAGTCTCGCGTACGTACTTTGCTGACAACCCGTCAGTCTTGTTGGGTCGGATGTGCGTTATCGGGGATCGTCCTCCAGACCGCAGTGTAAACAACCCACTGGCCCCTCTAACCCTCACAACCGCCTGGTGCACCGTACTGCCATCGGTGTGACGAACGGCCAGTACCGCATGCCCCGCCACTATATTTATGCACATGCAAGTATTTAATTCCGAGCCTTCCGCTCGCAGGACCAAACCCGTCCTGAAACCATCAAACCCAACCCGGGTGAGAACGCACAATAGTGCATTTATACCAATTCCCTCAAACCCTACACGGGTGAGCATATATCATGAATCTGTCCAACCCTACACGGGTGAGCAGGTACAATAAATGTCTTGACCTATTAGACTACTCTTGTCTACGGGTTATTATACTTAGTGATTTAAGGTTAATCCCAGGACTGCCCAGGGTATACCCGGTGAAGGGCTCTCGGGGGCACTAGGAACTACGATGAGATTACGCTCAAAGTTCCCTTTCGCAAGGATATTTACTTTAGTTGATGACTACCCATATTTCACCCCAGCTCTCATTGTTGCTCTGGAACAATCCTTAGTGACTTAAGATATTACCGGGAAACCGACGGTCTTCCGTCGACCTCCACTCCGGTTGCTACCTAAGGACTTGCACTTTTACTCCCATCACTAAGACAATACAACCCACAGGGATTATTCTTATTGCACTCCCTTATTCTTTCGATAATCAATCCTCTGGTAATCCCCTAAAGCATGACCTATTTATGCTATATGCAGACCATGTCCTATTATTACCCTGAAAATGGAATCTTCCAATTCATAGGGCCTCTTGCCCCTAGCTATTTATCCTAGGGTGGTATGGACTAATGGAGCTATCATATGGATTCTCATAATTTTCCTTGGTAAATTAATCTCTTAATTAAATCTTTTAAATTAATTCCTAGGTCACTTTACACATGAAGTAGTATGATTTAAAATCCACTAACCTAGGTAATTTTTCCTGAGTTGTATAATGATAAAATATTTCTGTCTTGAGGGTTTCACAATTTTCCTTTGGATATTTATACTAATTCCTTATTTAATACCAAATCTACATAATTTCCATTTTCCAAATGAAGTGCAAGAAATATATAATCCAAAATTCCAAGAAAATTACAGATCATAGGAAACAGTAATTTAAGACTATTGGCAGAGTTTCATCAACCTCTATAGTGTAATGGCCTAACAAATCCCATTCTTAAATATTTACCAAAATGCATTAAATTAATTTAAAAATTATCAGTACATCCATAAATTCTGAAATAATTATGCAAGACTAAGATTACAATTATACAACACTATAAATATTTCCAAAGTTTTCTGATGTGTATATCCATCAATTCAAGAATAAATGCAATAAGAGTAAAATGGTAATTTCAAGGTATTTTACTCCAGAAGTTCTTCAAACAGAAAGATCAAATTTTCCTAAGTCACATATAACCTTCTTTTCAACTTGGCAAAGTTTGAGGATTTTGACTTGAGGAAAACCTATTTTTCAAATTTATTTTCAAAAGGAGCTATATTTTTAAAAATTCCAATTAATGGGAGTTTTGATTCCAAAAATCCCATAAATAATCTGAGGGGTGAAATTAACCCTAATGAACCACTGGAATCAAATCCATGATTTTTGAATGCCTCCATTAGGCTGAATGCACAATATTTAAATTATTGCTATTGGCACACCAATGCAATACATAAACCAACACATGCAAGTGGATTACCCCAACATGTAGTGATCCAAATGTGCTTAAATTTTTATCATGTACCGATGATGTCCCCAAGGACCTACCACCAAGATTTGGGGCCCTTTGGAGTCATATAACTCCAAATATGTCATTTATTTAATTTTTGATATTATGACCAAAACTATTGAAAAGGTTGTCGCAAAAATTCCCAATTTTTGGCAGGGGCTAGATATGCCACAATCATGCATATACCCAACATTTGGGGCCATGTTGATTACTGGTTTAACTTGGGCATCAAAATGAAGTTTTGCCCTTGCTAAAGGCCAGTCCTAGGAGAATTGACCTACAGGACAGTCCTTTGGACCAAATCTCAATTTAAGGGTGGCAAATTAAATGTAAGACAAATGGCTACAATTATTATGTTGGGCAGCAGATCTACTAATGCCTATATGAGGCCTAACGTTAGCTTGCAAGTGACAGCAAAAACGGGGACAGAAAATTGAATTTTGATGCAGCACGAATCTTAAAGCAGAATGGAGGGCATCTGTTCATCTTCCTCCTCCAGCCAATGGCCGAGATTTGCCCGACCTGGAGCTAATTTTAGGGCCATTTCTCGGCCATCCAGCCACCTCCCTGGCCGGCCACCACCACCGCCACCTCCGTTGAGGTGAGGGCTAACGTTCGGCGGTGACTTGGCCGCCGGAGGCGGCGGTTTCCGGCGAGCTTACACTCCATCAAAAATCCGAAATTCATGAAAAAGCTCACCTTGGATCTGGCTCATTTGAGACCGATTTCTCGCCTAATAGATCTAGGAAACTAGTACGGGTAGAGGTGAGGTGAAACGGACCTTGATCGGAGCCCGACGGCGGCGGTGGCGGTGGTTGGCCATGAAATTTCTCCTCTCCGGCGAGCTTGCTCCCGAACCCGATTCTCCACCAAAAGCTTCGATCCAGGTATCGAATTCCACTCCTTTGGACCTTCTGAAGCTAACGGGATGGTTGGTTTTGGCTGATATGGGTTGTATACAGAGATGCCATGATGGGAATTTCGGCCATGAGCTTTGGTTTCTCCTCCTTGGCTCCAAGTGGCATTAAATTGGGTTGGAAAGGATGATAATTGATGTGTGGGTTCAGATGTGTGCTTGGGAAGAGAGGAGGAGGGCCACATGGCCTTCATCCCCATTTTCCCTCTCTTCACTCTCCTCTTTTTCCCCCAATTTCCAAAACTATCCCCTTGCATGCAATCTCTCTCCAATTTCAGGAGGGTAGGGGCTGTCATTAACCATTAAGGCTGGTCATGGGGCTTGGTTCATGGGCTTAGCCCATTGGAAATGAGCTTGACACTCATTTTCTCTCTTTAGGCCTTATATTGACCAAATTGACTTTTAGGGTTGACTTGGTCAACTTGATGAGTGGGCTGACCCCACTTGATGATCATGAGCCTTATGGAATAACCCAACATGGGTTGGGCCATGGTGATGCCCAACTTGGGCTAATTGGGCCTATATGTGTGGATTTTACCAAATTTGGGTTATGGTCGCCTTGGGTCAACTTGGGTCAATGGTTGACCCAATAATGTGGCTTTTGGTTCAATTAGATTGCTTTTAGGGTTAGGGAAATGTGGTGGGGTCATGGTATGGTTAGGGTTCTTATTTAGGCTAGTTTGACCTAGTTTGACTTGGGCCCTATGGTGGGCCCCACATGGCTTCACTCACCTACTAGGGTCAAACCTAGCTAAATATCCCTATCACCCACTCCATGTCTAACCCAATCTAAGTTAAGGGGCCTAGAAGTAACATGGGATGTTACACCAAGTTTATCTTTGACTACCAAATCTTAGCCTATGCCCCATGATTATCCTTAAGTGCTACGGATTCACGCTTGAGACGAGCTAGTACCGTGGAGAGTGTGAATGTGCAAGCGTATGGTCCCCGACATTGAGGGATTTCTTTGGAGGTGATCCTAAGCCCCGGTCTTTGGCAATGCTCACCTGAGTGGCCTGCCTACTTTCTTCCTACATATGACTGAACGATTCTCCAGAATTCCAATTTTGAGTAGATATAATATTTATTTACATCTGTCGAAAAGTATAAATTCTGTAGTATAATTAAAAAGTTTATCTATTTTATTTTCTATGTCCATGATATATTTGATTTCTCTCATTACTTTATTTGGAAATTACTAAGAAAGCTAACTATTTTCTAGTCCACGGAGTGATGATTTACTCGGGACAAGCAAATGTTTAAGTCTGGGGGTGTGATGAGTCTAAGTTATTGATAAGTCAATTTATATAGTTATTTTAGTTTAGTTTATTTATAAATAAATAATATAGTTTATTTGGCTTTATATTAATATATATAATAATTCGTTTATTTTTATATTTCTGGTCATTATGGGCTTCAAATATCAATTTCAAGTCAATGACAATGATCTGAAAACATTGCGGAGAAAATTAACATTTTTGGCCACGGATAGCTGAACTTCAAATTGTCATAACTTTCAAACTAGGAAGTGTTACCGGACGTGCAACAAGTCAACGGAAAGCGGACGACATCCTTTACAAATCTGGAGAGTTTCACATGTACATGCCCCCATGTCACGCCCTGGTAGGGCGTGACAAGGGGACGTGTCTCAGGCAAAAATATAATTTTCTTCCGAAAACTTCCGTGGGCAATTCTGGAACTTTTTCTAAGTGCACGCCCACATGTCACGGGCATGACCTAGGGCGTAACCTACCCGAAACTGCCGAATTGAAGCTAGACTGTGCTGTTTCCAGCAGTTTGATGACCCGGTCAGTACACGCTCTAGGTCACAGGCGTGACCTAGGGGCGTGACATCCCGCAATAGCCAGAATTTATTTCCCGCTGTTTCTCCTTCCCGCCATTTCCAGTAACAAACTTGACACGCCCTAGGTCACGGGCGTGACCTAGGGGCGTGACCCGAAGAACGATGCTTTTGGCGGTTTTTCTCCAACATTCCCGGGCTTTCAAAACAGTTGTTTCCGAGCCTGACACGCCCTAGGTCACGGGCGTGACCAAGGGCTTGACCTTCCAGAAATTTTACTATAAAATCCAGAGAAAGCCAGGAGCTGGAGGAGCTAGGGAGCAAAATCTAGGAGTAGTTTGAGTAGCCTAGTTTTCTGTTTTTATGCATTTTCTTTATGTACTTTTCAATTTCATAGTTTGTTAACTTTTATTTCAAGCTTATATTTGTTTATTTTTACATGTATCTCTCTTTAGCACTTGATCTTGTCAAGCTTTAGAATAAAATAATCATCATTTTGTCAAACTCTTTTATTTTCTTCACTTCGATCTATCTTTGATTCAATTATTTCCGACCTTAGTTCTGTATCCAAGATTTACCGAGAGGTTGTGGATATGGGTAGAACACTCAAAGTTAGAAAGAGCCGCATGCACTCCTCAAGAGAGGATGACACAGATCTTCCGGATTGGAGTCAAATCCAATAGCAGGGTTCACCACATAAGGCAATCTTAGTGATTTCGACTAGCCGAGAGGTCTTAATCGATCAACCTAAGTTTAGTCAAGAGCGTATTCTCGAGAGAGGCGCTTTTGTAATTTAGGAACCTCCACGGTCGAAGTAGGTAATTTAGAAGTTAGCTTTTATGGAAAGTTTATTTTATTTTTAAGAGAGTCTACATCAAGTGCTATCTTTTATTTTATTTTCTAGCTATAGTTTAATTCACCATCTAAAGTGTTATTAGATAAAATAATATTAATTTGAGTAAGTAGAAGTACTCAACAGGCCCCGAGTCTAATACGAAAATTTTCTTTACTATATTTCGATAGGTACACTTTCCTATTTGGGATTATAGTTTGGATATATTTTTAAAACTATATAAATACTTTCATCAGTTATATACATATTTTTGGACTCATTTTAGCTAGTTTTCTCGTTGAGGCACTGCACTTTAGAGCCATAATTGTTCATATTTGTTACTATGTCCAGTCTATGTTAAGTGCACTTTTGGCCCGTTTTCAGTGTGATTCCTTAATTATTAAACGTTTGCCCTACTTGGTGTTTTTCTATGTCTCGAGAATGTGGAATGCCCATTTCGATGGCTCTTCTGTTTTTGCACAGATACAAGGGTCGTGTGTGTTTTTCGGGATCGTTTGTGAATGTTTTTCGCTTTAGCGCACGACCGCTGGTCGTGCACGGTCTGTTCATCAAACCCCAAATGGTACAGGAATACTGTGCACGATCATTTGATCTATAGAGCACGACCACTAGTTGTGAGCCACTGATCATCCGCATTATTCTCCATTTTTCCAAGTTCTGTCTGGGGGAATCGCACGATCATTGAACATAGTGCGCACGACCTCTAGTCATGCTTCATTGCTCGTGTGCGTTTATTCTATTTTTTCTGGAGTTTTGCCATTGATAATCGCACGATCAGTGGATCCAGTGCGCAAGACCTCTGGTCATGCATCACTGATCGTGTGCTCTGATTTTCTACTACAGTATTTATACCCGTGCTCGCGAATTAGGGCATCATCGCGTTCATTTTCCGCCCCGCTGCTGCGCGCTAAGCGCCGTTTCTCATCCCAGCAGGGCCTTCACTCATCTCCATCCTCCAGCAAGCTTTCTCCGGCGATCCGAAGCCATCTTTAATCCTTCGGAGAGTTTCCAGCCACCAGCAGTGAGCAACAAAGATCTTCTGGTACAACTCATTTGGGTAAAAGGGAGAAAGGATTGAAGGAAAGGGAAGAAGACAGAGGAATATAAGTGGATTGACAACCCATTTGCCTCCGGAAGCAACCACGGTCAGAGTCGAGAAGTAGACTGACAACCCACCACTCTGGCCAAGAACCACGGTTAAGCTTCCCCCTTTCGGTTTATTCTACCTCGTCTCCATAGTGGATTGTATTTTAAAGCTTGTAATGAACTTGAACTTGCTTTTATTTGTCTATGAATGAAGTTTGGTTGGGTTAGTTACATCCTATTTTGTTAGCTGTGATGCACTCGCCTCCATTCACATACACTCCACTCGCGAACTAGAACCACTCTAGTAAAGGCTAGTGTTGGTGGTTGAAGAGGTAATTACGACCCTCACTCTCTGCACGTGTGTTCATTTCATTCGCTTGCTCTCCGTCTATTTGTCTCACAAAGCACAACATAGCGTCTTGCACTAGTTCCATCCACCAAGAGAAGCGGTGCTCACGACCGACATTAGTTCTCTTTTTTGTTTTGATGGCATTAGGAATCAAAATCCAACCTTCTTTGTTGTTTAATTTAACTCTTAGTAACGATCTTTCTGCGACGCTATCGCATACCCTACCTACATTCCCTTGAGATCGACATTCGGGGAAGCTATTACCAAATTTATTACTTGACAGCGACTGGTGCACTTGCCGACACATCAAGTTTTTGGCGCCGTTGCCGGGGAATGCAGGCGTATTGTTGATTAGTGTTGTGTTATGAAAGTTACGACAGAGTTGCTTGTTTCGAATTTATTTTATCCCAGTCTATTTTTGCATTTTATGTCGGTTGGAATTGTTAGATTTTTATTGAGAATTTATGCAAGGTAGTTTAATCCTTGAAATTTGTGATCTCTGCAATGTGGGCAAGTTTTAATATCTGTTGTCGCTGGTGTCAAGATATCTCTCATGCAAGTGATAAATTTCCTAAGGAGTATGGTTGCCAATACACTCAAGGATCTACATATGGAGCACCAACCTCATCTGGTACTCATTATGTTAGACATAAGCCAGTTAGCTACTCATCCGGGCTTCCATTACTGCATTAATTTCATTCGGCGTCAGTACCCATTGTACAGATAAAGCCGGCTAAGCAGTGTTTATTTTGTCGCAGTTGGGATCACTCTTTGAAGGAGTGTGCTGCTTACTTGGCACAGTTGTAGGAGGATGATGAACCGGATGTTCGGATTGTCTCCACTGCGATAACTTGCAACACCCCTTCTGTATCTGGGTATATACTAGTGCCACCTTCAGACTTTGAATGCAGAAATACTAGTATTTGCACTGATACAAGTGTTGATCTAAACCTGACACGGATGTTTTTACTCCTGATGTATATATATCATCTTGTATGGAGTCTGTTAGTTGTGAGGAGTCAGTGTTTGATTTTTTTTTGCGAGCACTGCTCCTCTATCCTCTACCTCGCATAGCATTCTTTCTATATCTGACACCATTGTGAAGGTTGATTCGCAGGGAGAAGCTGGAGTTTGTAGCATTATGCCAGATCCAGTCGAGGAGGACATCTGCATGGCCGAGGTTGCTACATCATTCCCATTTAAGGAAGTCGAATGTGTGGAAGAGGTGGATGCAACTCTAGCACATACTTGCACCAGCCTAGATAGCTGTGTAGATCCACCTACAATTCCACTGATGGGAGATGACACCGGGATCATCCCCAAGATTGAGGTTACTTTTTGTCATTCTTCTAATTTATTTCTTAACCTCGCCCTCGTGCCTACTTATCTGCAAGACCACATCATGAAACCGGTCGACTTAGTGCAAGGGCCTGTAATGCAGCTTAGCATTGATGGAGATTGGCTACAGGTGGAGTCCGATTCATCGAGCTTCATAACATTTATTCTACCCATGCCTGCTGTTCAAGACAGGTATAATTACACATGTATGTGGGTATTCGTTCTGTCGTTGTTTCGGTACCCGTTATCTAAACGTGAACTTGAATAACTGCTCGAGTGTTTAACCCCGTACCCGGCAGAGTGGGATCCTCCCCAAGTGTCGGGTTAGGGGTATGCTATGAGCGATGTTTTGGTGCAGCCCCGTTCGAGGACAGGCGAGCTCTCGTACATGCATATGGGGATTTTACGTTTCATATTACAATATATATATATATATATATTTACTATATATATATATATATTTACTATATATATACATTTATTATATGTATATATATATTTATATATAGGGGAGGAGGGGGATGGTCAGGGGGTACAACAAAAAAGAAAAAGAAATAGAAAAGGAAGAAAGGGATAGAGGGGGGCTTGGGTGGACAACAGGAGGAAGAAAAGAGAAAAGAAAGAAAGAGAGAGGGAGGGGGGGGGGCTGAAGATACAAAAAAAAGAAAAAGAAAAAGAGGGGGAGGAATGACTCGGGTACAGAGAGGGGGATAAGAAAAGTTGGGGGCAAGCAAAGGGGGAGATCGGGATTTATCTCCCAGCAGATATCCGCCGCCCTCGCTTCGGGCTCTTCCCGCCGCCCTCGCACCGGCCTTCGCCCTTGCTCCGACCTCCTCCCTCGCTCCGGCCTCAGCCCTCGCTTCGGCCTCCGCCCTCGCTTCGGCCTCCGCCCTCGCTCCGGCCTCTCCTTCCCCGTCGCCGGCCAAGCAAGGGCCGCCCGAGGCTCTCTCTCCCCAACACCTCACCTCTCCCGTCGCCGGCCAAGCAAGGGCTCCCCGAGGCTCTCTCTCCCCAACCCTCAATTCTCCCGTCGTCGGCCAAGCAAGGGCTAGCTAGAGCAAGATCGACCATTGGTGCTGCCAAGAGCAAGATCCGTCTGGAGCAGGGTCTGGCCAAGCCCTAGCCTTTCTTTCACCATCGCTGCCGTGTAGAGCAAGGCTGGCCGAGCCCTAGACATCCTTCACCGCCGCAGTCGTCTGGAGCAAGGTCGGCTAGGAGCTCCTCTCCAGGTACCACCTTCAGCAAGAATAGCCAGGGGCTCCACTCCTGACACCGCCGCCAAACACGCGTCAAGGGTAACGAAGTTCCTTCTCGGGGAGGTGAAGCCCTCAATTATCATATTTGCATGGAAGCCCCTCTCCACTAACAAGTGGGGGGGGGGGAGCGGGCTCTCCGATGGGTCGATGTGTACATCCCAGTAGCTGGTTGCATTTAGTATCCGGAAGCGTGAGTACGGATTTAGGCATGCTGTGTGAAGCCCATGCGGATGTGTAAGCCGGATTGGTGATGTTCTGGGGTTCCCGGGGAAAACTCCGTGGAAGTTGTTTATTATTTGCTCTTAAGAGATAAGCATCACCGCACAGAGGCAGAGGTGGAGCCGATGTTTTTTTTGCCACCGTTTGGCGGGACGTTGGAATACAGGTGTTGCAGTACCAATCAGGGAATAGCAGGCTTAAGCCCAAGTTTGTGCTGGCCCTCAAAGGCCTATTTTTGCTTATGTTGCCGGCCTGCGCGCCGAAGTATGAAATTTATATTCCTGTAATTTAAATATCTGTGATACTCTGTGTATATGATCTATCTCTTCTGCCTTAGGCGAGTGGTGTACTCGTGAACCACTCGCCCCGTGGGGGGCCCAAGGTAAAGTTACAGGAAGCCCTTGAGGGCCTGCTCGTAGCCTTTCAGGACAGCGAAGTTACGTTGTTTGTGGCCCAATTGGAGCTGCGTAATGTAGAACTGTTCGGCGAGATTACGTCATTGGTAGGGCGGACGAGGAATATTTTACATAGACCAGAGGAGGAAACTCTAGTCAGGAGAGAGTTGGTCTTGAGATTCTCCTTAGAGGTTCCGGTCGGCCAAGAGAGCCCTCCGAAGGTGCCTTAGCTCAGCCTTTGGCTCGGGAGGGGAAGAGTTTGCTATTCTTTCGGGTATGCGACAGGACCTCCACGCTGAGACCTTGGGTCTGTCCCTTATGTTCCTAGTCTTGTTCCTAGATCGTCCGCTTGAGGGCAGTAGGTGCGCGGTCACCCTTCCCCAAGGATGAACTACATAGGAGACCGAATTTCGGTTTCAACATTTTGGTGCGGTGAGCATGGAGAGTGACTAGCACAGAAGAACTCTGGCGAACGTCATGGCTATAGAAGAGGAACCAAGTGGCGACCAGGGTCTTGCTTTGATACTTTATATGTGAGGTCCTCATACCTGTAGTCATCCCATCCTTGAATTTAGGATTTTTGGACAGTCCATTTTAAGTCTATATTAAGGCTTCGATGGTGATATAGTGCTCTTGATTTAGTAAGCACCCGGGAAGATTAGAGGGAGAATCTTCTTGCTCTGGGTTAGGTCTCCAGATGCTCCCGCTGTCAGGCTTCCATCTAGCTGCCAGGGCGGGGATCCTCGATGGACATCGTTATGACCCTGGAGCTGAGCCCGGACGATTTTCAACACCCGCTGTCAGGCTTTCACCTAGCTGAATGAAGTGGCGGTATGACCCAGGAGCCCAGACGATTCTCTGTGGACATCGTTATGACCCTGAACATTGTTATGAGATTTGGAGTTACGATGCTCCCGTCGCAATCTATGTCGATGATTGAAGTATTCGTTTAACAGACCCTAAGCAGATCCAGCTGTCAGGCTCTCACCTAGCTGGCAGGGCTGGATGTCACTCGAGGGAGTCTGCCCCAGACCCCGAGCAGATCCTGCTGTCAGGCTCTTACCTAGCTGGCAGGGCTGGATATCACTCGAGGGAGTCTGCCCCAGACACTAAGCAGATCCCACTGTCAGGCTCTCACCTAGCTGACAGGGCTGGATGTCACTCGAGGGAGTCTGCCCCAGAACCCGAGCAGATCCTGCTGACAGGCTCTCACCTAGCTGGCAAGGCTGGATGTCACTTGAGGGTGTCTGCCCCAAACCCCGAGTAGATCCCACTGTCAGGCTCTCACCTAGCTGGCAGAGATGGATGTCACTCGAGGGAGTCTGCCCCAGACCCCGAGCAGATCCCGCTGTCACGCTCTCACCTAGCTGGCAGGGCTGGATGTCACTCGAGGGAGTCTGCCCCAGACCCCGAGCAAATCCCACTGTCAGACTCTCACCTGACTGGCAGGGCTGGATGTCACTCAAGGGAGTCTGCCCCAGACCCCGAGCAGATCCCGCTGTCAGGCTCTCACCTAGCTGACAGTGCTGGATGTCACTCGAGGGAGTCTGCCCCAGACCCCGAGCAGATCCTGCTATCAGGCTCTCACCTATTTGACAGGGCTGGATGTCACTCGAGGGAGTCTGCCCCAGACCCCGAGCAGATCCCGCTGTAAGGCTCTCACCTACCTGGTAGGGCTGGATGTCACTTGAGGGAGTCTGCCCCAAACCCCGAGCAGATCCCGCTGTCAGGCTCTCACATAACTGGCAGGGCTGGATGTCACTCGAGGTAGTCTGCCCCAGACCCCGAGCAGATCCCGCTATTATGCTCTCAGCTAGCTGGCAGGGCTGGATGTCACTCGAGGGAGTCTGCCCAAGACCCAGAGCAGATCCCGCTGTTAGGCTCTCACCTAGCTGGCAGGGCTGGATATCAATCGAAGGAGTCTGCCCCAGGCCCCGTGCAGATCCCGCTATCAGGTTCTCATTAGCTGACAGGGTTGTAGGCACACCTGGGGGGAAAGGATTGGTTCTTGGAGATTTTTGCAGGACCCCGAGTGATGCTCGGCCCCGGGTAGACCCGCTGCCTGGCTCCTACTAGCTGGCAGGTCTGTAGGCTTTCCAGGGGGTAGGGGACCCCGAGTGCTGCTCGGCCCCGGGTAGACTCGTTGTCAGGCTCACATTAGCTGGTAGGGCTGTAGGCACACCTGGGGGAAAGGATTGGTTCTTGGAGATTTTTGCAGGACCCCGAGTGATGCTCGGCCCCGGGTAAACCCGCTGCCTGGCTCCTAGTAGCTGGCAGGTCCATAGGCCCGCTTGGGGGGTAAGGGACCCCGAGTGTTGCTCGGCACCGGGTAGACTCGATGTCAGTCTCTCATTAGCTAGCAGGGCTATAGGCACACCTGGGGGAAAGGTTTGGTTCTTGGAGATTTTTGCAGGACCCCGAGTGATGCTCGGCCCCAGGTAGACCCGCTGCCTGGCTCCTACTAGCTGGCAGGTCTGTAGGCTCGCCTTGGGGCTAAGGGACCCCGAGTGCTGCTCGGCCCCAGGTAGAGTCGCTGTCAGGCTCTCATTAGCTGGCAGGGCTGTAGGCACACCTCGGGAAAAGGTTTGGTTCTTGGAGACTCTTGCACAACCCCGAGCCTGGCTCGGCCCCAAGTAGACCCACTGCGCAGGCTCCCATCTAACTGGCAGGTTCGTAGGCTCGCCTGGGTGGTAAGAGACCCCGAGTGCTGCTCGGTCCCGGGTAGACTCGCTGTCAGGCTCTCATTAGCTGGCAGGGCTGTAGGCACATCTAGGGGGAAAGGTTTGGTTTTTAGAGACTCTTGCACTACCCCGAGCATGGCTCGGCCCTAGGTAGACCTACTGCGCAGGCTCCCATCTAGCTGGCAGGTCCGTAGGCTCACCTGGTGGGTAAGGGACCCCGAGTGCTGCTCGGCCCCGGTTAGACTGGATGTCAGGCTCTCATTAGCTGTCAGGGCTGTAGGTACACCTGGGGGGAAAGGATTGGTTCTTAGAGATTTTTGCAGGACCCCGAGTGATGCTCGGCCCCGGGTAGACCTGCTGCCTGGCTCCTACTAGCTGGCAGATCCGTAGGCTCGTTTGGGGGGTAAGGGACCCCGAGTGCTGCTCTGCTCCGGGTAGACTCGCTGTCAGGCTCTCATTAGCTGGTAGGGCTGTAGGCACACCTGGGGGGAAAGGTTTGGTTCTTTGATATTTTGTAGGACCCCGAGTGATGCTCGGCCCTGGGTAGACCCGCAGCCTGGCTCCTACTAGCTGGCACGTCTGTAGGCTCGTATGGGGGGTAAGGGACCCCGAGTGCTGCACGGCCTCGAGTAGACTCGCTGTCAGGCTCTCATTAGCTGGCAGGGCTGTATGCGCACCTAGGGGGAAAGGTTTGGTTCTTGGATACTCTTTGATGGGCCCGCGAACAGACTCTTACTGTGGTTGGTTCGGTGAGTCGATCGCCGCGGGCTCGCTCGGGTAGGCAAGTGCACCTATCGCAAGTAGTACTCGATATTCGGGGGAATATCGAGGTCGTATTGTTCTCGGGGTCGTGTTGACTATTCTTACTCCTCCGGGATGACTATTATTTTACTGAAAGTAAGGTGAATTTTTTTACTTAATAAAAGACGGAAAAGCAAAGGAGCAAAAAAAAAACAATTTAGAAAATATTCGATGAAGGGTTAACGCTCGGCATCGAATCGGATTAAGACTAAAACAATTTTTAATAATAAAAAGACTTAGTTTTCAAATTAATAATAAGGCAACTTGGCCGTGGAGGTTCCACAAATGTGAGCTCACCTAGCTATAGGGATATCGCTCACCTAAACGTTAAGACTATTCGACCGAACGTTAGTCCGACGAAGGATTCCTCTTAACGCCCGCTTTACGCTAAGAACCCCGCTATTGGGTGGGGAACCCAATCCGATAGAATTACGCTTGTCCTCTCTCGAGGGTATGCACGCAACTCTATTTACCCAGGGGTGATCGGTCCATATGCACGGCCTCTCGGCTAGCTAGCATATGGACTACGGAAATAGGGCCCACACATCGATATGTGGTCCTACGCGTCGTAAACCCGGGGTAAACCTTAAGTGCTTAAATTAAAATGAAAATAAAGAGCTTTAATTATTATAAATCATTTTAAATGTCCCAATGCTCTTCGATGCCGAGGCTAATAACGATTAGCCACACATTGGTATGGGGACGGCTTATAATTTAGTGAGGCGCGAGTTCGAAATTAAACACTAATGATTATAAGAAGGGGACATAAAAAACAAAACAATCATTTAGAAAGCTAAAAAGTTAACTAAAACGAGAACTCACGCACACTCCAAATTATAAATTAAACAGAAACTAAGTTACACATAAAAGAAAATTGCATTTTTCAAACTTGCGAGTCCCACTCAAACGAGTGGGGGCGGTAAATAAAAGCTAAAAATTGCGAGTCCTACTCAAACGAGTAGGACTGAAATGAAAGCGAGTCCTACTCAAATGAGTAGGAGAAAATAAATGCGATTACAGGGCTTTAAAGATCCGTCCATTTAACTCAAGTGAGTAGGCCGAAAAATAAAGAAAGAAAAATTACAAATCCTACTCAAACGAGTAGGCGGGAAATAAAGTCCGGCCATTAAACTCAAGTGAGTAGGCGGAAAAATAAAGAAAGAAAATAACAAGTCGTACTCAAACGAGTAGTACTGAAAATGAAAACGATGCGCCATTTAACTCTTAACGAGTAGGCGGAAATAAATTCACACAGACACACACACTCCATAAGAATTTCAAGTAAGCAATAAAGCTAACACCTACACTCACACACTCTACATAATTTGAACAAAGCATTAAAAGAAAGCAATTAAAAGAAAGCATAAAAGATTTAACACCTACACTCACACACTCTACACAATTTGAATCAAAGCATAAAAGTTATACACCTACACTCACACACACTTCATGAAGATTAAGAAGAACAAAAGGAAATTTAGGCTCATACACTCACACACACAAATAAAAAGCAAAATGAAAGTTGCCTAAACATTAAAATTTTAACTTTTTCATGCTTAGATTTTGCCAAAAACAAATAAAAAGAGGAAATTTCAATTTTAGAAGACAAAAGTTTTTCAAAACAAATTAAAAACCAAAGTTTTTGGAAAATTAAAATGCCAACATTTTCATTCTTATGACTTTATGAAAGTGATAAAAAAGGTGAAAAAGAAGATGAAAAGAACAAAAAGAGGTTTTACAATCCTAAAAGAAAACTAAGTAAAAAGGGAACAAAATCACTTTTTGAATCTCTTTTATAAATTCATGAGAATGAAATCAAAATTCTTAGCATGAAGACAAGTTAAAGGAAAAAAAACATGGTGAGAGAAAAAAAGGAAAACTAATCATCCCTAAACATGAAAATAAGTTAAAAACATGTAAAGTAAATAAGTTACACTCATACACACACACACATATTTCATAAAAGAAGAACTAAATGAAGAACAAAGATAGAACCAAGGATAAAAAGGAGAAGGAAAGTGGGCACAAGTGTTCATTCCAAAGCCATATATGAAGAGAAAATTTAACATTTTATTGATTAAAAGAAACTATTACAAGCTATTACAAGGACTAAAGCTAAGACAAAACAAGACATGAAATAAAAAAGGGGAGAAATCTCCTTACATAGCCTTAGAAATCACGGATGCAGCCCACAAAAAGACAATAAATTGGCCCAAAAATCTGAACCCTTGGACCTTACAGAACTGGGCTATTTATAGGAAAAAATTTCTAAGTACACGCCCTCGGTCACGGGCGTGTAGGGGGGGCGTGACAGTACTATTCATGAAGGCGGCTGGCGATTGGACGGGAAAGTTGACTTCGGGCTGAGTTCGCAGCAGTCATGCCCCAGGTCATGGGCGTGACTCTGGGCGTGTCGGGGAGGTAGAACCGGGCGCGGGTTGCGTCGAAAGTCTTTGTCAGCATCTTGTCGGGCCAGCTGGAAAGGTCACGCCCCAGGTCACGGGCGTGACGCTAGGCGTGTCAGTTGGTGTCGACACTCGACGAATGTCGAGCGGAAAGTGTCGAGTCGAAATCGTCGAGCGGAAATTGAGTCACGCCCCAGGTCACGGGCGTGACACTGGGCGTGACTGTTGGTGTCGACACTCGACGATCGTCGAGATGAATTCGTCGAGAGGAGAGGACACGGGTTTGGGTCACGCCCCGTATCGGGTGACACGGGCGTGTCGCCAGGCGTGTCGAGCTTTTACTTCACAAATTTTCCGATTTCACGGGAAATGCGCAGTCACGGCCCGGTCACGGGCGTGACCAATGTGTCACGGGCGTGTACTTCCCAAATTTTGGCAGATTTTGGAATTTTTCTGCAAAATAAAATAAAACAAGTTAGAAGCAAATTTACAAGAATAGGAACATTTTATTGAACAAAAATAAGTAAAAACGACGAAAATAAATGAAAATGACTAAATTAATGTGCATAAAAATACGTAAATTTACAGTTCATCAAATACCCCCATACTTAGGCTTTTGCTATTCCAGAGCAAAAGTTTGAGGTGAATATATAAGGAATAAAAAAAAACTCTAAGTTTTAGCTACCGCTTAATCAATTATAAGAGAGATCGAAATAAATATACGGGGTGTAAGAGTTAAGTCCTAAAATTATGTAGATGATTTAAATAGCGCAAAAGTTTTGGCCAAAAGACTTCTTGATGTAATCAAATAGAAGGCAACATTTGAAATGATTAGATTAACGAAAATAGTTTGGAATTATAAGAACTCTAGCTTATACGAGTGCTATTGGAAATAATACAATTTACTAATTATGCTCTCAAAAAGATTTTTGAATTAATTCTAGAATCGTGTAATTGGCTAAGGGGGTAGTGGGTTTATGAAGAGGGTTTTGATATGTGAGGTGAGGTAATTTTTTTCTCGAACCTCCATTTTTTTTTTCTTTTGGATTATTAGGAAAACGAAATCTTATTTTCCTAATATGATTTTTGTTTTTCAATTTCATAAGAATAAAATTAACCTAATGTATATTTGTAGGAGTAATGAATTTTATCCTCTTACTCCTTATATAATCTTTTTAAATTATTGGGTGCCTATGTTTACGGAACGAAATCTTATTCCCTTTGACATAAGATCTTTTAAGGATAAAATTTTTCATGCCAAGTAGGTCATGAAAAGTGAGGGGAGAAAGGAAAAATAGATTGTAATCCTAAAAATTTTTTAGAGCAACCTTAATAATTTGTACGTTCCAATTTTTTTTTCAGAAAGCTAAAAGTAAGTATAATTGAATTCTATAGTCGTTATTTCCTAACATAATATACGTGCTCCTATCAATGAAAAATTAGAAGTAGTGCCTAAAACGAGTTCGCTAGTTTTAACAAAGCATAAAATATTCTTTAAAACTTAACCCCGACTATTTAAATTTTTCAATCAATAATTAATAAACGGGTAGTGAACAAAGAATTAATCAAATTCGCATATAAATAAACTCAAAACTGAATTTTTGGATAGCAGAAAAGTTAAGTATGAAATATTTAATTTATTTATTTCAAAACATTTTTTTTTTTTGATTTTTATAGTTTTTGTTATCATTATTTTTTTTTGTTTCATTTATTATCTTTTTTTTGTATTTTTGTTTTTCTCAATTTTTTTGAAATTTCTTTTGAACTATTATCTTTTTTTTTATTTATTATTTTTTTTAAAGGAATTTTCATAATATGTACAAAAATAAGGGAGAAAAAGAAAAAGGTTTGTACAAGAATGAGGAAGGGTGAGAGAGAAAAAACAAAAAATATATACAAAGTGAAACTAAATAAATTTTTTTTGTTTTGTTTTTTTTTTTAGTTTTTGGAAAAAAGAAAGAGAGTTCAACGAAAACAAAAAGAAATTTTTTTTTTTGGATTTTTCATTTAAAATTTTTTCATTTTAAGATGTTTTTTAATTTTTTTTTTGTTTTGTTGTTATATGTATTTTTTTGTATTTTTGAAATGCAGAAAAATTGAAGTGCAGAAAGTAAAGCACGAAAATACCCTCATACTTAAGTCCAACATTGTCCCCAATGTTGTATCGTAAGTATGCGGAACAGAAAGGAAAGATAATATATACAAAGAAAAGAAAGGGAAGGGGGTAGAAGCTTCCCTGAAACGCGTAGGGGGAGGCCGATCAGAAACCCTGCGTTTATTAGAAAAAAACAACAAAGGTAATAAGGAAAGAGCGAAAAAGATAAGCGAGGGGTGACTCCCAGGAGCGCTTTGTTTATAGTCGTGTAGCTTGACTATTTTGGCGGGTTTATTAGGTGGAGGAAAGTTATGGTTTCGCTAAAACCGATCACTGGGTTGCCTGCTATATAAGACTTTAACCGATAACCGTTTACTTTAAAAGAGCCTTTGTCCGGGTGGGAGACGAGAACGGTTCCATAAGGAAAAACTTCTTCAACTAGGAAGGGACCGGACCATCTATATTTTAATTTACCTGGAAAAAGCCTAAGACGTGAATTGTAAAGAAGGACAAGATCGCCCGGAGAAAATAATTTTTGGGACTTGATTTTTCGATCGTGATATAACTTAGAGCGCTCCTTATAGAATTTATTGCTCTCGTAAGCGTTCGCACGCCATTCATCGAGCTCGTTTTGTTGCAGTTTTCTATTCTGAGCGGCTAAGTTGGAGTCGAGGTTTAAGAGTTTTAAAGCCCAAAGTGCGCGATGCTCTAATTATACGGGTAAATGGCACGCTTTGCCGTAGACTAACCGGAACGGCGTACAACCAATTGCGGTTTTGTATGCCGTCCGATACGCCCACAACGCGTCGTCGAGTTTAACGGACCAATCTTTCCTATTTAGCGAAACGGTTTTTTCTAAAATTCGCTTAATCTCTCGATTTACTACCTCGACTTGGCCACTTGTTTGCGGGTGGTAGGGGGTGGCAAGCTTGTGCGTGACTCCGTATTTAGCTAACGTCTTAGCCATAAGAGCGTTACAGAAATGCATTCCCCTATTACTAACAATTGCGCGAGGCGTGCCGAAGCGAGAAAATAATTTTTTAAGAAATGTAATGACAACTCGCGCATCGTTGGTGGGGAGAGCTTGCGCTTCCGCCCACCTCGATACGTAGTCCACCGCTACTAAAATATACATATTTTTGAAAGGCGGAGGTAGGGGGCCAACAAAATCTATGCCCCATAAATCGAAGATTTCGCACTCTAAAAACATGTTTTGGGGCATCTCGTCGCGACGAGAGATGTTACCCGACCGCTGACAGCTATCGCATGCGCGCACAAAATTATGCGCGTCTTTGAAGAGAGTGGGCCAAAAGTAGCCCGCCTCGAGCGCCTTCCGAGCGGTCCGGTTGGCTTGATAATACCCACCGGCTGGACCCTCGTGACAGTGCTTAAGAATTTGTAAGCACTCCACACCCGCAACGCATCTTCAGACCGCTTGGTCCGCGCAGATACGAAAAAGAAATGGGTCCTCCCAAAAGAAATTTTTCAAGTCAGAAAAGAATTTCTTCTTTTGATGACTGGAAAACTCTTTTGGAAGGACCCGCGCCACTAAGAAATTTGCAAAATCTGCGAACCAAGACGAAGATGACGAAGAATTATTAACGGCAAGAAGGCGTTCCTCGGGGAATCTGTCATTTATTTCAGATTCGACGAGCGCTTCCGCACCCGGATTTTCTAAACGGGAGAGGTGGTCCGCCGCTAGATTTTTCGCTCCCCGCTTATCTCGGATCTCCAAATCAAACTCTTGTAGGAGGAGAATCCATCAAAGAAGGCGGGGCTTCGCATCATTTTTAGCTAATAAATATTTAAGCGCGGAGTGATCGGTAAAAACGATAACTTTAGATAGCGTTATATACGAGCGAAACTTATCGAAAGCGAAAACGACGGCTAAGAGTTCCTTTTCCGTTGTCGTGTAATTTACTTGTGCGGAAGTGAGCGTCTTGCTAGCGTAATAAATAGGGTGAAAATGTTTTTCGACGCGTTGGCCAAGAACGGCACCTAAGGCAATATCACTAGCGTCGCACATTATTTCGAACGGAAGGGACCAATTAGGGGCCACTAAAATTGGTGAAGAGATAAGTTTTTGTTTTATCAAATTAAAGGCGGACTCGCATTCGCTACTAAAGATGAAACGTGATTCCTTTTCCAAGAGGTGAGTTAGCAGCTTTGTTATTTTTGAAAAGTCTTGAATGAAGCGTCGATAAAAGCCTATATGGCCTAAGAAACTCCTAATAGATTTTACGTGTGTTGGATGCGGAAGTTTTTCTATAATTTCTATCTTGGCCTTATCCACCTCTATCCCCTTAGACGAAATCATATGACCGAGGACCAAACCTTCTCAAACCATAAAGTTGCATTTTTCCCAATTTAAAACAAGGCTTGTGTCCTCGCACCGTTGAAGGACACGATCTAAATTTTGAAGGCAATCGGGAAAAGAGCGTCCGAAAACAGAAAAGTCATCCATAAAGACTTCCATAATGTCTTCTACTAGCTCGCCAAAGATCGCTAGCATACATCTTTGGAATGTAGCTGGCGCGTTGCAGAGTCCAAATGGCATTCTTCGATATGCGAAGGTGCCAAACGGGCAAGTAAAAGTTGTTTTCTCTTAATCATCGGGGGAAATGGGGATTTGGAAAAACCCCGATAAACCATCAAGAAAACAATAATACGGATGACCGGATAAACGCTCTAAAATCTGGTCTAGAAATGGCAGGGGGAAATGGTCCTTGCGGGTGGCGTCATTAAGTTTTCTATAATCGATGCACACTCGCCAACCCGTAACAGTACGTGTTGGGACAAGCTCGTTATGCTCATTCGCCACTACGGTAAGACCGCCCTTCTTGGGTACGACATGCACGGGACTAACCCATGCACTGTCCGAAATAGGGTATATAATTCCCGCATCTAATAACTTAATGATTTCGGCTTTAACGACGTCTTTCATGTTTGGGTTAAGACGACGCTGCGGCTGAATCGTTTTGCGGCAATTATCATTAAGGAAAATCTTATGGGTGCAAAAGGAGGGGCTAATCCCCTTTAAGTCAGAGATTTGCCACGCAATTGCGTGACGATGTTTAAATAAAACTTCCAATAAATCGGAAGTCTCCGACTCACTCAAATCCGAAGAAATGATAACGGGAAGCGTATCGCCTTTTCCAAAAAAAGCGTATTTGAGCGAAGCGGGTAAGGGTTTGAGGTCTAGGATGGGCGGTTCTTCTAGGGAGGTCTTAATTCCTATGTCTTTCTTACCAATTGGTTTGAAAGACAAGTCTATAGACGTATCCTCAACGCAGTTGAAATTTTCGAGCGCATAAATATCGTCGTTTAAAAATACGGACTCGAAAATGGGAGAAGAACGATCTCCGAAAAAGGTATCTAAAGAATAGCAGAAATCGTCGCTCGATGACAAATTGTCCATCGAGGGATTAATAGAGAAAGTAACTTGGTCATCGCCTACTCGGAGGAGAAGGCTACAATTACTAACATCTATTAGTGCGCGGGAGGTGGCGAGAAAAGGGCGACCGAGTATTATTGGTACCTCGGCGTCCTCCTCGATATCTAAGATGACGAAGTCTACCGGGAAGGTAAACTTGTCGACTCGGACAAGGACGTCCTCCACTACCCCGATAGGGAACTTAACCGAGCGATCCGCTAATTGGATGCGCATATTCGTAGGACTAGGAGTACCCAAACCTAAACGTGAAAAGAGCGAGAACGGCATCAGATTAATGCTAGCCCCTAAATCAGCTAAGGCGTACTTTACTAATATATCGCCAAAAAGGCACGGGATGGAAAACCGTCCCGGATCATTTTGTTTTGTGGGCAATTTATTAGTAAGGGCCGCCGAGCAGACAGCGTTGAGAGATACATGCGAAATATCCTCTAATTTTCGTTTATTAGAAAGTAGTTCTTTTAAAAATTTCGCATATTTGGGCATTTGCGAGATAGCCTCGCAAAAAGGAACATTAATGTGAATTTGTTTTAATAATAAAAGAAATTTTTCATATTGCGCGTCCTTACGCTCGTTATCTAATTTATGCGGATACGGAAGAGCCTTGTTTAAAATAAATTTTTCTTTTATAATAGGTAAAGGCGGCGTAAGCGAAGAAAGGGGAAGAGGGGTCGGAGGTGAAATATGTACCTGAGGGTCGGTCCGTTTTGGATCGACCACCTCCTTTCCGCTATGGAGGGTTATAGCGTTGGCGTTCTCCCGCGGATTGGGCTCCGTGTTTCCCGGCAGTGCCCCGAGCGCGCGCTCGGACATCATCCTCGCCAGCTGTCCAACCTGTTGTTCGA
The DNA here is from genome assembly GCA_039583875.1 of Platanthera guangdongensis. Classification (NCBI taxonomy): domain Eukaryota; kingdom Viridiplantae; phylum Streptophyta; class Magnoliopsida; order Asparagales; family Orchidaceae; genus Platanthera; species Platanthera guangdongensis. The sequence continues at coordinate 115,593,170 of CM077157.1, read as the reverse complement.
GTGTTTTTAGCGATCCGGTGATGTTCCGGATATTTGACTCATTGGACGCAATATACTTCGAAAAATTTTCCTCCATCGGGGAGGGTTTCGGAAGAGGAGGAGGAGGAAGAAATCCGTGCACAAAAGAAATAGGGGGACGCTGAGCATTATTCGGGTTGCTCCACGAGACGTTGGGGTGATTCCTCCAACCCGGGTTATAGTTATTACTATAAGGGTTGTTGTTGGGGTTGAAGGGAGTACGACCCGAATTTCCCATGAAGTCCACGAACTCTTCAGCCACGCAGACGTTAGGGGGAATAAAACAAGGCGGAGTGGAGGAGGCAGCAGACATCTCCGCCACCTGCTTTGTTAACCTTTCAACTTGAAGGGTCAAGAGAGCAGTGGCATCCACTTCAAAAAGACCAGCCGCCGGCTTTGGCCGTCCCCGCGGGACGTTCCATTGATAGGGCTTCATAGCCATCTCTTCAAATAAAGCCTGGGCGGCCTCGGGGGTTTTGTTGTTAAGCGTACCCCCGGCAGCCGCGTCAATCATTTGACGCGTCTGAAAATTCAGCCCATTATAAAAAATTTGAACTTGCAACCACGTTGGCAGCGCGTGGTGCGGGCAACGGCGGAGGAATTCCTTAAACCGTTCCCAAGTCTCGTATAGAGACTCAGGATCGTTCTGCACAAACGAAGAAATGTCCGCCCGCAACTTTGCAGTTTTTGCGGGCGGAAAGTACTTCGTTAGGAACCGTTCCGTCAACTCAGCCCACGTGGTGATACATCCTCGCGGGAGGGCATTCAACCACGCCTTGGCTTTGGACTTAAGGGAAAAAGGAAATAAGCGCAAACGAATAGCGTCATCAGTGACGCCATTAATCTTGAAGGTGTCGCATATCTCCAAGAAATTGGACAAGTGGACATTCGGGTCCTCATCCGGCAATCCATCGAACTGCACAGCGTTTTGGACCATTTGAATGACACTTGACTTTATTTTAAAATTATTATTGGCCACCGCAGGGCGAACAATACTCGACCCAGAATCATCCAGGTTAGGTCGGGCGTAATAAGACATAGTACGCTCGGCCGCCGGGGGAGGGTTAGGAGCAGCCATAACTACAACAGTGGGTTCTCCGATAGATTCCGCGGGATCTAAAGAAGGATTTCGGCGTTGAGATCGAATACGCGCAAGAGAGCGTTCGATCTCAGGGTCGAAGTCAAAATCTTCAAACTCTGAGGGTTGTCCACGGGTCATACACCCAAACAAAAATAAAACAAAATAAACTTCTTTTTTTTTGTTTTAAAATAAAGTTTTTAGTTTTGTTTTTTTTATATAGAAAATAAGTAAAAGTAATAGACTCCGGAATTTGAAATAGCAACTCGAAAAGAGAGTCCCCGGCAACGGCGCCAAAAACTTGATGGGCCCGCGAACAGACTCTTACTGTGGTTGGTTCGGTGAGTCGATCGCCGCGGGCTCGCTCGGGTAGGCAAGTGCACCTATCGCAAGTAGTACTCGATATTCGGGGGAATATCGAGGTCGTATTGTTCTCGGGGTCGTGTTGACTATTCTTACTCCTCCGGGAGGACTATTATTTTACTGAAAGTAAGGTGGATTTTTTTACTTAATAAAAGACGGAAAAGAAAAGGAGCAAAAAAAAAACGATTTAGAAAATATTCGATGAAGGGTTAACGCTCGGCATCGAATCGGATTAAGACTAAAACAATTTTTAATAATAAAAAGACTTAGTTTTCAAATTAATAATAAGGCAACTTGGCCGTGGAGGTTCCACAAATGTGAGCTCACCTAGCTATAGGGATATCGCTCACCTAAACGTTAAGACTATTCGACCGAACGTTAGTCCGACGAAGGATTCCTCTTAACGCCCGCTTTACGCTAAGAACCCCGCTATTGGGTGGGGAACCCAATCCGGTAGAATTACGCTTGTCCTCTCTCGAGGGTATGCACGCAACTCTATTTACCCAGGGGTGATCGGTCCATATGCACGGCCTCTCGGCTAGCTAGCATATGGACTACGGAAATAGGGCCCACACATCGATATGTGGTCCTACGCGTCGTAAACCCGGGGTAAACCTTAAGTGCTTAAATTAAAATGAAAATAAAGAGCTTTAATTATTATAAATCATTTTAAATGTCCCAATGCTCTTCGATGCCGAGGCTAATAGCGATTAGCCACACATCGGTATGGGGACGGCTTATAATTTAGTGAGGCGCGAGTTCGAAATTAAACACTAATGATTATAAGAAGGGGACATAAAAAACAAAACAATCATTTAGAAAGCTAAAAAGTTAACTAAAACGAGAACTCACGCACACTCCAAATTATAAATTAAACAGAAACTAAGTTACACATAAAAGAAAATTGCATTTTCAAACTTGCGAGTCCCACTCAAACGAGTGGGGGCGGTAAATAAAAGCTAAAAATTGCGAGTCCTACTCAAACGAGTAGGACTGAAATGAAAGCGAGTTCTACTCAAATGAGTAGGAGAAAATAAATGCGATTACAGGGCTTTAAAGATCCGTCCATTTAACTTAAGTGAGTAGGCGGAAAAATAAAGAAAGAAAAATTACAAATCCTACTCAAACGAGTAGGCGGGAAATAAAGTCCGGCCATTAAACTCAAGTGAGTAGGCGGAAAAATAAAGAAAGAAAATAACAAGTCGTACTCAAACGAGTAGGACTGAAAATGAAAACGATGCGCCATTTAACTCTTAACGAGTAGGCGGAAATAAATTCACACAGACACACACACTCCATAAGAATTTCAAGTAAGCAATAAAGCTAACACCTACACTCACACACTCTACATAATTTGAACAAAGCATTAAAAGAAAGCAATTAAAAGAAAGCATAAAAGATTTAACACCTACACTCACACACTCTACACAATTTGAATCAAAGCATAAAAGTTATACACCTACACTCACACACACTTCATGAAGATTAAGAAGAACAAAAGGAAATTTAGGCTCATACACTCACACACACAAATAAAAAGCAAAATGAAAGTTACCTAAACATTAAAATTTTAACTTTTTCATGCTTAGATTTTGCCAAAAACAAATAAAAAGAGGAAATTTCAATTTTAGAAGACAAAAGTTTTTCAAAACAAATTAAAAACCAAAGTTTTTGGAAAATTAAAATACCAACATTTTCATTCTTATGACTTTATGAAAGTGATAAAAAAGGTGAAAAAGAAGATGAAAAGAACAAAAAGAGGTTTTACAATCCTAAAAGAAAACTAAGTAAAAAAGGGAACAAAATCACTTTTTGAATCTCTTTTATAAATTCATGAGAATGAAATCAAAATTCTTAGCATGAAGACAAGTTAAAGGAAAAAAAACATGGTGAGAGAAAAAAGGAAAACTAATCATCCCTAAACATGAAAACAAGTTAAAAACATGTAAAGTAAATAAGTTACACTCATACACACACACACACATATTTCATAAAAGAAGAACTAAATGAAGAACAAAGATAGAACCAAGGATAAAAAGGAGAAGGAAAGTGGGCACAAGTGTTCATTCCAAAGCCATATATGAAGAGAAAATTTAACATTTTATTGATTAAAAGAAACTATTACAAGCTATTACAAGGACTAAAGCTAAGACAAAACAAGACATGAAATAAAAAAGGGGAGAAATCTCCTTACATAGCCTTAGAAATCACGGATGCAGCCCACAAAAAGACAATAAATTGGCCCAAAAATCTGAACCCTTGGACCTTACAGAACTGGGCTATTTATAGGAAAAAATTTCTAAGTACACGCCCTCGGTCACGGGCGTGTAGGGGGGGGCGTGACAGTACTATTCATGAAGGCGGCTGGCGATTGGACGGGAAAGTTGACTTCGGGCTGAGTTCGCAGCAGTCACGCCCCAGGTCACGGGCGTGACTCTGGGCGTGTCGGGGAGGTAGAACCGGGCGCGGGTTGCGTCGAAAGTCTTTGTCAGCATCTTGTCGGGCCAGCTGGAAAGGTCACGCCCCAGGTCACGGGCGTGATGCTAGGCGTGTCAGTTGGTGTCGACACTCGACGAATGTCGAGCGGAAAGTGTCGAGTCGAAATCGTCGAGCGGAAATTGAGTCACGCCCCAGGTCACGGGCGTGACACTGGGCGTGACTGTTGGTGTCGACACTCGACGATCGTCGAGATGAATTCATCGAGAGGAGAGGACACGGGCTTGGGTCACGCCCCGTGTCGGGTGACACGGGCGTGTCGCCAGGCGTGTCGCCAGGCGTGTCGAGCTTTTACTTCACAAATTTTCCGATTTCACGGGAAATGCGCAGTCACGGCCCGGTCAAGGGCGTGACCAATGTGTCACGGGCGTATACTTCCCAAATTTTGGCAGATTTTGGAATTTTTCTACAAAATAAAATAAAACAAGTTAGAAGCAAATTTACAAGAATAGGAACATTTTATTGAACAAAAATAAGTAAAAACGACGAAAATAAATGAAAATGACTAAATTAATGTGCATAAAAATACGTAAATTTACAGTTCATCACTCTTGCATTACCCCGAGCCTTTTTCGGCCACAGGTATACCCGCTGCACAGGCTCCCATCTAGCTGGTAGGTCTGTAGGCTCTCCTGGGGGGTAAGGGACCCCGATTGCTGCTCGGCCCTTAGTAGACTCGCTGTCAAGCTCTCATTAGCTGGCAGGGCTCTAGGAACAACTGGGGGGAAAGGTTTGGTTCTTGGAGATTATTGCACTACCCCGAGCCTGTCTCGGCCCCAGGTAGACCCACTACACAGGCTCCCATCTAGTTGGCAGGTTTGTAGGCTCGCCTATGGGGGTAAGTGACCCCAAGTGTTACTCGGCCCCGGGTAGACTTGCTGCTCAGGCTCTCATTAGCTGGGCAGGGCTGTAGGGACACCTGGGGGGAAAGATTTGGTTCTTGGAGACTCTTGCACTACCCCGAGCCTGGCTCAGCCCCAGGTAGACCTGCTGCGCAGGCTCCCATCTAGCTGGCAGGTCCGTAGGCTGACCTGTGGCGGTAAGGGACCCCGAGTGCTGCTCGGCCCTAGGTAGACTGGTTGCTCAAGCTCTCAATAGCTGGGAAGGGCTATAGGCACACCTGGGGGGAAGGTTTGGTTCTTGGAGACTATTGCACTACCCCGAGCCTGGCTCGGCCCCAGGTAGACCTTCTGCGCAAGCTCCCATCTAGCTGGCAGGTCCGTAGGCTCGCCTGTGGGGATAAGGGACCCCGAGTGCTACTCGGCCCGGAGTAGACTCGCTGCTTAGGCTCTCATTAGCTGGGCAGGGCGGTAGGCCCACCTGAGGGAAAAGGATTAGCTTCGCGTGTACAAGAGGATACAAAATATATGGCTTTGTTGTTTCACAATATCATGAGAAATTGTATACTGATTGTAAGAAATAATATAAGAGAAATTGAATAGCAGGGAGCATTACAGGTATCGAGTGGTTCAAAAATATCAAAATGGGCATGGAGAGATTAGTGTTTTAAGTGCAATTTTCAGTTTCTCTCAAATTTTTTCTTTGGGTCGGCTCCCACTCGCTGGATACTTTGGGATTGGACATTTATTTCCGAGCTTGTGCAAACCTCAAAAATAGTGGGGATTGTGTACAACCCCGTACCCGGCCAAGTGGGATCCTCCCCAAGTGGCGGGCTAGGGGTATGCTATGAGCGATGTTTTGGTGCAGCCCCGTTCGAGGACAGTCGAGCTCTCATACATGCGTATGGGGATTTTACATTTCATATTACAATATATATATATATATATATATATATATATATATATATATATATATATATATATATATATTATTTATAATATATACATTTATTATATATATATTTATATATAGGGGAGGAGGGGGATGGTCCGGGGGTACAACAAAATATCAAAAGAAATAGAAAAGGAAGAAAGGGATAGAGGGGGGCTCGGGTGGACAGCAGTAGGAAGAAAAGAGAAAAGAAAGAAAGAGAGAGAGGGGGGCTGGAGATATAACAAAAAGAAAAAGAAAAAGAGGGGGAGGAAGGGCTCAGGTATAGAGAGGGGGATAAGAAAAGTTGGGGGCAAGCAAAGGGGGAGATCAAGATTTATCTCCCAGCAGAGATCCGCCGCACTCGCTCTAGGCTCATCCCGCCGCCCTCGCTCCGGCCTCCGCCCTTGCTCCGGCCTCCGCCCTCGCTCCGGCCTACGCCCTCGCTCCGGCCTCTGCCCTCGCTCCGGCCTCTCCTTCCCCGTCGCCGGCCAAGCAAGGGCCGCCCGAGGCTCTCTCTCCCCAGCCCCTCACCTCTCCCGTCACCGTCCAAGCAATGGCCGCCTGAGGCTCTCTCTCCCCAGCCCCTCACTTCTCCCGTCATCGGCCATGCAAGGGCCGGCTAGAGCAAGTCAACCACCGGCGCCGCTAAGAGCAAGATCCGTCTGTAGCACGGTCTGGCCGAGCCCTAGCCTTTCCTTCACCGTCGCAGCCGTCTAGAGCAAGGCTGGCCGAGCCCTAGCTCTCCTTCACCGCCGTAGTTGCCTGGATAAAGGTCGGCTAGGAGCTCCTCTCCAGGCACCATCTTCAGCAAGAATAGTCAGGGGATCCTCTCCTGACACCGCCGCCAAACACGCTTCAAGGGTAATGAAGTTCCTTCTCCGGTAGGTGATGCCATCAATTATCATATTTGCGTGGAAGCCCCTCTCCACTAACAAGTGGGGGGGGGGAAGCGGTCTCTCCGACGGGTCGATGTGTACATCCTTGCAGCTAGTTGCATTTAGTATCCGGAAGCATGAGTACGGATTTAGGCATGCTGTGTGAATCTCATCCGGATGTGTAAGCCGGATTGGTGATGTTCTGGGGTTCCCAGGGAAAACTCCGTGGAAGTTGTTTATTATTTGCTCTTAGGAGATAAGCATCACCTCCCCGAGACAGAGGTGGAGCCGATGTTTATTTTGCCACCTTTGGCTGGACGTTGGCATACAGGTGTTGCAGTACCAATCGGGGAATATCGGACTTAAGCCCAAGTTTGTGCCGGCCCTCGAAGGCCTATTTTTGCTTATGTTGTCGGCCTGCGCACTGAAGTATGGAATTTATATTCCTGTAGTTTAAATATTTGTGATGCTCTTTGTATGTGATCTATCTCTTTCACCTTAGGCGAGTGGTGTACTCGTGAACCACTCGCCCCGTGGGGGCCCCGAGGTAAAGTTACCGGGAAGCCCTTGAGGGCCTGCTCATAGCCTTTCAGGATAGCGGAGTTACGTTGTTTGCGGCCCAATTGGTCTTGATATTAGTCAGGAGAGAGTTGGTCTTGAGATTCTCCTTAGAGGTTCCTGTCGGCCAAGAGAGCCCTCCGAAGGTGTCTTATCTCAGCCTTTGGCTCGAGAGGGGAAGAGTTTGCTAGTACTCCGAGTATGCGGCGGGACCTGCATGCTGAGACCTTGGGACTGTCGCTTGTGTTCCTAGTCTTGTGCCTAGATCGTTCGCTTGAGGGCAGTAGGTGCGCGGTCACCCCTTCCCCAAGGGTGAATTACACAGGCGACCGAATTTTAGTTTCAACATCGAGCACTTCAAATTTCAAATGCCCATCAATTAAAAGAGTGCATTGTCCTTGAATAAGTCCTGTTGGGAGACAATAAACCCATCAGTTATCTAGATTAGTATTTTTTTAAAAAAAAAATGGACCACTTGGTCCTATTTTGTGTGATGTATTTCTTTTTATATGCATATTTCTATTTTCTTGTTTTGCATGGGATCTCTAATTCGCAGGATGTGGAAATTTTTGAAGCGCAGCAGAGCAGCTGTTATCGAACAATCTTGCAGCATGACTGGTTCGCTCAGTTTTGAGCATAAGAACTTCTTACCCCTAACTTTTTATATTATTTGGAATGTTTAGTTTTATGATTTGTCATATTCAAGTCTGGGGGGAGAGCATGCATGTGGTCACTACACGAGCACACATTTTATAGCATATAAGTTGTTATTTACTTATTTATTTCAAAATCAATGTAGCCCACACTGAATCACTCACTTGAGCGCGATATTACCACGTGCGTGGCTCGAGTCAAATGCATTACTTGTCTGTAAACTTTAAAATAGTGGTGCTGTCTTTGGATTTTAGGATAGAGTAGTGCGAAACTCATGCAGTGCTCCTAATTGAGATACTCATGGTCTATGTATAAATAGTATAGATTTAATTTTTCTTTATGCTCATAGATTTATACTTTTTCTGCAGATGTAAATATTATTTGCACTACTCAAAAATGTTGAATCTGGAGAAATCGAACGGTAGTATACAGATGTGTGTAGCCGTCACTAGACTCGTTTTGCTCGAGTCGGGAGGAAGGATCATCTTTCTCGGTGGCTAAGAACTTGCCCCAAGCTACTCTCGAAGCATTGGTGAATGGTTAGCCAAGCGTGAGCGTGACGTAGGCCATCAATTTGGCTAGTTTCAGCCTTGTTTACCTTGTCCTAGCTTCTAACCATTGCAAGCTAAGTTTGTGCGTACCCCTCGTTTGATTCAGTACCACTTTCATTCACCAAAGCCTAAAGCCAATCCTCCTATCGCAACCAAATCCATGAGCTCCAGTGAAATTAATATTTTGACGAGATGTGAAGTGTGGAATTCTTGTGATGTGGTCGATGAATATAAGAAAGTTTATTTGCTAAAAAATGGGGATTGCAAAAAAAGGAAAAAAGAAAAAGGAGAGAATTGAAAGAGAAAATCTAAAGAGAATTACAAAGAGAAATGGAATCCCCATCTAGTTTATCTTGATATTGGTCAGGTTAGATTATGTACACACCCGATTTTCAAGCTAAGTCTGGTGGCGTGTCACACGTGCAATTCTGAGGGACTGTATTGGTTTATTTTGTTGTTTGCTCGCTTGGGTTGCGTGTAGCCTCCAAGTTTATCGTTGACTACCAAACCATAGCCTAAGCCCCATGATTATCCTTAAGTCCTATGTATTCACGCTTGAGACGAGATATTACCGTGGAGAGAGTGTGAACGGGCAAGCGTATGGTCCCTAACATTGATGGATTCCTTTGGAGGTGATCCTAAGCCCCGGTCTTTGGAAATGCTCACCTGAGTGGTCTGCCTACTTTCTTCCTACATATGACAGAACGATTCTACAGAATTCCAATTTTGAGTAGATACAATATTTATTTACGTCTGTCGAAAAGTATAAATTTTGTAGTATAATTAAAAAGTTTATCTATTCTATTTTCTATGCCCATGATATATTTGATTTCTCTCATTACTGTATTTGGAAATTACTAAGCCAACTAATTGAATTCTAGTCCATGGAGTGACGATTTGCTCGGGACGAGCAAATGTTTAAGTCTGGGGATGTGATGAGTCCAAGTTATATACATATTTTTGGACTCATCTGGGCTAGTTTTCTCATTGATGCACTACACTTTAGAGCCATAATTGTTCATATTTGTTACTATGTTCATTCCATATTAAGTGCACTTTTGGCCTGTTTTAAGTTTGATTCCGTAGTTATTAAACTTTTGCCCTACTTGGTATTTTTTCTGTGTCTGTAGAATGTGGAATACCTATTTCGGCGACTCTTCTGTTTTTGCTGCAGGTACAAGGGTCATGTGTGTGTTTCGGGATCGTTTGGGAATATTTTTCGCTTAAGGGCCACTGATCGTGCATTTTACAGGCGCACGGTCAGTGGACTCCATAGCGCATGAACGCTGGTTTGCACAGTCTGTTCATTGAACCCCAAATGGTACAAGAATACTGCGCACGATCATTGGATCTATAGCGCACGACCACTGGTTGTGAGCCACTGATCATGCACACTATTCTCCATTTTTCCAAGTTCTGTCTGGGGTAATCGCATGATCATTGGATATAGTGCGTACGACCTCTGGTCGTGCACCACTGCTCGTGTATGTTTATTCTATTTTTTCTGGAGTTATGCCATTGCTAATCACATGATTAGTGGATCCAGTGCGCACGACCTCTGGTCGTGCGCTACTGATCGTGCACTATGATTTTTTGTTGTAGTATTTATACCCGTGCTCGCGAATTAGGGCATCATCGCATTCATTTTTCGGCCCGTTGCTGTGCGCGAAGCGCCGTTTCTCATCCCCGTAGGTCCTCCACTCATATCCACCCTTTGGGAAGGTTTCTCCGGCGATCCGAAGCCATCTTCAACCATTCGGAGTGTTTCCGGCCACCACTAGTGTGCAATAGAGATCTTTTGGTATAACTCATTTGAGCAAAAGGGAGAAGGTATTGAAGGAAAGGGAAGAAGATGGAGGAAGATATGTGGATTGGCAACCCATTTGCCTCCGGAAGCAACCACGGTCAGAGTCGAGAAGTGGACTGACAACCCACCAGTCCGACCAAGAACCACGGCTAGGATTTCCCCCTTTCGGTTTATTCTACCTCTTTTTTATAGTGGATTGTACTCTAAAGCTTGTAATGAACTTGAACTTGCTTTTATTTGTCTATGAATGAAGTTTGCTTGGGTTAGTTACATACTGTTTTGTTAGTTGTGATGCACTCGCCTCCATTCACATCCACTCCACTCGCGAACTAGAACCACTCTAGCAAAGGCTAGTGTTGGTGGTTGAAGAGGTGATTTCTACACTCACTCTCCGCACGTGTGTTCATTCCATCCTCTTTCTCTCCAACCATTCGCCTCACGAAGCACGGCATAGTGACCTGCACTAGTTCCATCCACTAAGCGAAGTGGTGCTTACGACCCACATTAGTTCTCTTTTTGTTTTGATAGCATTAGGAATCAAAATCCAACCTTCTTTGTTGTTTAGTTTAACTCTTAGTAACGATCTTTCTACGACACTATCACGTACCTAACCTGCATTCCCTCGAGATCGACATTCGGAGAAGCTATTCCCAAATTTATTACTTGACAGCGACCGGTGCACTTGCCGACGCATCAGTAATCTCTCCTGACCAAGAACTTTGGACTCGAGACTGACCCAAGGCTTTAGCATGGAGGTCCCACCACACACCCGAAAGATCTTAGAGCACTTCCCATCCTTAGCCAGTGCTGAGCTAAAGGCACCTCAGAAAGCGCTATAAGACTAGAAAATAAGAAAGCTTGAAAAGTCCCTCTCAGAGGTACCCTCTAAGATCTATTTATAGATTTTTAAGCCTGGCCTACAAAACACGCAACCCCACTGTTCTAAATGGTTATATATAGCCCAAAGTGGGTTTGCCAACAAAGACACTTTGCCATACAGTGAGGGTACTAGCAGACCAAATAATGTAAAATACATGCTATCTGCACCCCACCTACGATGGAGGATCGAAACTAGCTCGCTGAAGGGACTTTCTTAGGCGGATGTGTCCCTACTCCCGCAACTCGCCTCTCTATTCAGGCGAGCGAAAGCCGGGCTCTAGAGGCTCGCCTGCCACTGATCACCTGCCTCTTAGGCGAGTCCTAATTCCTGCGGCTAGCCCTCCTCTTATATGGAGGTGGGTCGGCTTCCTCGACTCGTTTGCCTGCTTGGCTGATGCGGGCTAGCTCGCGCACCTGCCTGGCGGATACGGGCTGGCTCGCTTATGGAGCTGATGTGGCTCGTTGGACCCACTCGATGAACACTAGGTTGTATATTCTTGGTCCCCTACCTCAAGCCTCAGAACAAATAAAGTTCATCATAATAACCATCGATTATTTCACCAAGTGGGTTGAGGCGGAACCTTTAACTAATTTCACTGAAGAGAATGCTAGACAATTCGTGTGGAAGAACATTATATGCCATTTTGGCATCCTTGCAATTATCATCGCGGACAACGAGACTCAATTTATAGGAACGTCCTTCACAAAAATATGCCAGGACTTAAAGATTAATCTGCGACACACTACTGTGGGGCACCCCCAAACCAATGGGCAGATTGAGGTGGCTAATCGAATCATCTTGAAAGGATTAAAAACTCGACTTCATGAATCTGGGGGTAATGAGTTGACGCACTTCCCAATGTTTTATGGGCATTTCGAACCATAGAGAGAACCCCGACCGTAGAAACACCATACAACCACTGCTATGGGACAGAAGAAATCATCCCAATATACATTGGCATCCCGAGTCTCCAAATTCAACCAAAAACGAATGATGAAGCTCTTCAGGAGAATCTGGATCTGATCCATGAAGTTTGAGATATGGCATCTCTTCGCACTGCCGCTTATCAGCAATGTGTAGTACGACATTACGATCGAAAGGTGAAATCCAGAGCCATCAACATTGGGGATTTGGTTCTCCAAAGTATAAAAGCTGTTGGCAAGGGACCACAAGGAGATAAGATCTCTCCTTTATGTGAAGGACTGTTTGTCGTCACCACAATTGTGAAGTTGGGAACCTACAATCTAAGGAATGTGGAAGGAAAGACCCTACCCTAGACATGGAATGCGCAAAACCTGCGTTGATTCTATCAATGACTTCTTATCTTAAACTTGTTAAATTATTTTTATATTATGCTTGAACTCTTTGGGGTGTAAAAACCACAAGCCCAGACTCATGTAGACAATATTTTACTTAAATATTATGTTTTTTCTTTTCATCGGAGCCCGATCCAAGCAAAGCCGCGAGTGATGCTCATGCAAACTAAGTCGCGAGCGATCCTCATGCAAACTAAGCCACGAGTGATCCTCGTGCGAACTAAGATGTGAGTGATCCTCGTGCAAACTAAGTCATGAGCGATCTGTCGGATCATTACTAAGATTTGGGCTAGGTTCACTAAGTTAGTATCATATGACCCACAATGTATAACCAGTGTCATGGTTGTGTCCTAGAGTCTAGGCCATGTCCTTAGAATCAACATCACATGGACGAGCTATCAACAAGACTGTCAGAGACTCAATACTTAGAGTTTTATAAAGACCAAGTAAAATGAGTTCGACGTTCGTCGAACTCAGGTCGACGATAGTCGTGCTCAGCTTGACGATCTCAGAGTAAATTCTCTAAGCTGAGCTCGATGAACTTGGTACTTAGGACGACGAACTTTGGACACTATACTTCAACACTTCAAGATTAGAAAACATCTCTTTATTCTAAGTACAGAGTCAGACTTTGGTCGACGAACTTGATTCTCAGCTCGACGAACTGTGACCACAATAGCTAGAGTTATCCAACATCAGTTAAGTGGTCCTCAGCTCGACGAAACCAATTCTTAGGTCGACGAATTATGGACACTTCACTTTAACACCTTCATCAAGAAGCATCTGAAATTATTCTAAGTCCAGAAATATTTTGCTAAACTTCAGTCGATTAAATTGGATATCAGCTCGACGAAATCCATACATAGAAAAGGCAAAGTTTCTGGAGAATATAGTTCTGCTCTCTGCTCGACGACCTTGGAACTCAGCTCAACGAACTGAAGTCATCTGGTCGACAAACTCAGCAACTCAGCTCGACGAACTCAGCAACTCAGCTCGACGAACTGTGATCTCAGCTCGACGATTTCTGTTATCAGTTCGACGATTCCAGATTTAGTTATTTTCCATCCATCTGTCCCCTTCTTACTGCAATAATTCTTGAGTAATTAATGCTCAAATATTCTCTGGAATATAACCGTTAGACAGAGCATTGATCATGGTCTTCTCCAAGATTATTGTCTGCCATTTTTCTATGAGACAGTTGGGGAAATAATTCAATGTTGTTTATTCTCAAGGCCGTCAGCATTGATTGCAGAGGATTTCAAAATTTCAAAAGACCATTTTTGACAGGAAATATAAAAGAGAGATTCTCTCTCTTCTTCCAGTTAGAAGAAAAGATAGATAGAACAAGATACACAATACAGAGAGACGACAGATACAGAAAATAGTCAGTCTGAAACAAGAGATTCATTGTTGTCTGTCAACACAAAATTCTAACACAACAAAAAGCCATATTCCTGAAGATCATCAACTATCTGAAGAAGAAGAAGAACACATAAACAAAATCAAGAGTCTTCTGTCTTCAACACTCCAAGATACTTCAAAGGACAACTACATTACTATTTGTCAAAGAAGTTCCTGAACAGCTGCTGATCAAGGTTGTACTACTGAAGGCCTATCACCCTGCAGCAAGGCTTCTTCTACTTGAACCATTCTATATCTCAGGGGGAGCCTGTGCTAAAATCAAATATCCACCAGTCTTCTCAGTTGTATATTGAGAAAGAGAAGACACAATCATCTCTCACCCCCCCCCCCCCCACTGTATAAAGGGTTATAACTCCCTTCAAAAGTTATTCCTGGGTGCAAGTCAACTGATCAAAATACTTGAGGATTGGTTTTTGATCACCTGATCAAAAGTTCATTGGTGTCAGGCACCTGATCAAAAATCTGAGTGGATTCCTACTAGGGTGGTAGAAGAGTGGATGTACCCAAGTTTAGGGGAACCGCTATAAATTCTTGTGTTATCTGGATTACTCTTTTCTTTTGTTATTGTGTTGTGCCTATTTGTTAGGATTGCTGTTTTAATTTTGTTCCTGCACTAGATTAAATCAAAAGAAAATTTTATAAACCCTGAATACTCTATTCACACCCCCTCTAGAGTTTCCTGATCTAACAACTCACTCTCAATTGGTATCAGAACTTGGATTCCTTGGTGTACACAAGATAACCCTTGAACCAAAGATCCGGTGTTAGATCAGATTTCATCTTTTATCTTTATTTTTATTTAGATTATATACACAACAATGGCACAGAACAAAGACTATGCAAGCACCAAACCTCCAATTTGCAACCTAAATAGGTTTGCCATCTGGAAGGCAAGAATCAAAGTGTATATGAACTCTATTGATGAAGATATCTACAATTCCATCTTGACAGGTCCTCCTCAAGCCACTGCTTCTACATCTACAGCAGCCTCAATCACAAATGCAGTTCCACCACCTGAGTGGACTAAGGCTCAGAAGAAGGCCAAGGTTGATGATGCCAAGGAAATGAACATACTGGCACAGACTATGTCAGATGATATCTTCCAAAAGGTTGCTGAATGAACTTCAGCCAAAGCCATCTGGGATTCCCTAAACCAAATGGTGGCTGGATCAGCAGATGAAAGAAAGGATAGGAGATCCAACCTCATATCCTTATATGAGAATTTCAAGAAAGAGGAAGCTGAGTCAGTAGCTGAAATGTATAATAGGTTAAGCTCAATCATCAATGAGCTAAAACCTTGGACAAGGATATCACCCTCACTAAGGTGAATGACAAGATCCTAATGTGATTCCCAAGCTCATGGGATTCAAGGATCTGGCCTATCAAAGAAGCCAAAAGCCTAAATGAGATATCCACTGAATCTCTATTAGGCAAACTTAAGTCCTATGAATAGCTGATTAAATCTAGGGAGGCAGCTGAGCAGAGAACACCCCCTCCAGCAAGAAAAGAGCATATCATTGCTTTCAAGGCAGCTGAAGAGACAGAGACTCCCTCAACAAATGAAGAACTCATGAGTCTTTTTGCTAAAAGATTCTACAAGTTGGCAAGAAAAGATTTCAGGAGGAAGTAATCCAGACAGGATGACAAACCAAGGTATGATAAAACACCAACTAAAGAAGTGGTATGCTTTGGTTGCAGAAAAGCTGGACACTTCATCCCTTAGTGTCCAGAGAATTAGAAGAAAGAAAAGAGAAGAGAGAAAGATACCAGGAGACAGCACAACAACATACCTTCTCCCAGCAAATACAAGAAGAAGGAGAAGGGTTTTGCGGCTGCAACCTGGAGTGAGACTGAAGAAGAATCAACTTCATCTAGCTCCAATGAATATGAGGAAGAGGCAAGGGCCAATGAGGTTTACCTCATGACAATTGATGCTTCCAGGAACCATTCAGAAGAAGAGGACTCAGATAATGAAGCAGTTTCAAATTCTGAAGCTGACAAGGTAAAAAGCTGTCCAAGTGTGAATCAGACTTGGTACTTGGACAGTGGTTGCTCCAAACATATGACTGGCAGCAAGGACATCTTACACAAATACAAGTCCATGCTGGGGCCAAAGGTTATCTTTGGGGATTCCAAATGTGGTCAGTCAGAAGGTTTTGGAGAAGTGAAGATTGGAGCTGTTACTTTCAAGAATGTAACTTATGTCAGAGGACTCAAGCATAACCTCATCTCCATAAGTCAATTATGTGATGAAGGTTATCAAGTACACTTTAACTCATCTTCTTGTATTATTTCTAATAAGGAAAATCAAACTGTTTTAATTGGAAATAGATAAGGCAACATATATTTAGTTGATTTTCTATCTGCCAATTCTGATATCTGCTTATTTAATATTACTAGTAATCAGAATGATTTATGGCATAAAAGGCTAGGTCATGTAAACTTGAAAAATATTGCTAGGCTATCAAAAGACAACCTTGTTAGAGGTTTACCTTCTGGTCCCTACAAGAAGGAAGGCCTTTGCAAGGCTTGCCAACTAGGCTAGCAAACTAAATATAGCTTTAAATCTGTTAATAAATGTGATTCACCTAGGATTTTGTATTTGCTACACATGGATCACTTTGGAACAATTGATATACAAAGCCGAGGAGGGATATCCTACACCTTAGTTATTGTGGATGAATTCTCCAGGTTCACTTGGTTATCCTTTCTGAGATCTAAGTCAGATACCTTTAAGGTTCTTACAGATTTTATCAGGACCATACAGATTGAGTTCTCTACTCATGTTGCATTGATCAGAAGTGATCATGGCATAGAGTTTGAGTCTATTCTTATGCATGAGTTATGTGAGAAGTAAGGTATCAGACATTGCTTCTCAACTCCTAGAACTCCTCAACAAAATGGGGTAGCTGAAAGGAAAAATAGGACACTCATTGAAGCTACAGGTACATTGCTTGCAGATTCTTACATGCCCCTAACCTTTTGGGCAGAGGCTGTGAGCACAGCAAATTATGTCCTGAACTGGAGTTTAATTCACAAACAAAAAAGTAGAACTCCCTATGAATTACTTAAAGGGAAGAAACCTAAAATCAACTATTTTAAAGTATTTGGATGTATATGTTATATTCACAACAACAACAAAAGATACATTAGAAAGTTTGAGGCTAAGGCTGAAGACGGAATTTTTCTAGGATATTCCCAAGTAAGCAAAGCCTATAGGGTTTTTAACAAATCACCTCTAAAAATTGAAGAGTCTATTCATGTTACATTTGATGAAGCTAACATGCCTTACAAGGAGAAAGAGATTTCTACCAATAGCACTTTGTAGGTACCTCACTTGTGTGAGAGCTTAGATGGACTAAACCTCACCCAAGAGGTTCCAACACATCCTTCTCCACAAGTCATTGAAGAAAGTGAAGATGAAGGCACTGAAGGAATTGATCTTTCCTCAACAGCAAACATGATTCCACAAGAGGAATTAGTTCCTAATGCTGTTGTAGAACTAACTCCACCCACTGATTTTGTCACACTAAGGGATCACCCCAGATCTCAAGTGATTGGAGACATATCAACAGGTGTACAGACCAGGCATCGACTCAACCAAGATTTGATGCATGTCTGTTTTCTTTCTCAAGTTGAACCTCTATCGATCCATGATGCTGAGCAAGATCCCCACTGGATCATTGCAATGCAGGAGGAATTAAATCAATTTGAGAGATGTTGAGTTTGGGATTTGGTTCCACGACCCCAAGACTATCCAGTCATTGGAACCAAATGGGTATACAAAAATAAATTGGATTCCCAAGGTACAATAGTGAGGAACAAGGCTAGGCTTGTTGCTCAAGGATACTGAAAGTGCAGCTAGATCTGATATACTCTAGAGGGGGGGGGGGTGAATAGAGTATGGTGCTTAAAAACTTTTTACAACAGTTGTTGTAATCTGAGTGAACAGGGAAGCAAATATTAAATCTAATCACAACAGATAACTAATTACAACCTACAAAAGAAACTAATCACAGATCTAAACTAATCACAAAACAATCACAGCCAGAAACAAAAGATAAAGACAAGCAAGCCAGAAGACACAAGGAGCTATAGTGGTTCCCCTAAACTTGGGTACATCCACTCTTCTACCACCCTAGGTAGGAATCCACTGCAGGATGAGTTGATCAGGTGTCCTGGGCACCAATAACTTTTGATAAGGTGCTCAAAAACCAAATCAGATTTTTTGATCAGGTGTCTTGCCACCAATGAGCTTTTGACAACGTGCTCAAAAACCAAGCTCAACCTTTTGAAGGGAGTTTGAGAAACCCTTTACAGAGATGGGGATGAGAGTTATGGAAGTCTTCTCTTTCTCAAAGCAGCTGAGAAGACTCTGTGGATTTGATGATGTCAAAGCTCCCCCTGAGTTCTTGAGATATTCAGGAAATGAAGCTTTGCTGTAGGGTAATAGGCCTTCAGAAGTTGATCTCCATCAAATGATGATTTCAGCAACAGCTGAAATGTTAGGTGTCTGGAGTCTTGAAGGATGTTGGCCTTGAACACTTGAATCACAAGAGATCAGAATATTTCAGAAGGTTTGATCTCCTTGGATGTGTATTCTTGTATGAATTCTTTGAGACAGAGAATGTCTACAGCTCTTGCTCCTTTTCTCTTGTGAACAGAAAGATGTTTGAGAAAGATGTTGTCCAGAGAAGTGTAGTAGAGAATGTTCTTGTTCATTGTTGTCTCTCTTCTGATCTATGTTCTGAGTGATGGAGAGATTCAAAAATCTTGTATTTTATTCTCTGGTACTGAATAGAAAATCATCCTCTGTCAAGAATAGTCGTTGGCCTGACATTAATTACATCCTTAATTGCAAATGTCTTCTGGGGGAAAGTCCAAAGAAACATTCCTTGATAATCCCTTGAAACTTGGTCCAGAATAAATGAAAATGGCTAGAAAATCTTCTGAATTAATTGCTGAATAACTCCTTAACTGTTTTGAATTTGAATCTTGAAAAATCCTTTAACTCATCAGAAAAACGTCGAACTAAGCTCTGCTATCGTCGAACTGAGCTCAGCGATTTGGACTTATACAGCAATAGAGATCGTCGATCTGAGCTCAAAGATCGTCAAACTGAGCTCAGAGATAGAGAATCAATACTGAGTCAAGATCGTCGAACTGAGCTCGCAGATCGTCAAATGGAGTTCGACGATTTGTTGAAGTTTAGCTCAGCGATCGTCGAATGGAGTTCAACGATCTGTCGAAGTTAAGCTAGACGATCGTCGACTGGAGTTCGACGATTCGTCGTACAGAGCTCGGCGATAAGACTTAGTCTCCAAACAGAAAATCCTTGGTCTTGAGGGCAGCTTCCAAACCTAAGTACTAACCCTTAGACTCAATTCTAATTGACCTTTAGATCTATACAGGAGGTCAAAAACAGGTTTCCTAAGGACATAGTGATCCTGACCCAAATTAGTAATAGGGTGTTCCAACAATCTCCCCCTATTTGGGTTAGGATTACTATTTACAGAACTTGGAAAAATTAAATAACAACATACACAGCAACAAAACAGAAAAGCAATAAGCAGGACATTGCAGAACCACAGATATATATTATCCCAGACAATAATCAGAAATCAGAATGATTGTCACCTTACATAGTTATTCTATCTCCTTGCTTTTTATAAGTTTGATTTCTCTATTGGGGTTAAGAGCTTCTTTCTTTGACCTGCTGTCATCTGCTGCACCTAAAGAGGTTTGCTGTTTGGGCCTTGGAATTACAGCTTCAGGATGCAGCTCCATATATCTATCAGAATCAAAGAATTTGCTTGAAGCATATCTTTCCAATTCTCTCTTTATCTGTTCAGACAATGTAGTGATGTTGGAGGAGTCTCTGCCTTGCTCTTTAGCTTTCTTAATCTGGTCCAGTGCAGCAAGCTCTTTCATCCTGGCAGTCCAAGCAGTTGGATTATTTTCAGGATCTTCAAAGGGCACTGGTGGCTCATATCTATTGGATGGATTATCTTGAGGAGGTCTGGATGAAACTACTTCCTTTAGCTTATACGGAAAAGGACCTGAGGTTGTGTCTGATGAAGCATGTCCTTCCCTGGAGTAAGGGTGTTGCCTTGAATAACCTTTTGAATAAACTTGGAATTCCCTTTGATTTCCTCTATAGTTTCCTCTTCTAGATTGAGAACCCCTGGACTGGCCTCCCCTATGATAAGATCTGGCATGAGGCTGATAGGGGGTTTGGCTTTTAGCATGAGGTTGAGAAGCTGATCTTCCACCTGCACCTGCATCAGGAGGAGGTGGTGGAGGAGGATGAGAATGATGAAACTGGGAAGATCCTTTTTCATACTTCCTCTTTTTCTTCATGGCTTTAAGTTGGTTCTTTGAATACTGCATCCAGTGCTCAGTTATAGGGCAGTCATGAAGAATATAATATGGAATGTCATTATTATCGTTGACTTTGGCTGGAGGTACTCTTTTCATGGCTTTGCTCCTTGCTTTTCTCTTTCTGGCAATAGTGGTAGAGGAGTCATCAGAATCAGTCCTAAATTCATCACTTTTAGAACTTTGCTCATCATATAGAGCATCAATCTTTTTCATGTAATCCTTCTGAAGTTGAGTTGAAGCAGATGTAGCAGCAGTGGTTGGAGCAGCAGCAGATACAACACTAGTAACAGAAGTTGAAGCAGCAGCAACAGCAGCAGACACAGAAGTTGTGGCAGTAATAACAACAGACACAGAAAGTTCTGGAGCAGCACTCTTAGAAGGTATAATAGCAGTAATATTAGCAGCAGTAATAACAGTAGCAGTTGGGGCAGCAACAGTTTCAGATGAAACACTTTCAGATACAACAATATCAGCAACATCAGGAATATTATCAGTAAACACAGAAGGCTCAAAATCATGTGCCTCTGTCATCTGCATATCCTTAGAGATTAACTCATCAGCAGTATCAGCAATAACATCAACAAAACTGTCAGTAGGAAGGGCAGCAACATCAGAAACATCAACAATGCTTTCAGCAGGAGTAGCAGCAGCATATACTGAATTGACAAAAGAATAAATAGTGCTGATGTCACAGCTAGAGAAGGGCACAATGGCCTTGGACAAATCCTCTGATGGGTGGACAATAACTCTCTCTGGAAGACAACTGAAATAGGCTGAATCAAATACTGAAAGTAAGGAACTGATGTCCATTGGGAAGACTGCAACTGGAGGGGGAACTGGAGCTTGAAGAACCACAGCAGCAACAACAACAATAATTGAAGAAACAGCAGGCAAGCTCACTTCATAAGGCATCTCCCCCTGTCTAGATTCAGATAAGGCTGGATCAAGGCACACTGATGAAGGGATTGCCTGAGGGAAGAGGGAGGATACCCTGGCAGAAAGAGCTGCCACTGACTGGAGTAATGGAGCCAAGGAGGTCTCCAATAGAAGAGATAGTCTGGGGGCTAGCAATTCATATATCCTATCAGCTAGGGCTGGAAGATCTACTTGCTCAGCAGTGACTGGAGCAGAGGTAGAGGATGGAGGTGGAGCTACTGGTGATGGTGGTGGAGAGCTGGTGGATGGTAGGAGTGATGGTTGAGGTGTGGGTATAGTGGAGATGGAAGACAGTGGGATGGAGATAGAGGGTGTGAAGGTGGGTTGATCAATAATTTCTTGTAGAAGTTCCTAATAAGATGTTGATGAGGAGGGTAGCTCAGGAGGAGATGAGGGTGAGTCATCCAGGAAGGAATCATCAATAAGATTGAAGGAGGGAATGGAGGGTGATATGGCAATGTCTGGTTGAGGGTAGGAATATAATGGATGGAAGATTTCTTCTGTTGTTGGTAGAGTTGGAATTGGAGATGGTATTGATGTTGGAGAAGGGCTGGAGATGATGATAGTGGATGGAGTTTGAATGGTGGATGTAACTGGAGAAGATGGAATTGGAAGAGGAGGAGAGGCAGCAGCAGGCAAGTCATCTGCAGGGGCAGAGACTTGACGGGAAGTGACTATTGCAGTCCTGGTGCCTGAAGGTGTGCTTGAAGAGGGCTTGCTGGGCTTGGTGATCTGCCTGTCCCATTTGCCAAATAGGGCACAGGATAATCTCTTAGATGCATTAATATGTATCCCAGATGATACAAGCAGAGTAGGGCATCTTTTCTGCAGGAAGAGGCCTAGAATCCTCCCAAAATTCACAACATTTTTATTAATTTTCTTTTTAATCAGGTCAAAGAAGACCTCTCCCCAGTGCAGTTGTTTCTTGTCCACTATGGCCCCCATTAAGCATAGCTGATACCTAGAAATGGTATCATGTACTGAGTGCTTAGCCAACAAAACCTTCCCAACTACATTAGCCAAGAACCTGTACTCCACAGCTAGGTTCTTCTTCAGTAACTTGCTAGGGTTAACCTCAGAGTGACCCATTCTTACAAGAAGATCAGTAAATTCCTCTCCAGATAGATCAGCAGAATCTCTACCAGAACTTAGCTCAAAAACTTCTATCAGAATAGTTGGAGTCAAGGGTACCTGGGTGCCAGAAATTGATCCAACTATGGTGTTTTGATCCTGGTTGTGGGCAGTGTAGACCCACTCCTTAATCTCATCAGCAGCAAGTTTGATCCTGGTGGTCATGATTGTAGCAAGTTTCTGCTCCTTGAAAAACTCCAAAATATCCTGGAAAACTTGATCAGTAGTGTTGAACGACTCCATGTCAATGTCAAAGCCAGCATCGAATTTCATTGCGGCGAGAACAGCAACATAAACTGCCATGGTTACCTGCAAAAATCAACAAACAAAACAACCAAGTGTAGAAATGTTTGGAGGGAAAGAGAATTTTTACAGAGAAATCGAAAGCGCAAAAGGAGAACGACGACGAAAAATGAATTTTATATTAGGGTTCGACGCAGAAAAGGAAAGATCGTTGAACTCAGTTCGACGATCGGGGCTTCTAAAGGAATCTGAAAGGTCTTCAATATCATCGATCTCCGTTCGACGATATTGGAGAGCATCGAGCTCTGTTCGACGATCGTTCAGAGAACAAAATCGTCAAGCGCCGTTCGACGATCATTGACCGAAGAGATATTTCATACTATCTGACAAGCGCTGAACTCAGGTCGACGATTTCGGAAATCGTCGATCTCCGTTCGACGATCTGGGGGAAAATCGTCGAGCGCAGTTCAGAGACCAGAAAAACACTCTAGACACTAAGAAAAATCAAGATGTTTGCCTAGTCTTGGTCAATTTTTTAAACTTTTAAAATCTTGGATATTATTTTAGACTTCCTCCATCTAACATTCCTAACTGATTTAGGAAGAAGGTGTGTTTCTTTTCATCCAAGGGCTTGGTGAAAATATCTCCCCTTTGTAAATCGGTTGGGATATATTGTAGTTCAATTTTATGCTTCTCAACATTATCCCTTAAGAAGTGATGCCTAATTTCTATGTGTTTTGTCCTACTATGGAGGACTGAATTTTGAGCTATAGAAATAGCACTAGTGTTATCACAAAAGATTTTTGACTTCTCTAAGTTGTAGCTATAGTTTAGGAGTTGGTTTTGAATCCACAAGATTTGTAAACAACAACTGCCTGCAGCCATATATTCAGCTTCAGTAGTTGAAGTTGACACAGAAGTTTGTTTCTTACAAAACCAAGAGACAAGTCTGTCACCAAGGAACTGACAAGTCCCACTGGTGCTTTTCCTGTCAATTGTGCATCCAGCATAATCAGCATCAGAAAATCCAGTTAAATCAAATGCTGAATCTTTTGGATACCAGAGACCTAGATTTGGACAACTTTTAACATACCTGAGAATCCTTTTTACTAGTGTTAGGTGTGACTCTCTAGGGCTTACTTGGAACCTAGCACATATACATGTAACAAACATTATATCTGGTCTACTAGCTGTAAGGTACAGTAAAGAGCCAATCATTGCTCTATATGTTGTCTGATCAACAGGTTTCCCATCTTCATCAGCATCCAATACAACATTAGTAGGCATAAGTGTTTTCATACAAGATGCTTCAGACATGCCAAATTTCTTAACCAATTCATTTACATACTTGGTTTGAGAAATAAAGATGCCTTCAGCATGTTGTTTGACTTGCAATCCTAGAAAGAAGGATAGCTCACCCATGCTACTCATTTTAAATTTAGAATGCATTAGGTTGGAAAACCTTCTGCACAATTTTGAATCAGTAGAACCAAAAATAACATCATCTACATAAATCTATACTAGCAGGGTATGACACTTATGGGTTCTAATGAAATGAGTTTGGTCTACTCTACCCCTTATAAATCCATTTTCCAAAAGGAAGCATGCTAGAGTCTCATACCATGCTCTAGGAGCTTGCTTGAGACCATATAATGCTTTGTTCAACTTAAAAACATAATCAAGATAAGTTGGAGAGATAAAACCTGAAGGTTGTCTGACATATACTTCTTCTTTGATGTCTCCATTTAGAAATGCACTTTTCACATCCATCTGATATACCTTGAAGCCTTTATGTACTGTATAAGCTAAGAAGATTCTGATGGCTTCCAATCTTGCAACTGGTGCAAAAGTCTGGTCATAGTCTATGCCTTCTTCTTGAGAATATCCTTGAGCAACTAGCCTTGCCTTATTCCTTACAATTACTCCTTGATCATTCAGTTTATTTCTGAACACCCACTTTGTTCCAACAATGGAGTGATCCTTAGGCTTTGGCACTACTTCCCACACTTTGTTCCTTTCAAATTGATGCAACTCTTCTTGCATTGCAATGATCCAGTGTGGATCTTGCTCTGCATCTTGAATAGACTGAGGTTCAATTTAAGATAGGAAGCAAGTGTGCAACAGGTTTTGGTTGACCTGATTTCTGGTTTGCACACCAGCTGAGATGTCTCTAATTATTTGGGAAATTGGATGATCTCTTGATATTACTAAATCAACAGGGGGTGTTGATTGTTCACCAACATGTATTGTTGTTTCCTCTTGTGGTACAACAATTGGCTCTTCAGGTTGTTTCTCTTCAATGTGTTGAATACTTTCTTCATCTTCACTGCTTTCCTCTTTTTGAGTAACCTGTAACTTGTTCAAGTCTTCAACAAGAGAGTGTTCCTGCAAAGGTGCTATGGCAGAAGTGTTCTTCTCCTTGAAAGACATTTTAGATTCATCAAATGATATATGAACAGATTCCTCAATTTTTAGAGATGATTTATTATAAACCCTATAAGCCTTACTGATCATGGAGTATCCTAAAAACAGTCCTTCATCAGCTTTAGCTTGAAATTTTGCTAAATATCTCTTGTCATTATTATGTATATAACAAATGCAGCCAAAAACCCTAAAATAATCAACTTTAGGTTTCTTCCCTTTGAGTAATTCATAGGGAGTCTTTCCCTTTAGTTTATGTATCAAACATCTATTCAGCACATATTTGGAGGTGTTCACTGCCTCTGCCCAAAAGGATAGAGGAAGATGAGCATCTGACAACAATGTAGTGGCAGATTCAATAAGGGTTCTATTTTTCCTTTCAGCTACCCCATTTTGTTGAGGAGTTCTAGGAGCTGAGAAAGTGTGCCTGATCCCTTCACTCTGACAGAACTCTTGCATAAGAAGAGAATCAAACTCTGTCTCATGATCACTTCTGATCAGGGCAATGTGAGTATTGAACTCAATCTGTATACATTTGAGAAACTCTGTCAAATACTTAAAGTTATCAGACTTCTTCCTCAGAAAGAACACCCAAGTGAATCTAGAGAAGTCATCTACAACTACTAAAGTGTAAGATTTCCCTCCCAGGATTTGTACTGTGATGGGTCCAAAAAGATCCATGTGTAACAGATACAATATCCTAGGTGAATCACTCTTATTAAGTGACTTAAAACTATTTTTAGTTTGCTTGCTTAATTGACAAGCCCTGCAGAGTCCTTCCTTCTTGTAGGGGCCAGAAGGTAGTCCTCTAACAAGGTTATCCTTGGATAGCCTAGCAATAGTTCTAAGGTTTAGGTGTCCTAGTCTCGTATGCCATAAAATATTAGGTCTACAGACAGAATTGAACAGGTAAATATCTACATCTGTTGAAAGAAAATCTACTAGATAGATATTACCTTTCCTTTTACCTGTCAACACAGTTGTGTTGTCCTCTGACTTGATCTTGCATAATACTTTGCTGAAGGTCACCTGGTAGCCTTCATCACACAGCTGACTGATGCTTATTAAGTTGGGCTTCAGTCCTTCCACATAAGCTACCTTCTTGAATGTTACTGATCCAATCTGGACTGCACCATATCCTTTAGTTTGTCCAAAGTTTGAATCACCAAATATAACTTTGGGTCCAAGCTTGTCTTTAAAGGATGTGAGGTTGTCCTTATTTCCTGTCATGTGCTTAGAGCACCCACTATACAAGTACCATTGCTGGTTTGATGTTGGATAGGTCTTCACCTGCACATAAAATAATTCATTTGTTTTTGACCCAGTTTACCTTGGGCCTAGGTTGATAACCTTTAAAATCAGAAATGAAAGACATCCCAGGTTGACTCTTATATCCTTCAGGATGATATCTCCTTGGAGGTATTATCCATTCAGTATAAGGGTTAAAGATTTGAGATGCAGGACCCTTAGGATTGGATTTTGATTTGCCCTTGAAAGAATTTCCAGAGCTCTGACCTCTGTTCGACGATCGTGGAGCTGCGTTCGACGATCTTGGGTCAGATCGTCGAGCTCCGTTCGACGGTCGACTATGACAGAGTTCAGGAATTAGAGATCGTCGACCTGAGTTCAACGATTTTTCTTGAGATTGTCGATCTGCGTTCGGCGATCGTCGAGCTCCGTTCGACGATTTCTGCTGGGACTTAGTTTTCTTAGGCAGATCAGAATTTTTCCTAGCTACCTCTACAACTCCCTTCCCTTTGTCAGAAATGAACTTGATTGGGGTTCTTAGAACTATAGGTTGGCTGGATGAACCACCCAAGCCCAGTGTACTATTAAATCTGGAGTTCACTGTGCTTGTGATGTCCATCAGCTTGATACTTCTCCCATTAAGGGATTCTTCAAGCTTTTTGGCCTCAAATAGCTGACCTTTCAGTGAAGCTATCTGCTCCTTACAGCACTCCAACTCCTGAGAGAGTTTGGGGTTTTCTAACTTTAAGGTATTATGTTCAGACAATTGATTTTTGAGAGAAATAATTTCCTTCTCAGATTTTAGCAGGTCTAAACATAATGCTTTAAACTCAGATTTAAAGTCCGCTGAATTGAAATCAAATGAACTGATTACCTGGTCTTCTTCAAGTTGAGTTTCTGAATCTGACTTTGAGTCTTCTCCATCTGAATTATGTTGTGAGGCATTGATTGCCATCATGTAGAACTCCTTCTCTTCTGCATCATCTTCATCATCACTGGAGCTGGATGAGGCTTCTGATTCCTCTTCAGTTTCACTCCAGGATTCCAGCAATAAATCCCTTCCTAGTGTGTTTGTTTTTTCTTGAGGAGGGTTTGCCATTGCCATTCCTCTTGAAGTCTTTCTCCTTTCTTCTTTCTTTCTTGTCCCTTCTGTCCTTGTTTTTGTTCTCTGGACAGTCAGGTACAATGTGCCCTGGTTTCCTGCAACCAAAACAGACAATTTCCTTATTATTAATTGACTTATCATACCTTGGCTTATCATGCTCCATGTATGATCTCTTTCTGAAGTCCTTTCTGGCCATCTTGTAAAATCTTTTGGCCAACAGACTGAGCAGTTCATCATTGCCTATGACTTTGTCTTCAGGCTGATCTTCAGTTGCTTTGAAGGCTATTGTCTTCTCTTTTCTTGTGGCTGGTGAAGCAGCCTTCTGCTCTTCTTCTCAATTTTTGATTAGTAGCTCATAAGATTTGAGCTTGCCCAAAAGAGCTTCTGTGGTGATCTCATTCAAACTTCTGGCATCCTTGATTGGCCAGATTCTTGAATCCCAAGTGCTAGGGAAGCACATTAGAATTTTGTCATTAAGTTCAGTTAGTGATATCTCCTTATCCAAAGTTTTGAGTTCATTGACTATTAGACTGAGCCTGTTGTACATATCTCCAACTGACTCAACTTCTCCCTTCTTGAAATTCTCATATTGGGATATGAGGTGGGATCTCCTATCCTTTCTTTCATCAACTGATCCTGACACTATTTCAGTGAGCTTATCCCAAATTTCCTTTGCTGAATTACATTCAGCCACCTTTTGAAAGATGTCATCAGACATGGTCTGGGCTAAGATGTTTATAGCCTTTGCATCTGCAACCTGCCATTTCTTGATATCAGCATCTTTTCCTGATGGAGGTGGAATAACATTTGTACTTGAGTTCTCTGGAGGTCTTGGGCAAACTGTCAAAACAGAATTAAAAATATCCTCGTTAATAGAATTCATGTATAATCTAATCCTTGCTTTCCAAAGTGCAAACTTGGATAGATTGCACACTGGAGGTCTGGTGCTAGCATAATCTTTGTTTTCGGCCATGATTGGTGAAAACAAAATCTAATAATAAACTCAAAAGAAAACAGATCTAACTAGGAATCTTTGGGTTCAGGTGTTAGCCTGTGTAACCACCAAGGTGTGGTATGATTAACCAACCTCGCTCTGATACCAATTGAAAGTGCATCTAGATCTGATATACTCTAGAGGGGGGTGAATAGAGTATGGTGCTTAAAAACTTTTTACAACAGTTGTTGTAATCTGATTGAACAGGGAAGCAAATATTAAATCTAATCACAGCAGATAACTAATTACAACCTACAAAAGAAACTAATCACAGATCTAAACTAATCACAAAACAATCACAGCCAGAAATAAAAGATAAAGATAAGCAAGCCAGAAGACACAAGGAGCTATAGTGGTTCCCCTAAAATTGAGTACATCCACTCTTCTACCACCCTAGGTAGGAATCCACTGCAGGATGAATTGATTAGGTGTCCTGGGCACCAATGAGCTTTTGATAAGGTGCTCAAAAACCAAATCAGATTTTTTGATCAGGTGTCTTGCCACCAATGAGCTTTTGACAAGGTGCTCAAAAACCAAGCTCAAACTTTTGAACGGAGTTTGAGAAACCCTTTACAGAGATGGGGATGAGAGAGTTATGGAAGTCTTCTCTTTCTCAAAGCAGCTGAGAAGACTATGTGGATTTGATGATGTCAAAGCTCCCCCTGAGTTCTTGAGATGTTCAGGAAATGAAGCTTTGCTGTTGGGTGATAGGCCTTCAGAAGTTGATCTCCAGTAAATGATGATTTCAGCAACAGCTGAAATGTTAGGTGTCTGGAGTCTTGAAGGATGTTGGCCTTGAACACTTGAATCACAAGTGATCAGAAGATTTCAGAAGGTTTGATCTCCTTGGATGTGTATTCTTGTATGAATTCTTTGAGACAGAGAATGTCTACAGCTCTTTCTCCTTTTCTCTTGTGAACAGAAAGATGTTTGAGAAAGATGTTGCCCAGAGAAGTGTAGCAGAGAATGTTCTTGTTCTTTGTTGTCTCTCTTCTGATCTGTGTTCTGAGTGATGGAGAGATTCAAAAATCTTGTATTTTATTCTCTGGTACTGAATAGAAAATCATCCTCTGTCAAGAATAGTCGTTGGCCTAACATTAATTACATCCTTAATTGCAAATGTCTTCTGGGGAAAAGTCCAAAGAAACATTCCTTGATAATCCCTTGAAACTTGGTCCAGAATCAATGAAAACGGCTAGAAAATCTTCTGAATTAATTGCTGAATAACTCCTTAACTGTTCTGAATTTGAATCTTGAAAAATCCTTTAACTCATCAGAAAAACGTCGAACTGAGCTCTGCTATCGTCGAACTGAGCTCAGCGATTTGGACTTATACAGCAACAGAGATTGTCGATCTGAGCTCAAAGATCGTCGAACTGAGCTCAGAGATAGAGAATCAATACTGAGTCAAGATCGTCGAACTGAGCTCGCAGATCGTCGAATGGAGTTCAACGATTTGTTGAAGTTGAGCTCAGCGATCGTCGAATGGAGTTCGACGATCTGTCGAAGTTGAGCTAGACGATCGTCGACTGGAGTTCGACGATTCATCGTACTGAGCTCGACGATAAGACTTATTCTCCAAATAGAGAATCCTTGGTCTTGAGGGCAGCTTCCAAACCTAAGTACTAACCCTTAGACTCAATTCTAATTGACCTTTAGATCTATACAGGAGGTCAAAAATAGGTTTCCTAAGGACATAGTGATCCTGACCCAAATTAGTAATAAGGTGTTCCAACAGATACATTCAAGAGGAAGGAATAGATTATGACCAAACCTTTGCACCTGTGGCAAGGTTAGAGGCATTCAGAATATTCATGGCCTATACAACCTACAAGAGATTCAAGGTGTATCAGATGGATGTGAAGAGTGCATTCCTGAATGGAGTACTTAAAGAAGAGGTTTATGTTGAACAAACTCCAGGTTTTGTCTCTCCAACTCACCCTTATCATGTTTTCAAATTACATAAAGCTCTTTATGGTTATAAGCAAGCTCCAAGAGCTTGGTATGAGACCCTAGCCAGCTTTTTAATAGATCATAAATTCATTAGAGGCATAGTGGATAGAACACTTTTTACTAGACATCATAAGGATCAAATATTGTTAGTGCAAATATATGTGGATGACATCATATTTGGGTTTACTGATTCTAAATTATGCAAGAGGTTCTCTGACCTCATGCATTCAAAATTTGAAATGAGTAGCATGGGTGAGCTTTCTTACTTCCTTGGTCTCCAAGTGAAGCAGTTGCCTGATGGCATCTTCATCTCTCAAGCTAAGTATGCTAAAGATCTTATAAAGAAGTTTGGGATGGTTGATGCTTCAGCAAAGAAAACGCCTATGGCTACTAATGCTGTGATTAACTCTGATGCACATGGGAAACTTGTGGATCAGAAATTATATAGGGGAATTATTGGCTCTCTACTATATCTAACAGCAAGCAGACCTGATATCATGTTTGCCACATGCCTTTGTGCTAGGTTCCAAGTGAACCCTAAAGAATCTCATCTAATTTTCTTAAAAAGAATTTTGAGATATATAAAGGGTTGTCCTAGTCTATGCTTATGGTATCCTGCTGAGTCAGAATTTGATTTAACTGGATTTTTAGATAATGACTTTACTGGATGCAGGGTTGATAGAAAAAGCACCTCAGGGACTTGTCAGTTCCTTGGTATGAGGTTGGTATCTTAGTTTTGCAAGAAACAGACTTCTGTATCCACCTCAACTGCTGAAGCAGAATATATTGCAACAGGCAGTTGTTGTTCTCAGATGCTGTGGATCCAAAACCAACTCCTAGACTATGGTCTCAACTTAAATAATTCAACTCTCTTTTGTGATAAAACAAGTGCAATATCAATAACACAAAATCCAGTCCATCATAGTAGGACTAAGCATATAAACATTAGGCATCACTTCATTAGAGAGTGTGTAGACAAAAACAAAATTAATCTTGTCTATATCTACACTGATTTACAAAGAGCTGATATATTCACCAAACCCCTGGATGAGAGAAATCACATATTCTTTATAAATCAGCTTGAAATGATCAATGGAGAATATTTGGTTTAGTTTCTGTCTGCACTCGACGAATTTTCCAGAGTTCGTCGAACGGAGCTCGATGAACTAGGGAAAGTTCGGGAGATATTCGTCGAATGGAGGTCAACGAACTCTCTGTGAGTGAAGTTGTTTTTGTCGAACGGAGATCCCCAAATTCACTTCAGAAAACTTTCGTCGAATGGAGCTCGACGAAATATCTTCAACTTTTCCAGCTGAGTTCGACGAATTATTTCACTATCAATTATTTCGTCGATCTCAGGTCGAAGAATTTTTTATTTTTCATGGAACAGAGTTTGTCGATTCATATTCCAGAAAATCTTATAACTAGGTTTTCTTTGACCTCCGTCCCACGCTTTCTGTTCCCTTTGCACTTGATCGCTATTTTTCTCTCTTGTAGGTGATTTCATGGCGATTCAAGCAGGAACCCTAGCTGCAATGAAGTTAGACACCGGCTTCGATGTCGACTTCGACTCATTTCAACACTCAGACCAGATCTTTTTACATATTCTGGAACTTCTGGAAGAACAGAAACTGAAGAACCTAATGATAACCAGGATCAAACTGTCTGGAACAGAAATTAGAGAATGGGTTTACACTTCATCAACATCAGAAGAAAATACAATGATTGGAACAATTGCGGGTAACGCTTTCTCCCTCTCTCCCGCCATATTAACTGAAATATTTGGTTTGGATAATGGAGAAGAAGAACTGGAAATAGATTCTGAAGAATATGATATGATGTTGAGTTTGATGGGTTATACTGGTGATAACCCCAATTAGTTGTTAAAGAAACATTTATCTGCAGAATACAAATTTCTGCCAGATATTGTTGGAAAATTCTTGATAGGCAAGCACACTGCACATGACTATATTACCAGACATCAGTTTTTGGTCATGTGTGCAGTGGTTAATAAGAAGAAGGTGAACTGGGCACAGATCATTTTTAATCTTATTAAGAAAAAGTGTAATAAAAAGGAAGTGTGCTTTGGAAGGATCCTAGGGATCTTTTTGAAAGAAAAAGCTGTCGAATCACTGGTCTCCCCGACCATATTCATCAATACCAGCAAGAGGCTCACCTGTGCCTTGTTTGGTAGGTGGGAGAGGACTATATCCAAGCCATCCAAGGCTTCAACCTCTTCCACCCCAACTTCTGCAAGCACCAGGGTTGTTAGAGCCACTCCCCACCCTGCTGAAGAGATCATCCCCACACCTCCATCCCTTCCAGCAACTCAACAACAATCACCCTCCACAGTTCATACTCCCTCTCTTCAACCACATCCACAACTCCAACACCAACTTCAACCACATCCACAGCCACAACCCCCTTATCATGTTCCTACTACAGCTATATTACCTGCCACCTCTCCACCAATAGACCTCACTGATTTCCCTTCCTCACGCACCCAGGAATACCATCAACCCACTCCACCTCAATCACCCCAATCCCCCAATGATATATCAGCTACAACACAACCTTCATCTCCTCTTACACCACACTTGTCCTCCATATCATCCTTCACTCTGCTGACATCTCCTCCCAATACTCCTCCTCATCTAAATCAATCCATCCAGGATGACCACATGCAAGATGCCCCTCCTCATTCGCACCCACATATACCATCCCTCCCACTGTTTCAACCTCAACACCATCTGCCACTCCAACACTGGACCCCTCCACCATTTCATCTGTCCTTACTCTCATCACACCCCTCCTCAAAACTCTAATAGCAAAGGCCATTACACCTCTTGATACTTCCATTTCCTCTTTATCTACTCAAATCTCTGCCCTTTCTGCTATCCCCTCTTCATTTAGGGGCCTGGCTCCAGTTATTACTGAAACCAGGCAGGGGGAGATGCTTGATGAAGAAGCTGCAGCAGCTCTAGTAGCAACAATAGTTCCAGCAGCAGAACCTCCAGCTCCAGCACCAGAAGATACAGATTTAATTTCTCTAGAAGATACAAATATAGATTTAATTGATTTAATTCAGTTTATTGAGACTGACATGGATATGGAAGATGCAGTCTCAGAAGAGTTAATTACTACTGGTGATTTCATTTTAAATCCCACAGTAGATTTGGTTAATTTGTTGAGCATTTTTGATACTGCATACTTGAGATTCTTTCTAGCAGAGTATACTAAGCCATCTTTGGCAATTATCCCATACACCTGTCTAATAAGCCATAAAGTGGCTAAGCAGCTTAAGGACAACTTTGCTTTTCAAGAGGTTCCAACTTCACCTCTTCCTAAAGGATTTTCCCCAATTGTCTCTTCCCCTTCAGTCCCAACATTTGTAATGGATGACTCACCCTTGCCTAATCTGGATGAGTTAATCAGGGCTGACATTGAAGAAGAGAATAAGGCAGCAGCTGAAAGCACTATCACAGTTATTTCTCCAGCTCCTCTTGAAATTTCTCTTCCAGCTCCAGCTCCAGCATCTACTCCAGCTCCATCCCAAGTTAAGAAACTCATTATATCTGATGAAACACTGAAAAAGCTAGATGCTTTATATGATAATCCACATGATAGCAGTGATGATGATGAGGATGATGAGGATTATTATAAGGATGCTAAGAAAAGGAAGGAGCATGTATCTAAAAAGAGAAAAGCTCCTCCTCCTCCTGCTCCTAAGCCAAATCTATCCAATGACACTCCCTACTATATTCTCCAGAAGATAACTCCATATAAAGGGATGCCAGCTTGGATGTGGTTATCCAAAAATGAACAGAAAGAGAGGAAGAGAAGCAGAAGATACTCTCCTCATCCATCTCAAAAATATAGAAAAGATCCACCTCCTCCTCCTCCTCCAGCTACCGTTGCTTCAGGCACAACTTCAAAAAGATCTACCCAATTACAAACAAATCAGATACATCAAGGGAGATCTTCTGAAAGCAGCCAACATAGACATTACTCTTCAGGCAAGCAACATCAATTTCAGCATCAACCACAGCAGCATCATCAAAAACAGCTATCATTCCCTGCAGAACAGAAAGCTGAAAGTCCTAAAAGACCAAACTCTCCTCCTGTTCCTTTTGAAGATCCTGAAACAGCTAATACAACTAGAATGGCCAGGTTCCAAGAACTTGTAGGCCTTTCTATGATTAACATGGCCAAAGCTGAAGAAAAGGATCCTTTTGAGTATTCTACAATGTCTAAGTACGGGACAGAAGAGCTTAATAGGTTTGAGAAAGCAAATAAGTTTTTCAATGTTGATGACTACATGAAGTTGCACCCAGAAGCAGTTGTCCCCAGAGCCACATCTTTGAAGATTATAGGGGTTGCTGATATGACCATGACAAAAGTGCAAGCTTCAGATCCAAACAAAGAAATTGTCTTTACCAAGCCTAGAGATAAAGGTAAAGAAGTAATGCCCAAAGAGAAGAAACAAAAGAAGTAATTCAGAACTGCTTTACCTCTGCTATGTTCTTATAACTGCTTTCTATTTTTGAACAAAGCTTATGTACATATATATATCTGCTGCATGTAGTATTGATCTCTGCCAGATATATGCTTTCTTGCCTTGTGATTTTCAATTTTGATTTAAGTCTGTAATTAGTGACCTCACCCAAATAGGGGGAGATTGTTGGATCCCTAGTAAGTTTTGGGCTAGGTTCACTAAGTTAGGATCATATGACCCACAATGTATAGCCAGGGTCATGGTTGTGTCCTAGAGTCTAGGCCAAGTCTTTAGAATCAACATCATATAAACCAGCTATCAACAAGACTGTCAGAGACTCAAGACTTAGAGTTTTTCTAAAGACCAAGTAAAATGAGTTCAATGGTAGTCGTGCTCAGCTCGACGATCTCATAGTAAATTCCTTGAGCTGAGCTCGACAAACTTGGTACTCAGGTCGACGAACTTTGGATACTATACTTCAACACTTCAAGATCAAAAAACATCTCTTTATTCTAAGTTCAGAGTCAGACTTTGGTCGACGAACTTGATTCTCAGCTCGACGAACTGTGACCACAATAACTAGAGTTATCCAGTAGCAGTTAAGTGGTCCTCAGCTCGACGAAACCAATTCTTAGGTCGATGAATTCGGGACACTTCACTTCAACACCTTCATCCATAAGCATCTGAAATTATTCTAAGTCCAGAAATATTTTGCTGAACTTCACTCGACGAAACCAGATATCAGCTCGACGAACTTGATGACTAACTTTAGTCATCGCTTTTTGGGTAGTTTAGTATTCATAAATATTAGGTTTTAATATAGTTTTATCTATTTATATGCTTAATTATGTTGTTATTTTATTTTAATGTTTGATGTTATAATATAAAAATCTATAGTTTATTAGATGTATTTTGTCATATTATGTTAGGTTTGTTGTATTATTTCATGTTATAAAAAAAACAAAACTAATGTTTGTTTTACTTTGTTGTTTTTATGTTCAAGTCCGAGTAGCCCTCATCAAAGCCCACATGTTGCAGCTCAACTACAAGCCTACCCGAGCTTCAACATGCACTCCATGCAGCCCCCTTATTTGGTGTAGCCCGAGCCTTGATGATGCATACAGCCCGACCACTACACAACCAACCCACTCCATGCAGCCCCCCTTGATGATGCATGCAGCCCGGCCACTACACAACCAGCCTACTCCATGTATCCCCCCTCAAAGTGCATCAACCCTTTACTTCAATTGAGCGGCCCACTACATGGAGCAGCCCGACCACTCTTGGTGCAGTCTACATGGAGCAGCCCGACCACTCTTGGTGTAGTCTACATGGAGCAGCCCGGCCACTCTTGGTGCAGCCGACATGGAGCAGCCCGGCCCCTCCTTAATTGATCCAGCCCGAGCTCTCTTCTTGGTGCAGCCCGGCCTCCTCCCCACTTCAAAGATAAAATAGCCCACTTCAAGGATGAAGCAGCCCAAGCTCCTCTTAAAGCCCAAAACTGTGAGCATGCACCTTGCCACCTTGGCATGGCCGGCTCCCTCTCTCCTTTTCATCAATTCCTTTTTCACATTTCTCTCCCCACGCATGCATGCACCTTGCCACCTTGGCATGGCCGGCCACCCCCCTCTCTCTCTTTCATTTAATCCACGTTCATCCCCCTCTCTATTTTACATTTTCCACTCTAATTTCCATAAAGTCCATGCATTGAACCCACCTCTCTCTCTCCACCTCATTAAATATCATGCATGTATTCTCTCCACTTCATTAAATGTCATGCATGAACTTCTCTCCCTTTACATGGCCGGCCACCCTCCTCTTTCATCCCCCTTGTTTATTTTATTTTCTCTTTTCATTCTCATTTAAGGCCATGCAATGAATCTCATCCTCTCCCCCTCCCTTCATTAAATGAAATGCATGCACCCTCTCCCCATACACATGGCCGGCCACCCCCCTTGCCTCCTCCTCTTCATTCCCATCTAGAATCTTCCCTCCTCATCTATAAAAAGCATCATGGTCTCATGCTTTAAGAGTTAGATTTTGGAGAGAGCAAGTGGAGAGTACAAGTCAAGAGAGCTTTTGTTGTAATTTTATTTCTTAGTTTACCTTGTTGCAATCTTATTTCCTTTAAGCAATTTAGTATTGTTTTGTCTTAGCATTGTGTACTCTTTCGTTTAGTATCAATAAAAATGAAATTTTCTTCTCTTTACATTGTTATATCCTTTTCCAATATGCTTGGCTAATATTCTCTTAGCCTTCGATCGTGAGGATCCATAAAATGAGATGAGGGTTTCTTTTATTTCATAGTTTTATTTTTGCTTAATTTTAATCGATCTTTTTGATTTTTATTTTGTCGACTCCGTATTTTCGGTATACGGTAGTGGGCTTGGGATCTCATATTTAAGTAGCCGAGAGGCTCATGAATGTGAAAGATCACTCAAACAAGGAAGGAGTTGAACGTAACCTTAGAGATAGGATGACGTAAATCTTCCGGATTGGAGTCAAATCCAATAGTGCGGGTCACCTCGATAATGCGGCTTTAGGCCTTTTTGACTTGAAAGAGATTTCGGTCAAAACATCTATAAGTCAGGGGATTTAATTCTCTAGCGAGATTATTTCCTAATTTTGGATCCGTCGCGATCGATTATGATTTGAAAATTTAAAACTATGTCTTTTCATCCCTCTCATTTCATTTTATGGTGAATCTTCGATCGAATGCTAGCTTTTTATTATAAAGTTTTTCGTCTAAAAAATTATCTTTCGTTTTAGTTTAAAAATTCTCAAAACCAATTTTCTTTCGGTAGGATAATAGTTCAAGCGTGAGTAGCAGTATTTGACAACCCCGTGTTTAAATACGACCTTGATACTACAATTTGACAGGTACACTTACCTGTTCGGGTTTTAGCCCATCAAGTTTTTGGCGCCGTTGCCGGGGACGTTTTTTCGTCAATATTAAGAAAGCGCTTACGCTATTACTTCTGCAAAAATCAAAAAAAAAATTTTCCTTTCTCTTTTTCTTCTTCAAGTTTTTTTTTA
This sequence comes from Platanthera guangdongensis, assembly GCA_039583875.1. NCBI lineage: Eukaryota > Viridiplantae > Streptophyta > Magnoliopsida > Asparagales > Orchidaceae > Platanthera > Platanthera guangdongensis. Next base: position 115,555,436 of record CM077157.1, on the reverse strand, counting down.
TTTCCCTTCTTCTCTTTTTCTTTCCTCCACTCTCCTTTTAATTTTCTTAGTGCATGACCCGCACGAATCCGTCCCTACTTATTGATTTGGCCCAAGAAATCGAATGCTCCTTTCGGAGAAACTTACGATTCAGTGGTTCCACTTCTCAAACAGCGGTTGAGGATTCCGACGGTGATTGTAACTTCAACTCCGAAATGGGAGACCCTAACCCAGCGTTTGCCCAGCAAAGGACGATGTCCGATTATGCTCGGCCCAACCTGGAGGGTACAAAAACAAGTATTTTTCGACCTGCAATTGCGAAAAATAACTTCGAGCTTAAGCCTAGCATCATACAAATGGTGCAGCAATATGTACAGTTCAACGGATTACAAGATGAAGATCCGAACTTGCATATTGTCAATTTTCTTGAAATCTGTGACACCTTCAAAATAAATGGTATCTCAGATGATGATATTAGGCTAAGACTCTTCCCCTTCTCTTTAAGGACAAAAGCCAAGCAGTGGTTGAGTTCTCTTCCAAGAGGATCAATCACTACTTGGAACATTTTAGTCGATAAATTTCATGCTAGATATTTCCCTCCCGCTAAAACTGCTAAGTTAAGAAATGATATAACTTCTTATTCTCAAATTGCTTCTGAGACCCTCTATGACACTTGGGAGAGGTTCAAAGAACTTTTGAGAAAATGCCCTCATCATGCTCTGCCTGTATGGTTACAGGTTCAGACATTTTATAATGGGCTAAATTAAGAGACTAAGCAAATGATAGATGCCGCTTCTGCTGGTTCTTTGGACCGCAAAACTCGGGAAACCTCTCTTGAGCTTATCGAGGACATGGCGATGAACACCTACCAGTGGAACTCGTCTAGGACTCGCCCAAATAAATCTGCAGGTATCTACGAAGTGGACTCTGTTTCGCAACTGGCGCTGCAAGTGGAAATGCTGAACAAGAAGATTTCAGAGATGACTGCTTCCTTCACCGCTCAGGTATATGAAAATGCAAATGCTGCTGCTGCCGAGCAGGTGGATTATCTGTGGAACATACCCAGGCCTGCTCAAAATAATACTTCGAACTTTTCTGCTTTTTCTGCTTTTTCTGCTCCGCCTAGTTTTAATTATTTTTCAAACTCATATCACCCTGGATGGCGTAACCATCCAAATTTTTCTTGTAGTAATCCCGCGAATGCCGCACGTCCACTGCACGATTTGACTCCACCACCACCACCACCACAACAAAATCAACATTTTCAAAAACCTTCCTCTTTGGAGGAAATACTTTCAAAATACATAAGCACCAATGAAGCGACCATTAGAAATCTAACAGGCTCAATGAAAAATTTAGAGAATACGGTGGGTCAATTAGCAAAGATGGTTTCTGAGAGGCCACCTGGGACTCTTCCCTCAAATACCAAGCCAAACCCAAGGGAGCATGCGAAAGTGATTTCCCTTCGGAGCAGCAAGGTAATTCACGAGCCCACCATAAGGGAAGAGCCAAAGGTGATTGCCTCTCCTACTGCTACACGAATTAGTGACGAAGAAATAACTGATAAAAAATTTGGAAAAGAAAACTCTATTTCTGAAAATGAACAAGAAACATCTATTTTGGAAAAAGAAAAAGATGGTTTTAAAAATAATGATCTCGATATTTTAAAAGAATTTCCACCACCTCCCTACCCCGCTAAGCTTAGGAAAGATAAGCTAGATGATCAATACCAATGCTTTATTGAAATGTTTAAACAAATTCATATCGATTTGCCATTTCATGAAGCAATTAGCCAAATGCCAAAATACGCCAAATATCTTAAGGACCTGTTAACGAACAAAAAGAAATTAGAAAATTTATCTCATGTTACGTTAAATGAAGAATGCTCGGCGGTCATAAAAAATTCCAATCTTCCTACAAAGATAAATGATCCGGGTAGTTTTTCGATTCCTTGCGTTTTTGGTGATCTTTTTGTAAAGCACGCGCTAGCGGATTTAGGTGCGAGCATCAACTTGATGTCTTTTTCATTGTTTAAAAAGCTAGGATTGGGCACTCTCAGCCCGACGCGTATGAGCATTCTATTGGCTGGTCGATCGATTAAGTATCTGTTAGGTATCGTTGAGGATGTGCTAGTGAAGGTCGACAAATTCATCTTCCTGGTGGATTTTGTCATTCTTGATATTGAAGAAGACATCGAGGTCCCCCTTATCCTTGGTCGTCCCTTCCTAGCCACCTCTCGTGCGGTCATCGATGTAAGTAACGGAAAACTTTTGCTTCGTGTGGGAGATGATGAGGTGACGTTTTCAATAAATCAATCCATGAAAAATTCTTTAGAAAATGACGACTCATGTTTCTTCCTTGATGTTTTAAATGAAGACGCCTCTCTTTCTCTTTCAAATGTTTCTTCCAATGATTTTTCTTCCTCTTTTTCTGATTTTTTTTGCAAATGTTTTTGAAGACACGGTTATGTCCGTGCAAGCCAACTTTGCAAATGAACCGGTGTTTAGACAAAAAAATTATGAAAATATTGTCTTTGAAAATGAAAAGGTTTTAAAGAATTCTTACGATGAACCACCCAACTTAGAACTAAAACTCCTTCCCGAACATCTCAAATACGCCTTTCTTGAACAAAATTCTAAATTGCCCGTTATAATCTCGGCTTTGCTTTCTCTATCTGAAAACGATCAATTGATCGAACTACTACAAAAGCATCGCCGAGATATAGCGTGGCAAATTTCTGATATTCCTGGCATAAGCCCCTCCTTTTGCACCCACAAAATATTTTTTGAAAATAATTCTAAGGATGTAGTCCAACCTCAACGTCGTCTTAATCCTACTATGAAAGAGGTTGTGAAGGGCGAGGTTCTTAAGTTATTAGATGCGGGGATAATCTATCTTATTTCCGATAGTAAGTGGGTAAGTCTGGTTCAGGATGTACCTAAGAAGGGTGGGATCACGGTAGTAACAAATGAAAATAATGATTTAATTCCAACTAGGACGATAACGAGATGGAGGATGTGCATCGATTACCGTAAATTAAATGATGCCACTCGTAAAGATCACTTCCCCCTTCCATTTATCGATCAAATTTTAGAATGCTTATCCGGGCATAGTTTTTATTATTTTCTCGACGGTCTTTCAGGATACTTCCAAATCCCTATCGCACCCGAGCACCAAGAGAAGACAACATTCACTTGCCCTTTCGGAACATTTGCCTACCGTAGGATGCCTTTCGGGCTATGCAATGCACCAGCTACCTTTCAGCGGTACATGCTGGTCATTTTCGATAAATATGTAGAAAACATTATGGAAGTGTTTATGGACGACTTCTCGGTTTTTGGCGACTCGTTTGAGTTATGTTTAAAGAATTTAGGAAAAGTCTTAAAACGTTGCAAAGAAACAAATTTAGTTTTAAATTGGGAAAAGTGCCACTTTATGGTACGTGAAGGCTTAGTCCTTGGCCACAAAATTTCCGCTAAGGGAATTGAAGTGGACAAGGCAAAAATCGAAGTAATTGAAAAGTTACCACCGCCTACGAATATTAAAGCGATAAGAAGTTTTTTAGGGCATGCAGGTTTTTATCGAAGATTTATCTAAGGACTTTTCAAAAATTACTAAGCCTCTCACCCACCTTCTCGATAAAGACGCTCCTTTTAATTTTGATGATTCCTGTTTAGCGGCGTTCGACTTAATTAAATCCAAACTTATAAATGCTCCGATTATGATCGCCCCAGTTTGGGATTTACCTTTTGAAATTATGTGCGACGCAAGTAGTTTTGTGGTCGGTGCGGTACTAGGACAACGTATAGCTAAGAATATCCACCCAATCTATTACGCTAGCAAAACGCTTAATTCATCGCAAGAAAATTACACTACAACTGAAAAGGAACTCTTAGCTATCATTTTTGCTTTTGATAAATTCCGACCCTATATCACTCTTTCTAAGGTTATCGTATTTACGGATCATTCCGCTTTGAAGTACCTCCTTTCTAAAACAGATGCCAAGCCGCATCTTATTTGTTGGATCCTATTACTTCAAGAATTCGACTTGGAGATCCGGGATAAGAAAGGAGCGGAAAATTTAGCGGCTGATCATCTTTCACGCCTAGAAAATCCTGAAATTGATATTTTTGATGAAAATTTACCTATTGATTCTTTTCCGGATGAAAAAAATTTTAAACGTTTCTTCTTCTACCCCATGGTTTGCCAATTTGGCCAATAATCTGGTGGCCTGTGTGCTCCCAAAAGAATACTCCTCTCAGCAAAAGAAGAAATTCTTTTCTGAGTTGAAGTATTATTTTTGGGAGGATCCATTTCTATTTCGCATTTGGGCGGACCAGGTGGTAAGAAGATGTGTCTCCCGGGAAGAAGGTCAGCAATTTTTAAAACATGTTCATGAAGGTCCGACTGGCGGGCACTTTCAAGCAAACCACACCGCACACAAAGTACTTAGTGCTGGCTTCTATTGGCCAAGCATATTTAAAGGTGCACAAATCTTTGTGGGCGGGTGCGATCGGTGCCAGCGGACTGGAAACATCTCTAATAAAAATGAAATCGAGCAACATTATTTTCTCGAATGCGAAGTTTTTGATTTGTGGGGCATACACTTTGTCAGCCCATTTCCCTCAAGTTTCGGAAATAAATACATTTTAGTCGCCGTAGATTACGTCTCTAGGTGGGCGGAGGCCCAAGCTTTGCCAAGTAATGACGCTCGCGTAGTCATAAATTTCTTTAAAAAATTATTTTCTCATTTTGGCTTTCCTCGCGCGATCATTAGTGATAGGGGGAGCCACTTTTGTAACGCCCAACTAGCTAAGGTTTTAACTAAATATGGCGTTACGCATAAATTATCCACCGCTTATCACCCACAAACTAACGGTCAGGTCGAGGTAGTCAATCGAGAACTAAGAGAATTTTGGAAAAAATCGTTTCTACTTCTCGTAAAGATTGGTCCTTAAAATTAGACGATGCTCTTTGGGCCTATCGGACAGCGTACAAGACCGCCATCGGTTGTACTCCTTTCCGATTGGTATATGGAAAATCATGTCATCTTCCAGTAGAAGTAGAACACCGAGCGTATTGGGCGATAAAATTTTTTAATTTCGATCCGCACTCAGTCGGCGAGCATAGGAAAAATCAATTGAATGAACTCGATGAATGGAGAGCGTACGCTTACGAAAATAACAAGCTATATAAAGAACGCACGAAACTTTATCACCATAAGAACCTGCGCCACCCTAAAATGTTTAAATCAGGCGATCAGGTTCTTCTTTTTAATTCGCATTTACGTCTCTTCCCTGGAAAACTGAAATCTCGTTGGTCTGGACCTTTTACGGTCAAACAGGTTTTTCCTTATAGCACTGTGCTCTTCTCGCACCCGGATAAGGGTGATTTTAAATTAAATGGCCATCGCTTAAAGTTATATTTTTCAAATGATTATGTATCTCCTACTGCGGAACAACTTTTATTTCTATCGTAATGTTTTCTTTCATGCAACTTTCTTTTATGTTGGACATTTCGTTTTATTCTAAGACTTTTCTTAATATTATTCGAACTTTAAATTATTGTAATAAAGAACAATCTTGGGCACCTGCCCACGAACTCTATTTTTCTTCTACTTTTATTTTGCTCTTACTTCCGGAGGCCGACAAAGCAAGTTCGTGATCGCCGCTCCAACGTTGCTGATTTCAAGATAGATCAAGTCAAGTCTGCTGATGATCAAGTGATGTCAAGCGCAAGCATGGGGAGCGACATCCGCCTTCATCCCACAAACCCGGGGAAGTCCTGTTCTTTTTATTACATTTACTTTCTGGCTATTTCTCTCCTTCTCAGTCTCCTTCTCGTTTTTCTTTTTGTTTATTTCATTGAGGACAATGAAAAATCTAAGTTTGGGGGCGGGTTTAGTTAGTTTCTCTTTTTCCTTTTTCTTTCAAAAAAAATTTTCTAAAAACAAATTGCATAGTTTTGTTAAGCTTCTTTAGTATTGCTTTTATTTTAGCCTTTTCAAAAATCAAAAAAAGAAAAAAAATCTATAAAAAAAGAAAAATCCAAAACAACTACTAAAATCTATTTGAAAAACAAAATTTAAAATTATTTCCATCTTTATTTTTATGTTTCTTCTAGTGATGTGTAGGCCCGTGCGGTTCCTTAGTTCTATTTAGATTTTTTTGAAACAGTTTCCTAAATTTATCAGTTTAACATAGCTTAGTTTTACTAGTTTCTTTTTCTTAAATATAGGCATCCATTTTTTACGTTATAAGTTAGCAATTTGTAGTTATGTCTTTTTATTCGGTTAGTTGCTTACTAATGTTTGCTAGGTAATATTAGTTCTCTTTCATTTGTGGGGTAGTCTTTCTTGGTATCTTGAACTTGTCCCTAGCGACTCTCGAAATATTTGTGTCGTTTTTGCGTACTTTAGAAATGATTTAGGCCACCCTTTGACTAGTTTGAGCTTTTCTTGCGCACCAACAAATTTACCATTGCAAAACAATTTTTGGGCCTTTTTCCATGTTTCTTTGTTTTTAGTTCCACCTTTCATTTCATCATTTCACCAAAGCCAAAATGTCTTTCCGATTTCACACTAAACTTTGAGCTTAAATATCTTTTTTGTGAAGGGTTATATCTTTGAAATGAAAAGGAGTGTTTAAAGCTTATATTTGGAGCTTTCCTTAAAAAGTTATTAAAGAAGAAAAATTATTACTATAAAAAAATGTGTGAAATCAATCAAAAAGAAAAAAAATGAAGTTTATTTGTGGCCAATTTATGAAAAGAAAAAAAGTTCATGGCCTTTGTTTGTTAGTTTGAATTGGAAAATGATGTACTTGCCATTTCTCATTTCTCTTCATATTTTTATTTTTGAGCTCAACCTTGGTTTAGTGTTTAAGCCCTCATGTTTATCCTTGTTTTCATTTCCTAATCATTTATCTAAGCCAAGTTTTAATGCCTACTAGAAGTCCTATTAATCTTTAGAACGTAAATTCACGTAGTGGAGAGAGTGTGAACGGACAAGCCTATGGCCACCATCATTGATGGATTTCTTTGGAGGTTATCTTGAGGTGATTTAGGGTTAATTGTTATTCTAGCAACCTAGTAGTTCGTTAATGCGCCGTTTATTTAGAATTTCTACTTTTGTTTCTCTTATTTTCATTAATTTTGGATGCTTTGTTTTAAGATTTTGAAATGTGTAAATTTTCTTTATGTTCTAATGATACTTTTAGGTCTCTACTTTCAAGTTTTCTATTGTGCACTTCTCACCCCACTAGTTGTTGACATAGGAATTAGGATAGTTTAATTTTTCATGTTTTGTTTTTCTTAATTATGCAACCTAAATCTTCTTTGTTTACTTTTCCCTAGTTTTCAATTCTATTTGCTTGGGGGCAAGCAAATACTCTAGCATGGGGGAATTTGATTACTAACTTTAGTCATCGCTTTTTGGGTAGTTTAGTATTCATAAATATTAGGTTTTAATATAGTTTTATCTATTTATATGCTTAATTATGTTGTTATTTTATTTTAATGTTTGATGTTATAATATAAAAATCTATAGTTTATTAGATGTATTTTTGTCATATTATGTTAGGTTTGTTGTATTATTTCATGTTATAAAAAAAACTAATGTTTGTTTTGCTTTGTTGTTTGTAGGTTCAAGTCCGAGTAGCCCTCATGAAAGCCCACATGTTGCAGCCCAACTACAAGCCTACCCAAGCTTCAACATGCACTCCATGCAGTCCCCTTATTTGGTGTAGCCCGAGCCTTGATGATGCATGCAGCCCGGCCACTACACAACCAGCCCACTCCATGCAGCCCCCCTTGATGATGCATGCCGCCCGGCCACTACACAACCAGCCCACTCCATGCAGCCCCCTTGATGATGCATGCATCCCGGCCACTATACAACCAGCCCACTCCATGCAGCCCCCCTCAAAGTGCAGCAGCCCTTTACTTCAATTGAGCAGCCCACTACATGGAGCAGCCCGGCCACTCTTGGTGTAGTCTACATGGAGCAGCCCGGCCACTCTTGGTGCAGCCTACATGGAGCAGCCCGGCCCCTCCTTCATTGATCTAGCCCGAGCTCTCTTCTTGGTGTAGCCCGGCCTCCTCCCCACTTCAAAGATAAAATAGCCCACTTCAAGGATGAAGCAGCCCAAGCTCCTCTTCAAGCCCAAAACCGTGAGCATGCACCTTGCCACCTTGGCATGGCCGACTCCCTCTCTCCTTTTCATCAATTCCTTTTTCACATTTCCCTCCCCACACATGCATGCACCTTGCCATCTTGGCATGGCCGCCCCCCCCCCCCCCCTCTCTCTTTCATTTAATCCACATCCACCCCCCCTCTCTATTTTACATTTTCCACTCTAATTTCCATAAAGTCCATGCATTGAACCCACCTCTCTCTCTCCACCTCATTAAATATCATGCATGTATTCTCTCCACTTCATTAAAGGTCATGCATGAACTTCTCTCCCTTTACATGGCCGGCCACCCTCCTCTTTCATCCCCCTTGTTTATTTTATTTTCTCTTTTCATTCTCATTTAAGGCCATGCAATGAATCTCATCCTCTCCCCCTCCCTTCATTAAATGAAATACATGCACCCTCTCCCCATACACATGGCCGGCCACCCCCCTTGCCTCCTCCTCTTCATTCCCATCTAGAATCTTCCCTCCTCATCTATAAAAGGCACCATGGTCTCATGCTTTAAGAGTTAGATTTTGGAGAGAGCAAGTGGCGAGTACAAGTCAAGAGAGCTTTTGTTGTAATTTTATTTCTTAGTTTACCTTGTTGCAATCTTATTTCGTTTAAGCAATTTAGTATTGTTTTGTCTTAGCATTGTGTACTCTTTCGTTTAGTATCAATAAAAATGAAACTTTCTTCTCTTTACATTGTTATTTCCTTTTCCAATATGCGTAGCTAATCTTCTCTTAGCCTTCAATCGTGAGGATCCATAAAATGAGATGAGGGTTTCTTTTATTTCATACTTTTATTTTTGCTTAATTTTACTCGATCCTTCTTTGATTTTTATTTTGTCGACTCCGTATTTCTGGTATACGGTAGTAGGCTTTGGATATCATATTTAAGTAGCCGAGAGGCTCATGAATGTGAAAGATCACTCAAAGAAGGAAGGAGTTGAACGCAACCCTAGAGATAGGATGACGTAAATCTTCCGGATTGGAGTCAAATCCAATAGTGCGGGTCACCTCGATAATGCGGCTTTAGGCCTTTTTGACTTAAAAGAGATTTAGGTCAAAACGTCTATAAGTCAGGGGATTTAATTCTCTAGCGAGATTATTTCCTAATTTCGGATCCGTCACGGTCGAGTATGATTTGCAAATTTAAAACTATGCCTTTTCATCCCTTTGATTTCATTTTATGGTGAATCTTCGATCGAATGCTAGCTTTTTATTATAAAGTTTTTCGTCTAAACAATTATCTTTCGTTTTAGTTTAAAAATTCTCAAAACCCATTTTCTTTCGGTAGGATAATAGTTCAAGCATGAGTAGCAGTATTTGACAACCCCGTGTTTAAATATGACCTTGATACTACAATTCGACAGGTACACTTGCCTGTTCGGGTTTTAGCCCATCAGAACTCCATACACAAAAAAGTAAAGTTTCTAAAGAATATAGTTCTGCTCTCTGCTCAATGACCTTGGAACTCAGCTCGACGAACTGAAGTCATCTGGTCGACGAACTCAGCAACTCAGCTCGACGAACTGTGAACTCAGCTCGATGATTTCTGTTATCAGTTCGACGAATCCAGACTTAGTTATTTTCCATCCTTCTGTCCCCCTCTTACTGCAATAATTCCTGAGTAATTAATGCTCAAATATTCTCTAGAATATAACCGTTAGACAGAGCATTGATCATGGTCTTCTCCACGATTATTGCCTGCCATTTTTCCATGGGACAGTTGGGGAAATAATTCAATGTCGTTTATTCTCAAGGCTGTCAGCATTGATTGTAGAGGATTTCAAAATTTCAAAAGACCATTTTGATAGGAAATATAAAAGAGAGATTTTCTCTCTTCTTTCGGTAAGAAAGAAAGATAGATAGAACAAGATACACAATACAGAGAGATGACAAATACAGAAAATAGTCAGTCTGAAACAAGAGATTCATTGCTATCTGTCAACACAGAATTCTGACAGAACAAAAAGCCATATTCCTAAAGCTCATCAACTATCTGAAGAAGAAGAACACCTAATCAAAATCAAGAGTCTTCTGTCTTCAGCACTCCAGGATACTTCAAAGGACAACTACATTACTATCTGTTAAAGAAGTTCCTGAACAGTTGCTGATCAAGGATGTACTACTGAAGGCCTATCACCCTGCAGCAAGGCTTCTTCTACCTGAACCATTCTATATCTCAGGGGGAGCATGTGCTAAAATCAAATATCCACCAGTCTTCTCAGTTCTATATTGAGAGAGAGAAGACACAATCATCTCTCACCCCCCACTGTATAAAGGGTTATAACTCCCTTCAAAAGTTATTCCTGGTTGCAAGTCACCTGATCAGAAGATTTGAGGATTGGTTTTTGAGCACCTGATCAAAAGCTCATTGGTGTCAGGCACCTGATCAAAAATCTGAGTGGATTCCTAACATGGTGGTAGAAGAGTGGATGTACCCAAGTTTAGGGGAACCACTATAAATTCTTGTGTTCTCTGGATTGCTCTTTTCTTTTGTTTTTGTGTTGTGGCTGTTTGTTAGGATTGCTGTTTTAATTTTGTTCCTGCACTAGATTAAATCAGAAGAAAATTTTATGAACCCTGAATACTCTATTCAACCCCCCTCTAGAGTATTCCAGATCTAACAGCTCACTTTCACGATCTTCATGCAAACCAAGCCGTAAGTGATCCTCGTGCAAACTAAGCCACATACGAACCTCGTAAAAACTAAGACACAGCGATCCTTATGTAAACTAAGCAGCGAGCAATCCTCGTGGAAAATCAGTAAGCCTGTGCATGCGGTTTGAATACAAAAACTATTCACCGAACCTGCCTTTCTATGCCACGACATCGTCAGGACCTGCCCCCCTCACGATTAAGTCACGAGCGATTCTCATGCAAACTAAACCGCGATCGATCCTCATGCAAACTAAGTAGCGAGCGATCCTCGTGCAAACTAAGCCACAAGTCAGTCGCGGACCAACTTAGCCGCAATCACAACCCATGCAAAGCAATGCCACAAGTCAAATGCATAAGCATCATTTGTTCAAAAAGAAGAAAAAGAAAATCATCATCGCAACAACAAACAAATACATGCACAAATACGCTGATCATAATCGCCAACCAATAAAGGCAACATACTAGATATCAGACTAAGAAAAAAAATAAAAATGCAAACACGCAAATACAAAAACATAATGCCACTACACGTCAGCCGCATCAACATCAGAACACTTATCGCCAGACATATCATCAAAACTATAGCCAGATATGTCGCATCTCAAGCTCCTACCAACAAGACGAAAAGCCTTCGAGACTCCACGGCTAAGCGCCAATTCACGAACATCCTCCATCTGAGGCTCCACCTCCTTGGTCCATATCTCATCACGAACCTCCTCGCTAATCATGCAACTATCCCGCATATAATCTAAAGACTCCATGTACTCCGCAAGTTCGGCGATCTTCATCTCTAACATGCGGCTATCAGAATATAACATCTCCACTTGGGCCTTTGTTGCATGGAGCTCTATCCCTAAACGGGAAGAATCCTTCGGGCCACGCTTCAGCATCTGCGCGGTTCTCTCCACCAGAGATTTCTCTACCTCCAAGGACACCCAAGTCTCCTCAAATTCTGCCTTCAGCTCAGACCCAATCCGGCAAAATCGGGAAATGTCCCGATCATGATCATACCTCAAAGTAGCAAGTGAGCTCATCGCCATCCAAAATTTCTCTTAAAGGTCCAAGTACCCATCCTTCAAGCTCACATAGTGATTATTCCAAGTAACAACAATCTGGGCCTGAGCCTCAATCTATACAAAAGAAAGAAAAAAAGTTCAGCACGACAAAAATAACACTAAAAAGAAACATTCCACAAAAGCAGATGCACTTAGCACATCACTAATTGCCTTTAGAGAAGAAGACATTCGTAGAGCAACCACCTCCATAGGGGAAGCCCCTGGGGGGGGGGGGGGGGGCAGAACATCGGAACACCTGTACCTCAAGATTAGACCCGCCTCGACCATCATAAGGAGCAATCTTACCCTGAGAAATAAGGCAAGACACCGTTTCAACGTCACCACAAGGGGTTGTAGTAGACTTCCTCTTCCGACCACAACCTGAAGATGCCTCAGTAGTCCGCCCAGGATCTGAAGAAATACTGCACCACAACAAGTGTTTCTCTTCCACAAACAAGGAAATGCCAAACAGGCAATTTGCCAGCTCGCGGGGTTCTGAAAATCTCAGCATTGGGGAAAACTATTGGGCTTCACTATACAACAGATCATATGTGTAAAGTGGAATAAGGAACAAGAAAACCCAAAAAAAATACAGATTTTGCGATAAACTTTGAACAAGAAGTAACATAGCTGTTAATAAAATTATACTTTTGAGGGATTGAGTAACTACTCAACCAAGGTTCTCAGAATAAGTCTGACGAACACTAGCGGTCGGAGTTCCGAGCATAAAATTATCTTCACGCCTTTATGAATGTCCACATGAGCAAGGAGAACCCTTAAACTCTTGTCACACAAGATCTAGGTTTGAAGAAGGTATTGGTGTGTTGATTTCACTATCAACACGAAAAGGCAAGTGTACCTATCGAATTGTAATACCAAGATCGTATTTAAACTCGGGGCTGTCAAGTACTGCTACTCAGGCTTCTACTATTATCTTACTGAAAGATTGTTGGGTCTTTGTGAATTTTAAAATTAATACTAAAGAAAATTTTTGAAACAAAAACTTATGATAAAAAGCTAGCATTCGATCAATGATTCACCATGAAATGAGACGAGAAGGAAAAATATAGATTTAAATTTGCAAATTAACCTCGACCGTGACGGATCCGATATTAGGAAGTAATCTTGCTAGAGCATTAAATCCCCTAACTTATAGACGTTTTGACCGAAATCTCTTTACAAGTCAAAATGTCCTAAAGTCACATTACCAAAGTGACCCGCACTATTGGATTTTACTCCAATCCGGGTGGATTTACGTCATCCTATCTCTAGGGTTGCGATCAGCTCCTTCCTTCTTTGAGTGGTCTTTCAAATCAACGAGTCTCTCGACTTTTATGAAATGAGATCAAATTCCCTACTACCGTATACCGGAAATATGGAGTCAACACGAGAAAAATCAAAGAAGGATCGAGAATAATTTTGACAAAAATAAAACTAAGAAGTAAAAGGAAATCTCATCTCATTTCATGGATCCTCATGATCGAACGCTAATGGAAAATTAGCTACGCATGGTTGAAAAGGAAACAAAAATAAGATGAAGAAAATAATTTTTCATTGATAATAGAAAGAGGAGTACAAAAATATAAAAGGGACAAGATTATGCTACCAAAAAAAGATTACACTAAATAGAAAATGGTTACACTAATAGAAAAGAACTTAACAACAACAAGTAAGAAACATAAAAGAACTCTCTCTTGAACTAGCTATCTCACTTGCTCTCCAAAATCCCACCATCCTCAAAGCATGAGACATAGGTTGCTTTTATAGGAGAGGAGGAAGATTCTAGAAAGTGGTGGAAATGAAGGGGGAGAAGGATGTGGCTGGCCCTACATGTATGAGGAGGCGCATGAATGTCATTAATGGGGGAGAGAGGGGAGGCTACATGCATGCATTTTCATTTAGGAAAATAAAAAAGAATAAAATAAATAAGGGGGGGTGGATGGGTTTAAATGAGAATGAGAGAAGGGGAAAGAGGTGTGAATGAGAAATAAATAAGAGAGAGGGGGTGAGTGGGGAGATGTATGAGGAATAAAGAAGATAGAGGAGAGGAGTGGTTCATTGTATGTAATTTATGGAAATGAAAGTGGAAAATATAAAATAGAGAGGGGGGTGAATGTAGAATTATGAAGGGGGGAAAAGAGGGGGCCGGCCATGCATGAGCTTCATAATGTGGGCCGAAATATTGTTTGTGGGCTGCATGGGCTGCTCGGGTTTGGGCTTGGAGAGTAGCTCGGGCTGCTTCATGTTGGTGAGCTCGGCTTGCCATGGTGGGCTGCACTTGGACTGCATCAAAGGCCTTGAACCTACAAATAAAACAAAACAAATAAACAAAATGTTAGATATATTTTATAACATAACACAATATAAGTTATTAAAAATAAAACTAACCATAATAACATAATAATAGTTATATTTCATAACGAAACACAACTACAAATAGAACATAAAATTAAACATAAAAAAAGCATAAAACACATAATTGAAATAGGAATTAATATATTATAAAAAAACATTAAAACATGAAATAAAAACATAACAATCATAAAATATAAATAAACTTATGCATTTTGCATACTAAACTACCCTCAAAAATGATGACTAAAAGTAGTCATCAAATACCCCCATGCTTAGGCTTTTGCTATTCCAGAGCAAAAATATGAGAAATATTTATAAAACATTTATAAAATTTTAAATTTAACTAAAAATTTATTTACACCAAAGTCAAGCCAAAAATAAAATTTAGGGATTTACGAATTAAGTCCTAAATTGTGGAATTAAAGTGAAAGAGAGAAATATTTAGCCAAAAATTCTCTAATAAATTAACTAGCACTCAAAATTCAGTAAATTGCAAACAAGGTTAGATTAAAATTATAAAAACCATAACTTAAAAGAAACTTAAGGAAGAATGCAACCTACTACTTATGCTCTCCCAATATTTTAATTTAAAATCTAAGAATATAATATTGGCTAAGGGGTTTGGGGAGGAAATCAACATGAAGAGGTCTTTGATTGGAGGTGATCATCATTATTGTTTTTCACACCCCACCAAAAATTTTTAAATAAAAAATATATGTAATACCAGAAAATGATAGACTAACATCCTATCACTTCCCACGACATATATGAACTTTTAATTCCTGTCTTCATCTGGGTTGCATATGTTTACCAGAGAATAAGGAACTAACATGTACAACCCCATATTCGCTGAGCCCAGACAAGGAGGAACAATGGTCACAGGAGGGTTAGCCAAAGTGGTCCCGCCCTAAGGAGGATCTCGCCCACAGAAGGCGGAAACGCTCTCGCCGGATGCTATAAAAGAGAAACCATGGGCCGAGAGCGCCAAGCGCGGACTGCGCGGAAGTGCTCTCGCCCAAACCAAGCCTCAATCCCGAAGAAGTTCTCGCTTGCGCTGGGCGAGAACGTTCGCGCCACGCCCTGGGCCGAAAGGTCTCGGCACCAGCTCTCGCCGAGTGGGGCCCAGGGTCTTTGGAAGAATGTCTTGATTGCCCTCAGGAGAAATTACTTCAGTACCCTCAGAAAAACAGCGGGATTTGGCTATTGGCAGACCAAACAGGGGCTTTTCAGTAAATTCAGGACAGCAAAATGCTATAAATAGACCCATAAGGGCTCCTTAGAAAGCAAGCTATCATCGTCTCCCAAATTCCAGTGCTTTCTGAGGAGCTCCTAGCCCAGCTTTGGCTTTGGAGGGGAAGCTCTCAGAGATCTTCCGGGTGTGAGGTGGGACCTCCCTGCTGAGGCTTTTGGGTCAGTCTTAGGTCCTTAGAATCCAGCCAAGGGGTGAGACTTGAGAGAAGTAGGTTTTGGCTGCACCCCTTTTTCTTCGAACTTCAGTTGGGGTCATATTTGGCTTCAACAGTTCTGGTGCGGTGAGCGTGGAAGGCAGCCGATTCAAGAAAGCCTTAAGTTTTGTCCCATGGCAGGAGGGGAAGGAGAAGGGTCAGGTTCTGGAGGCTCCCCCACCCGGGGAGAGGAAACGACGAAGAGGATGCTGGATGAGTTCAGGCGAGAGGTTCTGCAGACGATCAGCTTGGCCTTCTCGGCGAGAGGCGAGTGGGCCACCCCTCAGGTCCCTATAGAAGAGGTTCCGCTCTTGGGCGAGAACGCCCCAGGGCAGCGCCCAGGAAAGGAGGTCCCGGGCGAGGCTGGCGAGAGAAATATGGCGGCGCGGGAGCTATTCCCAGGCCAGAGCCAGCGCCCGGGCAAGGAGGCATTAACAGAGCCAGGCGAGAAGGAGGCGGCGGTACGGGAACTCTTCCCAGGGCACGGTCTCGCGGATCGAGCGAGCCAGCCGAGGCCGCGAGACGTGCCTTCTCGCCAGGTAGGAGGCGAGAGCCCATTTAGCGAGCTCATCATCTCGGCTCCGGTACCGGAGGGGTTCCGGGAGCCCGACATGTCCTACTACTCAGGGAAGGATGACCCGGTGCAGCACGTACAGTGGTTTGAAGACGTTGTGTCAATAAGACAGATGACGGATGCCTTCAAGTGTCGGCTGTTCGCCATCACGTTGAAAGAGAAGGCTCGGGACTGGTTCCACCAGTTGCCAGCAAGGTCAATATACTATTTTAAAGATCTGCGGAGAAGTTTCCTGTTAAGATTCTCAACCTCAAAGAAGCGGAAGAAGGAAGCGGAGTGTCTGTTTGCGGTGAGGCAGAGGCCAGATGAGACGTTGGGTCACTATGTCGACCGGTTTCAGGAGGAGATCCTTCTGGTCCAGGAGGTTCCAGGGTACGCACTGATGCTGGCCTTCACCCTGGGGCTGAGACCGGGATTTTTTAGCATGGAATTGAAGAGGATGCCCCCCCTCTCCTTTAAGGAGCTCATGGAGAGGGCGGCAAAGGAGATTGATTTCGAGAGAGCAAACCCAGCATTCGCCAGGAAGTTGGCCAAGCTAGCAGAGGATGACGGGAAGGAACCAGCAGCGGGAAGACAGAAGGAGTCGAGAGAGCAGAAGGAGCTGAGGGAAAAAAGGAGAAGGGAGGAGCCCCGAAGGTTTGGGCAGCAGCAGGGTTGGGGGACCCGGGATCCAGTCAACCGGTTGGGTTGGAGGCCCCAGGAGGGTCGCCCCCAAGGCCTAGGAGAAGGCTATCGGGGGAGAGATAACCTGCGGGAGCCCCGGAGGTTCGATCGACCGGCATGGAGGCAGGAGCCGAGGGATCGTCCCCACCACCGCAGGAGGCAATGGAAGTAGGAAGAGGGAGAGGAGCAGCCAGGGGAGCTCGAGGAGGAAGAAGAGGAAGGGGAGACGGAAGAAGGGGCGGGGAGGCGTTGCTCTTTTGTGACTTCCACCAGGAGGAGGGTCACGCGACGGCCACCTGCCCAGAGTTCTTAGAGCTGAGGGAGGCCAGAGGAGCAGGGAGGCAGGATCCACCGATGAGGATAGTGGAGGTGCAGCAGGGCGAATCGGAGGACAGGTGCGAAGACCGGGTGGATGTAGGGACCCGGGGAGGAATCGGGGTGATTCATGGAGGAGTGGGGATTGAGGCAACCCGTAAGGGGAGTCTTCAAACCATGTACCGGAGAGGGGTGGCCTCAACCTCCCAGGTTCCTCCACCAGAAGAAAAGATTACTTTCTCATTAGCGGACATGCCAGACTATGAAGATCCATTCTGTGACGCCCTGGTGATCCAGATGGCGGTGGAGAACTATACCGTTTCAAGGATACTGGTAGATAACGGGAGCTCGGTTAATGTCATCTTCAAGAAAGCTTTTGATGAGATGAGGGTTGAAGGAAAGAGGGTCTTGGCATCGGATGGACCTCTGTTCGGGTTCTCCGGGGAGAGGAAGGAGGTAGAAGGAGGAGTAGGGTTACACGTAAGGTTGGGGGGCGTATCACGGAACTGCAGGTTCGTGATCGTGGACGCCCCGAGCAGCTATAATGCCATCTTTGGGCGTCCCCTCATCAGCGCCTTTCGCTGCGTCCCCTCCTCGTTCCATCAGTGCCTCAAGTTCAATAATGGGGGGGTGCAGGTCAGGTTCAGAGGAGACCCGAAGGTGGCAAGGCAATGTTACGTTACGGCAGTCAACACCATTTCGTGGATGGCGGAGGCGGAAGAGTTGGAAATAGAGATGGCGGCCCTAGAGGAAGTTGTGGAGGAAGAGGAGATGGTTCTTGAGGAGGTAAGGAAGGAAGCTGGAGAGGAAGCCGGAGAGGAAGAGACAGAGAAGATGCGAGGGGATGTGCAGGTGATACGGAGGAGCGATGGGCAGGAAAGCCCGGAAAGGGCAGTGGAAGTAGAAGAGCAGGCGGCGGGAGAAGTCGAGGGAGAGGTCCCAGGAGGTTTAGGAGCCGAGCAGCAGCAGCAGAGGGGGATAGAAGCGATGGAGATTGAGGAGGAAAAAGGAGAGCTGGAGCTGGAGGAAGAGGCAAGAACCGGTTGGGAGCAGTCGCGGCTGGAACCGGCTGAAGAAGTGGTGGAGATGGAGGTCTTCACCGAAGCAGGAGAGGTGCAAAGGGTGCGGGTCAGCGGGGGGTTGAGTATCGAGGCCCGGGAGCAGGTGCGAGCTTGCATTCAAAGCAACGTTGACGTCTTCGCTTGGAGCGCGGTGGACATGCCGGGCATCGACGCCGATGTAGCTTGCCACCGCCTGAACCTGGATCCCCGCGCCCGCCCCATCCGTTAGAAGATGAGAGCCATAGCTACAAAGCTGGAGGAGCCCATTCGCGAGGAGGTCAAGAAGCTCCTGGAGGCGGGCTTCATCTCAGAGATCCAGTATCCAGGCTGGATCTCCAATATGGTAATGGTGAAGAAGGGATGTGGTAAATGGAGGATGTGTGTTGACTTTTCTTTGTTGAATAAATCATGCCCCAAGGATTGCTATCCCCTGCCTCGGATCGACGCGCTGGTTGATTCAGCCGTCGGTTTTTCTGTCATGAGTTTTTTAGATGCTTTTTCAGGTTATCACCAGATCCGGATGCACCCTCCTGACACCAAGGATGTTTCTTTCATCACGAGGGATGGATGCTTCAGTTACAAGATGATGCCCTTTGGGTTAAAGAACGCAGGGGCTACCTATCAGCGCATGATGGATCGGGTCTTCCGGGACCAGAGGGGAAGGAACTTGGAGGTCTACGTTGACGACCTAATGATCAAAAGCAAGAGCATAGTTTCACACCTGCAAGACCTCGAGGAAACATTCGCCACCCTGAGAAGGTTTAAAATGAGGCTGAATCCCTTGAAGTGTGTCTTCGGGGCAAGCCGCGGGAAGTTCCTCGGGCATCTCCTGACTCCGGAAGGAGTGGAACCCAACCCGGACAAAGTCAAGGCCATCCTGGATTTGGAGTCACCTCGCGACGTCAAGGAGGTCCAGCGCTTGACAGGCAAGCTGGCTGGGCTAAGCAGGTTCCTCTCCCGGGCAGGAGACAAGTGTTCTTCATTCTTTAAAGTGCTGCGGGGGAATCAAAGGTTCAAATGGACGGCCGAGTGCGAAGAGGCCTTCCAAGGGCTGAAAATACAACTCTCTCTGGCTCCCCTCCTTCAGAGCCCAAAGGGTGGGGAGGACCTGACCTTGTACCTCGGAGTAGGGGCGGAGGCGGTGAGCTCCGTCCTAGTAAGGGAAGAAGGTAAGAAGCAGCTTCCCATCTATTACGTCAGTCGGATATTGAAAAAAGCAGAGCTTCGCTACCCTATCCTGGAAAAGCTCGCTTATGCCTTGGTCATCTCGGCCAGAAAGCTCCGGCCGTACTTTCAAGCGCATTCGATTAAGGTGGTGACCGACCACCCTCTTCGCAAGGTCTTCGAAGGAGTGGAGCACTCGGGGAGGCTGGCTAAGTGGTCCATTGAGCTAAGCGAGTTCGACATCTCCTTTGTACCAAGGCTGTCCATCAAGGCACAGGCAGTGGCGGACTTTCTAGCAGACTACGTTGTTGAGGTCGGGGGGGGGGAAGAGCAGCAACCGCAAGAAGCATGGAAGTTAATGGTTGATGGGGCCTCAGGAAGGCACTCCCTAGGGGCAGGGGTGGTGTTGACAAGTCCCCAGGGGGTAACCATAGAGCAAGCAGTCATTTTACATTTCCCAGTGACCAACAATCAAGCAGAGTATGAGGCCGTTATTGCTGGCCTTCGCCTGGCAAAGGAGCTGGGGATTCAGGAGGTGGAAGTTGTCACTGATTCAAAGGTAGTGACATCGCAGATCCGGGGAGAGTTTGAAGCTCGGGAACCCACCCTCATCAGATACCTCTCCAAGGTAAGGGCAATCATCGGAGGATTCCGGTCTTTCTCAATTCAACATGTTCCAAGGGAAGAAAGTGTAGCCGCCGATCGACTGGCCAAGTTTGGGCCTCAGGTAGGAGGGACCTTGACGGAGCTGTTCCGACCAGCTATCGAGGAAGGAGAGTTGATGCTTGTGGATCGGCAACCCTCGTGGGTAGATCCATTTGTGGCCTTCCTAACCACCGGTGAACTTCCTGAGGGAACCAAGGTGGGGAGAAGCTTCAAGCGTAAGGCGGCTCACTACTTGATGATGGAGGGAGGACTGCATCGCAAAATGTTGTCAGGGCTTCTAGCCAGATGTGCAACCGAAGAAGAAATCCCGAAGATTTTAAGGGAAGTGCATTCGGGCGAGTGCGGCAGCCACTCGGGAGGAAGGACGCTGGAGGCCAGGGTGGTCAGACAGGGCTACTTCTGGCCCACCCTAAGGAAGGATGCCATGGAGTTTGCAAGGAGGTGTCAAAAATGTCAACTCTACGCCCCACTCCAACTCTTGGCAGCTCAAAGACTACGGAGTATCACGGCACCATGGCCATTTGCCATCTGGGGAATGGACTTAGTTGGGCCCTTTCCTCCGGCTAGTGGGCAGAGGAGGTTCCTCTTGGTCATGGTTGATTATTTCTCAAAGTGGCTAGAGGTCAAAGCCTTGGCCAAGATCACCTCGCAGGTCATAAGGAATTTCATCTGGGGGGAAATCATTTGTAGGCATGGATTGCCCCAAGCAATAGTGACCGATAATGGCCCCCAGTTTGCCAGCGAGGAGTTCATCAGCTTCTGCGCTCAACTCGGGATAGATCTCCGGTTTGCCTCCGTCCATCACCCTCGGAGTAACGGTCAAGTGGAAGCAGCAAACAAAATCATTGTAAATCTACTAAAGAAGAAGGTGGAAAACTTGAAGGGAAATTGGGTGGAATAGCTCCCATCGGTCCTGTGGGCACTACGAACGACTCCGAACACGGCCACCGGAGAGACCCCCTTCAAGCTCTCTCATGGGTGTGAAGCCGTCCTACCGGTGGAGTTTGAGGTCCGGTCCCCGCGAGTCACAGCCGCGGGCGAAGGAGACGAGGCATGGAGGGTGGAGAACGAGGAGGGGCAGCGCCTCTCGTTAGATATGGTGGAGGAACTGCGAGATGTGGCAGCTATCAGGCAAGAAGAGATCAAGCGACGGATGGCCAAGCATTTTGATAAGCATGTCAGGATCAAACAGTTTGCTAAGGGGGATCTGGTGTTGAGAAAGGTCGACGCGGCGGGAAGATCGGCTCCCGTAGGTAAGCTCCACCCGAACTGGGAAGGTCCATACATTGTAAAGGAAGTCCTCGGAACAGGGGGATACTACCTCCAGGACGTGGAGGGAAGAGCCCTAAGCCACACTTGGAGTGGTGATGATCTAAAGCGCTTCTACCCCTGAAGGGAGAAGGATGTAATCATGTATCTCAAAAATGAACTTGTTATATTATACCGATTGATTCTCCTTTAACTAGTGTCGAATTTTTCATGGCATAACATAGTTGAATGTTTTGTGACACCCCGAGCTCGGCTCGGCCCCAGATAGACCCGCTGCGCAGGCTCTCATCTAGCTGGCAGGTCCGAAGGCTCGCCTGTGGGGGATAGGTTTGGTTGGTTTGAGATCTTCATCGGCACCCCGAGCCCAGCTCAGCCCCAGGTAGACCCGCTGCGCAGGCTCTCATCTAGCTGGCAGGTCCGAAGGCTCGCCTGTGGGGGATAGGTTTGGTTGGTTTGAGATCTTCATCGGCACCCCGAGCTCGGCTCGGCCCCAAGTAGACCCGCTACGCAGGCTCTCATCTAGCTGGCAGGTCCGAAGGCTCGCCTGTGGGGGATAGGTTTGGTTGGTTTGAGATCTTCATTGGCACCCCGAGCCCGGCTCGGCCCCAGGTAGACCCGCTGCACAGGCTCTCATCTAGCTGGCAGGTCTGAAGGCTCGCCTGTGGGGGATAGGTTTGGTTGGTTTGAGATCTTCATCGGCACCCCGAGCTCGGCTCGGCCCCAGGTAGACCCGCTGCGCAGGCTCTCATCTAGCTGGCAGGTCCGAAGGCTCGCCTGTGGGGGATAGGTTTGGTTGGTTTGAGATCTTCATCGGCACCCCGAGCTCGGCTCGGCCCCAGGTAGACCCGCTGCGCAGGCTCTCATCTAGCTGGCAGGTCTGAAGGCTCGCCTGTGGGGGATAGGTTTGGTTGGTTTGAGATCTTCATCGGCACCCCGAGCCCGGCTCGGC
This sequence comes from Platanthera guangdongensis, assembly GCA_039583875.1. Classification (NCBI taxonomy): domain Eukaryota; kingdom Viridiplantae; phylum Streptophyta; class Magnoliopsida; order Asparagales; family Orchidaceae; genus Platanthera; species Platanthera guangdongensis. The sequence continues at coordinate 115,533,098 of CM077157.1, read as the reverse complement.
CCCAGGTAGACCCGCTGCGCAGGCTCTCATCTAGCTGGCAGGTCCGAAGGCTCGCCTATGGGGGATAGGTTTGGTTGGTTTGAGATCTTCATCGGCACCCCGAGCTCGGCTCGGCCCCAGGTAGACCCGCTGCGCAGGCTCTCATCTAGCTGGCAGGTCCGAAGGCTCACCTGTGGGGGATAGGTTTGGTTGGTTTGAGATCTTCATCGGCACCCCGAGCCCAGCTCGGCCCCAGGTAGACCCGCTGCGCAGGCTCTCATCTAGCTGGCAGGTCCGAAGGCTCGCCTGTGGGGGATAGGTTTGGTCTGGTTGGCTTGGTTAGTGTAAGGCAGGAAGCACGTTGGGAATACCAAATGAAAAGTGAAAATGAAGAAATAGATCTCGGCAGAGATGGATCTCGGCAGAGATAGATTTCGGCAGAGATAGATCTCGGCAAGGACAGGTCTCGGCAGAGATAGATCGCGGCAGGAGAATCCCCCTCAAAGGGATCTCAAGGTGGGGAGGCTTTCGCCAAAAAGGTTCCTCTCAGAGTTCTCGAACAAATAGGCGAGATCGTTATACGATGCGCTAGTGGGGACTCGCGCAGTCTAGAGGGGACGGTCCCGTCCTAAGGATTCAAGAATCACGCTTCCGGCTGGCCGGTTACCGCGGGTTCTTGCTGATTCATCGCTAAGGATTTCCTAAGAAGGCCAAGGGCCTTGGTGGAAGCCTACGCCGAAAGCGTTCAACCACGACAATTACATCAAACACATTCGCAAATAACAAGAAATGTTCGCAAGAAAAGCATTTACATTAATAATACAATGTGTGGGTACAAAATGATAGCGGCTCGCGCTTTACAGAGAGGTGAAGAACAGAAACGAGAAGGGGACCCTCAACGGGACAAACTGTACCCCTCGGAAGTCTCGCTGGAGCTCCCGCTGGAGCTTCCGCCGGAGCTCCCCCCGGAGGTCTCGCCACCCTGCTGCGGGGGACTTTGAGACATCCGAGGGAGGAGTATCGGGGGCGCCCAGGGGCTTTGGAATGGGCTCGAAGAGCCATGGGACAAGTTGTGGAGCGGTAATGTCTTTGCCCCTCCCGTCCCAGCAGTTGATGTCGCGCAGTGTCTCCAGTGTCAACTTTACGGTGGCTTGCGCGTTCCCCTGGAGTATCTTGTCGATGTCATAAGCCGAGTAATACTGGCTCTTCAATCTCTCGTCCAGCGGAGGGGCTGCACTCGCCTCGAGGCGTGCGATCTGCTCTCGCAGGAGAACGTTGTCATATCGGGCCTGAGACAGCTCCTCGCGAAGTGCGGCCTGAGCGGAATCCTGAACAGCGGAAGGTTAGCATCAGAGAAAGGTTAGGATTGCGAGAATAAATGATTATGAAAGGTCTCGCTTACCCCTTCCGCTTGGCGCGAGGATAACAGTTGCTGGGTCTCGGCCAGCTCCTTGGCCAGAGAGGCCGCCTGGGCCACCGCATCGTCCCTGGCCTTGAACATGTCTTGGAAGTTGCGGTCTATCGTAATGCTCCGCCGGGCGCACATGTGCGCAAGCTCCAGCCCACGCATTAAAGCGCGAGTGGAGTCGTACGCCAACAGCCGGGTCGACATCCTGTCGTAGACGCTAGCGTCCTCCCGGCTGTAGAGACCATAGCCTAAGGCGAAAGCTTCGCCGGTGACCTCGTCTCGCTCCGCCCAGCTCGGCAAGAGGGACGAGACCGTGACCTTGTTGGCGTCAGGGTCCCGTTGCAGCAGTGGCTTGTTCTCCGCGTCCAGGCACCTCACGCCGAGACCAAAGTTACGATGACCCCGCGGCACCTCGTCAGACAGGGGTTGGCCGGAGGTCCCGGCGGCCGCACCCTCGCTCTCGGCGGCGCCAAGGGTCCGAGGGTTCTCGGCAGGAGTCCCGGGGCCGCCCCTGGTGGCCGCAATCCTTCTTACTGCCTCCAGGACCTCCTCGAAGGAGCGGCCGGCGGGGAGAGGTTGGACGGGCGGTACAACAACAGCCTTGCCCTTCTCGATATCCGTGGTCTTGGGCCTCTTGATTGGCTGAGGTGCGGAAGCACCCGGCTTTCGCTTCACAACACCGCTTGAGGGGGGAAGGCCCGGCTCTTTTCGGCAGGCTTGCGCGGCGGATTTCGCAAGAGCCAGCGGGTCCTTAGGAGGTTGGCTCTCTCTGGCGCGAGCCTCGTCGAAAGGCTGGCGGAGAGGGATCTCGCGCTCTCCTGCAAAAACAATAGCGATCAATTCCAACCTTGAAAAAAGCAAGAAGGCAAATACGGGCGAGATCTTACCTTCTCCCGGAAGTACAGGATGAAGAGAATCGACGTCTCGCCGGAGGTAGAGGACGTCGAAATCCTTGGTTCCGAAGAACTCAAGGAGGGCGCTCTCGCGGGAGCCCAAGGACGGAGGCTTGTAGGCGGCATCCTCGTATTGGATGGGGGCGAGGGGTACGTTCCCGAAGTCGCCGGAAACGTAGATGAACGTCTCGCCCCAGTGATGGTGCTTGTTGGCGAGACCGATCGTTTTCAGCAGTTGCCCAGAGAAGAACACCACGCCTCCCTTCGCGCGAAAAGTAAATAACTTGCGGAAAATCGGCAAGCTAAACTCAATCCTCTCCGACCGCATATAGCATATGAAGTCCATGAGAATCGCCACGGAGTTAGGGTTCAGCTGCGCGGGAACCACCCCGTAGTACCGGAGAGCCTGCCGCATCTCAGGCCACAGCGGAAGGCGGAAGCCCGCCTCGAAGTGTTCGATAGGGATGGCGAGTTCCCCCTCCCCTGCAGTGTTGACTTTGTCATGACTGCCCGGGGGCCGCGCGACGAAGCCAGCGGGAACATGCTGGGTCTTGATCAGATTGAACTCGTCCAGAGTGAGAGTACAGGAAGGGAAGAGATGCTTTTGGAAGGCTTCCGCGCAGTTGGATCGTCCTTCACCACCGCCCGGCATCGCAATAGGGTTTGAAGGCGAGACCAACGGGGAGAAGGCGAGAGCGAGAACGGGGCGAGAATGGAAGTGGAAGACAGAAACGGGCGAGAGCTTTGCGAAGATCGCGAGAACAACAGCAAAGAGGAGAGAGACTGGAATCAGAGGAATGAATGTGGTAGGTGAGCCTCCTATTTATAGAAAATCGTGGTAATGATGGCTGTTTTCAGAAAGGCGGCGAGGGTACAGCCGCCGCGTCCTAGGTCAGCGGCGCTTCGTTTTTCCCGCCCAAATCTGACAGCGACCGATTAAGCAGCTGGCGCTAACGTTGTGAAATGTCATATGGCCGGTAAGGTAGGCGGAAGCAAGGTGGCTCTCGCCACCCCAAAGGCCTGGGAAGGTAACTCATACGCATACAAAAATATTACAGACAGAGCTATTGCTCTCGCTGAGCGGGAACGCGATAAAATAATAAGCGAATAAAGTGCGGGAACATTAGTTACAACTCCAAGCGAAAAACAAATAAGGGTACATTAGAGAAGGGAAGGCCAGGGGAAGAGGAGGGGAGGTCTCGCGCTTCAGTACGGCTCCCAGCGCCATTTCCCTTGCTCCCAACGCCACTTGCCTCGGTCTCGCAGCTTGGTCCGGGGGGGCGCCTGCGGGTTGAAGTAGGATGACAGAACACTGCATCCCAGGTCAACCCGGCGAGACAGATCCCGGATTCTCTCGATGCATCTCTCAGGTGAGGACCCGGCGGTAGCTCCCCCGGGCCGATCCATCTCGCTTAGAAGGAAGTCTCGCTCCATGGACTCCAGCCTCTTCTCCACTGACTGGCGAAACTCTCGGGCCGCAAGGTCGCGGACCCGATCTCGCCGGATGAGTTTCGACAGAATGGAGGCAACCTTCTTCCCTCATCTTTTCGCGCTCCCGGCACCGGTCAGGATCTCCTCCATCTCGTCAGATGAAGGGAAGGGAGAGCTCTCGCCGTCTTCTCCCTCTCTTTCTTCTTCTTCTTCCTCTACCTCAGCGCCAGGCCGCGAGTCCATGTCCCCTGTCGAAAGAATCCCCATTTTAGCGGAAGCTGAAGGATAGCAGCGATAAAATTGCCGTATACCTTCAGAGTGACGAGGCCCCCCGGTCGACGGCAGGCGAGAAGGCCCAGCCCCCCCCCCCCCCCCCCCCCCTCAGCTCCAAAGAGGAGGTGGATTGGCTTTCCTTTGCCGGGGGGGTAAACTTTGCGGATGGTGATCCCGGCCTGATCGAGAGCAGGGGAGCGGGTCTCCTCAGCCGCTGGAGGGCTAGCGTCTAGCGGTGGCGCAGGGATCTCGGCATTCTTTCCTCTCGCCGGTAGGGAGGAATCAACCGCATGAGCAGACTGATTCGCAGTTCTCGCCCCACCATCCCGGGTGGCGAGATCTGGAGGTGCGGAAACTGACGCTGCGAGGAATCAGGTCAGCATTTAAAAAATACCAGGCGAAGGCAAGAAGGGAACCTTTACCAGCGGTGTTCAGGTCTGGTGGAGGAGGCGCCTCGGGAACCTGTGGTTTATCATCGTGATGGCTAGAGGGTGGATCCAAACGTTCTCGCGGGGACGCGGCAGCGTCAGGAACCGTCTCCTGCGAGAGGTATCAAGTTAAACAATTGAGCAACTGGTTGTTAATTGGTATATCAAGCTTACCTTCCGCGGCGAGGTGCCGTCCGCACAACTAGGGGTCGGGGTGGGCGGGCTCCTGTTCTCGCGGGATAGGTCCCGCTGAACCACCTTCGCCTTCTTCTTCTTCTTCTTAGGTAGAGAAGGCTCAGCAAATGACGACTGTCTCGCTAGCCATGGGGCGACCAGGGCACTGTTAGCCCTAGCTCGCGCCTGCGCCGCGTTAATGCGATCCTGCAAATCCTGCGGAAGCGGTTTATCGACACGCTTGGAAGGCATAGCGAGGGAGATGGCGAGAGCTCAGGGGGAGAATGACGGCTCGAGGGAAGTGTTATGACCATCTATCAGCACTCATATTTATAGGCGTCGTACGGCCCACCGAAAGATTCCCTGACGTTGACACGTGCTCATCGAATATTTTGGGTTGAACATGTCTTTTCGAGCGCGGCGCTAGCTCAAAAAGAGCGGGGATTGTGTACAACCCCATATTCGCTGAGTCCAGACAAGGAGGAACAATGGTCACAGGAGGGTTAGCCAAAGTGGTCCCGCCCTAAGGAGGATCTCGCCCACAGAAGGCGGAAACGCTCTCGCCGGATGCTATAAAAGAGAAACCATGGGCCGAGAGCGCCAAGCGCGGACTGCGCGGAAGCGCTCTCGCCCAAACCAAGCCTCAATCCCGAAGAAGTTCTCGCTTGCGCTGGGCGAGAACGTTCGCGCCACGCCCTGGGCCGAAAGGTCTCGGCACCAGCTCTCGCCGAGTGGGGCCCAGGGTCTTTGGAAGAATGTCCTGATTGCCCTCAGGAGAAATTACTTCAGTACCCTCAGAAAAACAGCGGGTTTTGGCTATTGGCAGACCAAGCAGGGGCTTTTCAGTAAATTCAGGACAGCAAAATGCTATAAATAGACCCATAAGGGCTCCTTAGAAAGCAAGCTATCATCGTCTCCCAAATTCCAGTGCTTTCTGAGGAGCTCCAAGCCCAGCTTTGGCTTTGGAGGGGAAGCTCTCAGAGATCTTCCGGGTGTGAGGTGGGACCTCCCTGCTGAGGCTTTTGGGTCAGTCTTAGGTCCTTAGAATCCAGCCAAGGGGTGAGACTTGAGAGAAGTAGGTTTTGGCTGCACCCCTTTTTCTTCGAACTTCAGTTGGGGTCATATTTGGCTTCAACATAACATCTCCTTATTCCCATGACATATGATCTAACAATAAAAAGAAAAAGAAAAGTGTTAAACAAAATTTTTGAAAATAAACTTAAAAAACTAGAGAGCAACTACTAGTAGATTGAGATTTCCTAAGAATCTAAAAGCATGAGGTAACAATAATTACAATCCAAAATTGTTAAGCAAAATTACTACAAAATTGAAACTATTTAAAATAAAAGAGAAAAAGTGCTAAATAAATTACTCTAAGCAAATTAAAACCATAAGATAATTCTCAAAACTAAATCACTAAATATTAGATTTAACTAAACATGATGAAACAAAAGATTAGCAAATCAAAAATAGTAAAAATGCTTATAAATAAACTCAAACAAAATTTCTAAAAACAACAAAAAGACTAAGCAAGTGGTTTATTATATTTTTGGATTTTTCTAAGATTTTTCATTTTTTTAAAAAAAATTTTGAAATCTGATTTTTTGGAACTTTTGATTTTTTAGGTTTTGCTTTTTCTAGTTTTTTTGGATTTTTGATAAAGCTAAAGTACTTAAAAACAAACATTTTTTTGAAAAACTTAAAAAGAAAGGAGATTTTTTTTAGGTTTTTTGGAAAAAGAGAAATTAAAAAGAAAAGAAAAAGAAAAAGAGCGAAGCCCTCCCCCAGGCTTAAACTTTGCATTGTCCTCAATGAAAAATAAAAACAAGAGAGAAAAAGGAAGAAGAAAATTGGGGGGGGGGATGCAATAAAGTAAATACTTAAAAAGAAAACGACTTCCCCGGATTCGTAAGGCCGAATGCAGATGTCGCTCCCCCATGCTTGAGCTGGACACCGACGCAGACCTAAGGAAGAGAGGAAAGGATGGAGGCAAACGAACCGCCAGAGGTTTTATTCCTGCAAAACACAATAAGCAAATAAAAAGAAAAAGAAATAACAGAAAGGATAAGCAAGGGGTGCCTCCCAAGAGCGCTCTTTGTTTAACGTCGTCTGAGCCCGACGCTATTGGTTAGTTAAATGGAAAATAAAAACTAAAGTGAAGAGGTAACTCACTAAGTATGCGCTTAGGAGAGTACATCAAAAAAGAGAAAAAAATGAAGAATCGCACCGACATGGGGTGGAATCTTCAATTGAATGACACCCGAAAATGAACGGACGGAGTTATAGAAGAACTCTGTCGTATGTAAAATGGGAAAGAAGGGGTCATCAAAAGAAGAAGAAGAAAAAGAAGAGGAAATAGAAAGATGAATAAAAGAAGTAGAAAAAGAAATTTCATAAACAGAAATTTCACAAGGAGAAGAAGGGACTTGTGAAATTTCGGGAGAAGGAGGGGTAGAAAGAATGAAAGAAGAATTATCTAAAATAGAAGAAGAAGATTCACTAAAAATAGAAAAATTTGGAACAGTTGAAATTGGAAGCAAAATGAAATCACAAACGTCTTTAGAAAAAGAAAGAGAATGATGAGACGTCTCGTAATCCTCAAAAGGTAAGAAGCACGCTGGAGTATCCATAGGGGTGTCATCCAAAGGAGGAAGGAAACAATCTGGAATATCCAAATAGTTAACCTCCTTGAGAGGAAAAAGACAAGCCGGGATATCTGGTGACTCATTACACGATGAAATTGGAGGAGATGGAGAAGAAGACGAAGAAAACGAAGCGGCCTCACGAGAAAAATAATCGATAATGGTCTTGAAATACAAATTAATATTATCAAGAGAAGTTTGCAATTCAAAATACCCATTATCGATTGAATTAAAATTTAGAGGCACGGCGCTTTGCGGGGCAAAATCATGCGAAAAATAATACGAGTTCCCCACCTCCAAGTAGGATAAAAATTGGAGTATGGGTCAAATTGGCCACTTTGACCTGCTCCAAAAAAATTGAAATCGAAAGAGGGAGGGGTTCCCGAAAGACATTAAGAATTAAAGTGGTCAGGCGACCCGCAAAAATTACAAAAAACGCTAAAAGTAGACGATTCCATAAAAAAACTGTTACCAAAAAGAAAGAGAAAATTAATTTCTTTTGATTTTTTTGCAGAAGTAATAGCGTAAGCATTTTCTTAATATTGACGAAAAAGCTTCCCCGGCAACGGCGCCAAAAACTTGGCGTGTTGATTTCACTATCAACACGAAAAGGTAAGTGTACCTATCGAATTATAGTACCAAGGTCGTATTTCAACTCGGGGCTGTCAAGTACTGCTACTCACGCTTCTACTATTATCTTACCGAAAGATTGTTGGGTCTTTGTGAATTTTAAAATTAATACTAAAGTTAATTTTTGAAACGAAAACTTATGATAAAAAGCTAGCATTCGATCAATGATTAACCATGAAATGAGAAGAGAAGGAAAAATATAGATTTAAATTTGCAAATTAACCTCGACCGTGACGGATCCAATATTAGGAAGTAATCTCGCTAGAGCATTAAATCCCCCAACTTATAAACGTTTTGACCGAAATATCTTTACAAGTCAAAATGGCCTAAAGTCGCATTACCGAAGTGACCCACACTATTGGATTTGACTCCAATCCGGAGGATTTAGGTCATCCTATCTCTATGGTTGCGATCAACTCCTTTCTTCTTTGAATGATCTTTCAAATCAATGAGTCTCTCAACTTCTATGAAATGAGATCAAATTCCCTACTACCGTAAACCGGAAATACGGAGTCGACACGAGAAAAATCAAAGAAGGATCGAGAATAATTTTGAAAAAAATAAAACTAAGAAGTAAAAGGAAATCTCATCTCATTTCATGGATCCTCATGATCGAACGCTAACATAAAATTAGCTACGCATGGTTGAAAAGAAAACAAAAATATGATGAAGAAAATAATTTTTCATTGATAATAGAAAGAGGAGTACAAAAATATAAAAGGGACAAGATTATGCTACCAAAAAAAAGATTACACTAAATAGAAAATGGTTACACTAATAGAAAAGAACTTAACAACAACAAGTAAGAAACATAAAAGAACTCTCTCTTGAACTAGCTATCTCACTTGCTCTCCAAAATCCCACCATCCTCAAAGCATGAGACATGGGTTGCTTTTATAGGAGAGGAGGAAGATTCTAGAAAGTGGTGGAAATGAAGGGGGAGAAGGATGTGGCCGGCCATGCATGTATGAGGAGGTGCATGAATGTCATTAATGGGGGAGAGAGGGGAGACTACATGCAAGCATTTTCATTTAGGAAAATAAAAAAAACAAAATAAATAAAAGAGGGGGGTGGATGGGTTTAAATGAGAATGAGAGAAGGGGAAAGAGGTGTGAATGAGAAATAAATAAGAGAGGGGGGGTGAGTGGGGAGATGCATGAGGAATAAAGAAGAGAGAGGAAAGGAGTGGTTCATTGCATGTAATTTATGGAAATGAAAGTGGAAAATATAAAATAGAGAGGGGGTGAATGTAGAATAATGAAGGGGGGAAAAGAGGGGGCTGGCCATGCATGGGCTTCATAATGTGGGCCGAAATATTATTTGTGGGCTGCATGGGCTGCTCGGGTTTGGGCTTGGAGAGTAGCTCGGGCTGCTTCATGTTGGTGAGCTCGGCTTGCCATGGTCTGCTGCACTTGGACTGCATCAAAGGCCTTGAACCTACAAATAAAATAAAACAAATAAACAAAATGTTAGATATATTTTATAACATAACACAATATGAGTTATTAAAAATAAAACTAACCATAATAACATAATAATAGTTATATTTCATAACGAAACACAACTAGACATAGAACATAAAATTAAACATAAAAAAAGCATAAAACACATAATTGAACTAGGAATTAATATATTATAAAAAAAACATTAAAACATGAAATAAAAACATAACAAGCATAAAATATAAATAAACTTAGGCATTTTGCATACTAAACTACCCACAAAAACGATGACTAAAAGTAGTCATCAGGTATGCCCTTAACGTCTCCATGGTTTGCTAGAACCGTTAAAGGAGAGGTGGCAACGACAAAGATGAAGCCTAAGGAAACCCTTTCTCAGCGACAGCAGCAGATCGGTGAGGAGTCGGTTGTAAGAAGTGGGGTTCATGACCTAGGCGAAACAGTTTCGTCGGGGAAGAATAATCGCCGTTCTCGGTCTCGCTCGATTAGGTCAGAAGAATGAGTACTTCATTTCAATTTACCATTTATATCGTATATATATACAAAAGACTGAATCATTGGTACCCGCAGACCACACAAAACAAGACTTAAAAGAATCAAACCGGAGCAATCAGAATTCGTCGAGATTATATGTCGATATTCGACGACTCAAAAAGCCATTCGTTAAAATAACACGTAAATATTCGACGAATCCAGACAGAACAAATCGTCCAAGCATCAAGGTGATATTCGAAAAATACAAGTCTAATTCATCGAAATTGTCAACACGATACTCGACGGATTCAAGATAGATTCGTTGAGTTATCATGATGATACTCAACAAATTCGAACCTATTAGTTGAAACCTTAAGACTATACTCGACGAATTCCCCCTTGGGTTTTCCGACCACTTACCTGATGACCTATATTCACAATGTAGGTCCCGGAAAGAAAAACCTTCAGATCAAGAACATCATAAGCTTGGTTCATCACTCATATCACATATGAGCAAGGTCAACACAAAACTTTCCAACTTCTTCAATGCTCTTATGTGCGACCCCATATGCTAATGTTGCGTTGGCAGTGAGACTACATGTTTGATCACTTTCAGATTGTAATGGTAACACCAACAAAAACTCCCACTCCTTCCCATTTTGGCGATGACAACGATCGGGAGGTGCATTCCACAATTCCGGCAAATCCCAAGAGTTCTTGACATAGCCAAATAAGGTGTTTCCATGACGACAGTCCGTCCGAGTCTCGAAATCAAACCATCCCTTATTGCTATGAATCTCAACACGTTCACCACAATTAGATCGGATGTCACACCAATCTCAGAAACAATCCAAAGAGAGTTTCCTGCCATGTTCACGAAAAAATACAACCATTCCCATATGGCGTACCACTCCCAGTAGAGTAAATTGAGAAATTGGCACACTACAAAACTTTAGAATATCGATCACTTCCACACATTGTGGGAATCATAAACCTGATCTTAAAGAAGTCTCGCAGATCGTCAAGTAATCTAGAGGAGGATTTTGAACCCTCTCCTCGGCACGTGGTATTTTCACTTCAAGGTCAGCAGGTAATGTGAACCTCTTCCTCCAAATTGCAATTTGATCATCGTAAGCGATGAGCGCAGACGCATCGATCTCGCAGTACGTTTCAAACCCTAGCATAAAAATGAAGATCAGACTTAAATAAAATAATTTGCCAAATCCAAATTTCTCTTCCAGTGTCGTGCGCTTGCAGGTGCGTCACGCGCGATAGGGACAAAGACACACCCAGTACTGCGTACAAGCATGCACCAAAGTGCCCGACACACTTGTACAAAGCCGCATGTTATCAAGAGCACGAGCGTAGGCGATCCAGTGGACGCGCACGCGTATGGAGGTGTATGCAGCCAGGTCCGTGCTGGGTCGAGGGTGCATGCTCGCACATGGCCTGGGGCGCACGCACCCTGGGGTACATGCGTCCTGGGGGGCGCGTGCCCGCACGCGGCCTGGGGCGTGCTCAACCGCGCGCAGTCAAGTCCGTACATGACCTTGTGTGTTTGCGCCCGTGCGCGCATTCCCATAGCCATGCTGGCTCGCCTGCTTCCTCCTCAAAGCACGAGCGCTGACATGCCCCCTTTCACACTGGTCGGCCGCTCCTATCTGCGATTGGGTGTAAGTAATGCGATGTCAGCCCTCGTAAATACGCCCCGTCACCACTCTTTTTCTTCCTTCGTATATTCTAACATTTTACCTAAGATTGCAAAACGCCGTCAGTTGTCATCTTTGCTTTTTCGCCGTTTGTCATTGTCCCCTATTTGTTACTTGGATAGTGGTTGTTCCAGGCACATGACTGGGACAAGGAGAAACTTAAAGGAGTACACTGCAGTGAAAGATGGACCCAAGGTTATCTTTGGTTGTTCAGATAGAGGGGTGATTAGAGGCTATGGTAAGATTACCAATGGCACAGTCACCATCACAAAAGTGGCTTATGTTGAAGGGTTGCAACACAACCTCATAAACATAAGCCAACTCTCTGATCTTGGCTATGTTATTGTCTTCCACCAGGATGAGTGCTAGATTAAGAGGTCAAGTGACCAAGAGGTCATCTTGGCAGACACTAGGAGTGGAAATGTTTATTGTTTAAACTTTCTTTTTATAGATATAGACTCTCTTATTTGTCTTGTGGCAAATGAGAAAGTCTCATATTGTGTCTAATGGCACAAGAGGCTAACTCATTTGAATTACAAGACTATTGTTAAGCTCTTTAGTCAAGAGCTAGTTAGGAATGGTCCTAATGTGAAGTGCACCAAGGAGGGCATTTTCTCAGCATGCCAAAAGGGCAAGCAGACCAAAACCTCCTTCAAGCGCATTGGGACCAAAGACTCTGTAAGATGTTTATACCTCTTGCATATGGACTTGTTTGGTCCTATGCCAATTTATAGTCTTGGTAGGAAAGTCTACACCTTTGTGGTGGTTGATGTCTATTCCAAGTATTCTTGGGTATTCCTTCTTAAGAAAAAGAATGAAACCCTTGATGTCTTCATGAAGTTTGTCAAGCAAATTCAGAATGAGTTTTGACAGTACTGTGGTCAAAATCAGAACTGACCATGGAACTAAATTCAAGACTGAAATCATGACCAAGTTCTGTGAAGAGCAAGGGATTCATCAAGGATTTTCTTCTCCAAGAACTACCTAACAAAATTGGATTGTTGAGAGGAAAAATAGGACTCTCATAGAGGGTAGAATGATAGTGTTGAGTGACACATCTCTCCCAGAATATTTCTGGATTGAGGCAGTAAATACTACATGTCATGTCCTCAACAGAGCCTCTATTACCAAAAGACACAAGAAGACTCCCTATGAGATCTTCAAGGGCAAAAAATCAAACCTGGGTTATTTCAGAATCTTTGGTTGTAAGTGCTATGTACTTCACAATGGAATGTCTTATGTGACTAAGTTTGTTGTCAAGTCCTTTCATGGTATTTTTGTTGTGTACAACAATCATAGTAAAGCTTATAGAATCTACAACTTGAAAAGCCAAGTTGTTAAAGAATCTGTACATGTAGTCTTTGATGAGTCTACTATGATTTACAATGAGCTGCCAAACTCCTCTTCTAGTACTGTAGGTACAGAACAGATGATGGACCAGCTAACTATCAAAGAAGCTTCTCCATTAGTCCAAGCTAAAATGATGGAATAGTCATTCCAATAGAAGGACTAAAAGAGTCAAGTGCGGTGGATGAAGATCAGTAAGAAGCTGCCTCTGTAGCTGAAGCTAAAGCAAGATTACCTCTAGCAATCAGGCATCTGAGGGATCATCTAAGACGCCAAATCATTGGTGATGCAAGCAAAGGAGTATTGACCAGGAGCATAAGTATCAACATAACACTATACTCAAGCTTCCTGTCACATGTAGAGCCAAAGAAATTTGAAGAGGCCAACATAGATCAGTTCTGGATTGTTGCTATGCAAGAAGAACTGAACTAGTTTAAGAGATGTAAGGTCTGGAAGCTGGTTCCCAGACCACAAGGACATAATGTTATAAGAGTCGAGTGGATTTACAAAAAAACACTTGATGAAAATGGCATTATAATCAAGAACAAGGCCAAGCAAGTAGCTAAGGGCTACATACAAGAAGAATGTATTGATTTTGATAAAACCTTTGCCCTATAGCAAGATTAGATGCTATCAGACTATTCCTTGCATATGCTGCACACAAGGGATTTAAGGTCTACCAGATGGATGTGAAGTCAGCCTTCTTGAATGGTGACTTAAAGGAAGAAGTCTATGTTGAGCAGCCTCCAGGTTTTGTTGTTCCTAACTCACCTGATTATATTTATAGACTTAGGAAAGCTCTATATGGGTTGAAGTAAGCCACTAAAGCATGGTATGAGACATTATCTAGTTTCCTTATTTAGAACACATTCTCAAGGGGAAGATAGACAAGACCATATTTCTAAGGGAATCTAAGGGTAAGATCATCTTAGTATAAATATATGTTGATGATATTATCTTTTGATCTACTGATGACAACCTTTGCAGGAAGTTTGCCAAACTTATGCAAGGGAAGTTTGAGATGAGCAGAATGGGTGAACTAAAGTTCAAATTGGGTCTCCAAGTTTGAGAGACTGATGATGGCATGTCCATATCCTATTCTAAGTTCACTAGGAAGTTAATCAAGAAGTTTGGTATGGAGAATTCCTACACCATGAAAACTCCCATGCGGTCAAGTATGCCTATAGGAAAAGATGAGGCAGGGAAACCTGTTGATGAAACTTTGTATAGAGGGATAATTGGCTCCCTTCTATATCTAACTGCAAGTAGGCTAGATATCATGTATGCTACATGCATTTGTGCTAGGTATCAGGCTTGCCCTAAAGAATCTCACTACTCTATTGCAAAGAGAATTTTGAGATATCTTAAGGGCACACTAGATCTTGGGCTATGGTACCCTAGCAATGGGGAGTTTTAACTAACAGGCTATTCAGATTCAGATTTTGCAAGCTGTAAAAAGGACAGGAAGATCACTTCTTGTGTAACGACCTAGGGAGGAACCCTAGCGCCTCTCGGCCCACCAGCAGCCCATGGAGGACCCATGGCACTACGGTGGTACAGTTGGAATCTACAAGGCCTGTATGACGTACACTCCAACAAAATCTCTGCACCTATTTCTCAGCAGCAGAAGGTTGTTTGCACGGGGCTTCGAACCCGCAATCCTTGATAAGCAGCCTTCAGTAGTTCTCATCACCAACTGAGCTGAAGTGCTCTTCCTGTCCTCTTTGTAGCCTGCAAAATCTGCATCTGAATAGCCTGTTGGTAAAAACTCCCCATTCCTAGGGTACCATAACCCAAGATCTAGTGTGCCCTTAAGATATCTCAAAATTCTCTTTGCAGTAGAGTAGTGAGATTCTTTAGGGCACTTTTTTGTAATGACCTAGGGATGACCCCTAGAGCCTCCCTGGCCACCAGCAGCCCATGGAGGACCCATGGAGCCACGGTGGTACAGCCGGAATCTACAAGGCCTGTAGGCCTTGTAGATTCCGGCTGTACCACCGTGGCGCCTTTGGTCCTCCTTGGGCTGCTGGTAGGTCGGGCGGCGCTAGGGGTCCTCCCTAGGTCATTACATATGGAACCTGTCAGTTCTTAGGAGGAAGCTAGTATCCTGGAGCTGCAAGAAGTAAACAAGTATTGCAATCTCAACTGTAGAGTCAGAGTACATCTCAGCAGGTAGTTGTCGTGCTTAGTTGCTGTGGATCCAGCATCATCTCCAGGATTATAACCTCCAGATAAATATAAGTCCCTTATATTGTGATTTTACTGGTGCCATATCAATTGCTAGGAATCCTGTCTCATACAGCAGGACTAAGCATATTAAGATAAGATATCATTTCATTAGGGAGCATGTGGAATGTGAAGATATCAACCTTGAGTTTGTCCCAACAGACAAGCAAGTGGCTGACATCTTCACTAAGCCACTAAATGAAGCAAAGTTCAACACCTTCAAGTTTGAATTAGGTATATTTAACCTAGTATAGCTTTGGTGAAAGTTTATAGTTGCCTACCTAAATCACCTAGAGGGGGGTGAATAGGTGAGATGTGCGTCTTTTTGCGGAATAAAAAATTACAAACCAATGCACAAATCTATCTACCAATCAAACACAGATGAGGCAAGATTTATAGTGGTTCCCCAACCTTGGGTACATCCACTTTCCCTCACCGATATAGCAATACACTAGACTCGACTACTCTACTATCTCGGATTGAAAATTAATCCTACCCTCGGAACAACGTTCCTACAAACTCGATCCACAAAACGGATCTACACTCGGAAGATGAAACTTCCTACAATCTCAGAGTTGAAAAACTCCTACACTCGGAGAAAACTTCTCCTACAATAATGAAATAAAATATGTATGAAATAAAAACAATGAATCTTGTCAGATATGCAAGTAATCGGCCAGGAACTTCTTCTAGACTTTTCGACTTTATCAGATAGGTGAAGAAAACCTCGACAAAATTAGATTTGAAACTTCTTGCCTTCACACGATCGATTGAATCAGAAAATACAGAGCTGAGCGAATCTCGATCTAGAGATCCCTCTTGATCTAAATCCTCAAAAGATGAAACCCTAGCCGGTCGGGAATCAACGACGGCGGCGGCAGCGGATTTCGTTTCTTGGAGAGAGAGAGAGGAAACAGAAATTCTTGAGAGCGTACGACTGCAAAACTTCTTAAAATAATCTTCTTTGATAAATTTAGAATTGTTATGGTTTGTCGGTTTAGACAAGACCTTTTATAGGATCAGAAAATATTAGACATAATTGAGTCATTATGAGAGACACGTGGACCAATCATGTCAAAGTTTATGAATAAGACCGTTAGACTGGACTTAACGAATTTTCGGAAAAGTCAAAGTAAAATACTCGAGATATACAAGATTACTCGAGTACATGCAACACTACTCGAGTAGGTAGAAGATGATTACTCGAGTATATACGAAAAACTACTCGAGAGAGTATGAGATGATTACTCGAGTACATGGATTCAACTACTAGAGTAAATAAAAGGAAAAAAGGAAATCAGCTACTCGAGTAATAAAAATAACATACTCGAGTACCTAAGTACTTACATGAGAGGTGGAGTCAATTACTCGAGTAAAAGAAATACTACTCGAGTATATAAGAATGAACTACTCGAGTATAAGAAATATTACTCGAGTAATAGACTTAGAAAATTTCTGGACTGGAAAACAGAACTACTCGAGTATAGAAGTTGAACTACTCGAGACAAATAGAACTACTCGAGTATATGGAGATGACTACTCGAGTAATTCACTTAGAGAAATTTTCTGGAATGGAATTCTGGATTACACGAGTATAAATATTGGACTACTTGAGTAGTAGATGAACTACTCGAGTATATGACTTAGACTACTCGAGTAAGTGAGAACTACACAAGAGTCAGAATTCAACTACTCGAGACAGAAGATAGAACTACTCGAGTATATAAGATGACTACTCGAGTATTTAACTTAGAAAAATTTGAGAAGATAATTTCTGTAAAACCTGAGAGGAGAAAAGAAACTACTCGAGTAGTTGTCTTAACTACTCGAGAGCCATAATTGGACTACTCGGGATATATCTTAAATACTCGAGTAGGAGTATTATTACTCGAGTATGAACTCAGTAACTTACTCGAGTAAGTAAAGAACTACTCAAGTACTTTAGTTAGGAAAATTTTCTTGACAGAATTTTTCTTCTTCTAAGGTGAAATCAGCATCAAGACTTTTCACTTAGTCCTATAGCTTGAATATGAAGTGTATCTCAATAGAGAGGCTACACATGAGTCCACACTTTGGAGCACATAATGAGGGATTACATTGTATGGTCCTGTGTTTGGTGACCTATTGTAGACTGACATTGGTCTACACTTCCCATAAGATTTCCTACAAACACATAACTCAAACCAAGCATCAAATACAACTTAATTCATCTTAGTTCAAGGGTGACTTCATCAAATCTGGGTTAGTGTGTATACAATACCCAACAATCTCCCCCTATTTGTAGAAGTCGGAACCCTTTACACTAAGGTGAATTATGGACATAAAAAGAATGTTATGTATATAAAGCAGTGTAAGCAAGCAAAAGAACTATGAAAATACTGAAGATATTCTTTTACCAATCTCTCCCCCTTTTTGACTTCAACAGATAGCTTGGTAATAGCATCTTCTTTGAAGAGTCCAACTTCTTCACAAATCTTCACCTTGGTTGCTTCAGCTCTTTTGTCCAATTCCTTATTTGAACCTTGAGCCTTCTTGAGAATCCATCTTCTTTAGTCTTCTTTGTTGAGCATCCCAAGTTTTGTTTTGAAGAATGAGAACTTGGTCTCTTCCAGCGCCTTCGTAAAAATGTCTGCAATTTGCCTATCTGTAGAGACATATTGAAGGTCTATGTCCTCATGCTCCACATGCTCCCGGATGAAGTGATACCTTAGCTCTATATGCTTTGTCCGGCTGTGCGAGACTGGTTTGTTGGCTATTGCTATTGCTATTGCGCTGGAAGAGTCGCAAAATAATGGAATCTTTTCAAACTTCATGTTGTAGTCCTCAAACTGATTCTTTATCCAGAGTAACTGTGCATAGCAACTGCCTGCAGAGATGTACTCTGACTCAGCCGTTAAAATTGCCACACAGTTTTATTTCTTGCTACTCCAGGAGATAAGTCTTCTTCCAAAGAATTGACATGTCCCAGAAGTGATTTTCCTGTTGTCTTTTCTCCCTGCAAAATCTGCATCTGAAAAACCTATTAGTTCACTGTCATTACTTCTTGGGTACCATAAGCCAAGATTTGGTGTACCTTTAAGGTATCTCAAAATCCGCTTTGCAGCAGCGTAGTGAGATTCCTTAGAGTTCACCTGAAATCTAGCACAGACACATGTTGAGAACATTATGTCAGGTCTACTTGCAGTAAGGTGGAGCAAGGATCCAATAATGCTTCTGTACTTGGTTTCATTAAAAGGTTTCCCTTTTTCATTCTTGTCCAGAGACATAGTTGAACCCATTGGAGTCCTCATCGAGGTTGCGTTCTCCATTCCGAATTTCTTAAACAGCTCTTTGGTGAACTTGGTCTGTGAGATGAAAATTCCATCTTCAGACTGTTTCACTTGAAGCCCTAAGAAATACTTCAGATCGCCCATACTGCTCATTTCAAACTTCCCTTGCATAAGTTTAGAAAACTTCTTGCAGAGGTTGTCATCAGTAGAGCCAAAAATAATGTCGTCGACATAGATTTGCACAAGCAAAATCTTGCCTTTAATTTCCCTAAAAAATAATGTCTTGTCTATATTTCCCCTTGTGAACTTGTTCTCAAGTAGAAAGCTAGACAGTGTCTCATACCAAGCCCGAGGAGCTTGTTTTAGGCCATATAACGCTTTATGCAGTAAATAAATGTAATCAGGAAAGTTAGAATCAATGAAACCTGGAGGTTGTTCCACATACACCTCTTCCTTTATGTCACCATTAAGGAAGGCAGACTTCACATCCATCTGGTAGACAATGAAGCTTTTGAGTGCAGTATACGTTAGGAATAACCTTATTGCCTCCAGCCTTGCCACTGGAGCGTACGTCTGGTCTATGTCGATTCCTTCTTCTTGACGATAGCCTTTTGTGACATGTCTGTCCTTGTTCTTTACTATCGTTCCATCCTTGTCCATCTTGTTCCTATAGACCCATTTTTTCCCAATGACGTTCTTACCTTTGTGTCTTGGAACAAGTTTCCATACTTTGCAGCGCTTGAACTGGTTTAGTTCTTCTTCCATCGCTATTATCCACGATGTGTCTGAGTTTGCTTCCTCAAACTTCTTTGGTTCAACCTATGATATAAAACTTAAATATAAATTTTCATTAGTTGTACCTCTTCAAGTTCTGACACCATCCCGGGGATCTCCTATGATCTGGTCCATGGGGTAATCCTTCAGATGTCTGAGCTCTAGAGTCCTTGCATCTGGACTATCTTCTATCACCGGAGTGACTCCTTCATCTTGGATGACTTCTTCATCTTGATCATCAGCCTCTCCAATAGGGGTTGGAGTGGTGATCTTGATGAACTTTTCACTTTTATCTTTGGACGGTCCATCCAAGCTAATTTCTTTCAGCTTTGCACCTGCATCTTCAATAAGCACACTAGAAGAGTTGCTTTGCAGCAAACTCTTCTCATCAAATACAACATGTATCGATTCTTCCATGACCAGGGTTTTTCTATTAAAGATCCTATATGCCTTACTATGGCTACTATAACCTACAAAAATACCTTCAAAACTCTTTTCGCTAAACTTAGTAGTATGATACTTGCCATTGTTGAGCACGAAGCATTTACAGCCAAAGATTCTAAAATATGAGACTGTCGGTTTCCTGCCCTTCAGAAGTTTGTAAGGTGTCTTATCGTGGTTTTTGTTTATGAGGGCTCGATTTTGTACGTGGCATGCAGTGTTGACGGCTTCAGTCCAAAAATAGTCCGGAAGTGAAGCATCACTCAACATGGTCCTACAGGCCTCTATGAGTGTTTTATTCCTTCTCTCGGCCACTCCGTTCTGTTGAGGAGTACGAGGAGATGAAAACTCATGAAAGATACCTAGGCTTTCACAAAATTCTGTCATGGCCCCAAACTTGAACTCTGTTCCATTGTCACTTCGGATTTTGACAATGGAGCTGTTGTACTCATTCTGAACTTGCCTGACAAAATTAGTAAAGATGTTAAAGGTATTTGACTTGTGTTTCAGAAAGAACACCCACGCAAACCGCGAGTAATCATCAACAATTACTAACGTATAATCCTTACCTCCCAAACTTCTAATTTGCAGTGGACAAAATAAGTCCATATGCAGTAGATGAAGACATCTATTAGAATCCTTGCCAATAATGCTTTTAAAGGTAGCCCTTCTTTTCTTGCCTTTTACACATGCATGACAAGGTCTATCTTTGACGTACTTGACATTTGGGGCATCACATACTAAGTTCATTGAAAATAACTTATTAATAGTTTTGAAATTAATATGTCCTAGTCTCTTGTGTCATTGGTCACCAAGAGATGCACTATCTTTTGCTAAAAAGCACACTGGTGTCGAAGAATTTATATAAATGAAATTCAAGCAAAATATGTTTCTGCTTCGAGTGCCGGATAGAATTATTTCCATATTGTCAACAGATTTTATCAAGCACTTATCAGCATGAAACTCAACTATCTATACTTTATCGCAGAGTTGGCTTATGCTTATAAGGTTATGTTCCAAACCTTCAACATAAGCCACATCTGAGAAGGATACATTACCATTCGTAATCATACTGTAGCCTTTAGTGATTCCACGATCTGAACCAAAGATGACCTTCGGTCCGTTCACGACTGGAGTAAATTTTTTAATTAGGCTTCTTATCCCGGTCATATGCCGAGAGCATCCACTGTCCAAATACCAGATTGGCATTTTGGTGGCCTTTGGACATACCTGCAATCACAATCAGTTTGCCTTAGGAACCCAAATACATTTGGGTCCTTGGTCTCGGGTTAGAACACTCCCCCTACGAGTATTAGCATTAGGAGTGGTCTTCCTCATATTGCCAACATGTGGGGTTGCGACATTTCTGGGATTAAACCAGCAATCAATGGCAAAGTGACCAATTCTACCACAGCACCAACAATCAAATCTGTTGTATCTTTGCCTTATGTTCTCCTGCTTGACCTTTTGGAATTGTGGTCTAGCAGGGGCAGCATTCTTGGAGGAAGAAGCTTCATGACGATGGCAATCACATGTTTTCTTCTCCTTCATTGGCTTTTCTACAACAGGCTTTGCCTTTGGTGCCTTCTTGAAGTTATGACCATAATTGAAAGTACCATAGCTCTGAAGAATCACTTCTTCATAAGGTGCCTTAAAGACACTTTCGCCAAAGTTTCTGGGGCGAGTCCATCCTTGATAACGGGACTTTGGCTCTACATAAGTAGGCCTAGCAAAGTGTCCGTAGGATGAGTCAAGATCAAACTCATTTGAGGGAAATATGACCTTTTTTAAAGAGGTCAGATCTTAAGGGGATTTCCCCTTCTCTTTGGCTAAGGCCTTTTGGTGGCCTTATTCTTCCGTTGAGCCTTGTTTCTCCTAGAAGACTTACTAGGAGCTTCTTCGTGACCTAGTCCAACACCCTTGGCCTTGGCTGAGAATTCAGCAATGAATGGAAGAACTGTCTTGGGCTTTGAGAAACTTTGAAATAGTTTCTTTCCAACAGCAAGTTCTGCTTCCAGTTCTTTGATGATTTTCTCTTTAAGGTCGAGGTGCTCAAGAGCTTTGTTATATTCTTCAATAGTAGTATTGAAATTCTCTTCGAGCGAGTCAGTCTTTGCGACTTTCTCTCTCAAGATGCTCTCTTCAGCTTTGAGAGACTTTATCTCTTTAGCCTGAGTTTTCACGACTCGGCGACATTTGTCATTAGCCTGAGTTTTCTCTCCTGCTCCCCCTTAATTGCTGCTACTATATATCTGAATAGGACTGAGCCTGTCACTAATTCCTTGTCGGAAAGCTTCATACTTCTGATTAAGAAGGGATCTTCTATCATCCCTCACTTCTTCTGTACCTTCCATCAAGGTAATTAGTGACTGCCACATCTCCTTCGCAGACTGGCAGTGAATCAGGTTTTGTAGCATTGAATCATCGACTGCAATTGCTATAATATTTTTTGCCTTTTTGTCCAATGAGACAAGTGCAATCTCATCCTTATCTAGATCCATGAGTTTCTTTGGGACTTTCTTGGTTGGATCTATAGTGGAGACGGTCATGAGAATGTAAGGACCTTCTTCAACTATCATGAAGATCCTTGGATCCACAGCTTACATAAAGAACTTGATTCTCACTTTCCACATGGGAAAATTATTTTTGGTACATAAAGGAAGCTTGGCAAAATCTTTAGCCTTGTCCATTTTTGGTAGATCTCAAAGGACAACTATTGAAGGATTTGATCAAGGTATTAACCTTTTAACGATCAACCTAGCTCTGATACCAATTGAAAGTTTATAGTTGCCTACCAAAATCACCTAGAGGGGGGTGAATAGGTGAGATGTGCATCTTTTTGCGGAATAAAAATTACAAACCAATGCACAGATCTGTCTACCAATCAAACACAGACGAGGCAAGATTTATAGTGGTTCCCCAACTTTGGGTACATCCACTGTCCCTCACTGATCTAGCAATACACTAGACTCGGCTACTCCACTATCTCGGATTGAAAATCAATCCTACCCTCAGAACAACGTTCCTACAAACTCGATCCACAAAACAGATCTACACTCAGAAGATGAAACTTCCTACAATCTCTGAGTTGAAAAACTCCTACACTCGGAGAAAACTTCTCCTACAATAATGAAATAAAATGTGTATGAAATACAAACAATGAAATCAAATGTGTATGCCAGGATCTTCTTCTTCTAGACTTTTCGGCTTTATCAGGTAGGTGAAGAAAACCTCGGCAAAATCATATATGAAACTTCTTGGCTTCACACGATCGATCGAATCAGAAAATATGGAGTTGAGAGAATCTCGATCTAGAGAGACTTCTTGATCTGAATCCTCAAAAGATGAAACCCTAGCCGGTCGAGAATCAGCGACGGCGGCGGCGGCGGATTTCGTTTCTTGGAGAGAGAGAGAGAGAGGAAACAGAAATTCTTGAGAGAGTACGGCTGCAAAACTTCTTAAAATAATCTTCTTTGATAAATTTAGAATTGTTAGGGTTTGTCGATTTAGACAAGACCTTTTATAGGATCAGAAAAGATTAGACATAATTGAGTCATTATGAGAGACATGTGGACCAATCACGTCAAAGATTATGAATAAGACCGTTAGACTGGACTTAACGAATTTTCGGAAAAGTCAAAGTAAAACACTCGAGATATACAAGATTACTCGAGTACATGCAGCACTACTCGAGTAGGTAGAAGATGACTACTCGAGTATATAAGAAAAACTACTCGAGAGAGTATGAGATGATCACTCGAGTACATGGAGTCAACTACTCGAGTAAATAAAAGGAAAAAGGAAATCAACTACTCGAGTAACAAAAATAACATACTCGAGTACCTAAGTACTTACACGAGAGGTGGAGTAAATTACTCGAGTAAAAAAAATAATACTCAAGTATATAAGAATAAACTACTCGAGTATAAGACATAATACTCGAGTAATAGACTTAGAAAATTTTTGGACTGGAAAGCAGAACTACTCGAGTATAGAAGTTGAATTACTCGAGACAAATAGAACTACTCGAGTATATGGAGATGACTACTCGAGTAATTCACTTAGAGAAATTTTCTGGAATGGAATTTTGGATTACACGAGTATAAACACTGGACTACTCGAGTAGTAGATGAACTACTTGAGTACATGACTTAGACTACTCGAGTAAGTGAGAACTACACGAGAGTCAGAATTCAACTACTCGAGACAAAAGATAGAACTACTCGAGTATATAAGATGACAACTCGAGTATTTAACTTAGAAAAATTTGAGAAGATAATTTTTGTAAAACCCGAGAGGAGAAAAGAAACTACTCGAGTAGTAGTCTTAAGTACTCGAGAGCCATAATTGGACTACTCGGGATATATCTTAACTACTCATGTAGGAGTATTATTACTCGAGTATGAACTCAGTAACTTACTCGAGTAAGTAAATAACAACTCGAGTACTTTACTTAGGAAAATTTTCTTGAGAGAATTTTTCTTCTTCTAAGGTGAAATCAGCATCAAGTCTTTTCACTTAGTCCTAGAGCTTGAATATGAAGTGTATCCCAATAGAGAGGTTACACATGAGTCAACACTTTAGAGCACACAATGAGGGATTACATTGTATGGTCCTGTGTTTGGTTACCCATTGTAGACTGACATGGTCTACACTTCCCATAAGATTTCCTGCAAACACATAACTCAAACCAAGCATCAAATACAACTTAATTCATCTTAATTCAAGGGTGACTTCATCAAATCTGGGTTAGTATGGATACAATACCCAACATTCAGTTTCTCCTCATATTGTTGCAGGTTATACTATTTCTTGCAGGTGGATTTTCTCTTCAGAAGAATAAAGTCTTTTCAAGAGGTATACCTTCAGTAGTATCATGATCAAGTACTATCTAGACTGGTACAAACTATAATGTCTACCAGGAAGTATGATAGAGGATGCTTCAGTGGAGGGGGAGCAAGTCCAGCACTTGCAGAGGAATATTCAATTGGCATCCTGTATAGGAGTAGCATTCCTTCAGCACTCTCAAGTGGTTCAACTGCTTCAAGAGTTGCTTTTCTGTACTCATAAAGGGGGAGCAGCAAATCAGTACCTCCCTGACTATTTATAGAAGTCAAAAGGGGGAAGGAGAAGGATATAAGTTAAGGGAACTGGTATCAGAGTTATGAGTGTATCAGATACCAGCCAAGGATATGTGAAAAGCATATATATAGTAGCAGCAATTAATGGGGAGCAGGAGCAAGTGCGCCCTGCAGACAAGGAAGTGTGGTAACTATAACTTGCTCTCTTATTATATATTTTCCAAATTAATATTTTATTATTGTATATGTTAATGTATGTCATTGAATCATTTAATTGAGGCTTTTGAATTCTTCAAATTGGGGGAGATTGTTGGGTTCATTGCCCACAATGTCCTAGATTTGAAGAAGTCAATCATATCAATGTCATATACAGAGTTGTATTTGATGTATGCTTAAGTTCATACATGCAGGTTAGTCCTTATAACATTGATAGAACAAGTGTTCCAAGTGATGTGACAAGTGGTCACAAAGTAAAGATGTGGAGAGACAGAAATCTGTCTAAGTCCACAGGCGTTGAGTGAAGGCAGTTCACTCAATGTCAGATACAAGGGAACATGCTGGATTGGCTGGAAATTACTAAAGTCCACAGGCGTTGAGTGAAGCCAGTTCACTCAATGCCAGATGCCATAAAAGTGCTGGATGAAGTTATGGACAGTCAAAGCCATGCAGTGTAAGGCTATTCTATAGCTAAGTCCACAGGCATTGAGTGATTACAGCTCACTTAACGCAATATATCAAGAATCATCGAGTATAGATGAATCTGTCAATGCCTAAGTATTGGAGGGCTGAATATTCGACAAATTCCAGAAGCGTTGAGTGAGTACAACACACTCAACGCCAAAGCAAAAACGTTGAGTCTTACTGCTGCAGTCAAAGCCTAAGATGAAGATAGAAATTGACTAAGTCCAGAAGCGTTGAGTGAAGCCAGTTCACTCAACGGCCAATAAAGAAGGCAGGCAAAAGCAGAAAGCTTTGAGTGAGGCCAGCTCACTCAACGCCTTCAGACAGGTGAAGAAATGACAAAGTATAAAAACGTTGAGTGAAGCCACTTAACTCAACGCTCTCAATGCCTATGTTGCAGAATGATTCAACCATATGACTAAGGGTTTTGGCGTTGAGTGAAGCATGTTCACTCAACATGCTCAATGCCTGGATTTAACTTGAGAAATTGGCTAAGTCCATAATCTGATGACGTCAAATAAAGTTGATAAAGTCAATAGAGTTCAAATCAAGAGCAAGAAAGCTACAGAACACGACAAATATTGTTGGTGGTATACTGTACGTCTTCTTCCTTTAAAGCAAGGTGCAGCTATCAGCTGCAGGTGGTCTTCACTACTTCTTGGAGATGTTAATTGGCGGAAGATATAAAGGGGCAGCTACCAGATGTTGAACTTAAGTTTTAGGGTTTTATTCAAAAAGAAAAAAGTGGCTGGACTTCGTATTCCTCACCATTGTTGTCGGGAAAAATCTTGAAGTCGACCAGCAAAACTAAAAATTCAGTTAGCTATAACATTTTCTTCTGCTACAGCAAGTTCAGAAACACTTCTGATAAAGAAAGAAAGTAGAGCCTTCAGTCTTCTGCAGGTTCAGTAGCTACATGAAGAACTCAAGAATTAGGAGATCTTCAGTCTTCTACAACAAGTTTAGGAACAGTTTTCTGAGATACTTCCGGCAGATGCAGCAATTTATTGAAGAACATTTTTCTGCTGCTGTGAAGATAGTTAAAGCTGCAGCTGAATTGGTGTTGGGAAGTGAAAGGACTCTATAGTTAAGCACGCTCGGAATGGAGTAGTCCTGGGATGGGTGACCTCCTGGGAAGTCCCGTAGGGGCGCTTAACTGATCACTTCTCACTGAAAGGAGGTCGAGGGATCAAGGCCGGGAAAGCGCAACGCCTCGCCGACCTCAATAACCTGCCACAAACCAGTTTAAGGGAGGTCAACCCAGTTTGGGAGATTGACCACAAGCGGTTGTGTGGAAAGCGGGTTGGGATCGGTGGACTGCAGTCCGGCTGGGGGCAGCCCGGGATACTCACATGAGTGGGTCGGCCCCCTTTCAACAAAATCAGTTTTTGTTAGAAGGGGCGTGCGGTCGTATCCCACCTCGCAAGGTATCTTGGTTGCCTTCCTTAAACTCCCTTATAGGGCTGCAGCCCAACCGACCCAACCCATCCCCGCGTGCTGCGTTCAGCGCAAGCCCAACACCGGGTGGCCTACCTTAAACTGGCCACATGGCGGGCTGTTGGAGGCTAACTCCTCCCTTAGATGAACCAAACTCGATAGTCCAGCGCACACCACAGGTACTTCACAGGAGGTCACCCATCCCGTGACTACTCCAGCCCGAGCGCGCTTAACTATGGAGTTTTCCAACTTCTCATCACCAATTGAGCTATTGAAATCTGTGAAGTGAAAGTGGGTTAATGGAGCACTTGGACCTATCTATGTGAACTACGCGGACATGGTTGGCGGACAGCTAGGTCGGCAGGGATGTTGCAGACGGTTTTCTCTGTAGTGGCCTAGGCTGTCTGTTCTCGTGGACTATGCGGATAGCAGCGGCGGTTAGCCAGGCTGGCTTGTGCTCAGCAGGCAATTGGATCCGAGGAAGTAACCGGGAAGATAGAAACTCTATCCACTGAGTCCGGCAAGAAAAGGACTGAAGAACTGGAGCTCGGCAGACCGGTTTGGCAGAAGACTTGGTCTTGCTCTGGTGAAGTGGCAAGTGGAAGCCGCAGAGATTGCCAGTCAGTGAGGATAGGTGCTGGAGGCCGCCGGGTTTGGAGGACTGAATCCAGTGTCCGCTAGTAAGTGCAGACTGGCCCTTGTGGCCAATGGTGTGGACTTGGTTGGTTCTGAACCAAGTCCATGTTTTGGCTCAGTCCGGGGAGATCGCGCAGTGGAGCGCGGACTGCTTCTCAGTCCGCCAAGCTCAACAGAAGTGCATGTGCCTTGGTTGCGAGTTTGGGAGAAGCGGACTGGAGATTGTGTCCGCAACTGCGTGCGGGCTGGAGCTGGAGTCCGTTGAGTCCGATAGCTACCTTGCTGACGTGGCTGACTGAGGGTATGCGGATTGGAGTTGTCTGCAGGGATATGCAAACTAAAGCTGTCTGCAGTTTGTGCGGACTGGATCGGTGTGTCTGCTGAGTCCGGATGTTGCCTTGGTGGCAAAGCCGTAGGCTCAGGATGACCGGACTGAAGCAGTGTGTCCATTGAGTCCGGCAGGTTCCTTGATGGCGAGGCTGTTGGCTCGGGATAAGCGGGCTGGAGCTGTGTCTGTGGATTGGCGGATAATATTACTGCAGAGTCCGGCTGTGGCGGTCTTGGCTTGGCCTTGCGATAAGGTGGACTAGTGTTGTTGTCCGGCCTTGGAGAAGTAATGGCGGATTGGCTATCCTGCACAGGTAGCGGCGGACTGGAGTGTGTTTGCGGGTCTTGCAGATACATATGTTCTTGCTGAGGGATGTGGCGGTAATCCTATCGGCTACGGCGGTGACCGCACTCATCATCGTGCCTATAAATAGGACCCATGTCACATCAGGAATAGCAACTAACCGAAGTAAGTGAACAGTAACTTGAGCCCGCACAAGTTGCTGCGGACAGCTTTTTGGTGTCCGCGGGGTTTGGTTGAGTTGACCGGGTTGTGCCGTGCAGGTTGTGCGGATAGCGCTGGAAAGCCAGGACTTGGCTCTGATTGCGGTCAGGGACAGTGCGGATTCTGCGGTTAAGAAACAGGCGGTAAACAGTAGGTCACGGACAGCGACCAGACAGTCTTCTCTTTGGCAACTTGGTTTGGGGTTCAATAAGTCGCCAGCTTCAGGCGGACTGTTCTATTCAGCATCGCAGCTTGTGCAGTCTGGAGGCAAGGTGACCTCGCGGTCAGGCAACTTGCAGATCGGCGGCTAGAGCTAGCATTAGAATAAGGGGTAGTCCGCGCTGCTTGGGTTGCGGTCTGGCGACCTGGCGGACTGTGCGGACTCCACAGCAGTAGACCAACGGCTTAGTGTTTGAGTCCGCGCGGCTTGGTTCTCTTGTCTTGTTTTTAGTAGCCTCTGCTTTCCCTTTAGTGGTTGTTTGGTGAAGCATGCCTCGCCATGTATGTCTCGCCTTGTAAAGAGGATTGTTGTTAATCAATAAGACTCATATTCTGCATGTGCTGCTGGTTGATTGACTTCAGTTGAGATAACCCATGCTCACTCCAGGTTCCAGGGAATTTTCCGCGTGATCAAGGTGTGATTTTGATAGTGCTGAGAATATTAATTTGGCATCAGGCTATCTTGTTGACCACCTGAAGAATTCAACATGGTATCAATGCCAGGTTGTTGAATTTTAACATGGTATCAGAGCTGGATTGGAGTGGATAAGCAGTGATCAACTGAAGTGGTTGTTGCTCTTGTGAAGAGGGAACCAGTGAGTGAACCATGGCAGTGGTAGATGCAAGTTATCTTGGAATTGATCTCCTTACATAGACGAACTTTGATAGGTGGAAGTCTTGCATGGAGAGATTTCTTCTTTGCGAGGACCTTTGGGAGGTATAATGTGGAGCAGAAAGACAAGTGGCTACTACTAGAAATGCTAAAGAGATGAGAGCTTGGAAGAAGATAAATGTGAAAGCAAAGTCTATTCTCAAGCAGGTGATCTCATCGGAGCTCTTGGACGACATCAGTGGATGTTGGTCAACTACAGAGTTTTGGACTTCCCTTGATGGGTTGTTCAGGAAGGAGGTGAAGGTTGCTGCAGAGGATGGTCCTTTTACTTCATATCAGCAAGAGAGGAGTGTTTCTCCTAGGTATGATGGGAAGAGGAAGGAAGGACCAAGGTGCTATAAGTGCAAGCAGCATGGTCATCTCAGGAAAGAGTGCAAGGTTGTCTTGCTCTCGGCGAACGTAGCTCATGTTGGGAGTAAGGAGAAGAACTTAGTTGGGACTTCCACAAGTTCAGGTGCTGATTGGATGAAGGCCAGTGATAGTGCAGCTATCTGGCATGAAAAACTGGGGCATGTAAGGATGGACAAGCTGAAAGTAATGGCAGTAAGAAGACTCATAAGAGGATTGCCTAGATTGTCATCCTATGACGATGGTCAGGGGTGAGCAGGATGTCAGCATGGTGAAGCTTATCGCTTTATGGTTGATAAGGCACAATCCAGATGTAACGCACCTTTGGAGGTTGTCCATTATGCTCTGGTTGGAACGACCGTCACCGCTAGTCTTGGAGGCAACAAGATCATGCTGATATTGGTTGATGACTATTCAAGGTATACTTGGGTATACTTTATGAAGGCGAAGTCGAATATGATGCGCTTGTTTGTGGAGTTCAAGAAGCTTGTGGAAGGCCAGCTTGGTCTGCGGATCAAGAAATTAAGGACAAGCATCGGTGGTGAGTTTGGCTCAACTGAGTTCTCAAACTTTTGCAGTGAGCATGGGATTCAGAAGGAGATTTCTTGTGGACATACTTCACAGCATGTTAGTGTTGCATCTCGGATGATCCGTTGTTTAACGGAGACCTGCAAGTGTTGGCTTTGGAGCAAAGCCGTTCCTAAGTCCCTTTGGGCGGAAGGGATGGCCTGTGCTGCTCATGTCATCAATCGGATGCCTCTTAGTACGATCTATGTGAAGACTTCTTATGAGCTGATGTTCGGGGTGAAGCCCAGTGTAAAGCACCTACGAGTGTTTGGATCTACCTGCTACGTACACACTCTGGTTGATCTCAAGACGAAGCTAGTCTTTATTGGGTATGATGAGCAGATGAGAAGATGGAGGTGTATGGATACTGTGACGAAGAGGCTCATCGTGAAAGAGACGATGTCTTCGATGAGTTGACACTGTATTGGGATAGCTCTTTTGTGGAGCTAGAGATGAGCATGTCAGATGGTGGGCTGAAGGAGGCTGCTGCTAAGCAGGTGGAGTTGCCTGAGTCACCAGGAGCTCCAGGTTGTTCTAGCTCCGGGGAAAAGGCATCAGGGTCAGGAAGCAGGGGGAGCGATGTTCCAGGTATTTCTTGTTCAAGAGGGGAGTCTTCTAGTTCAGGTAGCAGGGGGAGCGTTGCTCCAGGTGCTTCTGGTTCCAGTGAGGAGGTGTCTTGTACAGTAAGCAAGGGGAGCATTATTCCAGGTTTTCCCAGGAATGGAGCTGGTTCAGGAGCAGCGGAGGTGGTTAGCCATGATCAGGTTCTTCGGAGATCGAAGAGGATCAGTAAGCCACCAGCTCGATACAGTGAAGGGAATACAACGGGCTTGGTCCCATGTTTCCTTGCTAGCTCTCAGGTCGAGCCAGTACCTTCTGGCTGTGATGACCCCACTAGAATCAAGGAGGTGGTTGACACCAAGGCTGAAGACGTGACTACTCTCAGTGGTAACGAGGCTTGGATTTTTGTGCCCAAGGTAGTTAGTGACACTAGCTCGATACTAGTTTATTTTCTTGATAGTGACCATAACCTTTATAGCACTCATCATCATGCCTATAAATAGGACCCATGTCACATCAGGAATAACAACCAACCAAAGTAACTGAACAGTAACTTGAGCCCGCACAAGTTGTTGCGGACTGCTTTTTGGTGTCCGCACGGTTTGGTTGAGTTGACCGGCTTGAGCTGTCTAGGTTGTGCGGATAGCGCTGGAAAGCCAGGACTTGGCTCTGATTGCGGTTATGGACAGTGCGGACTCTACGGTTAAGAAACAGGCGGTAACAAAAGGTCGCGGACAGCGACCAGACGGTATTCTCTTTGGCAACTTGGTTCGGGGTTCAATAAGTCGCCAGCTTCAGGCGGATTGTTCTATTCGGCATCGCATCTTGTGCGGTCTGGCGGCTAGGCGACCTCGCGGTCAGGCGGCTTGCAGATCGGCGGCTAGAGCTAGCATTGGAATAAGGGGTAGTCCGCGCGGCTTGGGTTGCGGTCTGGCGACCTGGCAGACTGTGCGGACTCCACAGCAGTAGACCGGCGGCTTAGTGTTTGAGTCTGCGCGACTTGGTTTTCTTGTCTTGTTTTTTTCTAGTCTCTGCTTTCCCTTTGTTGGTTTTTTGGTGAAGCATGTCTCGACATGTATGTGTCGTCTTGTAAAGAGGATTGTTGTTAATCAATAAGACTCTTATGCTGCAGGTGTTGCTGGTTGATTGACTTCAATTGAGATAACCCATGCTCACTCCAGGTTCCAGGGAATTTTCCGCGTGATCAAGGTGTGATCTTGATAGTGCTGAGAATATTAATTTGGCATCAGGAAATCTTGTTGACCACCTGGAGAATTCAACATGGTATCAATGCCAGGTTGTTGAATTTTAACAATCGCAGGAGGGAGCATCAACCCTAACAGTGGCTCAACAATATTGTCGACACGGCACTGTCGTCGGCACAGGAACCAAGCGACGGCGGCACAGTAAAGTCAACACGGCATCAAAAGCTTAGAGGCACATAGAGAGAGGAAGAAGTAGAAGAAGATGAAGAAGGAGGAGAAGCATCAGCAGTTAATCGCAGAGTAGCGGTAGGAAGAAGACAACGGAAATCGCAGAAGCAAAATAGTGCCGAATTGAAAGTGCGGGAGAAGCAGTGACTCAGGCTCAATATATAATAGTGAAATAAGCGTCCAACGACAAGTACAAGCCAAGCACCGCTACAAATGTCCCTCCATTAAACACAAAGCCCAGTACAGCCAACACTTAATCTGCCAATTCACCACACCCAGCCAGCACACCACACCTACTCAGCCAGCCCATACACATACACAAGCCCTTTATCACAAATGGAAACCTATTTAAAACTACTTGAAATGGCTATTAGCACCCCAATATTAAAATAAAGGACATTTAAATAACAAAACGAAATGGAAAACGTGAAAAAATAATATGAGAAAATATATATATTGCCACTTGCCTCTTGATCGGGGAAGTAATTAATTTTAATTGGCTCATTTTTGGGTCGTCACACTCCGTCCAACTGCACCCCCCCCCCCCCCCCCCCGCCCACTCCGTCCAAGAGCGCCATTGCGCTCTCTATTCCAAGTGCGCTCCCGTGCGCTCCGCTCCAAGTGCGCCCAATGCGCTCTTTCCAAGTGCCCCTCCGTACGCTATGCTCCAAGACCACGTTTGATAAGCCCGACTCTCCAAACAACGTCTGAATGCACACTTCAATGCCAACAGTTTACAATACCAATGTAAGAGTAGCGAACAGACGACTAAAAAACAAGCTGGAGATTTGAATAATTCAAAGTTTTATTATCCAAAAAGATATCATTTACAAAGGTATGACCTCGCTTTTATAGAATGTAGGAGAAAGGAGAGAGTACAAGTAAACAATGTGGGACTAAAAAAATGCATAGCTGTGCGGCTAGAAAATAAAGAGACCGAATAGGCCAAGCAGTTAGACAAATGGGCTAACCGTTCGGCAACACTAGAAGGAAGAGAAAAAGTCGCATTAGGAGACCGCTAGACCGCTCGATCTCCAAGTCGTCTGAGAGAAACCGCCAGACCGCTCGGG
This sequence comes from Platanthera guangdongensis, assembly GCA_039583875.1. Lineage (NCBI taxonomy): Eukaryota > Viridiplantae > Streptophyta > Magnoliopsida > Asparagales > Orchidaceae > Platanthera > Platanthera guangdongensis. Next base: position 115,500,002 of record CM077157.1, on the reverse strand, counting down.
TAACAAACAACAACAGTCTGGATACCAAACCGATGGAGAGTAATCGCTAGACCGCGCGGTCAACAACCCGCCAGACTTAGACCGCCAGACCTCTCGGTCTCATACTTCAACACTCCCCCTCAAGCTGGAGCATAGATATCAATCATGCCCAGCTTGTTACAAATATGGAAGAAGGAAGTAAAAACCGGTTTTGTGAAGATATCTGCCAACTCTTTGTCGGAGGTGACGAACAGAGTACAAATCTGTTTCTTCAAGACCTCTTCCCGAATGAAATGGCAGTCGACTTCTATATGTTTTGTTCTCTCATGGAAGACTGGAGTTTTGGATATATATATATAGCGGCCTTGTTGTTACAGAACATAGGAAGAGGATAGGCGTAGACCTCTCCTAGGTCAAACATGAGAGCACGCAACCATTTTAACTCACATGTGGTTGACTCCATACTCCGATATTCGGCTTCTGCACTGGATCTGGAGACAACAGACTATTTCTTGCTCTTCCAGCTCACAAGATTTCCTCCAACAAATGTGCAAAAACCTAATGTAGATTTACGATCGCCTTTATCATCCGCATAGCTTGAATATGAGTAGGCTTCAACCCTTAAACGATCATTCTTCTGAAAGAGTAGACCTTTTCCTGGTGCAGCATTGACATACTCTAATATCTTCAAGGCAGACTAAAGATGACATTCTCTAGGAGCTTGCATGAATTGATTAACCTTGCCTACAACATAGGAGATGTCGGGTCTGGTCACCGTGAGATAAATGAGTTTGCCTCCAGACGTCTGTACCTCGTGACATCAAATAGAAGAGGCGAGTCATCTGTCCATGTTTTCTCTTTTCCAGTAGCCATGGGATAACAGGCCGGTTTTGCACCAGTCAATCCTGCCCCTTGTAGAAGATCAAGAGCATACTTCTGTTGGGAGAGAACCAATGAGTCAAGCTTCCGAGAGATTTCTATCCCCAAAAAGTATTTCGGGGAGCCCATATCCTTCGTGACCAGGTGTTGACGAAGGTATTTATTTGTCAAGTCCACCCCAGCCTCGTCATCACCAGTAAGAAGAATATCATCCACATAGACCACCAAAACCACCAGTCCCGAGGCGGTTTTGCGAATAAAGAAGGAGTGATCGACCGAACTCCTTGCAAAGCCAATGGCAGCCACAAATCACTGAACTTGTCAAACCATGCCCGAGGGCTCTGCTTTAGGCCATAAATTGCCTTCTTCAACCGGCATACTCGTGTCTCCACCTAAGCAACATACCCAGGAGGTTGCTCAATGTAGACGTCCTCCCTAAGATCCCCATAAAGAAATGCATTCTTGACATCAAGCTGGGAAATATCCCAAGCCCTGTTGATAGCCACAGAGAGAAGTACTCGGATGGTGCTGAGGCGAGCAACGGGAGAGAAAGTATCGAAGTAGTCAACCCCATAAGTCTGAGTGAAGCCTTTGGCAACAATCCAAGCCTTGTAGCGATCCACAATACCGTTGGGGCAAAATTTCACAACAAACACCCAGCAACAGCCAACCACATCAGTACCCACGGGTGGAGGAACAAGGGTCCAGGTGCCCCTTTCAGTAAGAGTGGATATCTCTTCATCCATGGAAGATTTCCAATGAGGAATAGCAAGAGCCTCCTGGTAGGTGCGGGGAGTGGCAGTAGCAGAGATAGTCAAGAAAAAACACCTGCAAGAAGGAGTAAGCCGATCACAGGAAACAACTGCCGTAAGCGGGTATTGAGTACACGCCCGCACCCCTTTGCGAAGAACAATGGGAAGATCCAGGTCGACGCGTGCTTCAGTGACCAGATCATCCATGGCGGAGAAGGCTGTCCCGGGACTAGAGAGACGGCTGCAGAGAAGAGGGAGAAGGTGGAGGGGGTATGAAGGAGAGAGGAGGGGACGGAGGAGGAGATGAGGGAAGAGGGGATACGTCGATATGCGTGGAAGGAACGGAGATAGATGGTGGAGAATTAGAGACATCAGGAGGAAGAGGGGATTCAGGAGAGAAGTAGGATGCATTCTCGAAGAAGGTCACGTATGCGGAGATAAACTGCTTGTGCAGAACGGTGTCAAAACAATAATAGCCTTTTTGAGTGGTAGAGTAACCCAAAAAGACATACTTGGTGGAAGGGGAGGAAAGCTTGTCACGGGTAGCGGACGGAGCGTGGACGAAAGCCGTACACCCAAAGATACAAAGAGGGAGAGGAAATGGTTCCTTGCTCGGGTATAGAATGGAGAAGGGGGTTTGGCCGTGGAGAATCGTAGAGGGAAGGAAATTGATGAGATAACATGCGAGGAGCACAAAATAGCCCCAGTAGGAGCGAGGCACCTACATCTGCGTCATGAGAGTGCGAGCGACATCAAGGAGGTGACGGTTTTTACGCTCTGCCACCCCATTTTGTTAGGAGGTGTAAACACAGCTGGTCTGATGAACAAGACCATGTTGCATACAAAAAGAGGAAAACTCATGACTAAGATATTCCTTAGTATTATCAGAGCAAAAGACTTTAATATAAATATCAAACTGAGTTTTAATCATATAATAAAAGGATTGCCAGACAAAAAAGAGTTCAGAGCGATCTTTTAATAGATACACCCAGGTACATTTAGAGAAATCATCAATAAAAGTTACAAAGTAGGAACTACCCCGACCAACGGTGAGAGTAGGAGCAGGACCCCAGAAATTAGAATGAATGAGATCAAACAGGCGAGAAGAGCCACGACCTTGCTTCGGCGGGAAGGAGGAGCGATGATGATTGCCAAGCTGACACGCATCACAGTTAAGCGGAGAACTGGTCTGAGGTAAGTGGGGCAAAAGCTGACGAAGAATCTGAGGAGGAGGATGTCCAAGACGAAGATGCCATTAAAGCAGATCTATATAAGAGGAGGAGTAGGCGGATAGATCAGAAACGTCGTCGAGGAAGTAGAGGCCGCCGCTCTCAGTCCCAGTAGCAATCGTCTATTGGGTCCTCGGGTCCTGGAAAGAACAAGAAGTTGAAGTGAATAAGACGGAGCACTGAAGTTGCTTGCATAAAGTAGTAACGGATAATAAATTGCAAGGGAACTTAGGGACATAGAGGGTGTCAGCCAAGTGAAGCGACAGGGTGACTTGAACCATGCCCATCCCATGAACCGGGGAAGGTGAACCATCCGCAAAACAAACCGGGGCAGCCGATCATGCGTTTCAAGGAGAGAGAAGCAATGAGGATTGTCAGTCATGTGATTTGTAGCACCAGATTCAATCAACCATTTACCTTGGGTAACGATGTTATGCACTACCTGAAGTCATGGCCACAGAAGCAGACGGCCGAGAAGTGACAGAGGTTGAGGAAGATGCATCACCGAAGGGGCGAAGATGAGGATGTTTCTGCCAACAATGGTCAACAGAATGGCCGGTATGACCACAGTGAGAGCAGAGGAACCAGGACGAACCACGCCCGCCTAACTGGCTGTGGCCACTAGTGCCACCCCGCTGAGCTTGGTGAGCAGAGGAGTCCTGTGGAGGAGGGGAGGACAACAGAGGAGGCTGGAGCAGTGAAGTAACAGCGGCGATGCGAGCCACGGTGGCATCCAAAGTGGGAGACTCTGCCTCGCCCAAGATCTGCTGGCGGATCATATCAAAGGATTCGGGAAGGCGCAGAAGATAACAAACAACCAGGAGTTCCTGGAAGTGCTTGTGTTGCTCGGTCAAGTCCACGGAGAAGGGGCGATTCTGGAGGATCTCGGCACCAAGAGCCTGAACCTGCTGATAAGCCACAGTAGGAGACATGGAAGGATGGGCAAAGAGGTCCACATAGAGAGTATAAATGCGGGACGTCTGGCCCCCCTTCGAATGGAGAGCAGCAAGATGAAGCTATGCAGCCTTGACCGTCTCATCATGGCGGATGGCGGGAAGGAATTCATCAGAGAGGCTGTTGGCCAGCCAAGTGCGGACAAGCGCATCACTCGCATCCCAGTCATCAAATCGAGTAGAGTTAGGAGGAGGAGGGTCATCAGTGAGGTGATGACGTTTGCGCTGAGAGCGAAGAAGAAAGGTGAAAGAAACGCTCCAATCCGGATAGTTGGAACCAACTAGTTTAGAAACTGTGCCAAGGTTTCCAGAAGGAGTAGGAGGGGGAGGATCCACAGGAGTGGTGGAGGTAGAGATAACGGGGTGGAGAGACCGGAATTGTCCATAGAGAAACACATGAAACCGCGCGAGTAGAAGAAAAGTCGCATGGATAGAAAAGGGATTAAGCCGCGCGAACCAAGGAGGAGGCCGCGACAAGTGAAGGAGACCACAACAGAAAAGAAGTAAACCGCAGCATATAAAGAGAAGAAGATGTAACGGTCACGATGTCAGCACACCAGCGGCCAGAAGAGTCATGACCATGAAGCAGAATAAAGCACAGGAAAAGAGGTCGTGCGAACTGAAACGAGTCCGAGCGAACAGAGAGAAGAGAGAGCGGAAGGAAAGCAGAGAGCCTATGAAAACAGGTCACAGAAAAGAGGGAAGGAAGTCGCACAAACAGGGCAGCGACAAGGCAAAGAAGCCACGGGAATAGAAAATAATCCGCATGGACAGAATAGCCAAAGAAGGAATCAGGTCGAATCGATCGCTTGCTCTGATACCATGTAAGAGTAGCGAACAGACGACTAAAAAACAAGCCGAAGATTTGAATAATTGAAAGTTTTATTATCCAAAAAGATATCATTTACAAAGGTATGACCTCCCTTTTATAGAATGGAGTAGAAAAGAGAGAGTACGAGTAAACAAAGTGGGACTAAAAAAATACATAGCTGTGCGGCTAAAAAATAAAGAGACTGAACAGGACGAGCGGTTAGACAAATGGGCTAAACGTTCGGCAACACCAGAAGGAAGAGAACAAATCGCATTAGGAGACTGCTAGACCGCCCGGTCTCCAAGTCATCTGAGAGAAACCACCAGACCGCTCGGGTAACAAACAGCAACAGCCTGGATACCAAACCGCTGGAGAGTAATCGCTAGACCGCGCGGTCAACAACCCGCCAGACTTAGACCGCCAGACCACTCGGTCTCATAAATCAACAACCAACTTTGGAGACCGCTAAAGTTCGTCTTGACGGCCAAAGACAGTCTTGACTGCCGAAGCTGCCCACGAGATTCAACAAGCACTTCAAAGCCCTTTGAAGGTCTCAAGAAGTTCAATAATTGCCTTCTGCCTTCGGCCGTCTCCGTGGAGACTGAGCAAACCACAAGCCTCCTTAGCATCAGCAGACCAAGCATGTTAGCCCTCCCAAGTTCATTTGGCATACAACGTGAGCAAAAGCAAGATCACAGTACTCTCGGCACCCTCAACTCATCAGCGGACCCATCAAACAACACCAAATCAATCGTCCAAACTTCTTTGAGCGCAACAGGAACAAGCCACAAAGGTTTAAGCATGTATGGCATGCCACCCAAGCATCCAAGTTGTAAGTACGAGGACATGCAAGAAATCTCCCTCCCACTTCCAAGCACCAACAAAGGAATCCAGAGTACAACGAGTGCATAGCTCCCCGCAAAATATGAAGAAATACTCAGCTCCATGAGTGGTGTCATGTTACCCTCTCAGCCCTACTTTATCTCTTTCTTTAGAAAATGTAACGAGAGACGGTCTGTCTCCCTTGATTCTCTCAAAATCCCTGTACAATAACTAGCAAATAGTGGAGGTTTGGTCAGCATAGAAGTTAAAAATTCTTTTGTCAGCTATTTCCTCATCATTGACTATGTGAGCGCTTGACCACTCCCGCGTTATGGCGGTTCAATTTAGCCCGGTTTATCAAGAGACTTGAGTGATCCACAACAAACATAAAATATTTAAACAATATATAAGAGAAAATTGTTAAAAGCACCGCACTTTTAACAATGTGCACATTTTACAAAAATCATTGTGGTATGCTAATGGCACACAAAAATGTTATAAGCATTACATAATTTTAAAATCAGCCAACTAGAAAAAGCTTCATATATCATTAACCTACAACATGAAATTTCTGACGAACAGTCCGATAGAATCTTATGACAAAAGTCGGCAATCAATTATCGCCTTAGGGTGTCGTCAAGTAGGAGGAATCACCTTATGGCGTCATCGAGCAGGTGGAAACAACACAAGTGGCGTCATCAAACAGGCGGAATCACCAGTGATCGTCGTCGAGCAGGAGTCAACGACGGTCGATCAAGGGAGAGGTGCGTCATTGAACACAGAGAGGAGTCATGGATTTAGGGTTTGAATGAGAGGCATGGGAGCGGGGGATTTGGTGTGCGCAAATTATGTGTGCGCCTAATGTTTTATTAGGAAACACTTTTTGACATACATTTATTGGATTTGTTGTACACAACCAAATTTACAATGTTCTTAACAACTCCCTGTATAAAAACACTCAAAAATTTCACTATGGTACAGCTATGCAGTATATATGCCACCTAAATGCAAGAAAATTCCAACTTGTTCGATAAAGAATACCACAGGTGGAGGTGGAATCAAACAATTCTGCCAGCCGAGAAATAACAAGACTTCATGGGGTTTCCACAAAATATTCTAAGTCAAAACGAGAAGATTTCGACCAAAAACACAAAGGAGAGCCAACCTGACCAAGCGAGCCACGCACATCAAGCCGTGTTCGCCCGCTCCTGAAATTGCCCTAAAAGGAGAACGAAACTAAGTGCACATAAACAACACGCACGTAATCGTTTTCTCCAAGCGACGCTCGCACGTCAGAGTCGTGCATGCCTCACGTGCTTGCAGGCGATGCCCGCACGCCCAAGCAGCAGCACACGCGACAGTGCGTGCACAAGCACTGTGAGCAACAGGGCATGTGAAAGCTCTGCGTGCGCGTAAGCAGCAGTGCGTGCGATAGTGCTCATTGCACACACGAGCGATTGTCGCGCGCCGCAAGCGCCGAAGGCAATTGCCACCGTCAGGAAACCTGCCCGGACCACCCGGGGGGCACTTTCATCATTTTGTTAAATTGGTGATTCAGGTGACCAAAATGGAGCGACGACATTCACCAACACAAATTTTGCTCCAACGCAATTTACATGATATTCCTAAAAAAACTATAAATAGGTCATTTGGGCCTTCATTTGAACACAAGCAACTCTAGAAGCTAGAGAGAGCTTTGACGTTTTTCGTTGAGGATGTGGGACTTAGATCGTTCCTCTGTTCGGAATTCGCTTCGCTTCTCCTCTAGGCTGTCATGTGTGCAATGCTCAACGTTGCATGGACTTAGCCATGTTTCCCAAAAGAACACTCACATCCAAGCTCTGGAAACTTAGTGAATCCTCAGCTCCATTTGACGCTCTTATGAGAGCATCGTGGACTTATCTTATTTTCTATTATACTTGTGCTCAAAGCTTTATAACAGAGAGGTGGTCTGTCACCCTCCGAGAAAACTATCAACTCTGGTAAAATCAAACAAAATATTGGATTTTGACCCATCAAAGATCTTGTAACACCTCTGTCCGTCACATGAAACATAATAGAGGGTTCGATCGGGGCCCCACACCATATTACACAAATAGGCGACACAATTACAGGTTCATACAAAAAGACTACTCGCACCCTAACTCAAAGCATTCTAGTGGAAGCTTTAAGATTTTTTTGAACTCATACTCATTTGAATGTCCACTATATATAAACCACTATTTATATATAACAGGAATGTCACTTACAAATACACAAAAGTTATGGTCTTAAGGCCTTACAGTTACATTTCACCAGTGTGGATTAAAAACATCGGCACGCAGGCCGGCAACACATGAAACTAGTAAACTTTCTTCATTCGGCCTTCGAGGGACAGCATAGCAGCAGCAAGGGCTTCAGCCCCCTATTTCCCGCTCGGCTCTCCAACACCTGCATGGGGATAAACCACCACAAGGGTGGAAAACAAGGCAACGATCAGCATTCAACTGACCAATTATAACGACCCTACCCCTTTCCCGGGGCAGTGGTATTCCTTCCCAGCGGGCATAGTATTTTCACAAGCACATATATCACAAAAATGTACAGTCACGCACAGTTCAATATATCACAAACGAATGCCGTAATGGCCAAATGTTCCGTGCACTCAGGGCACATTGTCGTGTTCCGAAGTTTCAGGCCCCACCACCATTCCCAGAATGGCAATACTTGAGCATTTCCAGTCTCCACGGCCCACGTCCTGAGACTTTAGTCTTTTTGGCGTACAGCCTCAGACTCTCGTTATGTGATCCTAACGAAGCCAATAACTCAAGCACTCAAGTTAGACAACCATAACGTGGATACTGTTCAGCCTTTTCCCGTTGCTCAAATCGTCAAATCTAAGGCTAGTTTGATGCGGGTCTGCATCCCCTTGTCCATTCGTTTCACTGGCCTTTAGGTGCTCACAGCTCACACAATAGCCTTAAAGTCTCCTAGAGACAAGCTTTATCATCAAAAGGGCATCTGGCCGCTATCGCTAGCGATACTTACTGTCGTCTGACATTAACAACAAAACTCACTTTCTATACCAGACCCAGCCAAAACCCTGCAGTAACCTGCAGTGCCAGAAACATTGGACTTTCCCAGCACCAATAGCTCACCAAGAGATATTGCCGATGGCGATACTCACTGTCTCCAGGCGACGACCATCAGTCATCCAAATTGTGGTATTTCATGGGTATTTTCCTGGAGTGTAACTCCAATACTTCCTGCTACTTCCAGTTCATAAGTACAACCCTGCAGACCCCGTAAACTACTCGTTTATTCTCAGAGCCTTTTCCAGTACGCAAAATAAACACTACTAATCCAAACCAACCTGTCGAGATGGGCTTCACAGAGCATGTCTATTCCGTACTACACATTTTCATATCTATATACAAGACGCACTGGGGATTTCCTGAAACAACCCAAAGGAATTCCCTCGATTCTCTACCTATTGGTGGGGGATTCCATGAATATGACAAAAGAAGGACTTCACATGTCCAAGAAGGAAGATCGTTACCCTTATAGTCTTCCTCGGAGACATGACCTTGATCTTTTACCCGGATGGAATTGACTGTCACAACTTCCCCTTCGGGGATCTAGTGTCGACTAACGTTTCCGATCACAAACACGCCTTGGATCGATTCTCCTCCTGAGCTCCTGGGCTTTTTCCTCCTCTTCCCTCTCTAGAACTAAGCAATAGAGTGTATGAGAGAGAATGAGAATAAAATTTCAAGTCCAGCCTTTATCTAAAATCTACGGCCGCGCGATAACTCCTACCGCCATGCGGTATCAAAGGCGGTAATTTCTTTAACCTGTCATCATTGCAAGAGATATCGACCCGCGATAACTCTCTCGCTCCGCAGTAGGACGGTTTCTCGAGAAATCCTCTCGACATTCGTCGAGAGGCTAACTCGGCACGGTAACACTTATCACCTGGCGATTTATCGGTTACTCGAGAAATCCTTCTTGATATTCGATGAGAGACTAGCGCGACGCGATAACGACGATCGCCTGGCGGTAACAACCCGTGCCCTGGGTATTTTTAATTCACTAAGCTATCATCGGTGATAAGACTATCGCCGCGCGATAACTTCTAATGACAACTTCTCCTTTTTGGGCCCTCCCTTCCTTACAGAAATTTCGCCCCAAAATTGTACGCATATATAAGGAAAACCAGCAATTAATATGTTATAACATTAACAATCTTAAGTTACAACATCACTATACAAACAACTCAAGATATTCCTCATGCATGGTCTACTCCCGCTCCCATATCAGTTCTTCATTATCACAGTTGTCCCACCGGACTTTGACCATTCTGATTGTTTTGTTTCACAGTTTCTTGATCTCTGTATCCTCGATCTGAATGGGCGAAACCTTTGTCATCAACTGACTATCGACCTATACCTGATCATTCGCAACCACTTGAGCTGGCTCTTTCACAGCTTTTCACAGCACCAATATGTGAAACACATCGTGCAAAACACTTAGTTCCGCAGATAGTGCTAACTGATAGGCAACTTCTCCAACTAGCTCCACCACTTCAAACGGATCAAGGTACCTCGAAATTAACTTTTTCATTCGCCGAATCTTGGACACACCTTTGAAGGAATTGATCTTCAAGTAACTCACTCGCCAACCACAAACTCCACGTTTCGGTGCTTGGCATTGTAGTACTTTGCTTGCCTATCCTGTGCTATCAGTAGCCGCTCTCGTATAGTACGTATGGTAGAATTTGCATCTTCGACCTCTTTATGTTTATAGAGCTTTGACTCGCCTGTTTCCGCTCATGTTAATGGTGTACTACATTTACTACCGTATAAAGCTTCAAAGGGTGCCACCTGTATGCTAGCTTGATAGCTATTGTTGTAGGCGAATTCAATCATATAGAGGTGATCTTCCCACCTTTTTCCAAAATCCAAGGCACACATACAGAGTATATACTCCATTATTTTGTTGGTCCTTTCGGTCTGACCATCCGTTTGTGGATGAAAGGTCGTACTAAATTGTAACTTAGTACCCAACAGTTGCTGGATTAGCCTCCAATCATCTGAAGTAAAACGCCCATCTCGGTCACTAATGATTCTACAGGGCACGCCGTGCAATCATACGATATTATCCACGTACAGTTTGGCCAATTTTTTCACTGAATAGTACTTCCGGTTATGTATAAAGTGCGACACTTTGGTTAACCGGTCTGAAAGTGAGCTATTAGATCAGGAATACTCTAAAGGGGGGGGTGAATAGAGTATTCAAGGTTTATAAAATTTTCTTCTAATTTAATCTAGTGCAAGAACAAAATTAAAACAGCAATCCTAACAAACAGCCACAATAGAAAAACTAAATATAAGAGCAATCCAGACAACACAAGAATTTATAGTGATTCCCCTAAACTTGGGTACATCCACTCTTCTACCACCCTGGTAGGAATTAACCCAGATTTTTGATCAGGTGCCTGACACCAATGTGCTTTTGATCAGGTGCTCAAAAACCAATCCTCAAATCTTTTGATCAGGTGACTTGCAACTAGGAATAACTTTTGAAGGGAGTTATAACCCTTTATACAGTGGGGGGTGAGAGATGATGGTGTCTTCTCCTTCTCAATATACAACTGAGAAGACTAGTGGATATTAGATTTTAGTACAGGCTCCCCCTGAGATATAGAATGGTTCTGGTAGAAGTAGCCTTGCTGCTGGGTGATAGGCCTTCAGTAGTACAGCCTTGATCAGCAGCTGTTCAGGAACTTCTTTGACAGATAGTGATATAGTTGTCCTCTGAAGTATCCTGGAGTATTGAAGACAGAAGACTCTTGATTTTGATTAGGTGTTCTTCTTCTTCAGATAGCTGATGATCATCAGGAAAATGGCTTCTTGTTGTATCAGAATTATATGTTAATAGATAACAATGAATCTCTTGTTTCAGACTGACTATTTTTTGTATATGTCATCTCTCTGTATTGTGTATCTTGTTCTATCTGTCTGTCTATCTCTCTTCTTACAGGAAGAAGAGAGAAAATCTCTTTTATATTTCCTGTCAAAAATGGTCTTTTGAAATTTTGAAATCCTCTGCAATCAATGCCGACGGCCTTGAGAATAAACGACATTGAATTATTTCCCCAACTGTCCCATGGAAAAACTGTAAGCAATAATCCCAGAGAAGATCTTAATCAATGCTCCGTCTAACAGTTATATTAAAGAGAATATTTGAGCATTAATTACTCAGGAATTATTGCAGTAAGAAGGGGACAGAAGCATGGAAAATAACTAAGTCTGGATTCGTCGAACTGATAACAGAAATCGTCGAGCTGAGTTCACAGTTCGTCGAGCTAAGTTACTGAGTTCATCGACCAGATGACTTCTGTTCGTCGAGCTGAGTTCCAAGATCATCGAGCAGAGAGCAGAACTATATTCTCTAGAAACTTTGCCTTTTCTAAGTATGGAGTTCGTCAAACTGATATCTGGTTTCGTCGACTAAAGTTCACCAAAATATTGCTGGACTTAGAATAATTTCAGATGCTTCTGGATGAAGATGTTGAAGTGAAGTATCCAGAATTCGTCAACCTAAGAATTGGTTTCGTCGAGTTGAGAACCACTTAACTGCTGCTGGATAACTCTATCTATTATGGTCACAGTTCGTCGAGCTGAGAATCAAGTTCGTCGACCAAAGTCTGACTCTAGACTTAGAATAAAGAGATGTTTTCTGATCTTGAACTGTTGAAGTATAGTGTCCAAAGTTCGTCGACCTGAGTACCAAGTTCGTCGAGCTCAGCTCAGAGAATTTACTCTGAGATCGTCGAGCTGAGCATGACTACCGTCGTCCTGAGTTCGATGAACGTCGAACTCATTTTACTTAGTCTTTAGAAAAACTCTAAGTCTTGAGTCTCTGACAGTCTTGTTGATAGCTGGTCCATATGATGTTGATTCTAAGGACTTGGCCTAGACTCTAGGACACAACCATGACCCTGGCTATACATTGTGGGTCATGTGATCCTAACTTAGTGAACCTAGCCCAAATCGTACTAGGGATCGAACAATCTCCCCCTATTTGGGTGAGGTCACTAATTACAGACTCAAATCAAAATTGAAAATCACAAGGCAAGAAAGCATATATCTGGCAGAGATCAATAACACATACAACAGATATATATATGTACATAAGCTTTATTCATAAATAGAAAGCAGTTATAAGAACATAACAGAGATAAAGCAGTTCAGAATTACTTCTTTTGTTTCTTCTCTTTGGGCATTACTTCTTTACATTTATCTCTAGGCTTGGTAAAGACAATTTCTCTGTTTGGAGCTGAAGCTTGCACTTTTGTCATGGTCATATCAGCAACCCCTATGATCTTCAAAGATGTGGCTCTGGGGACAACTGCTTCTGGGTGCAACTTCATGTAGTCATCAACATTGAAAAACTTGTTTGCTTTCTCAAACCTCTTAAGGTCTTCCTTCCTGTACTTAGACATTGTAGAATACTCAAAAGTATCCTTTCCTTCAGCTTTGGCCTTGTTAATCATATAAAGCCCTACAAGTTCTTGGAACCTGGCCATTCTAGTTATATTAGCTGTTTCAGGATCTTCAAAAGGAACAGGAGGAGAGTTTGGTGTTTTAGGACTTTCAGCTTTCTATTCTGCAAGGAATGATGGATCTTGTTGATGCTGCTACTGTGGTTGATGCTGAAATTGATGTTGCTTGCCTGAAGAGTAATGTCTATGTTGGCTGCTTTCAGAAGAAGATATCCCTTGATGTCTCTGATATGTTTGGAATTGGGTAGATCTTTGGGAAGTTGTGCCTAAAGCATCAACAGCTGGAGGAGGAGGAAGATGTGGATCTTTTCTGTATTTCTGAGATGGAGGAGGAGAGTATCTTCTGCTTCTCTTCCTCTCTTTCTATTCATTTTTGGATAACCACATCCAAGCTGGCATCCCTTTATATGGAGTTATCTTCTGGAGAATATAGTAGCGAGTGTCATTGGCTAGATTTGGCTTAGGAGCAGGAGGAGGAGGATCTTTTCTCTTTTTTGATACTGGCTTCTTCCTTTTCTTAGCATCCTCATCAGAATCCTCATCATCCTCATCATCATCACTACTATCTTATGGATTATCATATAAAGCATCTAGCTTTTTTAGTGTTTCATCAGATATAATGGGTTTCTCTACTTGGGATGGAGCTGGAGTAGATGCTGGAGCTGGAGCTGGAAGAGAAATTTCAAGAGGAGCTGGATAAATAACTATGACAGTGCTTTCAGCAGCTGCCTTATTCTCTTCTTCAATGTCTGCCCTGATTAACTCATCCAGATCAAGCAAGGGTGAGTCATCCATTACAAAAGTTGGGACTGAAGGGGAAGAGACAATTGGGGAAACACCTTTAGGAAGAGGTGAAGTAGGAACCTCTTGAGAAGCAAAGTTGTCCTTAAGCTGCTTAGCCACTTTAAGGTTTATTGGAGAGGTGTATGGGATAATAGCCAAAGATGGCTTACTATACTCTGCTGGAAAGAATCTCAAGTATGTAGTATCAAAAATGCTTAACAAATTAACCAAATATACTATGGGATTTAAAATTAAATCACCAGCAGTAATTAACTCTTCTGGGATTGCATCTTCCATATCCATGTCAGTCTAAATAAACTGAATTAAATATGTATCTGTATCTTCTGGAGCAATTAAATCTGTATCTGTATCTTCTGGAGTTGGAGCTGGAGGTTCTACTACTGGAGCTGCTGCAGCTTCTTCATCAAGCATCTCCCCCTGACTGATTTCAGTAATAACTAGAGCCAGACCCCTAAATGAAGAGGGGGCAGCAGAAAGGGCAGAGATTTGAGTAGATAAAGAGGAAATGGAAGTAGCAAGAGGTGTAATGGCCTCTGCTATTAGAGTTTTGAGGAGGGGTGTGATGAGAGTAAGGACAGATAAAATGGTGGAGGGGTCCTGTATTGGAGTGGCAGATGGTGTTGAGGTGGAAACAATGGGAGGGATGGTAGATGTGGGTGAGAATGGAGGAGGGTCATCTTGCATGTGGTCATCCTGGATGGATTGATTTAGATGAGGAGGAGTATTGGGAGGAGATGTCAGTAGAGTGAAGGATGGTATGGAGGACAAGTGTGGTGGAAGAGGAGATGAAGGTGGTGTTGGGGCTGGTATATCATTGGGGGATTGCAGTGATTGAGGTGGAGTGGGTTGATGGTATTCCTGGGTGCGTGAGGAAGGGAAATCAGTGAGGTCTATTGGTGGAGAGGTGGTAGGTAATGTAGCTGTAGTAGGAACATGATCAGAGGGTTGTGGTTGTGGATGTGGTTGAAGTTAGTGTTGGAGTTGTGGATGTGGTTGAAGAGAGGGAGTATGAACTATGGAGGGTGATTGTTGTTGAGTTGCTGGAAGGGATGGAGGTGTGGGGATGATCTCTTCAGCAGGGTGGAGAGTGGCTCTAACAACCCTGGTGCTTTCAGAAGCTGGGGTGGAAGATGTTGAAGCCTTGGATGGCTTGGATATAGTCCTCTCCCACCTGCCAAACAAGGTACAGGTGAGCCTCTTGCTGGCATTGATGAATATGGTCGGGTAGACCAGTGATTCAGCAGCTTTTTCTTTCAAAAAGCTCCCTACGATCCTTCCAAAGCACACTTCCTTTTTATTACACTTTTTTTAATAAGAACAAAAATGATCTGTGCCCAGTTCACCTTCTTCTTGTTAACCACTGCAAACATGACCAAAAAGTGATGCCTGGTAATATAGTCATGTGTAGTGTGCTTGCCTAGCAATACTTTTCCAACAATATCTGGCAGAAATTTGTATTCTATAGATAAATGTTTCTTTAACAACTTATTGGGGTTATCACCAGTATAACCCATCAAACTCAACATCATATCATATTCTTCAGAATCTATTTCCAGTTCTTCTTCTCCATTATCCTAACCAAATATTTCAGTTAATATGGCCGGAGAGAGGGAGAAATCGTTACCCGCAATTGTTCCAATCATTGTATTTTCTTCTGATCTTGACGAAGTGTAAACCCATTCTCTAATTTATATTCCAGACAGTTTGATCCTGGTTATCATTAGGTTCTTCAGTTTCTGTTCTTCCAGAAGTTCCAGAATATGTAAAAAGATCGGGTCTGAGTGTTGAAATGAGTTGAAGTCGACATTGAAGCCGGTGTCGAACTTCATTGCAGCTAGGGTTCCTGCTTAAATCGCCATGAAATCACCTGCAAGAGAGAAAAACAACGATCAAGTGCAAAGGGAACAGAAAGCGCGGGACGGAGGTCGAAGAAAACATAGTTATAAGATTTTCTGGAATATGAATCGACAAACTCCGTTCCATGAAAAATAAGAAATTCTTCGACCTGAGATCGACGAAATAATTGATAGTGAAATAATTCGTCGAACTCAGCTGGAAGAGTTGAAGACATTTCGTCGAGCTCCGTTCGACGAAAGTTTTCTGAAGTTAATTCGTCGATCTCCGTTCGACGAAAACAACTTCACTCACAGAGAGTTCATCGACCTCCGTTCGACGAATATCTCCCGAACTTTCCCTAGTTCGTCGAGCTCCGTTCGACGAACTCTGGAAAATTTGTCGAGTGTAGACAGAAACTAAACCAAATCTTCTCCATTGATCATTCCAAGCTGATTTATAAATAATATGTGATTTCTCTCATCCAGGGGTTTGGTGAATATATCCGCTCTTTGTAAATCAGTGTAGATATAGACAAGATTAATTTTATTTTTGTCTACACACTCTCTAATGAAGTGAGGCCTAATATCTATATGCTTAGTCCTACTGTGATGAACTGAATTTTGTGTTATTGATAGAGCACTTGTGTTATCACAAAAGAGAGTTGAATTATTTAAGTTGAGACCATAGTCTAGGAATTGGTTTTGGATCCACAGCATCTGAGAACAACAACTGCCTGTTGTAATATATTCTGCTTCAACAGTTAAGGTGGATACAGAAGACTGTTTCTTGCAAAACCAAGGTACCAACCTCATACCAAGGAACTGATAAGTCCCTGAGGTGCTTTTTCTATCAACCCTGCATCCAGCAAAGTCAGCATCTGAAAATCCAGTTAAATCAAATTTTGACTCAACAGGATACCATAAGCATAGACTAGGACAACCCTTTATATATCTCAAAATTCTTTTTAAGAAAATTAGATGAGATTCTTTAGGGTTCACTTGGAACCAAGCACAAAGGCATGTGACAATCGTGATATCAGGTCTGCTTGCTGTTAGATGTAGTAGGGACCTAACAATGCCCCTATATAATTTCTGATCCACAGGTTTCCCATGTGCATCAGAGTCAATCACAGCATTAGTAGCTATAGGTGTTTTCTTTGCTGAAGCATCAGCCATCCCAAACGTCTTTATAAGCTCTTTAGCATACTTAGCTTGAGAGATGAAGATGCCATCAGGCAACTACTTCACTTGGAGACCAAGGAAGTAGGAAATCTCACCCAAGCTACTCATTTCAAATTCTGAATGCATTAGGTCAGAGAACCTCTTGCATAATTTAGAATCAGTAAATCCAAATATGATGTCATCCACATATATTTGCACTAATAATATTTGATCCTTATGATGTCTAGTGAAAAGTGTTCTATCTACTATGCCTCTAATGAATTTATGCTCTATCAAAAAGCTGGCTAGGGTCTCATACCAAGCTCTTGGAGCTTGCTTGAGACCATAAAGAGCTTTATGAAATTTGAAGACATGATAAGGGTGAGTTGGAGAGACAAAACCTGGAGGTTGTTCAACATAAACCTCTTTTTTAAGTACTCTATTGAGGAATACACTCTTCACATCCATCTGATATACCATGAATCTCTTGTAGGCTGCATATGCCAGGAATATTCTGATTGCCTCTAACCTTGCCATAAGTGCAAAGGTTTGGTCATAATCTATTCCTTCCTCTTGCCTGTATCCTTGAGCAACAAGCCTAGCCTTGTTTCTCACAATTACTCCTTGGGCATCTAGCTTGTTTCTGAAAACCCATTTGGTTCCAATGACTGGATAGTCTTGTGGTCTTGAAAACAAATCCCAAACTCTACATCTCTCAAATTGATTTAATTCCTCCTGCATTGCAATGATCCAGTGGGTATCTTGCTTAGCATCATGGATGGATAGAGGTTTAACCTGAGAGAGAAAATAGGCATGCATCAAATCTTGGTTGAGTTGATGCCTTGTTTGTACACCTACTGATATGTCTCCAATCACTTGAGATATGGGGTGATCCCTTAGTGTGATAGAATCAGTGGGTGGAGTTAGTTCTGCAACAGCATTAGGAACTAATTCCTCTTGTGGAATTAGGTTTGCTGTTGGGGGAATGTCAATCCCTCCAGTGCCTTCATCTTCACTTTCTTCAATGACTTGTGGAGAGGGATGTGTTGGGACCTCTTGGGTGAGGTTTAGTCCATCGAAGCTCTCTCACAAGTGAGGTAACTGCAAAGTGCTATTGGTAGAAATCTCTTTCTCCTTGCAAGACATGTTAGCTTCATCAAATGTAACATGGATATAGTCTTCAATTTTTAGAGATGATTTATTAAAAACCCTATAGGCTTTGCTTACTTGGGAATAACCTAGAAAAATTCCCTCTTCAGCCTTAGCCTCAAACTTTCTAATGTATCTTTTGTTGTTGTTGTGAATATAACATATACATCCAAATACTTTAAAATAGTTGATTTTAGGTTTCTTCTCTTTAAGTAATTCATAGGGAGTCCTATTTTTTAGTTTGTAAATTAAACTCCTGTTCAGGACATAATTTTCTATGCTCACAGCCTCTGCCCAAAAGGTTAGGGGCATGTAAGCATTTATAAGCAACGTACCTGCACCTTCAATGAGTGTCCTATTTTTCCTTTCAGCTGCCCCATTTTGTTGAGGAGTTCAAGGAGCTGAGAAGCAATACCTGATATCTTCCTTCTCACAGAACTCATGAATAAGAAGAGACTCAAACTCTGTACCATGATCACTTCTGATCAATGCAACATGAGTAGAGAACTCAATCTGTATGGTCCTGAGAAAATCTGTAAGAACCTTGAAGGTATCTAACTTAGATCTCAGAAAGGATACCCAAGTGAACCTGGAGAAGTCATCCACAATAACTAAGGTGTAGGATTTCCCTCCTAGGCTTTGTACAGCTATGGATCCAAAGAGATCCATATGTAGCAAATACAAAATCCTAGGTGAATCACTTTTATTTACAGATTTAAAACTAGATTTAATTTGCATGCTTAGTTGACAAGCCCTGTAGAGACCTTCCTTCTTGTAGGGACCAGAAGGTAGACCTCTAACAAGGTTGTCTTTATATAGCCTAGCAATGTTTTTCATATTAACATGACATAGTCTTTTATGCCATAAATCATTCTGGTTACTAATTAAGTTAAGTAAGCAGATATCAGAATTGGCAGATAGAAAATCAACTAAGTAAATGTTTCCTTGTCTATTTCCAATTAAAACTGTTTGGTTTCCTTTATTAGCAATAGTACAAGAAGATGAATTGAAATGTACATGATAACCTTCATCACATAACTGACTTATGGAGATGAGGTTATGCTTGAGACCTCTGACATATGTTACTTTCTTGAAAGTAACAACTTCAATCTTACTTGTCCAAAACCTTCTGACTGGACACATTTGGAATCCCCAAAGATAACCTTTGGCCCTAGCTTGGACCTGTATTTGTGTAAGATGTCCTTACTGCTAGTCATAGTTTGGATCAACCACTGTCTAGGTACCATGTTTGATTATTTGCTGAAAAGCTCTTCACCTGTAGTGAAATACAATTAATTGTTCTTGAACCAGGTTACCTTGGGTCCTTTGTTTTGCTGGTATGAAAAGCTGGAAATAACAGAATATTCTGGTTGGGATTTATATCCTAGAGGGTGATATCTCCTAGGTGGTATGACTCAATCAGCTAGTGGATTAAAAGCTTTCTTGGAATTATTTAAGTTTCTGTTATAATTAAAGTTTTGTTTAAGTCTTTCTGGGTTCGACAAATTGCTGTGATTTTGTCGACCAGAGTTCGACGAATTGGGTTGAGATCGTCAATATCTGCCCAGAGAATGAATGTATTCATTTTCTGTGCCCCACATTCGTCGACCTCTGCTCGACGAACCATACAGAGTTCTTCAATCGCAGTTAGACGAAAAATTATAACTATAGTTTTCGTTCAGAGTTCGTCGATCAGGGTTCGACGAACTGGCTGCATTTCGTCGTTCTAAGTTTGACGAATTTTGCTGAACCTTATTTTTACTTGAGGTTTTATGATTTTTGGTTTTCTGACCTATTGATATGGGAATATTTCCCATTGTTTGTTTATTATTTAATTTTTCTTTCCCCTTAGTAGAGACAAATTTTATTGGGGTTGTCAAAATATTTTTCTTGAGAATAGGGGGCAAACTTGATGAAGCACCCAAGCCTAGTTTGCCATTAAGTCGGGCATTAATAGTGCTTGTGATGTTCATCAGCTTGAGGCTTCTTCCATTAAGAGTTTCCTCAAGTTGTTTAGCCTCACTAAGCTCAGTCTTCAACATTATGATTTGTTCATTGGCTAAACACAGTTCATCTTTTAATCTATTATTTTCAGAATTTACATTTTCTAAAATTCCTAGTTTCTCCCTATGAGTTTTAATCTCCTTTTCTTAATTAATCAAATCTATACATATTGTTTTAAATTCAAATTTAAAGGAATCAGAACTGTAATCAAAAGAAGATAATACCTTGTCAGCTTCAGAATCTGAGGCTGCTTCATTGTCTGTATCATCTTCTTCGGAATGGCTCCTAGAAGCATCAATTTCCATGAGGTAAACCTCTTTGGCCCTTGCCTCTTCCTCATCTTCACTGGATCTAGAAGATGTTGATTCTTCTTCAGTCTCACTCCAGGTTTCAGCCACAAAACCCTTCTCCTTCTTCTTGTATTTGCTGGAAAAGGCCCGATGTTGTGCTGTCTCCTGGTATCTTTCTCTCTTCTCTTGTCTTTCTTCTGATTCTGTGGACACTCAAAGATGAAGTGCCCAGGCTTCCTGCATCGAAAACACATAACTTCTTTGGTTGGTGTCTTATCATATCTAGGCTTGTCATCCTGCCTTGTTGACTTCCTCCTGAAATCTTTTCTTGTCATTTTGTAGAATCTTTTGGCAAATAAACTCATCAGTTCTTCATTTGTTGAGGGAGTCTCTGTCTCATCAGCAACTTTGAATGCTATGCTTTGTTCTTTTCTAGTTGGAGGAGGTGTTCTTTGCTCAGCTGCTTCCCTGGACTTGATCAGCTGTTCATAGGACTTTAACTTGCCAAAAAGAGATTCAGTGGAGATCTCATTCAGGCTTCTTTGATAGGCCAGATCCTTGAATCCCATGAGCTTGGGAAGCACATTACGATCTTGTCATTCACCTCAGTGAGGGTGATGTCCTTGTCCAAGGTTTTTAGCTCATTGATGATTGAGCTTAACCTATTATACATGTCAGTTACTGACTCAGCTTCATCTTTCTTAAAATTCTCATATAAGGATATGAGGTTGGATCTCATATCCTTTCTTTCATCTGCTGATCCAGCCATCATTTGGTTTATGGAATCCCAGATGGCTTTGGGTGAAGTGCATTCAGCAACCTTTTGGAAGATATCATCTGACATAGTCTGTGCCAGTATGTTCATTGCCTTGGTATCCGCAACCTTGGCCTTCTTCTGAGCCTCAGTCCACTCAGGTGGTGGAACTGCATTTGTGCTTGAGGTTGCTGTAGATGTAGAAGAGTTGGCTTGAGGAGGACCTGTCAAGATTGAATTGTAGATATTGAAATTCCACCTAGTGTCAACTACCTTCACCTATGGGGGGGGAATAGGTGACTTGCAGCGTTTTTGCGGAATTAAAATTGTACCTGCACAAGATAATAAAACAGCACAGCAAAGAAAGGACACAAGCAATTTATAGTGGTTCCCCAATTTGGGTACATCCACTTTCCCCCTTCGACCTGTCTCCCAACAAGGGACGACTCGGTCACTTCACCAACAGGATTGAAATCCAATCCTTGCACTATCGGAAGGAACCCTTCCACACGTAGGAGACAACACTCCCACAACACGGGTTGCACCCAACCCTTATAACTAGGAACCAACGTTCCTTTACAACAAAAATGAAAATCGAATGTACAAGAAATACAAACAACTTTTGGAGACTAAGGTGTCCCTCTTCGTTCGATGACTTGTTCTTGAGGTCAACGAAGAGTCCACAACCCTAGATCTCACTTGGAGAGAATCTCCCCGAAACCGGCGGCGGCAAGAAGGGCAGCGGCTTGGTTCTTGGGATCGGCGGCGACAACGGTGTGCGGCTGCTGTACTTTGGATATTCAATCTTCGTAGCAAAGCTATCAAGGTCTTCTAACGGTCACACTAGGATCAATCATCTCGATCGATTCGGAAGGGGAAGGTTTTCCCGATCAATGAATCAAGAGACAAAGGATCTCTAGTTAGACTTGTGAGACGCTGTGCTTGGCTGAGCTTTAGTCACCGGAAGATCTGGAAGAACCACGATCAAAAGCGGCAAACAACTAGCACGAGCGGCGACGGCGGCGGAGCAGGTATCGCGATCTAGGTCACGTAGGAGGCTCGTGAATATTTTTCTGTCGTCTTTTTCAAATCTTCTTGACCGTCCACTGTTCAAAAATACGCGTGTATTTATACAGTAGAATACTCCTTTATGACCGTTATGGGTCCCACCATAAGAAACCCTAAAAGCGGTTCAAATCAGCGTCTTAACATTTGATCCGGTCCAGCGGGATCCAGAAAATCGTCTAAGGCAAAATCGGTGAGAATCGAAGGTGATTCTCGTCAAATCGGCGAGAATCGAAGGTGGTTCTCGTCGATTCGGCGAGAATCAAGGTGATTCTCGTCGATTTTGACTTATTGGCACGCTCTGATTTAGCCGGATAGAGACAGCGAGAATCAGCCAGTGATTCTCGACGATTCGGCGAGAATCACTAATGATTCTCGCCGAATCGGCGAGAATCAGCCAGTGATTCTCGACGATTCGGCGAGAATCACTAATGATTCTCGCTGAATCGGCGAGAATCACTTGGTGATTCTCGTCGATTATCACTTAGATGATTTTTCGTCGTTCCACCCATGAGCTGCTCCTTGACCCATCCTTGCTCCTTGTCTGCTCTTGCATTATCACAGCCCTGTACTTGAAAATAAGTACACTCCATTAGAGAGAATACACGTAGGCCAACACACTGATCTGCTCAACGAGGGATTATGTCGCGCAGACCCGTGTATATTGACCTACTGCACCCTGACATTGGTGTGTACTTAGCGTGGAATAACTGCAAGCACAACTTGAAAGATTTCATCAAATACATTGTCTATTTACCTTAGCTTGTTCAGGGGCTTCTTCAAATCAGGTATGTTGTGGATACAATACCCAACAATATCCCCCTATTTGAAGAAGCCTAAACCCTACAAGCTAAGATGAATAGAGCGTATGGGAATAAAAAGCATGAATGTAAAATGGAGTTGAGAGAGATATTCATTACCAATACAAATTTCTTGAGAGCAAACTTGGAGCCACCTTAGCCTTAGCCGAGAGGGTAATATAAGGGTAATATATCTCCCCCTTTTCGGCTTTTGCAAATCTGGGTCTGTTGCATATGACCCCTTGCTCCCCCTCAGTTCTTGCACTTGTGCGCACACTTGAGTTCCTGACAGAGGCTCCCCCTAGATGCATGAGCCTGGAGCTTCTGTAGTCCTCATTCATCATAGTTTAGCATCGCCAATTCAGTTTTGAAAAGACTGAACTTGGCTTCGTCTAAGGGCTTTGTGAAAATATCTGCAATCTGCTTGTCCGTGGGGACATAACAGAGAGAGATGTCCTTGTTCTCCACGTGCTCCTGAATGAAGTGGTAGCGCACTTCAATATGCTTCGTTCTGCTGTGAGATACCGGATTGTTGGCAATTGCAATTGCACTGGAGGAGTCGCAGTACATTGGTATTTCCTTGAACTGAAGGTCGTAGTAGGCTAACTGGTTTCTGATCCATAGGAGTTGTGTGCAACAGCTGCCTGCCGAGATGTACTCAGACTCTGCTGTGGAGGTTGCTACACAACTCTGTTTCTTGCTATTCCATGAAATAAGCCTTCTTCCGAGGAATTGACACATCCCGGAAGTGCTTTTCCTGTCATCCCTACTCCCTGTAAAATTAGCATCTGAAAAACCTATTAGCTCGACATCATTGTTTCTCGGGTACCACAAGCCAAGATTCGGAGTACCTTTAAGGTATCTGAGAATTCGCTTTGCAGCGACATAGTGAGATTCCTTAGTGTTCACCTGATATCTGGCACAGACACATGTGGAGAACATGATATCCGATCTACTGGGAGTAAGGTAGAGCAGGGATCCAATGATGCTTCTGTATTTGGTTTCATCGAAAGGTTTGCCTTTCTCATCCTTATCCAGAGACAACGTGGATCCCATTGGAGTCCTCATAGAGGTTGCATTCTCCATACCGAATTTCCTGAGGAGTTCATTTGTGAACTTCGTCTGAGAGATGAAGATTTCATCCTCAGACTGTTTCACTTGAAGTCCCAAGAAATACTTTAGCTCTCCCATACTGCTCATTTCAAACTTTCCTTGCATAAGTTTAGAAAACGTTTTGCAAAGATTGTTGTCCGTTGAGCCGAATATAATGTCATCGACATAGATTTGCACCAGCAAAATCTTGCCTTTGACTTCCTGAGAAACAATGTCTTATCTATTTTACCTCTAGAGAACTTGTTCTCAAGAAGAAAACTAGATAAGGTCTCATACCAAGCTCGTGGAGCTTGTTTTAAACCATATAGAGCTTTATTAAGAAAATATACATGATTGGGATAAGTAGGATTGACAAAACCTGGGGGTTGAGCGACGTATACTTCCTCTTTCAGGTCTCCATTCAAGAATGCTGATTTCACATCCATTTGATAGACTGTGAATCCTTTGTGTGAAGCATACGCTAGGAACAATCTGATTGCCTCGAGCCTTGCCACTGGTGTAAAGGTCTGGTCGAAGTCAATCCCCTCCTCCTGTCTGTAACCTTGAGCCACCAGCCTGGCCTTGTTCTTTATGATGACACCATGTTCATCCAGTTTATTTCTGAAGATCCACTTGGTGCCAATCACATTCTGCTTTTGTGGTCTGGGAACCAGCGTCCAAACGTTGCATCGTTCGAATTGATGCAGTTCATCTTGCATGGCCAAAATCCATGCTGCATCTTTGTTCGCGTCGGCGAACTTCTTTGGCTCAACCTACGATAGGAAACTAAGATGCAAAATCTCGTTAATAGTACCTCTTTGAGTTCTGACACCATCACGAGGATCTCCAATGATCTGATCTCTAGGATGATCCCTCACGTGCCGGAGCTCTAGAAGTCTGACGTCTGGAGCTACGACTACTTCTTGGGCTTCTCCTTCTTCTAAGAGATTTTCTTCATTTTGATCTTCAACATTCCCAGTTGACGTTGAGGTGGAAACTTTGACGTACTTAAGAGTTTCATCTTTAGCGGTCTCATCGAGACACAGCTGTTCAATTCGTGCACCTGCATCTTCAAGGATACCGCTGGAAGAATTGCTATTAAGCAAACTTCCTTCATCAAATACAACATTAATTGATTCCTCTACCACTAGAGTTTTCTTATTGAAGACCCTATATGCCCGATTGTGGGTACTATAGCCCATGAATATGCCTTTGAAGCATTTCTCACCAAATTTTGTATGTGGGTACTTCCCATTATTCAGTACATAACATTTGCAACCAAAGATCCTAAAGTAGGACATAGTTGGTTTCCTGCCTCTCAGTAGCTCATAAGGCGTCTTATGATGATGCTTGTTTATCAGTGCTCGGTTTTGTACATGACAAGCTGTATTGACCGCCTCTGCCCAGAAGTATTCTGGGAGAGAAGTGTCTTTCAACATTGTCGTGCAAGCTTCAATGAGAGTTTTATTTCTCCTCTCCGCAACTCCATTTTGCTGAGGAGTGCGCGGGGAGGAAAACTCATGAAAGATACCTTGTTCTTCACAAAACTCTGTCATAGCACCAGATTCGAATTCTGTTCCATGGTCACTTCTGATTTTGACCACTGAGCAGTTAAATTCGTTCTGAACCTGCTTGACAAAACTAGTGAAGATGTCAAACGTATCTGACTTTTGTTTTAAGAAGAACACCCATGTAAACCGTGAGTGATCATCAACTATCACTATTGTATAGGACTTGCCTCCCAAGCTATGAACTTGCATTGGACCAAACAGTCCATATGCAGAAGATAAAGACATCGGGAAGAGTCTTTGTCTGCAAAGATCTTAAAGGTAGCTCGAGTCTGTTTGCCCATCTGGCATGCAGGACAGGGGCTATCTTTGATGCACTTGATAATGGGAGCATCTCTTACTAAGTTTTTAGAAAACAGCATACTAATTGTTTTGAAATTAATATGTGTCAATCTCTTGTGTCATTGTTCACAAAGAGATGCACTACCTGTTGCCACTAGGCATACGGGGGTAGATGAATCTAAACTAAGAAAATTTAAGCAGAAGATATTTCTGCTCCTAATGTCTGTTAGTACCGTCTCAGAAGAGGCACATGATATTATCAGACATTTATCCTTGCAGAACTTAACGTCATAACCTTTATCACATAACTGACTTACACTGAGCAGGTTATGGTTTAACCCTTCAACATAAGCCACGTCGGTGATAGAGATTATACCGTTGGAAATCATACCATAACCTCTGGTAACTCCTCGATCTGACCCCCCAAAGATGACTTTGAGACCATTCTCGACTGGAGTGTAATCACGCAGCAGGCGTCTTGTCCCAGTCATATGCCGGGAGCGTCCACTGTCCAAGTACCATATTGGCGTTTTGGTGGCCTTTGGACATTCCTGCAAAACAAAATTAATTTCCCTTAGGAACCCAATCAAACTTGGGTCCTAGATTCTTGGTTAGCATACTCCCCCTCGGGTGGTTAACCTTACGAGTGGTCGGCCTCGCATTGCTAACATAGGGAGTCTCGTTATACCTCAGATTTAACCAACAATCCACGGCAAAGTGACCGACTTTGCCACAACACCAACAGTCAAATCTGTTGTACCTCTTCCTAGACTCCTGCTTTACCCTGAGAATGGTGGGTACAACCGGGGCCTTGGATCTGGAGGTGGAGGCATCATAGTGATTGCAGTCACATGACTTCTTCACCTTCTGTTTCTTCAGTACAATAGGCTTGGCTTTTGGTGCCTGCTTTCCATTATGGCCGCTGGAGAATTGACAATAATTTCCCATTTGGATTTCCTCATAAGGTGCCTTGAAGACACTCTCACCGAAGTTGCGGGGGAAAGTCCAACCATCATATCAGCTCGTTGGCTTTGCAACCGAGGGCCGAAAATGATGACCAAAGGTTGACACAAAGTCATGTTGGTTGCAAGGAAAGCCAGGCTTTCTGAACGGAACAGGACTGAGGGGAGCTTTTCCCTTTTCAGCAGCAGAGGCCTTCTTGGCGGCCTTATTCTTTCTCTGGTTCCTGTTTCTCCTGGATGAGGAACCAGGTACCCCTACATGCCCCAAGCCAGCTCCTTTGGCCTGAGAAGAGAAGGTATCAACAACTGGAAGAACTGTTTTTGGCATAGAGAAGCTCTTGACGATCTTCCATTCTGCCGCAAGTTGTTCTTCCAACTTGTCGACTTCCTCCTGCTTAAGATCAAGGAGCTTAAGAGACTCTGAATGCTTTGAAGTCAGGTCTAGGTGCTCCTGTCGAAGAGAGATCAAACTGGTGATTTCTTCCCTTAGGGAGACACTCTCACCCTTAAGGAATTTCACTTCCTTTTTCTCAGCCTTCAATCTCTTACGGCACTCCTCGAAAGTGTTGAGCAGAAGTTCATACTTCTCGAGGAGCTCCGCTTCGCGGGACGAAAGGCTATCCTCAGGGTCATCATCCAGAGACTCAGGATCAGAGTCAGAGTCAGAGAGAGGGGTGTGAGCTTTTACCTTCCCAGTAAATGAGGGGCATACTCCTTCTGAGTCGGAGCGACCCACCAGCGCGAAGTAGGCTTCCTCATCATCACTGGAGTCTGAGGAATCAGATTCACTCAGTGTATTTGGCTTTTTGGTGATGTAGCTCCTCTCTTTCTTCTTATCTCTAGAGGACTTGTGCTCCTCTCCCTTCCCAATTTTTGGCCACGACGTGTCCTGGCTTATTGCATCCAAAACAAATAATGTCAGAGGAGCGATGTTTGTTCGGTTTAGATACGTACCTGTCAGAAGAATATTTTTTCTTCTGAAGCCTGGAGGAGGAGCCGTCTATCTTTCTTTGATTCCTCATCTTGAGGAACTTCTTGAATTCTCGGGTGATGAGGGAGAAATCTTCCTCAGACAACTCTGAGCTGGAGGAGCATGGCTCGGAGTCCTCCTCCTCATCCTTTTTCGTGGCACGGTATGAAACCGCACCCTTGCCCTTCCTAGAGTGAATGGCTTTTAGTGCCACAGTCTTTTCCTTGGCTGCAGCCTTCTCTGCCTCTTCTTCTGCTTTCCGGGTGTTCAGTTGAATCTCATAGGACATCAGCTTCCCAAACAGAATTTGCGGGTCTGTTTCAGCTAGTCTGCCAAACTCTCGGATGGCGCAGATCTTTGTGTCCCATTCTTTAGTAAGGGACCTAAGGAATTTATCATTAAGTTCACCATCAGTGAACACTCTTCTATATCCTTTGAGGGCATTGACAATCTTGAGGAAGTTCTCGAAGGTGACTCCGATCTCGTCCTTAGGCCCTTGTCTGAAGGCCTCATATTTCTGGTTCAGGAGGGATCTCCGATCATCCCTCACTTCATCAGTTCCCTCCATTAGGATAATCAGGCAGTGCCAGATCTCCTTTGTTGTCCTGTAGTTGCAGAAGTTCTGCATCATTGAGTCATCGACCGCGATGACCAGAATGTTCTGCGCCTTCTTGTCAAGTCCCACCAGCACCATCTCGTCCTTGTCCATTTCAGAAATTTTCTTTGGCACTTTCTTGGTAGGATCAATGGTGGAGACCTTAGTGGGGACATAAGGTCCCTCCTCCACGATCATGAAGAGTCGAGGATCAACTGCTTGCATGTAGAACCTGATCCTTTCCTTTCAGATAGGAAAGTTGAGCCTGGTGCACACTGGGATCTTGCATGTGTACTTGAGCCCGTCCATGGTAGATGTTTTCCTTCTTCTTGACACTAGTGGCAGGATTCTACTCAAGGTGTGAACCTTTTTGATGAGTAACCTCCCTCTGATACCACTTGAAAGTCCACCTAGTGTCAACTACCTTCACCTATGGTGGGGGAATAGGTGACTTGCACCGTTTTTGCGGAATTAAAATTGTACCTGCACAAAATAACAAAACAGCACAGCAAAGAAAGGACACAAGCAATTTATAGTGGTTCCCCAATTTGGGTACATCCACTTTCCCCCTTCGACCTATCTCCTAATAAGGGACGACTCGGTCACTTCACCAACAGGATTGATATCCAATCCTTGCACTATCGGAAGGAACCCTTCCACACGTAGGAGACAACACTCCCACAACACGGGTTGCACCCAACCCTTACAACTAGGAACCAACGTTCCTTTACAACAAAAATGAAAATCGAATGTACAAGAAATACAAACAACTTTTGGAGACTAAGGTGTCCCTCTTCATTCGATGACGTGTTCTTGAGGTCAACGAAGAGTCCACAACCCTAGATCTCACTTGGAGAGAATCTCCCCGAAACCGGCGGCGGCAAGAAGGGCATCGGCTTGGTTCTCGGGATCGGCGGCGACAACGGTGTGCGGCTGCTGTACTTTGGAGATTCAATCTTCGTAGCAAAGCTAGCAAGGTCTTCTAACGGTCACACTAGGATCAATCGTCTCGATCGATTCGGAAGGGGAAGGTTTTCCCGATCAATGAATCAAGAGACAAAGGATCTCTGGTTAGACGCGTGAGACGCTGTGCTTGGCTGAGCTTCAGTCGCCGGAAGATCTGGAAGAACCACGATCAAAAGCGGCGAACAACTAGCACGAGCGGCGACGGCGGCGGAGCAGGTATCGCGATCTAGGTCACGTAGGCAGCTCGTGAATATTTCTCTGTCGTCTTTTTCAAATCTTCTTGACTGTCCACTGTTCAAAAATACGTGTGTATTTATACAGTAGAATACTCCTTTATGACTGTTATGGGTCCCACCAGAAGAAACTCTAAAAGCGGTTCAAATCAGCGTCTTAACATTTGATCCGGTCCAGCGGGATCCAGAAAATCGTCTAAGGCAAAATCGGCGAGAATCGAAGGTGATTCTCGTCGAATCGGCGAGAATCGAAGGTGGTTCTCGTCGATTCGGCGAGAATCAAAGGTGATTCTCGTCGCTTTTGACTTATTGACACGCTCTGATTTAGCCGGATAGAGACGGCGAGAATCAGTCAGTGATTCTCGACGATTCGGCGAGAATCACTAATGATTCTCGCCGATTCGGCGAGAATCACTTGGTGATTCTCGTCGATTATCACTTAGACGATTTTTTGTCGTTCCACCCATGAGCTGCTCCTTGACCCATCCTTGCTCCTTGTCTGCTCTTGCATTATCACAGCCATGTATTTGAAAATAAGTACACTCCAATAGAGAGAATACACGTAGGCCAACACACTGATCTGCTCAACGAGGGATTACGTCGCGCAGACCCGTGTATATTGACCTACTGCACCCTAACATTGGTGTATACTTAGCGTGGAATAACTGCAAGCACAACTTGAAATATTTC
This sequence comes from Platanthera guangdongensis, assembly GCA_039583875.1. Taxonomy (NCBI): domain Eukaryota; kingdom Viridiplantae; phylum Streptophyta; class Magnoliopsida; order Asparagales; family Orchidaceae; genus Platanthera; species Platanthera guangdongensis. The sequence goes on along the minus strand of CM077157.1, from coordinate 115,469,811 downwards.
ATCAAATACATTATCTATTTACCTTAGCTTGTTCAGGGGCTTCTTCAAATCAGGTACGTTGTGGATACAATACCCAACAGATATCTTCATCAATAGAGTTCATATACAATTTGATTTTTGCCTTCTAGATGGCAAACCTATTTAGGTTGCAAACTGTAGGTCTGGTGCTTGCATAGTATTTGTTCTGTGACATTGCTGTGTATATAGTATAAATAAAAATAAAGATAAAAGATGAAATCTAATCTAACACGGGATCTTTGGTTCAAGGGTTAGCTTGTGTACACCAAGGAATCCAAGCTCTGATACAAATTGAAAGTAAGCTGTTAGATCAGGAAAACTCTAGAGGGGGGTGAATAAAGTATTCAGGGTTTATAAAATTTTCTTCTAATTTAATCTTGTGTAGGAACAAAATTAAAACAGTAATCCTAACAAACAGCCACAGCACAAAAAACTAAAGAAAAGAGCAATCCAGACAACATAAGAATTTATAGTGGTTCCCCTAAACTTGGTTACATCCACTCTTCTACCACCCTGGTAGGAATCCACTCAGATTTTTGATCAGGTGTCTGACACCAATGAGCTTTTGATTAGGTGCTCAAAAACCAATCCTCAAGTATTTTGATCAGGTGACTTGCAACCAGGAATATCTTTTGAAGGGAGTTATAACCCTTTATACAGTGGGGGGGGCTGAGAGATGATAGTGTCTTCTCTTTCTCAATATACAACTGAGAAGACTAGTGGATATTTGATTTTAGCACAGGCCCTCCCTGAGATATAGAATGGTTCAGGTTGAAGAAGCCTTGCTGCAGGGTGATAGGCCTTCAGTAGTATAACCTTGATCAGCAGCTGCTCGGGAACTTCTTTGAGAGATAGTGATGTAGTTGTCCTCTAAAGTATCCTGGAGTATTGAAGACAGAAGACTCTGGATTTTGATTAGGTGTTCTTCTTCTTCAGATAGCTGATGATCTTCATGAATATGGCTTCTTGTTGTATCAGAATTCTATGTTGACAGACAGCAATGAATCTCTTTTTCAGACTGACTATTTTCTGTATATATCGTCTCTCTGTATTATGTATCTTGTTTTATCTGTTATCTAACTCCCTTCTTACAGGAAGAAGAGAGAAAATCTCTTTTATATTTCCTGTCAAAAATGGTCTTTTGAAATTTTGAAATCCTCTGCAATCAATGCTGACGGCCTTGAGAATAAACGTCATTGAATTATTTCCCCAACTGTCCCATGGAAAAACAGCAGGCAATAATCCTGGAGAAGACCTTAATCAATGCTCTGTCTAATAGTTATATTCCAGAGAATATTTGAGCATTAATTACTCAGAAATTATTGCAGTAAGAAGGGGATAGAAGGATGGAAAATAACTAAGTCTAGATTCGTCGAACCGATAACAGAAATCGTCAAGCTGAGTTCACAGTTTGTCGAGCTGAGTTGCTGAGTTCGTCGACCAGATGACTTCTGTTCGTCGAGCTGAGTTCCAAGATCGTCAAGCAGAGAGCAGAACTATATTCTCTAGAAACTTTGCCTTTTCTGTGTATGGAGTTCGTCGAACTGATATCTGGTTTCATCGACTGAAGGTCACCAAAATATTTCTGAACTTAAAATAATTTCAGATGCTTCTGGATGAATATATTGAAGTGAAGTATCCAGAATTCATCGACCTAAGAATTGGTTTCGTCGAGCTGAGAACCACTTAACTGTTGTTGGATAACTCTAGCTATTGTGGTCACAGTTCGTCGAGCTGAGAATCAAGTTCGTCGACCAAAGTCTGACTCTAGACTTAGAATAAAGAGATGTTTTCTGATCTTGAAGTGTTGAAGTATAGTGTCCAAATTTCGTTGACCTGAGTACCAAGTTCGTCGAGCTCAGCTCAGAGAATTTACTCTGAGATCGTCGAGCTAAGCTCAGAGAATTTACTCTGAGATCGTCGAGCTAAGCACGACTATTGTCGACCTGAGTTCTACAAAATTCGAACTCATTTTACTTGGTCTTTAGAAAAACTCTAAGTCTTGAGTCTCTAACAGTCTTGTTGATAGCTGGTCCATGTGATAATGATTCTAAGGACTTGGCCTAGACTCTAGGACACAACCATGACCCTGGTTATATATTGTGGGTCATTTGATCCTAACTTAGTGAACCTAGCCCAAATCTTACTAGGGATCCAACACGGTCAATGATCACCCACACGACATCGTTTCCATTCTGAGATCTTGGCAGTCCATGTACGAAATCCATCGAAATATCATCGAACTTCCATACCGGGATTGGTAATGACTTCCGGAAACCTCCAGATTTCTGGCATTCAGCTTTTACCAAAGCACAACTCTGACATTTTGCCACATAATGGGCAATGTCCTTATTCAAAACTGGCCACCAAAACGCCTTCTTCATGTCCTTGTATACCTGTGTTCTCCCGAGGTGAATTGAGTACCGTGTGAAATGTGTCTCATACATCAATTCGTCCCATAGTTTACCTACATCTGGTACGCACAACTGACCATCCTTCCGCAAAAGGCCGTCATCCCAGGAGAATTGAGCATTTGACCCATCCACTGCATAATGTTGTAGACTTTCATCAAGTTCCGTTGCTCGCCAAACACTGTCTGCGAGGTCATATTATACCTTCGTCCAGTTTAGGCACGCATTTGCAGTAGCATTCTTGTCCACACAAGACATGTCCAAGTTATCCAATTCTTAGATAAGACGCTCATCATGCATCTACAACCAACTTGCCCATGCCAGAGTCCTGCGACTCAAGGCATCTGCGACCATATTTTCCTTCCTGGGAGTATAGTGAATCTGGAAGTTGTAGTCCCTGAGTAACTCCATCCACCTCTGTTGTAGCATATTTAGATTCTTCTGATCTAGAAGATACTTAAGGCTTATATGGTCCGTAAAGATGTCCACTTTTCACGCCATATAAATAATAGCGCTACAGTTTAAGTGAAAATATCACCACCGCCAATTCCAAGTCATGGACAGGATAGTTCTGCTCATGCACTTTCAACTAGCATGAGTCATAAGCGATCACCTTTCCAAACTGAAGAAGAACGAAGCCTAAGCCGCTCCCTGATGCATCACTGTAAATTTCAAAGCCGTCTGAAACACATGGTGACATCAAGATTGGCATCGTGGTCAAGCGACGTTTCATCTCCTCAAAAGCTCGTACACACAGCGACGTCCAAACTAACTTCTGATCTTTCCTCTTTAGTGTGGTCAGAGGCAAGGTGATCCGTGAGAAGTTTTCCACGAAACGTCTGTAGTAGCCTACCAGTCCAAGGAAACTCCGGACTTCTGCTACAGTAGTCAACACCAGCCACTCCCGTATCGCAACTATCTTTGACGAATCCACCACAATACCTTCTCCACTCACCACATGTCCAAGAAAGGCCAGTGACGATAGCCTGAACTCACACTTTGGGAACTTGGCGTAGAGCTTGTTTTTTCTCAGGGTGTGCAACACCATCCGCAAATGGTTCGCATGATCTTCTTCAGACTGAGAGTACACTAAGATGTCGTCAATAAAGACGATTACAAATAAGTCCAAGTACTCTCAAAAAGTTCGGTGCATTAGGTCTATGAAAACTGATGGCGGATGTATTAGCCCAAACAGCATTACTGCGAACTCATAATGACCATAGCGTTTTCAAAACACTGTCTTGGAAATGTCACATTCCTGAATCCTCAACTAGTAATAGCCAGACTTTAAGTCCAGCTAAGAGTAGACATTTAATCTCACTAGCTGATCGAACAAATCATCAATCTGTGGTATCAGATACTTGTTCTTCTCCGTCAACTTGTTCAGTTCTTGATAGTCGATGCACAAACGCGGACTACCGTCCTTCTTTTTCACAAAGAGGACAGGTGCACTCCAAGGTGACATACTTGGGAGTATATATCCTTGCTCTAGCAATTCTTGTAGTTGGACCTTTAGTTCCGCCATTTCCTTTGGCGCGACACGGTACGTTGAGCGAGCCATAGGTTTTGTACCTGGCACCAGCACAATAGCAAAGTCAATCTCCCGCTGGGGCGGTAACCCTGGAAGATCCTTAGGAAACACATCAGCATACGCCGATATAATCAGAACGTCACTCACACTGGCTTTTGGCTCAACAGCCTTTATAAGAGCGAATAATAACTCCATGCCCTTCCGAACAGCTTTGACGACTTGGAGAGAAGACATCAACAAGTTGCTCGATCCTCGCATACCAGCAAATTTAGTCTCTAACTCGGTATTCTGTCTCAGTGTGATCTCCTTTGAGTTGCAATCTATAAAGGCACGCTGCTCCGAGAGTCAGTCCATACCAAAGATTATATCAAACTCCTATATCAGCAGCACAGATGCTTCCAATCCGAAAGACTGACTTCCTATCCACACCTCAACATAACAAGAATTATTTGTCCTCATTACACATCCATTAGACAACACGATTGATAGGCTATTTGTCGGCACACCAGTTGGCACTCCAATCCAAGACACCAAGTCGTCAGATAGAAACAAATATGAAGCTCCCATATCAAACAGTTCTCTTTCCAGACAGTCCCAGATTAGGACAAAGCCTAACACAAACAAATTATACACAAGAGACACACAAGGTATGAAGTACAAAAGACAATAACACAATATCTTAACTCGTACCTGTGACGACGTCACTTTGCTTTATGGCCTCCTGTTGGTGATGGTTGTACACATGAGGCTGAGCTGGAGCATAGTAGGATGCAGTGGACTCCACCGCCTTTCCCTTTTCATCATACGTTGCTCCTGACTTCTTATCACCCGTTGGAAGACCAAATCGACATTCACAGGCAAAGTGTCATGTCTTGCCGCAGGTATAACAGGTACGCGGGCCTTGCTCAGAAGTTGCTCCAGAAGCAATAGTAGAGGGATCCTGTCCAGAAGACTCGGACTTCTTACCCCATTTCCTTCTGTAGTTCTACTTTCCCGGGCGCAGCACTTTGAACTCAGGCTTTGTCACAGTCAAGTCACTTTTTCCCTGCACCCTTTTCATATATTTCTCCAGCGTACGAGCTGTATCCACCAATGCTTGAAATCCTTGGTTTACCAAACTTGAAAGCAGGAATCTTAGCTCATCCTGCAACCCTTCATAAGACCTATTGGTTTTACGCTCTTCTTCAGCAAAGATATACCCTGCATAGCGTCCCAAACGTGTAAACTCATGTAAGTAGGTATCGACGCTGCTTTATCCCTAAGTTAGACACTGGAACTTATTTTCCATGGCTATGCACTGTGCCGACGGTAAGTACTTTGCCAAGAACAGTCTCGAAAACTCCTCTATCGAGACCTCTTTTAGCTGTCTGCCTGCTAAGTGGTGCAGCTCTATTTCGTCCCACCAAAGCCGAGCCTCTCCTTCCATTAAGAACGTGGCCAAGTTGAGTTTCTGTTCCTCTTCAATTCCTATTGCCATCAAAATCCTCTTAACTCGTGCAAGCCAGTCCTCTGCCTGCATTGGGGATCCTGCCCCCGTGAACGTAGGAGGATTGAAACTCATAAACTGCTTCAGTTGCCGTTTTGCTGCTCGTGGATCTAAAACAGCCTCAACAGGTACTGGCCTCACACCAACCTATACTTGCACCACTGCAGGGTGTGCCTGCCCAGTAGTTGTGCTTGTATTATCACAAATAATGCCTCAGCAACTAATCGTACTGTTTTCGCAGAAGGAGGAGGTGTGAGCACCTTAGCTAGTGTCACACTCTCATCTGAAAGCTGGGGCTCATACTACGCCGCACCACTTCGAGTCACCTATATGAGTAAAAGACACACTTTAGCGACTTTGCAAAAGTAACGACAACGTTGTAGGAACCCGCAGGTTCCTCAAACAGGTGTATTTGCATTCCTTAGTGGACATTCTTGAGTTCATTTATGTTATAATGGGTCACACTTACATGTATTGGCCACCCCTCAAAAGAATTCGACCATGAATTCACAGGACAAGCTGATACCAAATTGTAACACCTCCGTCCATCACATGAAATATAATAGAGGGTCCAGCCGGGGCCCAACACCATATTCCACAAATAGGCGGCAGAGTTATAGGTTAATATCTAAAGACTACTCGCACCCTGACTCAGAGCATTCTAGCGGAAGCTTTAAGGGTTATTTGAAATCATACTCATTTTAATGTCCACTATATATAAACCATCATCTATATATAATAGGAATGTCACTTACAAATACACAAAAGGTATGGCCTTAAGGCCTTACAGTTACATTTCACTAGTCGGGATTATAAACATCGGCACGCAGGACGACCACACATGAAAACAGTAGCTGCAGAAATCTCTACCTCTTCTCTTTTAGGAATCAGTCCTGACCTTGCTGTCGCAAATGAATATCGTAGCAGCTATCACTTTTTGCTTTCAGGTTGACTGAACTAAATAGGACCTTCAGGCTTGGCATCAATGGCGAGGAAGAAGACGATGTTCAGTCACAATGTGAAATCAGAAAACCCAAATTTATTGTTGTCAACTAAGCCAATATTCTCCTTTTATTGATCGTTGATCAACGACTCTTTGCACTATGGGGCCTAGCCTTAATTGCTGATTTACAACCTTCCATTTGCAGAATAAGCCAAAAGTTGGTCGTCGGTGCCATCAATGGCTTACTCCATTTTTCCCGCAATGAATATGAACTGCATTGACTTTGTTGATTTTTGCTGACTCATGCTGACGTCAGCCATTTGTGGGATTAGCCAAAATCAAGCAACATTAGAATAGGCATTGAATGAGTACGCTTCACTCAACGCCAAAACACTTAAATAGACTTTCTGTCACTAGGCATTGAGTGAGCAACCTACATCAACGCCAAAATACTTAGAAGAATTTCTCCGCCATTAGGTGTTGAGTGAGTAAGCTTCACTCAACACCAAAACACTTAGACAATCTTTCTGTCATTAGGAGTTGAGTGAGTAAGCTTCACTCAACGCCAAAACACTTAGAAAGTTTTTCTGTCTCTAGGAATTGAGAGCGTTGAGTTCAGTCAGCGATAATTGCCTTGGCGTTGAGAGCGTTGAGTGTGTCTTCATCACTCAATGCTTTCTGCCTTAGCCACTTTCTATTACTAGGCGTTGAGTGAGCCTTCATCACTCAATGCCATATTACTTAGGCCGATTTTGTCACTTGGCATTGAGTGAGTAAGCTTCATTCAATGCCAAACTACTTAACAAATATTCTTCTGTTATCTGACGTTGAGTGAGTAAGATACACTCAACGCATTTATACTTAGCCAAATTTCTGTGAAATCACGGACTATGACTGACAAAGGTTCAATCAACGCTTTTTATCACATGGTGTTAAGTGAGTAAGTTTCACTCAATGCCTGTGGACTTAATCAAATGTCTATATAGACTTTTTGTGGCATTGACTGTCTGAGCTATACTCAATGATTTATGTTGTATGGCATTGAGTGAGTAGACTTCACTCAATGCCTGTGGACTTAGCCACATTTCAATCAGTTTCTCCTTAGGCTTTGACAACCTCATCCTATCTCACAACTTTTTATTGTATGGCGTTGAGTGAGTAGACTATATTTAACACATGTAGACTTAGCCACATTTTCAGCTTGCTAATTATTAGGCTTGGACTAACCAAGTTATTCTCAACACTTTTACTTACCTGGCATTGAGTGAATGGACTTCACTCAATATCTGTGGACTTAGGCAATTTCCAGCCTATCCAGCATCTTTCCTTGCATCTGGTGTTGAGTGAGTTTGCTTCACTCAATGCCTGTGGACTTAACCAAATTCTTGCACATGGCGTTGAGTGAGCGTGCTTAACTCAACGCCTGTGGACTTAGGCAAATTCCTGTCTGTCCATCAGCTTGCTTGGTGTCCACCTGTCCAATCAGTGTAATAGGGACTGACCTGCATGCATAAACTCAAACACACATCAAATACAACTAGTGTGTGTGTCATTTACTTGATTGACTTCTTACAAATCAGGACCATGTGGATCAATCGACCCAACACCGACACTAATGCTTGGCGAGAATCACCAGAAATCGCATAGAACGCGCAAGGAACATAAAGCATCAGATACTTCCAAACCATCGTTTCATGAAAATCTCAAAGCGTGAGGACATCTCCACCGCAAGGGCCGCAAAAGTTCAAAAGCATGTTATGGTACTAAGTTATTCCTGCATCGACAAGGGCAAAACAAAAACAAAGGATAAAAAGTGTGTATAACACAAATACAATCACGACATTCCCCGACATTAGCATCACTCGAAGCATCGCTTCATTTCTTGCGCCTATCATTCACTAAGATATGTGCCGACTTTATGCCCTTAAACACGTCAGCCCTCGATGCTTTCTCCATCTTTAATCGAGCCAGCTCGGCCTCCGCCTAAAATGGTTATCTCAAATTTTCATGAGAGTGGAAATCAATTAATGCTTACAGGTGAGAAAGAACATCAATTCCTTTCACGTCTTGTAGTGGGAATGGACCTGCTAGTCCTTCCATAACACCGGGACATAGGGTAATGACCCTTCACATCTAAGAATCTGCCACCAACACTAGCGCCCCATGACAACCGCTCAAGCTAACACACAGATTAATACTCGCACGTTCATATAAGGGGAAACGTGAAAAGCAACACACTTCTGCACCAAGATAGAGCGTCAAGTGCAAGGCTGGAGGACATCTTCACAACACACTGCAAGCACCACAAGGGCAAGGCAAGCGCAATCAACTACAAGAATTGTAGTCTAGGTGTCTACCGTAGAGCTTTCAATTCAAAAGGCAGTATACAAGTTAGTATCTGCCAAGATCTCTCAACTAACATTAACTACTGGACCTCCTCCTCGCAAGTCTAACGTAAAGTTAAGCCAAGACACCAATACCCCTACAAAGCGCCACAAACATGCAGGTAATCACAACCTCAAGGCAAAAAGGTCAGGAAAAAGATTTTTAGGCTTGACGTCGCAAATCATGACCCGCAAATATTTAGGGGAATTTGATGGGGTTCTTCCTAAATTTTCTAAGTCAAAACAAAAAGATTTCGACCAAAGACATGAAGGGGAGCCAATCCGACCAAACAAGCAGCACGCACCAAGCCACGCTCGCATGCTTAACGGGTCTAAAATTGTCCTGAAAGGAGAACAGGACCAAGAGCACATAAACTAGCATGCATATCTGCGCTGCTCGCAAGCGCGCAGGCACTGCACGCGTGCGCAAGCAGCAGTGCATACTATAGTGCGTGCGTAAGCTTTGAATGGATAGTAGCTCGCATGCGGCAGACCCCGCATGCTGGCGGCCGTCGTCGCTTCCTCCGGCCATCACCTCTAGCCGCCGCCGTCGGACACCCTGCCCGGGCTGCACAGACCGCCTGAGGGGTGCACTTTCGTCATTTTGGTAAAATTTGTGATCCAGATGACCAAAATGGGGTGACGTCATTCGCCATTACAAATTTTTCCTCGGTGCAATTACCAATATATCACTCCAAAAAACTATAAATAGACCCTCAGGCCTTCATTTGAAGACAAGCAACTCCAGAGACTAGAGAGAGCTTTGAACTTTTTTGGCGAGCACATGATGTACAACCCTGTGTCTGGTGAGTGGGTCCATCAGGGGAAGACCTAGCTGAATGGTGTGTAGTCTATGAATCAAGCGAGTTGGATGGGAGAGTGTGGTGGGACCTCCCTGACTCGCTCAGGCCGAGTGGTCAGGAGCGTGGGGGCGAGTGGAGCATATAGGCTCACACTCACCCTAGGCCCATGGCAAGGGGTGGGCGAGTGGGGTAATCAGACCCGCACTTGCCCTAGGGCAAGGGCTAGTGGCGAGTGCCAGTCCTATCGAGCACACGCCGTCCTAGGCGAGTGGATTTTTTTATGGACCACTCACCCAGTAGTGTCTTTTAACAGATTGCCCCAGATGGCTTGCTAGTAGCCTCTCCAAACAGCGGAGTTACATTGTTGGCAGACCAATTTGGACTACGTATAGCATTTCAGAACAACAAAGTTATGTTGTTTGCAGATCAGACTTGGAATTCTATAAATAGACCCAGTGGACACCTTTGGAGGGGATTGAATTTTTTGGCTTCTTCCTTCGCATGTTGCTTTGGTTGGTAGCAAGAGCACTCGAAGGTTCCCAGCTCAGCTTTTGGCTTGGGATAGCAAGCTCTCTTGAGATCTTCCTGGTGTGTGGTAGGACCTCCACGCTATAGCCCAGGGTGATTTTTCTAGTTTCAAGTGACTGGTCAGGAGTTCAAGTTCAGGAGAAGTAAGTGCAAACTACCCCCTTGGGTCTGAACTCTCGTTAAGGTAAAGTTTTTGCTTCAATATTTTTGGTGCGGTGAGCGTGTACCGTAGCCTGCATAATAAAATATTGAGCTCAGCTTCATGGATGGAGATGACGGAGAAGGAGCTAACTCGGTTAACTCGCCACTTCAAGCAAGTGGTGTCGCGTTCGGGATGCTGGAAGAGTTCAAGCGGGAGGTCCTATAAACCATTCATCTAGCATTCGTCGCAAGGAGTGAGTCGGCAATGCCTTCTATCCCGATTGTCGTGGCCCCGTATCTAGGAGAGAACGCTACTGGTCAGCGACCCGGGAAGGAGGTACCGGTCGAGAGCAGCGAGAGGGATCTCGCCGAGCAGGAACTATTCCCATAACAGGCGAGTGCTGATAGGGTCATGGAGCCCAGGGCGCGAGATGGTTCAGCTCGTCTATGGGGAGGGGAATCCCTTTCAGTGAGTTAGTCGTCTCTGCCCCGGTTCTAGAGGGGTTCAAAGAGCCGGAGATGTCCTATTACATGGGTAGAGATGATCCGATACAACATGTCCAATGGTTCGAAGATGCCGTCTCCATCAGACAGATGTCAGACGCATTCAAATGCCAACTTTTGCCATCACATTGAAGGATAAGGTCAGGGATTAGTTTCACTAGATTCCCGCAAACTCCATCTACTGCTTTGAGGACTTGTAATGTGGGTTCCTTTTGAGATTCTCAACGTCAAAAAAGAGGAAGAAGGGAGCAAAATCCTTGTTTACGATCAAGCAAAAATCGGAGGAGATGCTGGGGAGCTACCTCGATCAATTTCAGAAAGAGTTCCTTCTAGTACAGGAGATTCCAGGGTATAACCTAATGCTCGCCTTCATCCTGGGCTTAAGGCAGGGGTTCTTCAACATGGAGCTGAAAAGAGTTCCGCCCACTTCCTTCAAGGAGTTGGTGGAAAGGGCGGAGAAAGAGATAAAGGGTGAGATGGAAAACCTAGTGTACACCAGGAAGCTGGCCAAGTTGGTGGAGGATGGGGTGAAGGAGCAGGGAGCAGGAAGGCAGCAGGAAGCAAGGCGGAGGGAAGAGCCCCGAGGTCATGGGAACCAGGGATAGTAGCATGGGTAGGGACATCAAGAGCTGAACAACTGGTTGGCCTAAAGACCCTAGGAGGGGCTTGTCTAGGGTTAGGGGTGAGGATATCAATGGGGGAGAACTATCGTAGAGGTCAAGGGCGGTTCAACCCACTAAGATGGAGGCAGGATCAGATGCCGACTCTCCTATCGTAGTGGCAAGCGATGGCAGTTTCTCGAGGACGGGGATGAGGAGAATTAATGGAAGGGAAATGAGAGAATAGGGCAGGGCGGCGTAATTATTTTGTGACTTCCATCAGGAGAAAGGTCACGTTACAGCCACCTACCTAGAGTTTCTGGAGATGAGGGAAATCAGAGGTCAAGCTCAGCAGCAGACGCCGGTGAGTATAGAGAAAGTTCTACCAGGAGGAGAGGAGGATAAGTATGAAGATATGGCTGACATAGGTTCCCATGGGGGGATTGAGGTGATCCATTGGGGAGTAGGAATCGAGTCCACCAGCAAGGGGAGCTTCCAGACCATGTTCTGGAGGAGCATCACCTCGACCTCCCAAACCCCACCCCCAGAGGAGAAGATTACCTTCTCATCGAAGGATATGCCTAACTATGAGGATCCATTTTGTGATGCTCTGGTGATCCAGATGGTGATTGAAAACTACATGGTCTCCCGAATTCTGGTGGACAACGGGAGCTCAATGAATGTGATCTTTAAAGGGGCCTTCGAGGCGATGAAGGTGGAGGATAGGATGGTGTTGGCCTCAGATGGTCCGTTGTTTAGTTTTTAGGGAGAGAGCAAGGAAGTCGAAGGTGGAGTTTGGCTTCATGTGACGTTGGGGTAGGGGTTCGAGGAATTAACGGTTCGTCATCATTGACGCTTCGAGTAGCTGCGATGCCATCTTCAAGTGCCCCCTCACCACCGCTTTTCGCTGCATGCTATCATCATTCCATCAATGTCTAAAGTTTAACATCGGGGAAGGGGGGGTCCAAGTCCGGATTAGAGGAGACTCTAAGATGGTAAGATAATGTTATGTGACTGCTGTCAACACCATATCTTGGATAGCAGAGGCAGAAGAGTTGGGAAGAGAGTTGGCAGCGCAGGAGGATTCGGGAGGTGAGGCAAAAATTGTTGGGGAGGAAGTGGATGAGAAAACGATGGCGCAGAAGATAATGGTGAAGAAGGTGGAGGGAGAAGATGAAGGAGAGGCTTGTGCTCTAGAGGGTAGGTGAGTGGAGTTGTAGTAGAGTCTTATCAATGTGATGCAGGTTGAAGAAACAGGGACGGAGGAGGTACTTGCATAGGGGGAGAGAGTGGGAATTGAGTGGGAGTAGTCCAGGCTAGAGCAAGCGGAGGAGGTGGTGGAGATGGATGTCTTCACCAGGGCAGGGAAGACAAAGAGGGTGTGGTTTGTTGAATCTTACGACGCTCTTAGAGGGGGGGGGGGGGTGAATAAGGGCTTTATGGAATTTTAATTCTTAAATAAAAATATCAGAGTTAATTAATGAAGTTATGAAATATTTTATAGTAAATTATATTTTTTTTTAATTTTTTAAAAAAATATTATTTGGAAGATTACTTTTTAGGAAATTACGGAATTCAATATTACTTTACTACTGTTAGCGATATCACTATCGCTCGGTACTAGATATAAATATTGAATTCTAACAGTGTATTCTAAAAAGCAATTTGTAATATATTTTACCTTAATGTTATTGATAGAGAAAATAATATTTAAAATATTTTATGATGATAAAATCAAGATAATGAGACAGTAAATGTCATGATTTTATTTCATAAAAAATTGATTACAAAATACAATACATCTCTATAAAGCAATGAAAAATATAAACTCCTTTCGATTTCACTTGTCCTTTTACCAAGAACTGGTCAGATATAGCGTATCTCTCCCTAGATCTTGTTGCTAGCCTCCCCTAGATCTCACCATGATCTAGTTGTTGCACACAAGGCGGCGAAAACTCCCTAAGTCACATAAGGACCTAGACGCTACACAAAAGGCGGCGATTTCCTCCTAAGTCACACAAAGACCTAGATGCCACACAAAATGTGGCGATTTCTTTACCGAATACAAAGATTATAAGATAAGTTGCAAAATAAAAATTTAGAATAAAAACTCCCTCAAAATGAAGCTCTGAAGATGATGTCGAATCCTTAAAAAGGTTGCTTGAGATGCTGCGCACAAACTATCTCTTCTTCGCTCTTGAATGTTCTTTGGAAAGTGGGAGTTTTCTGAAGGTTGGAGCTCTCTAGATGGAATGCACAAGAAATAATACTCCAAGAAATGAATTTCCTCATCTCCACAAAAAATGAGCAAATTTATACTTTGGAGTTATAGCCGGTAACATCCTATATCGTATAGCGATGCCTCCAAATAGTGCGCTTGGTGGCCGGATCGTGTGGAACATGGCCTTCATTACAAAGACGTCATTTTTGCTATTGTCTGGCGATAGTGGCTATCGCCAGCGATATCCCCTTTTCACTTTTGTCATCTAAACCTTTTTCAAACTATAGTTTCGTTCTCATTCTGGAATGGGGTGGAACATTTCATAACTCTTCCTATATTTAAAGTTATGGTCGATTAAAGTTTAATACACAAAACTCATCCTTTTTGTTTTTTTAAAATATACACACCCTTGGATCATGGCCATGACTGAGAACTTGTTTTCTCATTCAACATGTACAACCTGCACACTATAACCGCACAAAATACTAGATCAAATACATTACGGCATTTGTTATTCTCAAACCAAGAGATGCAGAACGCATGCTCCAACAATCTCTCTCTTCTGATAATACCAAATAACTATATGAGAAATTAGTGAATTTTAGAACAATTGTGTTTATAGGTAAGTACGGCAAAAGATATAAATGAATAACAAGTTTATAGCGTGATAACTTTAAAGTACAAGTGCAAATATGAAGGCCCCCTACATAAGTGTTCCCTATATATTTTACTCCCCATAAATATCTATTACACTAAATTTCTCAGTTTATTCTCCCCCTTTTATTATTAGCAAAAGTGGGTAGGGATAAGTATACAGCTTTTAAGATTGATTAGGGATAACTTATAGGAATAATAGTCATGATCGAGCAATAAATGAAGTAAGCCCCACTTATATGATTACTCCCATTACATAGATGCTTCCTATAAATTTTTAATGTACTCCCCTAAATAATTAGATTTATGTAATTCATTCTCCTCTTTAGTAGTATAAAAAGAGGGTATTAGGTGAGTGCATGCAATAAGAATTAACGTGCTCTATATTGGAAAAAAATGTAATATATAGCTTATTAAATACCACTTGTTAAAAATAAACATGATGGAGTATAATGTAGTAAGCAACATAGATGAAATGACAGAGTAAGAATTTTTATTTTAAGATACCACTTGTTGAAAAAACATGAATAAGTGCAAGTAATAATCACATTGGAAAGTACAATAAGCATTCTTAAAAATAAACATCTTTTTAGAAAGTAAGAGCATATACAAGATAATGAGTTTTAAAACTGAAAAGTTGATGTTTGAGTTAAAGTTTCATGAGATGTTATTCTGTTGAGATATAATTGCAAGCATGATTTGTAAATATCAAGAAAATATACAAAGCTACAATATAATAAAATTTGCATTTCAAGCAAACAAAAATATTGAAGTGGTCATACTTTGTTATCTAGTGCATTTACTTACATTTGTAGAGATTTGTATAGATATGAATTTTGTTCCAATTCTCATGAGTAGAAGATATATATATATGATAATAATGTGTACAAAAGTGATTTGATAAAGTATACAAATGTATTAATCAAAACGAATGACATAGATAATGAAATAACATAACATTAAAATACACAAATAAAATTACATACATGATATTTCAATGTACATACATAAAATGTACAATTATCAAGGTGCTCCGCACACACAATGCTCATTAAGACTTATCAGGGAGCGAAGTAATGCTTGGGTGATCACTTTTATTTTTTTTAACTTTGTTTTTATTTTTGTGATCCAGTGTACTAAGAGAAGTGGTGAATATTTTTGTTTGCTACAAGACACTTTATAATCCCTTTTAAGGTGCACAACCTCACAATGCTCATTAAGACTTATTAGGAGGTTGAGTAGTACTTTGTGGCGTTTTCCTTGTCATTTATTATATGCTTGTGACCAAGGACTCTGAATTCACTTATTTTGCAAATATTATCTTAAAATTTTTTTAGACCACTTTTCTCTAATGAATAAGTGCATGAAAAATAAACAATTCAATGTAGTGAAGGTAATCTATTTATGTATTTTAATTACTATGTTATTACACTACACAACTATGCAAGTATAAGATTAAAAACACATGTAGGTTATCAAAATAATTACTCATACTTAAAGACATGCTAAATAATTCTAAACATGTTTTCTATAATTAATTTCATTGCAGATAACAAGATAATATTCAAGGCATGATATAATCAAAACAACGTTTTAAGAAACGTGAAAAACAAAATTAAACATTGTATTTAGTCTTTAATTGATTTAATTAATCATTCTTGACAATGACAATGAATGACAAGCAGTTTTTATAATTTTTATTTTTTTAAACAAAAATACAAAATAATAAACACACAAAGTAACAATGAAAAAAAAATTTGTTCTTTTGGACTCATTTTTTAATTTTGTATTTAATTTCCAAATATTTTTAAAACAAATAGTTTTCTTGAAAACATGGAATCATATTAATAACGCATCAGTATAATGAACTTCTATGCCAGAGAAAATGTAAAAAGAAAGACTAAAGAACAATTTTATGCTACCGCCAGCATTAGTACTAATGCGTGCACTAGCCACAAAAATATGTTATATTGTATAGAAAACATGATTTTTGATAATTTTTCATTCTAATTTATCTTGATCCATGTTTTCTAATATAAGTGACATAAAGTACCGCAAACAATTTTGAATAATAATGAAAATATTGCGGATACAATTTTTGGTCTATGGTGAAAAAAATATTTTTCAAAATACTTATGTTTTTCAAAATCATGAATGCCAAAATTGTATATAATATGGAAAAACACAAGATGACATGTTCGAATAAAAGATATAATATGCATGACATAAATAATAATAAATTTTATAATAATGCTCATGCAGTGATATTGATGTAATATGTCCTAGATTGAAAATACTCAAACTATATGTCTACACCCTAGCCCTGTACTAAATGACGGATGGACATGAGGAGCTGCACGCATGTCGTATGTTGGGGTGTTAATACCATATGCATACAAAATACAACTCTCAACCTAGCACTCATTTCCCCTAGTGCCTCGCAAGGCCCCACTGGAATCCTCCCCGATTAAGGACAAGACATGACTTAAAGGTTAGGTCTCTAATGCACATAATCCTATGTTATCACTAATATGAGACACAAAATAGGTGTAAATAATCATGGATATAATAAGCATTTAAGTGTAAGGAAGAATTCATAAACTATGTGTTTATTTGATGTTTAAAATTATAGTAGATTTTAAAATCACATAGTTATTTTGAATTTAACTTTTAATCTTTCAATTTTTAATATATTTTATAATGAAAATATGAAATAACTAGCAGAGTTAATAATATTCATTATGTGTGGATAATAATATTCATTATCTGACAATGCTAAAATTTTGATTTCAGTGTTACGTCATAATATTAATAAGTGATAATGTTGTATGTATTCAGAAAGAAAGTTTCAATCATAATAAACCTAAAATTAAGTAATTATGTTTTTTTATTTTACTCCACGGTCTACAAAAAAATTTGATACATGCAAACATAATACATTCACACAATAATATTTCTGTCAATTGTATTGATCATTGATATTTCAATACTTTAAGATTTTTTTAAAATTAAATATAACTATAATTGAAATATATAATCTTTTGCTTCATCACAAACACATAAATACCACAATATGATAATGTGCAATATACATAATTTGGTTTGCATATATTCAATAAAGAGTTTTGATTTTTCATAAACCTAGAATTATATCATTAAATTTTTTTATTTTTTTAATATGATTGATTCTAAAGTCTAGATATAAGTAAGATGCATGCAAACAATAGTATAACATATCAATATACCAAACATAATACCAAATATCCAATCATATGATTCATAATTCCTAAGTGTGGTAGAATATTAGTTTAATTCTAAAAGATCATTGTGGTGTATATGATATTCAAATTTATTCTTTTTAATTTATTATAATGAATTCCTTAAATATGAATATATTTTGGTAATTTTTAACTTATTTTACAAATTTTTAATTTTGTTTTATTTTTAAAAATTATCCAAAACATATATGATATACCTGATTGTTGAAGATAATGATACTTAATATAGTAAAATAATTTTTTTAAGAAATTGATTTATTAAAGAATTTTAGTTTTAAAATGAGATGTCATATAAAAATAATTATAAAGTTAACATAAAACATATTGGCTCAAAGGAAAATCCAAACTAAACAAAAACAAAATAGATATTAGGTATATCGTGAAGTAGAATTTTTTTTATTTTTTTTTGATTTGATTCTATTTCACGCATTTGATTGAATACTTATGAATAAGAGATTTAGGTATCCAAAGGAGACCGTGTGCCACGGCTACTTTGGGTATCCAAACAAAACATGTTGGCTTATGGGAAGAAAGAAATGAATGGACCATTTTAAGAGAAGTTAATGTATCGTTTTTAATTATGGGTCTCCATTCACACTTTGGTTTAATTTCATTTATATGTTTCAAATTTTCATTGTAATTACTTTTATCTTGAGTTTTCATGTGATGATATTTGTTTGAAAAAACAATGCGTTGAGAATTTAAAAATATTGACATTATTTTTCAAGTTAGAATTATGTTGTTTAATATAAAGACTCTTAGGATAGTGATTTTTTGAAAATTTATGTTCATTCAATTTTATGTTAGGAGTGGATTGATTTTGTAAATCAAGTTGATAATTATTTGGAATTTGATTTACAAATATTTGATGTTTTCTAACTCCTTTGTTTTTCTTTGTCAAAATATTGAAATTTATATTCAACTTGCTTTTGGGTTTAACTTGATATTGTATATTTATGTTTTGTGAATTTCTATGTATAATATCTTTTAGCAAGTTGATTTTAGTTTCCAATTCTTTATTTTTCATCTTGAGATTTTCTCTACCTTTTGCATAAGGGATTGTGCTAATTTTTAAGAGAGGTGACTACAGAATCAATATGAGTTTTATGATTATTTCTCAATTCTTCAAATGTTTTATTCATTTCCATAATTTCAATTTTATAATTTTTACACATAACACAATCACTTTTCAAAAAATAATTTTTTAAACATAATTTTTCATTTTGTTCTTTTATAGAAGAAAGCTCATTTTCAAATACCTTGACTTTTTCTTTAAATATATTGCAATCAATACAAGGTATAAACATTTTAACTAACAAGTAAGAGGGAGAACTAGACGCATCAAAATTTGATTCAATATTAGCACTTGCTTTTAAACTTATATTTTTAAACGTAATTATGAATTATCATATTTCAATTTCATAATTCTATGTTTAACAATTACAAGCATGTGAAATGTAGAAATAGAATTTGTAACAAAATGAGAAGAATTAGATTTTTTTTACATAACTTTTGGATGAGGCATGAATTGAATGTATAGTTCCTTTGACATCTTCATCATCCTCTTCCATAGATGATATTTCATTTCCTCTTTCGCACGATGTGTTTCCTTCTTCTAATACATTTAATGTGCACTCAAAAGATCCTTCAATGGATGAGCTTTCTTGAATACGTATGCAAGCATTCATATTCTCCATGTCTTGTACTTTTTTGTTCCTGTGGATGGAGAATCATATGTTTCTTCAAGAATTTCCAAACTTCACAACTAGTAGGAAACATATATATATTTGTTTAAAAATATTTTGGTTTAGTGCACAAAATAAACTATTTAAGGATTTAACATTTAAAACTATTTCATTTCTAGTTAACATATTCCGGGACTTTTCAATAGTAATATTCCTAACTTTTTCATCTAAAGATTTAAGAAAACTTTTCATTAGAATTTTCCATCCTTTATAGTTTACACCCATAAATAATGGTGGAGCTAAATATTTTTCATTTAATAAAATTTTATCCCCTCTAGTGGTTGCGAGATCATGAAGCGTCATTATTCTTGGTTGTGATGTCGTTTTGGAATAACCTCCGCTAATACCACGTGTTGGATCTTACGGCGCCCTTAGAGGGGGATGAATAAGGGCTTTATGGAATTTTAATTCTTGAATAAAAATATCATGGTTAATTAATGAAGTTATGGAATATTTTATATTAAATTTTATTTTTTATATATATTTAAACAAAAATATTATATTAAAGATTACTCTTTAGGAAATTATGGAATTCAATATTACCTAACTACTGTTAGCGATATCACTATCTCTTGATGCTAGATACAAATATTGAATTCTATGAGTGTTCTAAAAAGCAATTTGTAATATATTTTACTTTAATGCTATTGATAGATAAAATAATATTTAAAACATTTTATGATAATAAAATCAAGATAATTAGACAATAAATGTCATGATTTTATTTCATAAAAAATTGATTAAAAATTACAATATATCTCTATAAAGCTAGAGATCGAGGCTTTGAAAAATATAAATTCCTTTTGATTTCACTACTTCTACCAAGAATCGGTCGGCTATAACGTATCTCTCCCTAGATCTTGTTACTAGCCTCCCTTAGATCTCACCACGACCTACTTGATGCACACAAGGCGGCAAAAACTCCCTAAGTCACATAAGGACCTAAACGTCGTGCACAAGACGGAAATTTCCTCCTAAGCCACACATGGACCTAGACGACACGCACAAGGCGATGATTTCTCTACATATTATAAAGATGATAAGAAAAGTTATAATATATAAATTCAGAATAAAAACTCCTTCAGAATGAAGCTCTGAAGACGACGTCAAATTCTTGCAAAGAATACTATGGATGCTGCTCACGAACCTTCTCTTCATCGTTCTTGAACGTTCTCGAGAAAGTGGGAGTTTTCTGAAGACTAGAGCTCTCTAGATGGAATACATGGGAAATAATACTCAAGATAATGAAATTTGTCATCTCCACAGAAAAATGAGCCAAATTTATAATTTGGAGCTATCGTCGGGGATATCCTATATCGCCCGGCGATACCTCCAAATAGTGCGCTTGGTGGCTCGATCGTGTGGAACATGGCCTTTGTCACGCTGACGTCATTTTCGCTATCGCCTGGCGATAATGGCTATCGCCAACGATATCTCCTTTCACATTTGTCATCTAAACCTTTGTCAGATTGTAGTTTACTTTGTTCTCATTCCGGAATGCGGTGGCACGTTTCGTAACTCTTCTCGGATTGAAATTTATGGTCGTTTGAAGTTTAGTACACAAAACTTATCCTTTTTATTTTTTTCCAAAATATACACACCCTTTGATTATTCCCATGACTGAGAACTTATCTCCTTATTCAACATGTACAACCTGCATACTATAAACACACAAAATATTAGATCAAATACATTATGGTATTAATTATTCACAAACTAAGAGATGCAGAATGCATGCTCCAACACGGATCAACGACGTGCTGAGTCCTGGGTATTGGGAGAGGATACGAGAGTGCATCCAGAGGAGCATCGACGTCTTCGCATGTAGTGCGTCGGAAATGTCTGGCATCAACGTAGATGTGTCATGTCACCGCTTGAAGCTCGACCCAAAGACCCGCCCCATCCGCCAGAAAAGGGGGATAGTCGTCGCAAAGCTGGAGGAGCCCATCTAACAAGAGGTGGAGAAGCTCCTCAAGGCAGGTTTTGTATCAGACATACAGTATCCAGGCTAGGTCTCTAATATGGTAATGGTTAAGAAGGGTGATGAGCGATGGAGGATGTGTGTAGACTTCTCCCTTTTGAATAAATCATGCCCTAAGGACTGTTATCCCCTGCCTCAAATCGACGTGCTGGTTGACTCAGCCATTAGTTTTTTTGTGATGAGTTTTTTAGATGCTTTTTCAGGTTATCATCAAATCAGGATGCACACACCCAATGTCAAGGATGTCTCCTTTATCAAGAGAGAAGGATGCTTCAGCTACAAGATGATGCCTTTTGGGTTGAAAAATGCAGGAGCAATATATCAGTGGATGATGAACCGGGTTCTCAAAGAGCAGAGGGGGAGGAACCTGGAGATGTATGTAGATGATCTCATGGTAAAAAGCAAAGATGTGAGCTCCCACTTACTTGACTTGGAGGAAACATTTGTAACCCTGTGGAAGTTTAAAATGTCGTTGAACCCCTTGAATTGTCTTCAGGGCAAACAAGGGAAGTTCTTAGGACATCTCATCACCCCAGCAGGGGTGGATCCCAACCCTGGCAAGATGAAGGTCATCATGGAGTTGGAATCATCACGAAGCACCAAGGAAGTTCATCCATTGACAGGAAAGCTCGCTGGGTTGAGTAGGTTTCTCTACTGGCATGGGGAGAAGTGCTCACCCTTCTTTAAAGTATTGCGGGGGACACAAAAGTTTGAATGTTCAGAAGAATGTGGGGAGGCATTTGAAGCGACAGCTCGCCCAAGCCCCGCTCCTACAGGGACCTAAGGAGTGGGAGGACTTGGCTTTGTATCTGGGAGTAGGAGCTGAGGCCAAAAGTTCTGTCCTAGTCCGGAAGGAGGGTAAGAAGCAGCTGCCAATTTATTATGCCAGTAGAGCCCTAAAGAAGGCATAACTCCATTACCCGATCCTGTAGAAGTTGGCTTTCTCTCTGGTTATCTCAGCTAGAAAACGCAGACCGTATTTTCAAGAACATTGGATCAAGTTGGTGACTGACCACCCTCTTCACAGGATCTTTGAAGGGGTAGAGCACTCAAGAAGGTTATCTCAGTGAGCTTGACATCTCATTTGCACCTCGGCTCTTGATTAAGGCACTGGAGGTAGCTGACTTCTTGGCTGACTATGCCGTCGAGGTGGAAGGTGAAAGGCCCTCACAGCAGGTTGTCTGGAAGGTGCTAGTTGACGGAGCCTCGGGGAAGCATTCTGTAGGAGGTGGAGTAGTGTTGGTAAGCCCTCAGGGGGACATGATAGAGCAGGTCGTGGTCGTGCATTTCTCGGTTACTAACAACTAGGTGGAGTATGAGGTCGTGATAGCAGGGCTATGTCTTGCCAAAGAGCTAGGTGTACAAGATGTGGATGTGTTCACAGATTCATTGGTAGTGGCGTCAAAAATCAAAGGCGAGTATAAGGTAAGGGAGTCCACCGTCATGAGGTACTTGACCAAGGTAAAGGGGCTCATCGGAGGTTTCCGAGCATTTTCCATCCAACACATTCCCCGAGAGGAGAATGTTGCAGCTGACCGATTGGCTCAGTTCGAACCCAGAGCTGGTTGTACTTTAAAATAACTGTTTCGCCCGTCTATCGAGGAGGGTGAATTTATGGAGGTGGATCGGCGCCCCTCATGGGTAGACCCCTTCGTAATTTTCTTAACCACGGGTAAACTCCTGGAGGAGACCAGGGACAAAAAATGCTTCAGGCGCAAGTCAGCCTATTACCTGATACATAAAGGAGGGTGGTTTTGGAAAACACTTTCGGGGCTCCTAGCCAGGTGCATGATAGTGGAAGAAGTTCCAAAGATCCTTGAAGAAGTACACTCCAGTGAGTGTGGCAGCCATTCGGAAGGCAGAACCTTGGATTCAAGGGTGGTCTGGCAGGGGTACTTCTGGCTGACTCTAGGAAAGGACACAATAGAATTCGCAAGAAAATATCAAAAGTATCAGCTTATGTTTCGCTTCAACTCTTACCAGCCTAGAGACTTAGGAGCATCACGACACCCTGGCCCTTCGCCATTTGGGGGATGGACTTAGTCGGACCTTTTCCCCACGTAAGTGGCCAAAGGAGGTTTCTCTTAGTCATGATCGACTACTTTTCGAAGTGGTTAGAGGCAAAGGCGCAGGCCAAAGTGACCTCCCAGGTGATTCGCAACTTCGTATGGGGAGAGATCATCTGTCGGCATGGACTCCCTCAAGTAGGGCTGTTAACAAATAGTATAGTTTGTGAATAATTCAAGATTCGATTCGTAAAGATTCGATAAATATCCGTAGTTTTCAAATTTGTATCCAAATTCGAATTCGAATAATTTTTGAATATGAATCCGAATAAGTTTATCCCTATTAGAAGTATTCGCAAATAGTTCGTGAATAGTAAAATTACTTAAATAAAATGATACATATTTAATAAAATTATATATTTAGTTATTCCTAATAGAAAAATTTGAATTCGAATCCGAATTTGAATCCTAATTCAAACCCAAATTTGAATCCAACATTTCATATCGAATTCGAATCTGAATCCGAATATTCGAATGAATCAAAATCTGAATCTCTGCATTATATGTGAAATTTGGATTCAATTGAAGAGATATTCGATTCGATTTGGTTCGTGAACAACCCTACCATCAAGCCATAGTCACTAACAATGGACCTTAGTTTGCTAGTGAAGATTTCATCAGCTTTTGCACTCAGCTGGGGATAGACCTCTAGTTTGCCTCCATCCACCAACCTCAGAGCAAAGGGCAGGTGGAGGCAACAAACAAGATCATTGTGAACCTAGTAAAGAAGGTGGAGAACCTTAGAGAGAATTGGGTAGAACAGCTTCCTTGGGTAATAGGGCCCTATGGACTACCCCCAATATAGCCACGGGAGAGACCCTCTTCAAGCTTTCTCATGATTATGAGGTTGTCCTACTGGTGGAGTTCGAGTTCAGGTCGTCGCGGTTAGTGGGCGCCCAGGAAGGAGATGAGGAATAGAGAATATAAAATGAAGGGTGGTATGACTCTCACTGGACCTGATAGAGGAACTCCATGGCATAGTTGCCATCAGGAAGGAGGAGATCAAGCGACGGATGGCCAGGTAATTTGACAAGCATGTCAGAATTAAGCAATTCACAGAAGGGAATCTGGTCCTAAAAAGGTAGATGTTGCAGGGAGATCAACAGTAGTGGGAAAGCTTCATTCGAATTGGAAAGGTCCATACATTGTCGAGGAAGCGCTGAAGTTAGAAGGATACTGCCTCCAGAATATGGTGGGGGAGTCCTTGAGTCACATCTGGAGCGTTGATGACTTGAAACACTTTTATCCCTGAACCTTTTAAATAAAATATTCTTGTTTAGCAGTTCTCTTATTTCTCTAGATCATTTACGAGTGAACTGTGTGTATGACGGGAGACAGATTGAGATGTTGACCCTGAGAAGATCCCGCTTACTAGGCTCTCATTAACTGACAGGGTGTGAAGGCACTCGGTGGTAGGAAGGGAAATTGGCCCGAGAAGATCCTACTGACCAGGCTCCCACTAGCTGGCAGGACTGGAAGTCACTTGGAAATAGATTTATATGTTGATCCTGAGAAGATCCCTCTAACTAGGCTCCTACTATCTTACAGGGTTGAAAGTCACTCTGTGGTATAATGAGAAATTGGCCCGAGAAGATCCCCTAACCAGGCTCCCACTTGCTCGCAAGGCTGGAAGTCACTCGGTAGTAGAATGAGAAATTGGCCTGAGAAGATCCTGCTGACCAGGCTCCCACTAGCTGGCAGGGCGGGAAGTCACTCGGAGATAGATTGAGATGTTGACTTCGAGAAGATCCCACTTACTAGGCTCCCACTAGCTGGCAGGGCTGGAAGTCACTAGGTGGTAGAATAAGAAATTGGCCCAAGAAGATCCCGCTGACCAGGCTCCACTAGCTAGCAGGGATGCAAGTCACTCAGAGACAGATTAAGATATTGACCCCGATAAGATCTCGCTGACCAAGCTCCCACTAGCTGGCAGGTCTGGAAGTCACTCGGTGGTAGAATGAGAAATTGGCCCGAGAAGATCCCGCTTACCGGGCTCCCACTAGCTGGCATGGCTGGAAGTCACTCGGATACATTGAGATGTTGAACCCAAGAAGATCCCGCTGACCAAGCTCACACTAGCTAGCAAGTCAATCGCCAAAAAAATGAGAAATTGGTCCGAGAAGATCCTGCTAATTAGGCTCCCACTATCTGGCAGGACTGGAAGTCACGCGGAGATTGAATGAGAAATTACCCCGAGAAAATCCCACTGACCAGGCACCCACTACCTGGTATGGCTGCAAGTCACTCGATGGTACAATGAAAAATTGACCCTGAGAAGATCCCGCTGACCAGGCTCCCACTAGCTGGTAGGGCTGGAAGTCACTCGGAGATAGATCGAGATATGGGCCCGATCAGATCCCGTCGTCCAGGCTCCTACTAGATGATAGTGCCGGAAGTCACACTAGCGGGCAAGCTCACGCTAAACATGATCTCGCAAACTAGTTGGGTTCAAGAACTACTCGGCGGCAGGTAAGGGGTTAGAAAGTGCAGTTGCTCTTGGGTGGATCTCTCCACCTAGGTACTCGCATATTCCCCTAGGATACAGCACCAAATACCCTCAAGTCGGAAGGCAAGTTGGACCTAGTCTTCCATTTGTGCTTAGTCTTCAGGGTTGTGAGAGTCGGTAATCCCCCAAGAGGCGAATATACATGATGCGAGAGCCAACCCGGTCCTACTATAATCCACACCATTGTGTTCCACCTTAGAGTAATCATGTCACAATAACAGCAAGGAGGAGAGTGTTTCCTAATTACTCATTCGACCTTCATGCGGCGCGTACTCATGGGCAGTGAGTGGTCAAATCTTAGCCAATGTAGGGGTGGGAGCGTGTGACCCTCGTGCTGCGCATATTCAAGGTAAGTGAGCCGTCCAAAACAGACCTTACTCGAGTGTATTCTAGCACAGTGTGCTTTACCTTAGAGAAATCGCGCCTCAAAGGTGGTGCGTGCGTGCGACTGCAGCATGATAAAGAAGCACATTACCAAAATAGTAAGAAACATAATATGGATAGGAAGTAGATAATTTCATTAAATAATATCTAGTTACATAAAGATCACCTCTCGGGTGAGTGTATAGAAAAGAGGAGTACAAATTACAGAAAAGAAAAAAATCTACAGTGAGTCCCCTAATCACCTCCCCCTGACTGGTCGTCTCGGCTGCCCTCCACCTCGTTGAAGAGTGATTCGAACTCATCCTCCTCCTCTCCATGGAAGGGGATGGGGATGAACAGCTCAGGGACCAGATCCTTGGCGATAAGCCTCTCACAGTCGGGTATCAACACTTTGAGGTCTCGCATGATCTGGATTGTGTGGTCAGCGGCCTTAATGGAGGTGGCCCTCGTCATCTCGTTGACCTCTGCCTCACTGTACATCCACAGTCTTCTTTAATGACTGCTTGTCTCATCGCGAGCTGGGAGAAGGATAGTATTGATCAGGCGAGTGCCCTCGGCCTGAGCTTTTTATTCTGTCCCTATAGTAGCTAGTTCTTCTCCATCAGGTCGGCGACGCGAGTGCACATGCGGTTGGTGGTCTCGGCGTCCTGTGAGAAAGAGGTACGGAAGGAGTTAGGAATGACAAACAAAAGGAAGGGTGGAGGAGATGGATATGATCAGCACTTACCACCACGCCAGTGTTCTTCCCAAGGAGGTTCTTGGAAATCTCAAGCTTGCGCTTCAGGTTCACTGCCTCATCCACAACAAGAGCCCCCACTTGCTCGACATCAGACCACTTATGGTTGAGGGAGTAGCCGCGATAGACATACATGTGTGTG
Source organism: Platanthera guangdongensis (assembly GCA_039583875.1). Classification (NCBI taxonomy): domain Eukaryota; kingdom Viridiplantae; phylum Streptophyta; class Magnoliopsida; order Asparagales; family Orchidaceae; genus Platanthera; species Platanthera guangdongensis. Next base: position 115,442,750 of record CM077157.1, on the reverse strand, counting down.
AGCTCTAGGGAGTTTATTTGGGCTCGCGTACTCTCATGGGCGAGCTGCTGCAACGTCATGTCATCATAGGACTCTGTGTCCTTGCAGTTGTAGAGCCTGAAGCCGAGGGCGAAGGCATGCCCACCAGTAGGTCGGTGCTCGCTCCAAGATTGGAGGAGCGAGGAGATAAATACATGGTTGGCCTTCTCGTCCCACAACACCATGGGCTCGTCGTCATGATCCTTTACCTTCCCACAGAGGCCAAAATTTCGATGGGCACTCGATGGTTCTGCCTTGCGGGTTTCATACACCACTACGACAGGGGACCGGGGAGGTCATTCTTGCCTCTCTCCCTCTCTGGAGAGTCCCTATGGACCTGCTTGCCCTTGGACACCACCGCCTTCTTTAGCATCTTTTCAGGAGGCGGAGGGCGATGCGAGCTGGAGCCAACGAGAGCGGGTCGCTTTTGGCTGCTGGAGGGTCCGACTATATCCTGCTCTCTCCCACACGCTGTCATGACTATCCTCTCCCAGGAGAGTCGGTCGATGTGCAGTCCAACATTCGCAAAGGTGCTGGTGCTTCGGGATTAGTCTCTCCCCTATAGGGAATGTACTTATCCTCATCAAGAAAACAACTTTTTGGCGAGTCCAAAGTCCTTGTGGAGGAAGAATTGGTGGAGGTTGGCATCGTCACCTGGCACTGTCGATGCCTGGTACGTCTCCTTGCCCCATTTAATAGGCGAGTAGGGGATGTTGCCGAGATCACTTTTTTTGAAGACCAATTTGGTGATCTAGTGGTGGTTCTTGTTGACGGTCTCACACACCTTGAACTGTGAGCCGATGAAGAAGGCTACGCCGTCATTGGTGTCACGGTAGATAAAGAGCTTTTAGAAGATGGTGAGATTGAACTCGATCCACTCCTTCCGAAGGAAGCTTGCGAAGGCCACCAGCATGACAATCGCGTTGGGATTGAGCTGTGCAGGGATGACCCCGAAATATTTCAGGACCTAGCGTGTAACAACCCTCAAAAAACTAGACCCCTAAGAGTGCTTTTGTCATGACTAGGTTATGACAAAACACTAGTAAGCCCAAGAAGACCAAGTGAACCTAGGAATGAAGGTGAGATCACCATGGTCTGCAAATAACACTTTCCAATTATCTAACCTAGGGTTTGACTTTAGGGTCTCTCCTTGACTCTTTGACCCCACCATAACATCCCTAGCCATTTAGGAGGTTCATTGGGTCACAAATGACTCATTGGGGTCAACTAAAGTGGTCAAGTTGACCAAAGTCAACCTTAACCATAAAACGGTCATAGTGGCCTATCTAGGGCCAATGGACCTCCAACTTGCCAAAATGACCCCACCTAGACTCTCCTAACCCACAAAGGTGGTCAGTGGGCCACCAAGGGCCCATTGGAGCCAACCAAATAGACCAAGTTGACAAAAGTCAACTAAACCCTAAAATATGTCAAACTAGCCTAAATGACCTAACCAAGCCCAAGACACTTGGGCAAAGCCCAATTTGAGTGGACCATTAACTTTAGGAGGCTGATATTTATATGGAATGCCAGTTAAATTTCAGAGGGGATGACTAGGATAGAGAAAATGGGAGTTTTTCCCCTTAATGGAGGAGAGAGAAAGAAGACAGAGAGAGAGAGGAGATATGGAAGGAGACCATGAGCCACCCCATTCACCTCCCCAAGCCTCCATTCAGCCAATTTGGAGTATGGTTATTAGGGTCATTATATTACCTTGGTAAAATTTTCAGCCAATTTGGAGTTGATTATAATATGTTTTGGTGTGACCAAAATTTGGTCCCCTAAGTGTGAATTAGGGCAAATGTATTCTTGATGGGTTGAGTGGCCAATCCTCACCCAAAAGGGGTGAAACTTGGGCCACTGCCTCAAGGTCATCCAAAACGTCCCTTCAAGAGAGATTGAGTGGTTTGGGGTGGAGATGCCCTAAGACCCTAGTGTAAGCCCTAGAGTTGAGGTTTGGGGCCTAGTGAAAGACATGGGACAATATGTCCTTGGATGGCCTTGGAACTTGGATGGTGAGTTTCCAAGGTGAAAATAGGCTCTGGAGAACAGTTTTAAGATTTTTAGGATCTTACACCTTCTTTAAAATAATTATGGATGATTTAGGGCACTTGGGTCCGATATTTATTTACATGCCCAAATTGATTTTGATGCTCATGAAACTTATGCAGTAAACTTGATTTATTGATTTTGTTCCCTTAAAATTTTATTGTGAATTTTGGATTAATAATTGTAGTACTTCATTCACAAACCATAATTTTGATTCAATAACAAGTAATTTATTTAGGTATTATATCCTCATTGGAAAATTATGAAACTTGGTCAAGGAATATTTTAGGACATAACCTAGCTCTGTAAATTTTTATACAATTATTGGAAGTTTTTCACACAAGTTATTTCGCAAGTGCCATATGTAGAGGATTATTAGATGAATTAATTATGTGGTTAAATTAGGTTGGAAAATAAAAATTCTTTGTCAATAGTCCTTTCTATTTATGTAGGTTATCTGTTAATTTTCCTATAATTTTTGGATGAATATTTCTATTATTTCCTGTTTTTCACTATTAATGTGGTTATTTAGTCAATAATTACTTGGGAGCAGAAAACCTTCCTAAAAAATTATTAATTTTAGTATTTATTATTATTTTGATGACATGCACTTGACATAATTTTGATAAGGTCATAGCTAGAGAGAAAAGTGTACTTAATTTTCAAAAGCATTGTTGGCCTTATTTTGCAGAAAATTAATTAAATAACAATTAAGTTAGAAAAAATATTATATTCTGGATTTATTCTCAAAACATCATGATAGACCTCCAGTAATAATCTTAGGTCAATCGGATGAATATTTGAAGGGGTCACCATTCACAGTCATCATGTAGGATAGTTGGTCTGCTGATGGTTAAAACTCGCGGCCCCCCGCGGGTTTATTTTTGGAAAAGCAGTTGATTTTATTTTGGAAGGACGGGGCGTGCAGATTTATTATCTATAAAAAAGTTGAAACCGAGTTTTAACAAAAGGAGGCAAGTGCACCTATCACGTGTAGTACAGGATATTCCGGTGAGGAATATCGGGGTTGTATTGTTCTCGGGGAGGGGTTGATTATTTCTACTTTTCCCTGAAGTGGACTATTATTCTACCGAAAATAACTTGTCGGCTTATTATATATATATATATATATATATATATATATATATATATATATATATATATATATATATAAACAGAAAATAAAAGCAGAAAGAGCCGATGAAGAAATAGCACAACGGTACCAAATCAAATTTGAACTAAAATAACTTTTAATAAATAAAGAACCTAAATTTCAAATTAATTAAGGCAGAGACTTGGCCGTGGAGGTTCCACAAAAATGAGTTCACCTATCTCTTGGACTATCGCTCACCTAAACATTAAGACTATTCGATCGGGCTCTCGTCCGACGAAGGATTCCTCTTAATTCCCTCATTACGCTAAGAACCCTGCTATTGGGTGGGGAACCCATCCGGTAGAATTCCGTGCCTCCTCTCTCGGGGGTTAGTGCGGAACTCCCTTTAACTAGGAGTGATAGGTCCATACGCACGGCCTCTCAGCTAACTAGCATATGGACTACAGAAATAGAGCCCACACATCGATATGTGGTTCTATGCGTCGTAAACTCGGGGTAAACCTTAAGTAATTTAATTAACAATAAAAAGAGGACCATTAATTATTTAAAGCGATTTTATCTGTCCTAATGCACTTCGATACTGAGGGCTAAGGACACTTAGCCACTCATCGAAATGGGGATGGCTTCTGGAAAGAAAATTACATGATTAAAATTGTGAGTCCTACTCAAACGAGTAGGCGGGAAATGAAAGCAGAAAATGAAAGCAGTAAAAGAAATCAGTAAATAAAAGCAGTAAATGAAGCAGTAAAGAAAGCAGTAAATTGCGAGTCCTACTCAAACGAGTAGGCGGGAAATGAAAGCTATAAAATTGTAAGTCTTACTCAAACGAGTAGGCGGGAAATGACAAGTCCTACTCAAACGAGTAGGCGGGAAATGACAAGTCCTACTCAAACGAGTAGGCGGGAAATGACAAGTCCTACTCAAACGAGTAGGCGGGAAATTGCATGTCCTACTCAAACAAGTAGGCGAGAAATGACAAGTATACTCAAATGAGTGGGCGGGAAATGAAAGCGATAAAATGACAAGTCCTACTCAAATGAGTATGCCGAAAATGACATGTCCTACTCAAATGAGTAGGCGGGAAAAATGCAAATCCTACTCAAACGAGTATGCGGGAAATGAAAGCGATAAAATGACAAGTCCTACTCAAACGAGTAGGCAAGAAATTGTGAGTCCTACTCAAACGAGTAGGCGGGAAATTAAAGCGAGTCCTACTCGAACGAGTAGGAGGAAATAGATGCACACACGCACACACTCTACTTGAATGAATGAAAGAAATAAAATCTTACTCATACACTCACACACACAGTCGAAAAAAAGAAAAACAAAACTATCTAAAAATTAAAACGATTACAAATCTACTCCTAGAATATGACAGAAGTGCATAAAAAGAGAAAATAAAAATTAAAAGAACAAAAGTTTTGAAAATTAAAATTAAAATCAAAGGGTTGCAAAAATTTAAACAAGTAGATTTTTACTCTTATAATTTTATAAAGGAACTTAAAAAGTGGGAATAAAGCAGAAAAAGAACAAAAAGTTTTAAACCTAAAAACAACTAAGTTAAAGAAAAAAATGAAAACCACTTTTAAGGCATCTTTATAAACTCATAAAAATGAAATAAAAAGCACTAAAAAGCTAAACTATGAAAACTATGCAAACATAAAACTAAACTCATGCACACACACACACACACACATATAAAATAAAGAAAAACAAGATAAAACAAATAAAAATAAGTTTGCTTAAGGTGGGGCACATAGATGCATTCCAAAATCATATAAAGAGAAGAAAAATACATATTTTATTAAGATAAAAATGAGTTACAAAGAAACCTAAAACAAAAACTAAAGAGAGGGGGAGAAATTTCCCTTACATAGCCTTGAAGAACACCTAAGCAACACCACCCTAAGCAAAATGGTTCAAAAAAACAGAACCCCCAGCTCAAACAGAGAAGTTCTATTTATAGGCAAAAATTTCGGGTTAAACGCCCTAGGTCACGGGCGTGTAGGGGGGCGTATCAGTACTGTTGCTGAGTTGATGCTGAACATTTAATGATTGTTGACTTTGGGTTTGTACACGTGGAAGTCATCGGCGTGTGAAAGTGAGGGATAGATACAGTTTACTCTAGAGGGGGTGAACAGAGTATAAAAATGTTTAGATTTATTGCGGAATTAAAATATTGATACTTACATGAAAGAGGTAAAAGCAAGAAACTATCACAACACAATGCACAAAGAAAACACATGGCAATCCAGACAATACAAGAAATTTTATAGTGGTTCCCCAAATCTGGGTACATCCACTCTTCTACCACCCTGGTAGGAATCCACTTAGGTTTTTGACCATGTGCCCTATCACCACAAGATCTGCTTCAGGTAGATCTAGAAACCCTTCAGGCTTTTGATCAGGTGCCTAAAAACCAATAGGTTTTTGATCAGGTGCCCTATCACCAAGGAGTTTACTTTTGAAGGGAGTAAGAACCCTGTACACGAGAGGTTAAAGAAAAATAGATGACAGTCTTCTCTTCGAAGACTATGTGGATTTGATGATGCCAAAGCTCCCCCTGAGATATTGAGTAGTTTCAGGAAGAAGGAAGCTTTGTCCAGGGTGTAGGTCTTCAGATTGATGTTGATTCAAGTTCTCTATAGATTGTTGAAGCCTGATGAAGGAAGAAGACTAGAGAGATTTTTGTGTTCAGCAAGTTCTTCTTCTTCCTTGTATTTTGCAACGACAAGAGACCTTCAGAGAGCAAAAAAGATTGATTTTCTGACTCTTGTTTTTTGATTCTTGTTTGTCTCTGTCTTTTTAAGTTCTCTGTATATTTGGAATGACTAACAGCCTGAATTTGAATTCCAGACAGTACTTAATTCTCTGCAAGAATTTAGGAGCCCCAGCGGGTAGAATGACTGCAATCATAAATGCACTTCCATAACTATCTTGACAAAATATTATGTGAATACCATAATCAATGCTTCATGAGATACGACTATCAGCCTTGAGAATGTCAGCATTAATTAACAGAATATATTTGCCTTAAAATGATTTATCATAAATACTTCTGACCGGACTGAGAGAACTGATAACTGAAGGCAGAAAAAAATCGTAGATCTGAGATAACTGCTGAGAAGCACAAGATCGTCGACCTGAGCTCATAGATCATCGAGCTCAGTTCAGAGTAGAAGACTCTGAGATCGTCGATGGGAGATCGACGATCGTCGAGCTGAGAATTGTTTCTGGACTTAGAATATTTTCTGGAATGACAGACTAAAAAAGCCAGAAATCGTCGACCTGAGAACTTGGTTCGTCGACCTTAGAATTTTACTTATCCTTCTGAAACATCTTTTTTGAACTGTGTCGACAGATGGTTCTGGGTGTCGACACAAGTCCTTCTAGTGTCGACTGATACTGTCAACTAATAATCTGTGAACTGTGTCGACACAAATCCTTCTTATGTCGACTGAGCTAGTGTTGACTAATATTATCTATGTCGACTGATAGTCTGTGTGTCGACACAAAGTTTCTGGGTGTCGACACAGCCTTTCTGTATGTCGACACAATTCTTCTGGGTGTCGACACAAACTCTCTGTGTGTCGACACAATTCTTCTGGGTGTCGACACAGCCTTTCTGTGTGTCGACACAATTCTTCTGGGTGTCGACACAACCGCTTGAGTCTCTGACAAGCTGTTGTAGGCTGATCCATGTGATGTTGGCTCTTGGCCTAGACTAAAGAAATAAACCTATGACCCTGAATATACATTTTGGGTCAGTCTACGCAAAACTAATAGTGATCCTTAACCAAATCAGAACTAGGGTTCCAACAGCGTGACCCTGCTGTCACGGGCGTGTAGGTGGGGCGTGTCCAGAAGGTTTATCTGGGAAAGGTGTCGTGTCATTTCGGTGCCAGCGCCATCTTATCTAGGATAGGTGGAGAGGTCACGGGCGTGTCGAATATTGACACGGGCGTGACGGGTGGTTCGACGAACTTCGAATTCCGAACATCGAGCTGGAGGCATTGAACGTCGAACTGGATTTGACAAGGGCGTGTCGTGGCACGTCACGGGCGTGTTCAGCAAATCGCCGACCACCGATCATTGAGTCAAGCTCAACGAACATCGAGGGCGTAATATGGGGCGTGTCAGCTTGAACACGGGCGTGTAACATCGGACACGGGCGTGTACTTGAATTTTTCTTTAAATGCGCAACTTCTGTTGAAATCAAAGTCACACGCCCAGGTTACTGGGGTGACCGAGAAGTACACGAGCGTGTATTTGAAATTTTGGCAGTTTTTGTAAAATTAAAAAAAAACAAAATAAAGGTAAGTTAGAGAAGAATATTCAAAAAATAAGAATTTTATTGAACAAAATTAACAATAAATGACAAAAATAAACTAAAACTACTTAATTAACGTACATGAAAATATGTATATTTATAACTTATCATCTGCACATAGTAGAAACTGTAAAAGTAGGGTATTATATGAAACCTGTTATGGGAAAGGGTAGTTGGTGTACCTGGTCTGGTTGAGAATGAGTAAGCTCACCATTGGAAGGCATGTTAGGAGAACCTGGTTGACTAGTGTTAAGTGGTGCTCGGGATCGACAAAAGATCGTCTTCCCTGTGGGGGGGAGAGAGAGAGAGTCAACATGTAACATCCCATGTTACTTCTAGACCCCTTAACTTAGATTAGGTTGGACATGGGGCGGGTGTTAGGGAAATTAGCTAGGTTTGACCCTAGGTAGTGGGTTGTAGCCATGTGGGGCCCACTATAGGGCCAAGTCAAACTAGGTCAAAATAGGCTAAATATGAACCCTAGCCACACCATGACCCCACCACATTGCCCTAGCCCTAAAATAGTCTAAGTGGACCCTAGGGCATGTCATTAGGTCAACCCTTTGAACCTAGTTGACCAAAGTCAACCATTGCCATAAATTGGTCAAACCTATACCTATAGGCCTAATTAGCCCAAGTAGGGCACCACATTGACCCAACCCAAGTTGGGTGGTGCCATTAGACCCATGACCACCAATTGGGCTCAACCCACTCATCATGGTTGACCAAGTCAACTCAAAGTCAACCTAGTCAACATAATTGACCTAAAGAAGAAAGTGAAGGCTAAGCCCACTCTCCTTAGGCAAAGCCCACCCAACATGGCCCATTATCAGCCCAAGGTGTCAAAGACCAGCCCTACCCCTCTGGTTTTGAGAAGAGAGTGCATGCATGGGGGCATTTTGGCGAATTTATCCAAAAGTGGAGAGATAAGATGAGATTAAGAGGAGGAGGCCACTTGGCCTTGGCTCCTTTTGCCCCAAAAGTTACTGGCTGGCCTCCTCAGAAAATCCAACAGGTTTTGGCAACATGGTAGCCACCTGGCACCATGGGTGAAGCCTCCAAAGCCCCAAACCGAGCTCACCTTGGTTGTATCTCCATATACAGCCATTTCCAGCTCAAACCGATCACACCATCAGCTTCAGTGAGTGGAAACGAGTGGAGGACGAGTCCTGGAGCAGAGCTTTTGGTGAAGAAATGGGATTTTGAGCAGGAGATCGCCGGAGCAGCTCCACCATGGCCAACCGCCGCCACACTCGCCGCCAAGGCCTGATTCAGGTCCGTTTCACCGCCTCTCTACCCATGCTAGCTTTCTAGATCCTTTAGGAGAGACATCGGGATCAATTGATCCTGATACCATGTGAGGAAATGGAGATGTTTTCAAGCTTTTCCTCTTGCTCGGGTTCGGCAGAGGAGCCATGTTGGGTACATTGGGTAAATGTACCTGATTTGAAGAAGCCTCACCTAACTCAATGATATACATCAAAATGTATTTGATGTGTTTTTGAGTTACTTGTGCAGGTTAAGTATTTGCAGGACTGAAGCAAAAAATTTCTAAGTCCATGTGTCGACACCCAGAGGGAAAGTGTCGACACTTAAGAAGACTTGTGTCGACACCCAGACAAGCAGTGTCGACACTTGGAGTCATTGTGTCGACACCTGGAATGCAGAGTCGACACAAGAAAGTGTCGACACTTGGAGCTGTATCGACACTCAGTGAAGTAAAGTGCAGACAGAAAGTGTCGACACTTAACAGTAATGTCGACACCTTGAAGAGATGTGTCTACATCAGGAAGTGTCGACACTTGGAGTTGTGTCGACACTTAGCAAAAGTCTGCAGAGACTAAGTTAAAGTGTCGACACCAAGAACAAAGTGTCGACACTCAGCAGAAGAGTCAACATTTGAAGTAAGTGTCGACACCCAGAACAATGTGCCGACACTCAGCCGAAGACTCTACACTTGAAGAAAGTGTCGACACATGGAGCAGTGTCGACACTTAGCAAAGAACAGCAAGATCGTCAAAATATTTTAAGTACAAGTGTCGACACTAAGGGAATGTGTCGACACTCAGCTGAAGTCTCAACAGAAGAATCAAGTGTCGACACAAGGAGCTGTGTCGACACTCAGCAAGTATCAACATATAAGACTATGTGTCGACACCAAGAAGCAGTGTCGATACTTAACAGATTCAACACATGAAGATGTGTCGACACAAAGGAGATGTGTCGACACTTAGAATAATTCAGCAAAAGATAGAAGATCAAGTACTTGTGTCGACACTCAATTCTAGTGTCGACACCTGAAGAAGAATCTGTGTCGAGACATAGTATCTACAACACAAAGGAGTTGTGTTGACACTTACACAACTTGTGTCGACACTTGGTCTATAAGTGTCGACACTTAAAGACAGAAAGTCTCGACACTATCAGACAGTTAGAGAACTTTCAAGAATTGACTGGATGACTTGACAGCTGTCATTCCAGCCGGTCTACAGCACCTGTCAGAGATGTCAGAATTCAGTTATGGACCGGACCAGCCGGTTACCATGAAGAAGGCCTATAAATAGGCTCATACAGTCTACATATAACGGTTGTTGTGGTTGTGAAGGTGGATCAGATTGTTGTTAAACAAGTTATTAAAGTGGTTCACAGAGTTATTGATCAAGTATCAAATCAAGAAGATCTAGCTGTGCAGATCTAAGAAGTTGGAGAGAGAGGGCTCCATCCAAGAAATCAGCCTTTGGAACTAGGCTGAGAAGAAGGGTTTAGATATTTTTTGAATCTTAAGAAGCAGAGATCAAGGATCAACTGCAGGAGGATTCATTCTTATTCAGTTCTACTTTCAAGAAGCTTTGAAGAAAGCTAAGTCAGATTGAATCCAGCTGAGTTCTTCCAAGAACTCATCAAGAAACTCTCAACTCCCCTCTCTTGTTTCTAAGTTGCTGAGTTAACATTTATAATTCATTTTTAACTTGTAGGATCCTTTGGATCTGAGTGAATTGTAAGCCTGTAATTATAAAGGCTGAGGGTAGGGCTTGAGAGCCTGAGTGTAGGAGATTGAAATCTCTGAGTGTAGGCCTTGTTGGCTGAGTGTAGGCCTTGATTGGCTGAGTGTAGGCCTTTGTAGCTGAGTGTAGGCTTTGGGATAAAGCTGAGTTGTAGGGCCTTGGGCCTGAGGTGTAGGAACCAATTTGGGTTCTAAGACAGTGGTGGAGTTTGGCCGAATCTAGTACACTGCTAGATAGGCGAAGGGGGAAAGTGGATGTACCCAAATTTTGGGGAACCACTATAAAACACTGTGTCTGCTGTGCTGTGATTGTGATTTGTTGTGTATGCTTTGTGATTGCTGTGAAAAATAAAGTAGATTCTGTGATATAACTGTTTGCTGCCATTAAGTTTAAAAAGGGATTAGGACACATATTCACCCCCCCCCCCTCTAGGTGTTTAGGTACTATATCTTTCAAGTGGTATCAAAGCGAGGTTCCTCAAAAAGGACTAACAGTCTGAGGAGATCCTGATTGGCAGATTCAGCCTAAGTTAAAATACAGATTCAAGAAAATCAAGAACCATGGGTTCCTTTGAAAATCACAAGGAATTGGGTTCCATGAAATTACCCATATGCAGGAAAGAGATCTTTGGGATCTGGAAGGAGAGGGTAAGGCTGTTTATGGAAGCCTCAGACCCTAGAATCTATATCACAGTAAAGGAAGGGCCTTATGTGCCCATGAAGATATCAGTTCTAGATGCAAATCAGAGAACCCCAAAGGATTTCTCTGAGATGAGTAAGGATAAGATTGTCCTAGCCACCATGGACAAAAGGGCACAAAACATTATAGTGAGTGCCATAGATGATGTAACATTTCAGAATCTTATACACTGTAAGACAGCCAAAGAGATGTGGGACACTCTTATTGTGTATATGGAAGGATCTGAAGAAGTTAGACAAGATAGAAAATCCTTGCTAAATCAGGAGTATGAAAGTTTTAGACAAGGAAAAGGTGATAGCATAACTGAGTGCTATAAGAAGTTCTACAGAATAGTGAATGAACTCATGTCTTATGGAAGAGAGTTCAGTAACTATGAACTAAATAACAAGTTTCTAAGGTCCCTAACCAAAGATTAGGACACCAAGATCTGTGCCATAAGAGAAATGGCTAAGTTGGGAGAAATTCCTCCTCCTACACTGTTTGACAAATTGTTGTCATATGAGATGCAGTTGACAGTGAGAAAAGAGGAGGAGAAATCAACAAGAACTGAGCACAAGGAAAGAACAGTAGCCTTCAAGACAGAAGCCTCCAGAAAGTGTAGGAATAAGTCACCAACTCCACCTCCAAAGGTAGTTGAATCAGAGTCAGATGAGTCAGTCAGCACCAAATCTGAAAGCAGTGAAAGTGATGAAGACTTTGCTGCCTTCACTAGACACTTTCGGAAATTCTTGAAGAAGAAACAGTGGAGGACAAGGCCCTCTACTTCAAAAGGAAAAGAAGATTTTTATCAAGATAAAAAGGCTTCAAAGAAGGACAGGAAGAGGACAAAATCTAGCAAGGCAACTGGTTCTAAGATAGTGTGCTATTGCTGCAATAGACAGGGCCATGTTATTGCAGATTGTCCTGAAAAGAGAAAAGAATCTAGTGATAGGAAGAAGACTCATTTCAAAGGCAAGAAAGAGAAATCTTTTGTAGCCAAGAAAGAGAAGACTCTATAGATATCTCCTCTTCGGAAACTGAGTCTGATGCTGAGGCATACATAGGGTTGTTTGCTGAAGAAGAAGAAGAAGAATTCATGCAGATAATGGAGTCTATTTATGAACAAGAAGACTGTCAGTGCCAAGGACTGATGGCATTGACTGAGAGTGACAAAATCCTGGAGCATCCAGGACCCAGTAAGGTACAAAGTTCAACTCTAAGTTCAGTTTCTTGTTCTAGTACAGAATCAGATTCTTCATCATCAAGTGATGAGAATGTATCTGAGTCTGAGGATGATATTCATCAGCTTATAGATGAATATAAAGTGCTGTTGCAAGCTTACAAGAAAAGCAAGTCCCTAGCCAAAAGTCAGGCAAAGGAAATTGCTGATCTAAAAGCTGCTGTAATAGATTCTGAGAAGCAGTTTGATCAAAAGCTTAATGAGATAGCCAGGCTGAAACACATAACAGTGATTCAGATGGGGACTATCACCTTTAAGAATGATCAAATCAAGAGTCTGGAGATCAATCTTCAGAAAGAGAGAGAGCTTGTTGCTAGGTTTTCTAAACCTAAGTCAGTGCTACCTTTAATTGATGAATTTGTTCATCATAAAGGCAAGGCTGGACTGGGCTTTACTAGACCTGCAAGGACTGAGCAGTCCAAGCCCAAGTCCAAGGGCAAAGCCCCAACATTCAACAAGTCAGCTGTAGATAAGACAGCAAAGACAGTACCTAAGCAAAGGTACAATAAGTATGAATGCTGGTGCTGTGGCAAAGTTGGCCATTTTGTAGTGGACTGTTGGCAGAATGCTAGTGCCAAAGTGAGTACCAAACTACCTGTTGGAAAGCCAGTAGGTAGCTTTGTTAGATTGCAAACTAACAAGTACCAAGGACCCAAGAATTCTTTGGGTTCTAAGGTTCATTAATCTGTTTTGCAGGTGAGTCCAAGTGGCCATACCCCAAAATGGTACTTGGACAGTGGATGTTCCAGACATATGACTGGAACTAGAGGATTACTAAAGGACTACTTACCAATAAAAGATGGTCCAAAAGTCACCTTTGGTGGTTCTGAAAAAGGAATCATCAAAGGATTTGGTAACATTTCTAGCAACTTAGTTACCATTACTCAAGTGGCTTATGTTAAAGGGTTGAAACACAACCTAATAAGTATAAGTCAATTAAGTGATGTAGGGTATGACATCTCATTTGTTAAAAATGGTTGTCATATCAAGAGGTCAAGTGATCAAGAGATCATTTTGACAGGTTATAGGAAGAGGAATGTCTACTGCCTAGACATTATGGTTGAGAATAATGGTTCTCCAGTTTGTCTTGTAGCTGATGAGACAGTCACTCATTGTGTCAAATGGCACAAGAGGCTAGCCCATCTTAACTACAAGACTATTAGCAAACTCTTTAGCAAAGAGTTAGTGAGGAATGGTCCTCAAGTTAAGTGTGTTAAAGATGGTATTTGCGCAGCTTGTCAAAAGGACAAGCAGACTAAATCCACCTTTAGAAGCATAGAAAACAAAGATGCTGTGAGGTGTTTATACCTCTTGCACTTGGATCTCTTTGGTCCAATGCTAGTTCACAGCTTAGGTAGGAAGGTCTATACCCTTGTAGTTGTAGATGACTACTCAAGGTTTTCCTGGGTGTTCTTCTTAAGACAGAAATCTGAAACACCTAGTGTCTTCCATAGCTTTGTCAAGCAAATTCAGAATGAACTAGACAGTACAGTGGTCAAGATTAGAAGTGACCATGGTACTGAGTTTCAGTCTGATAGCATGACAAAACTTTGTGGAGACTTTGGGATATTTCAAGAATTCTCTTCACCTAGAACACCTCAGCAAAATGGCATTACTGAGAGGAAGAATAGGACCTTGATAGAGGCTGGTAGGACCCTACTAAGTGATACATCACTGCCAGAGTATTTCTGGGCTGAAGCAGTTAACACTGCATGTCATGTTATAAATAGGGCTAGCATCACTAAAAGGCTTAACAAGACCCCCTATGAAGTTGTGAAAGGCAGGAAACCAAACTTATCCTACTTTAGGATCTTTGGTTGCAAATGCTTCATACTTAACAATGGGAAGTCTTACTTAACTAAGTTTGCTGCCAAGTCCCAAGAGGGAATTTTTGTTGGGTACAGCAATAATAGTAAGGCTTATAGAGTTTACAACTTGACTACACAAGTTGTAGAAGAATCTGTGCATGTAGTTTTTGATGAGACTAAACTTATTAACAATGAGTTGTCTAGTAGTGTATGCAGCCCCACAGGTTTAACAAAGAAAATGGACAAGCTAACTATAGAAGAAGTACCTGCTGCAAGACAACAAGTAGAAGACAGTAGCTGTTGTCCAGGGGGAGAACTACATGTGCCAATTGCTGAAGAAGTTCAAGGAATACAGCATGATGGAGATGCTGAAGAGGTTCAACCAGAAGTTAGGATGCCTCCAGCCAACAGGCATCTAAGAGATCATCCAGTAGAGCAGATTATTGGAGATCCAAGACAAGGAGTACAAACCAGGAGCAGAAACATAAATGCAGTAATCTACTCCAGTTTTCTATCTCAAGTTGAACCTAAAAAGTTTGAAGAAGCAATATTGGATCCACAATGGACTGAAGCAATGCAAGAAGAGCTTAATCAGTTCAAAAGGTGCAAGGTCGGGAACTTGTTCCTAGACCTAGAGACCACAATATAATAGGAAACAAGTGGATCTACAGGAATAAGATGGATGAACAAGGGGTCATCATTAAGAATAAAGCAAGACTGGTTGCTAAAGGATATAGGCAAGAAGAAGGTATTGATTTTGATCAAACCTTTGCTCCAGTAGCCAGACTGGAAGCCATAAGGATGTTATTGGCCTATGCAACCTATCAAGGATTCAAGGTTTACCAAATGGATGTCAAGTCAGCATTCCTGAATGGTAATCTTAAGGAAGAAGTCTATGTGGAACAGCCTTCAGGTTTTGTTGATTCAACTCTACCTCATCATGTCTATAGACTTAGGAAAGCTTTATATGGGTTAAAGCAAGCCCCTAGGGCTTGGTATGAAACCCTATCTAGTTTCCTTATTGAGAACAAGTTCTCAAGGGGGAAAATAGATAAGACTCTATTCCTTAGGGAATCTAGAGGCAAAGTTATAATAGTCCAAATATATGTAGATGACATTATATTTGGGTCTACTGAAAGCAGCCTTTGCAAAAAGTTTGCAAAACTTATGCAAGGTCAGTTTGAGATGAGTAGCATGGGAGAGCTAAAGTTTTTCTTGGGTCTCCAAGTTAAACAGACTGAGAGTGGTTTATCCATTTGTCAGTCCAAGTTCACCCTAGAACTCATAAGGAAGTATGGTATGGATTCATCCAGCACCATGAAGACTCCTATGGGGTCAAGTATGTCTCTTAGCAAGGATGATGCAGGGAAACCTGTAAATGAAACCTTGTATAGAGGGATAGTTGGCTCCCTATTATACTTGACTGCTAGTAGACCAGATATCATGTATGCTACATGTGTCTGTACAAGGTATCAAGCCTGCCCTAAAGAGTCTCATTTGACAGCAGTCAAAAGAATTTTGAGATATCTAAAGTGCACTCCCTATCTAGGCCTCTGGTACCCTAGGAATGGAGATTTTGATCTAACAGGTTATTCAGATGCAGACTTTGCAGGATGCAAAGAAGATAGAAAAAGCACTACTGGAACCTGTCAATTCCTAGGTGGGAGACTAATTTCATGGAGTAGCAAAAAGCAAACCAGTGTGGCTATCTCCACTGCAGAGTCAGAGTATGTGGCTGCAGGAAGTTGCTGTGCTCAACTTCTGTGGATACAACATCAGCTAGAGGACTATGGATTTCAGGTAAGTAGAACTCCACTCTTCTGTGATTCTACTAGTGCTATTTCAATAGCTAATAACCCTGTATCTCATAGTAGAACAAAACATATTGAAATTAAATATCATTTTCTTAGGGAGCATGTAGAAAGAGAAGATATTTTATTAGAATATGTTAAAACTGATAATCAAGTAGCTGATATGTTTACTAAGCCCCTAGAAGAAGCTAAGTTCAATAGATTTAAAATTGAACTAGGAATGATAAACTTAGAGTAAGTTTACAGTATTGAAAATGACTAAGTAAAAAGGTGTCGACACATAGACAACTCTATGTCGACACAGAAAAATGGTGTCGACACTTCAGGAAAAAGGTGTCGACACATCTAGGTAGTTGGTGTCGACACTTCAGAATGTTAGTGTCAACACATGCCAAGTAGGTGTCGACACATCCAAAGTGGTGTCGACACTTAGTATTTACTCAGAATTTTTCTAAGTAAAGTCTCGACAATGTGTCGAGTTATGTTGTGTCGACACATAACCAAGTGTCGACACATAAAATCTGTTGACTAAACTTGTGTCGACACATGTGTGTCGAGACATTATAAGTCAGTGTCGACACTTATTGCCAGTGTCGACACATTTTAAGTTAGCTGTCCCGCCTGTTCATCTTCAAAATCAGAAAGGTATAAATAGGGTTCTGTCTTTGTTTGTCGACACGCTTTCAAAGTTTCGAGACTAAAACTTCTGTGTCGACACCTCTCTTCTCTCAAGACAAATTCTACAAACCCTAATGGCGCCTAAGCTTGAAGAGAACGTCAACGAAGGATATGAGCTGGTGCGCGGCACTTTCAATGATGCTGATGCAGAAATCCAGGCGGTCGTAACCCTAGTCGCAGATTCAGGGTTAGAGTATTTAGTTTCTGAACCTACAAAGATATGGAAGAAAGAGGTTCTTGAATTCCTAAATGGAGTTGAAGTGGATGAATCTGGATACAGAATCAAATCCAGAGTTCATGGAACTAAGGTTAAGATATCGCCAAAGAGCTTGAGAAAGGTGCTTCAATTGCCAAGAACTCAAGATGAAGAAGAAGTTACTGCATCCAAGATCAGGGAAGCTCTAACCTGGTGTGGACTTGATTCCAAGATGAAGATAGGTTCTATTTTCAATAGGAAAGGCATGAACATCCAAGGCAAATTCTTGTCTGAGATAGTTGGCAAAGTGATTTTAAGCAAGCCAGGAGGGCATGACAGAGTGTCTGCCTATATGTTTGGAATAATGACAAGGATAATCTTCACTCTGAAAATAGACTGGTCTATAGTAGTTTATGAGAAGATTAAGGAAAGCTTGAAGAAGCCCAACCTGGGCAGAATTATAAGTCTCTACCTAGCTGGTGCCATGCCAGAGGTAATGCAACAAGCTGCAGGAAGCAAAATAAACCACATGAGGAAGATGGATCTGAGGATCTTTTCTAGATGGGACAGGGTGTTGTCAAAGGAAATGCCAACCCCTGAGAAACTAGTTCCTGAGAAAGAAATTCCACCTAAGAAGAAAAGAAAAACTGCTCTAGTGGCACAAGAATCCACCAGTAGTTCTGACAGTGAAGAACATGTTGTCTTCACTCCTGATGACCATGAGGAAGAGCCTGCAGTAAAGACTCCTGCTCCTCAAGAGGTTGCTGAGATCCAGGGGGAGCTACCTCAAGCAAGCCCAATCTACAAGGATCAAAGCCAGGGGGAGCCTCCAGTTGTAGAAGAAACCTCTACACTGGAAAGTGAACAAGCCACCACCATCATACTAGAGGTACTCACTGACCTAAATACTTTAGAATTTCTTATAGAAGATGCTGATTTGTCTGATGTTCATCAGCAAACTCAGCTGAATACTCAAGAACCAGATGCTGTTGGAGATGACACATCTGCTGTACTAGAAGTAATTCCTGATCCAGTGGTTGAAGAACAAAGAATTTCTCCTGCACTGTCTCCACAAGAATACACAATGGAAGACTTGTTCCTAAATCTGGATCAAGCAGATTTTGATAAGGAAACTGATGATGCTGCTGTTGAGGGGGAGAAGGTACAAGTTCTGGAAGAGCCTATAAGGCAAGAAACTGAGAAAGCTCCAGCTGTGCAAGCTGAAAAGCCTTCAAGCCCTAAGGAAAGGGTTGACATAGCCAGCTCCTCAGAGTCTGAAGATGAGGAGGCTACTAGGGCAAAGAAAAAGAAACTTTATGTCTTCAGGAGAAGAAGCCAGAGTTACGAGAAGGCTCTCCAAACAGTTGCATCACAGCCTATAATTCAACAAGCCCCAGCCATTGATTATAGTGCACTGATGGTGGCAATGCAAATCAAGTTGGATGAGCAAAGGCAGGCCATAGAGAAATATGTAGATGAAGGGCAAAAGTCACTCCAGTTTGATCTAGCCCAGGATATCAAGTCTATAAGGTTTGAAATGAACCTTAACAAGAAAGAAATGATAGAATGCTTCCACAAGGGTGGCAATGCAGTGGTGTACTTGGCAACACACCAGGAAAAGATCAAGGCACAGGTGGATGACATAGCATTGAAGCAAGGATATGTTCTTGAAAATCAACTAAGGATGAATGACAACTTGACTGCTTATCATAATGCTATAGTCACTGAGTTAAAGAACAAGGCTGCTGAACCTTCTACTTCTACTGCTGCTGCTAAAGCTGAATTTGATAAAGTCTTTCAAGAAGAAATCTCTGCTGTAAAGACTGCTATCCAAGCTTCCCAGGAAGTCATATCTGAACAACTTCAAAAGCTCAAACCATTCTTTAAAGATGGCATCCGATACTTGGATAGTCAAATCAGATTTCAAAAGGATGATGTCAGAGATCATATGGCTAGAGAAGTCATAAAGGGGGAGAGAGTTTTAGTCAAAGCTAGCTCTGATGATGCTAAATGGATATCTAATTCCATCAGAGCTACACTGGGCTATCCTCCATTTTGTGATGATGACAATGTTGCTGAATCTGGCATTCAACCTGCATATCTTGGAGGTGAGCAACCAGAAGTAGCTCAGGTCATTTATCCACCTCCAGATTTTGAGATGACTCATGCTGAGGTACAGACCATGTACAGCCCATCTGGGGGCAAGGACAATGTCCATATTGAAAATATTGTTCAGCCTATATCAGAATCCATGCAAGAGGCATTGCAGAAAGAGGAAGAGACAAGGTTGTCTAAGAAGAGGTTTAGGGAACAAGCAGAACAAAGGTCAGACTTTGAACAGTGGAGTCCTACCTCTAGAAACATAATATTAACTGCCTGGAAAGCTGCCAAGGATAACATTCATGACAGGAACAAGTGGTTCTCTGAAGCTGAATGGAGAAAGCATGAATCTAGACAAGAGGCCATTGTTCAATACAGAAGGAAGGCAAAGATGGGAAAGCTACCTCCTACAGCCCAGGAGCCTAGCAAGTACTTTCCTAAGCCATACCACTATTTTGAGAGGCAGAAGATCAAAGCTGAAGAGCTTAAAAAGAAAGATTTGAAAGGCAAGAAGCCTGCTGATGCTGAAACTGCTGATGCTGCTGTCCAAGCTAAAGTCCAAGCTGGCAAAGGAATAGTTATCAAGGAACCAGAACAGAAATAGATTAAGAATTTACTTGAAGATTATTTTGTAATCTTTTGAATGTAAAACATTTTTTGTGAACTACTGAAAATGTATAAGACAAATGTTAGAACAATATATGATCAATATATTTCATGTTTGTTCTATGAATATGTCTATTTCTTATTTGTTCTGTAATGATGAATTTGTATACATGTGAAATTGATACATGTTTATGTTTACCCTGCTGTGCAATGTCCTGCTTTACATCATTTTGTAATTTTAATTATGAATGATGTATATCATTGACTAAGGGTTATGACTTCTCCAAATAGGGGGAGATTGTTGGGTACATTGGTTAAATGTACCTGATTTGAAGAAGCCTCACCTAACTCAATGATATACATCAAAATGTATTTGATGTGTTTTTGAGTTACTTGTGCAGGTTAAGTATTTGCAGGACTGAAGCAAAAAATTTCTAAGTATATGTGTCGACACCCAGAGGGAAAGTGTCGACACTTAAGAAGACTTGTGTCGACAATTGGAGTCATTGTGTCGACACCTGGAATGCAGAGTCGACACCAGAAAGAAAGTGTCGACACTTGGAGCTGTGTCGACACTCAGTGAAGTAAAGTGCAGACAGAAAGTGTCGACACTTAACAGCAGTGTCGACACCTTGAAGAGCTGTGTCTACATCAGGAAGTGTCGACACTTGGAGCTGTGTCGACACTCAGCAAAAGTCTGCAGAGACTAAGTTAAAGTGTCGACACCAAGAACAAAGTGTCGACACTCAGCAGAAGAGTCAACATTTGAAGTAAGTGTCGACACCCAGAACAATGTGTCGACACTCAGCTGAAGACTCTACACTTGAAGAAAGTGTCGACACATGGAGCAGTGTCGACACTTAGCAAAGAACAGCAAGATCGTCAAAATATTCTAAGTACAAGTGTCGACACTAAGGGAATGTGTCGACACTCAACTGAAGTCTCAGCAGAAGAATCAAGTGTCGATACAAGGAGCTGTGTCGACACTCAGCAAGTATCAACATAGAAGACTATGTGTCGACACCAAGAAGCAGTGTCGACACTTAACAGATTCAATACATGAAGATGTGTCGACACAGAGGAGATTTGTCGACACTTAGAAGAATTCAGCAAAATATAGAAGATCAAGTACTTGTGTCGACACTCAATTCTAGTGTCGACACCTGAAGAAGAATCTGTGTCGAGACATAGTATCTACAACACAAGGAGTTGTGTCGACACCTTGTAGACTTGTGTCGACACTTACACAACTTGTGTCGACACTTGGTCTATAAGTGTCGACACTTAAAGACAGAAAGTCTCGACACTATCAGACAGTTAGAGAACTTTCAAGAATTGACTGGATGACTTGACAGCTGCCGTTCCAGCCGGTCTACAGCACCTATCAGAGATGTCAGAATTCAGTTATGGACCGGACCAGCCGGTTACCATGAAGAAGGCCTATAAATAGGCTCATACAGTCTACAGATAACGGTTGTTGTGGTTGTGAAGGTGGATCAGATTGTTGTTAAACAAGTTATTAAAGTGGTTCACAGAGTTATTGATCAAGTATCAAATCAAGAAGATCTAGCTGTGCAGATCTAAGAAGTTGGAGAGAGAGGGCTTCATCCAAGAAATCAGCCTTTGGAACTAGGCTGAGAAGAAGGGTTCAGATATTTTCTGAATCTTAAGAAGCAGAGATCAAGGATCAACTGCAGGAGGATTCATTCTTATTCAGTTCTACTTTCAAGAAGCTTTGAAGAAAGCTAAGTCAGATTGAATCCAGCTGAGTTCTTCCAAGAACTCATCAAGAAACTCTCAACTCCCCTCTCTTGTTTCTGAGTTGTTGAGTTAACATTTGTAATTCATTTTTAACTTGTAGGATCCTTTGGATCTGAGTGAATTGTAAGCCTGTAATTATAAAGGCTGAGGGTATGGCTTGAGAGCCTGAGTGTAGGAGATTGAAATCTCTGAGTGTAGGCCTTGTTGGCTGAGTGTAGGCCTTGATTGGCTGAGTGTAGGCCTTTGTGGCTGAGTGTAGGCTTTGGGATAAAGCTGAGTTGTAGGGCATTGGGCCTGAGGTGTAGGAACCAATTTGGGTTCTGAGACAGTGGTGGAGTTTGGCCGAATCTAGTACACTGCTAGATAGGCGAAGGGGGAAAGTGGATGTACCCAAATCTTGGGGAACCACTATAAAACATTGTGTCTGCTGTGCTGTGATTGTGATTTGTTGTGTATGCTTTGTGATTGCTGTGAAAAAGTAAAGTAGATTCTGTGATATAACTGTTTGCTGCCATTAAGTTTAAAAAGGGATTAGGACACCTATTCACCCCCCCTAGGTGTTTAGGTACTATATCTTTCAAGCCAATTCCGGCGGCCTCATCGCCGGAAATCGCTTGCCACCACCTCAGTGAAGGTGGTGGCGACATCCGCCGGCGATGGTGGTGGCTCAACTGGCCGGAAATAGCCGGACAAGTCGGCCCAGCGGAAATCAATCTAGGTCGTTGACTGATTGGGGACGACAACCAGATTCCTTCAATTCTTGCATCAAGATTCGTGTAACCCGATATTTATTAAATTAAATAAATTATAGTATATATATACATTCTATCACACTTATACAGTAATATTGCATGGCTATTTTAGGCCCCTTAGAGGCATTTTTAGATCTTATGATTACGATGTAAGTTGTAGCCCTTCCTCTTAACTTTATTTTGCCACCTTAATCTTATAATTTGGTGCAGTATACAGTCATGTAGGGCTGTTTTCCTAAGACTGGTCCTAGGCTAGGGCAGAAACCAAAACCAATTCCCATGCCAAATCAGATGTCCTCATGATTCAAAATTTTGGGCATGAGCTTAAATAAAGCATATCTAGTCCCTTCCAAAAGTTGAGAATTTTTATGGAAAATATTTCTATAGTTTTATTCATAATTCCCAAAATTAAATAAATGAAATATTTGGAGAGTTATGGCTCAAAATGGCCCCAAATTTTGGTGGCATGTCCTTGGGGACAATACATGTGCATGGTAAAAATTTCAGCAAATTTGGACCAATGCATGTTGGGTAAACTTACTTGCATGTGTTGATTATACATAGGCTTGGGGTGCAAATAGCCAATTTTGAAATATTGTGTATTAGGTCTATTTGGAACATCCAAAAATCATGGTATTGATTTCAGAGGCTCATTAGGGTGAATTATACCCCACGTTGTAATAATGGGATTTTTGGAAGCAAAAATCCCAATATTTGGAATTTTTGGAATAATAGAACTTTTGAAAAATAAATGTAAAAATAGGTTCATCATTGAGATAAAATCCCCAATTTTTTTCAAGGTCAATATAATGTTAGATTTAACTCCTGAAAATTTTTATGTCTCTGTTTGAAGAATTTTGATAGGAGTTATGTGGAAATTACCTTTTTACCCCCATTTTACTTAATTAGCAAATTGGTGAAAATACTTAGTAGAAAATTTTGGAAAATTTCTTGGTGATATATCTGAGTATTAATAAACATGTATAATTTCTCAGCATTTTTGGATGAATCAATAATTTTTAAAACTTTATAATGTCACTTTGGTAAAATATTAAAAATTGAAATTGGTAGGCCATTACATTATAGAGGTTTATGAAACTCTGCCATTAGCCTTAAATTAATGATATATATGCTCTGTAATTTTCCTAAAATTTGTAGTAATGTATTCCTTATACTTCATTTGGAAAATGACAATTGTTTGTGTTTTGTATTAATTAAGGAATAAATATAAATAATCAAAGGAAAATTATAAATTTTGGTTGACAGCTATATTTAACCAAGATGCAACTCAAGAAAAACTCCTTACGTCAGTGGATTATGATTTGTAATACTTCATGTATTAAATGACCTAGGGGATTAATTAAATGATTTAATTAGAGACTTTAATGACTTAAGAAAATTATGAAAATCAACATGCTCACTTCATTAGTCAATACCATCCTAGGATAAATAATTATGGGCAGGTGGACCAAGGAATTGGAAGTTCTATTTCAGGGTGGTATTAGGTCATGGGTTGCGCATAGTGTAAGTAGGTTATACTATAAGGAGCACCGGGCGATAGATCGACGGATGAGCTAGAGGTTACGATTGGAGAATAACCTTGGTGGGTAATGTTGTCTTAGTGACAAGAGTAAAAGTGCAGGCCCTCGGATAGCAACTGGAGTGGAGGCCGGCGGAAGACCGTCACCCTTCTGAGAACATCTTAAGTCACTTAGGATCACTCAAGAGTAATAACGAGAGTTGGGGGTGAATTATGGGTAGTCATCAACTAAAGTAAATATCCTTGAGAAAGGGAGCTTTGGGAGTAATCCCATTGTAGTTCCTAGTGCCCCCGAGAGCCCTTCACCGGGTATACCCTGTGCAGTCCTGGGATTAACCTTAAATCACTAATTATAATAACCCGTAGACAAGAGTAGTCTAATAGGTTAAGACATTATGGTTCATTCTCGCTCGTGACGGGTTTGAGGGATACTAAATAAAGGCACTATTGTGCGTTCTCACCCGCTATGGGTTGGAGGGATATATGTTGCAGTCTCACCCGTGAAGGGGTTGAGGGATTCAGGACAGGTTGGTCCTGCGAGCTGAAGGCTCGGGATGAAATACTTGCATGTGCATAAATTTAGTGGCGGGTCATGCGGTACTGGGTGATCGTCACACCGATGGCAGTACGGTGAACCAGGCGGGTGTGAGGGTTTGAGGGGCCAGTGGGTTATTTTACACTGCGGTCTGGAGGACGACCCCTGATAACGCACACCCGACCCAACAAGACTGACAGGATGTCAGCAAAGTACATACGCATGGACTCTAGTGTAACGGTCCAGGCCCAACCCATGGGAACCCGCTGGACCGCCGGCCTACCAGAGTCCAGACCCGGGCCCACTCCTGGTAGTCAGCCTATCACATTCAAGCCTGCAGGCCATGCACCCCAACCCCTCTCCGGCCTGTTTATCAGCACGGTAGGTTGTTTCCACTGGGTCTCGAACCCAGGACCTTGATAAGAGAGCTTTCCACCACTCCCTCATCACCAAATGAGCTGGTATTTTTGTAACGGTCCAGGCCCATCCCATGGGAACCCGCTGGCACCGCCGGCCTACCAGGGTCCAGACCCGGGCCCACCACTGGTAGTCAGCCTTTCACATTCAAGCCTGCAGGCCATGCACCCCAACCCCTCTCCATAAATAGGCGGGTTGTTGAGGCCGGGGATCGAACCCGAGACCTCCTTGATAAGGAGTTTTCAAACCACTCCTCATCACCAACTGAGCTGCAGCTCATGCACCCCAACCCCTCTCCAGCCCACCGGCGGGTTGTTGGTGGCCGCAGCCTCCCTTTGATGAGGTAAACTCGATAGTCAAGCCCGCACTACGGGGACTTCCCAGGAGGTCACCCATCCCAGAATTTCTCCAGCCCGAGCACGCTTAACTATGGAGTTCTTTCAACTCTCATCACCAATTGAGCTGGCTCAATTGGTGATGAGAGTTGAAAGAACTCCATAGTTAAGCGTGCTCGGGCTGGAGAAATTCTGGGATGGGTGACCTCCTGGGAAGTCCCCATAGTGCGGGCTTGACTATCGAGTTTACCTCATCAAAGGGAGGCTGCGGCCACCAACAACCCGCCGGTGGGCTGGAGAGGGGTTGGGGTGCATGGCCTGCAGGCTTGAATGTGAAAGGCTGACTACCAGTGGTGGGCCCGGGTCTGGACCCTGGTAGGCTGGCGGTTCCAGCTGGGTCCCATGTTGATGGGCCTGGACCGTTACATCTAGAGTGCACCTAGGACGTGTACAGAGGCATATGAGTGGGGTCTAAGGTTTGGTAGTGTGCATACCTGCCTAGAAGTGGAGATGTCCGCTCCGCTGCTGTCGTAGCCACAACGATGGTACCCGAGAGTGAAGCTAGCTCTCAAAAAGTGGGAACTAAAGATCTGTGATCACAGAGACATTGTGCGTGAGTTGCACTTGCATGTTGCATAAATTGCATCATAAACATTCATTCATATTAGGTCATACGCTTCATAGATCTTTATCATATAAATTAGTATGGGCTCTTTTATATGATAAGTTAAATTTCCTGGAAACCGTAACTTATAAATTTGTATGGGCATTTTTATAAGTTAAGGTACGTTTTGTGATGGTAGTGTAGTGGTAGCATAGCTTTACTTTTCTGCTCTTACTTTCAGTTCTTTATTACTTGTACTGTGTATGCTTTTACTTTTTTGTTATATACATAGAACTGCTAGTGTAGATTTACTACTCACACTCTTACTTGATAGCTTAGTTTCCCTTGTCACCTGCTTCATTTTGTTACCCCTTGATTGCCCTCCACTTCGTCCTCCCGCATGGTGCCTAGGAGTTGCGGGGCGAGGTGCGGAGTAAATGACTTAGTCTTTTTGACTAATGGTCGGTGACCAAACTATTTTTAGGAGCTCGAGTAGATGGAGCACCAGCACGACCGGCAGGACGATGTGATAGGGCGTGAGGAGTTAATACGACCTACTACTACTACAGCGCTACCTCAGGTGGGATGAGTTCGAGATTAGTTGATTAGCTTCCACTGTTTTGATTTTTTGTGAGGAGAGTTATTCATATGATATACTGGGCGTAAGCCCTTATTACTCTTCATATTTTTGTACTCATTGTGGGCTCTGTACTCTTTCATTCATATATATATAAGTTGAACTGTGACTGTGGACTAGCTGTGTTGTACTGTGATATGTATTACTTCTACTTCTCATATTGTCATATAGGTCATATGATCGTACTAGCCAGCAGAATCGGCGTATTGCGGTGTCGACTAACCCGTGCGTTACTGCCACTATAAGACTGCAATTCTGGGCATAAGACCGGGAGCCTCCTTGGTAAGGGGAGGGGTCTTACACAACATACACTAGGGTTAGATTTAGTATAACATTAAATGGGATTGGCTATGGGTAGATACCAACAATAGTAAGTACCTTGCGAAAGGGAGCTTTGGACTTTAGCCCATCATAGTTCCTAGTGCCCTCGAGAGCACTTCACAAGGAATGCCCAGGGCAGTCCAAGGTTAACCTTAAACCGTAAGACAAAAATGAATATAAGAGTAATTAGTAATGTACTAGGGCTTCACTTTCACTCATCCCAGTGACTCGGGAGGTTAGTTTGGTTTAGACATCTGAGCGATAGGCTCGGTGGTTGTGGAAATGGGCAAGTTAGCCCGGTGAGCCGAAGGCTCGGAAGGTAGTTGTAACGGATAGGTTGGTCTGGGGAGCCGATGGCTCAGAAACTCATAATTGCATGTGCATAAAGGTGATGTGATGTTGCGGCCCCTCCGCCACTACTTGATGATGACCCGGTTGTCGAGGCACAACGACACAAAGATCTTAGGTGTCGTGATGATGCTGAAGGAAGACCGCGTTACAACCTCCGCCCGCGGCGTGCCAAATCTGCCGTGAATAATTAATTACGTTATTTCATGCACTTCTATTTTATATTGATGAATATAAAATTATTCCATGTTTGGATGATAATTTTATATTCAAAAATGTTATGTAATTTTTATTTTTTGACATTTCATAGTTTGTGGCGTATACTTAACCATACAGATGGATGAGATTACATCTCCATCATGGATGGTTAAGGGCTTGTTATAACTCCTATGTATTTGTAACTCTTATGTGTTTGTAGCTCCTATATAATGAGACCTCTTTATGAGAATTAATAGAGAACAAGAAGAATTTGAATCCAAAGAAACTCCCTAGGAGAAATTCGGCCAAGGAGAGACTCCAAGCCGTCGGCCTTGTGGTGTGAAGCCGCCCCCCTTGCTTCCTTCCTCCCCTCTTCGGTGCGACGCCGGTGTGGCTTCCTTCGGTGCGACTCCGAGGAAGAAGGATTGCAGCCTCATTCGGTGTGACGTCGGTGGTTCCGTGGAGAGAGTGAATCTCCCACCTATCTTGTGTGATTGATGTTCTTGGTTGGGTAATCTCTTCATCTTTAGTGATTCTTGCTTTGAGTTTTTGGAGGCTTTTGCGAACCGTCTTTTCCGTAATTTTAAAATACATTGCTTGCAAAATCTGATCCGGCTTCGTTGTTATTGAATCTCTTGTATTCCGGATTGGGATGATCCGTTGTGGGAGCGATACTTGGCCTAGCCTTGACTTGCTCTCCAAGATTGGAACACTTTGTGTCAATAAGGGAATTAATCTCAACTGGAACTCGACCGCCATTTGAAGTTTGCCGCTGTTCCGAAATAAATTATTGCTGCGTTTGAAACGGCTCAAGTTGGTACAATAGATGCTTGTGTAGGTGCGGTGAGTTGTGTGCTTGTTGGAGAGGTAGGTCTTAAGGACGTTGTATCGAGTCCGGCTGGAATCTTCTGTATTGATTTTCTCATTCGGATTTGGGAGCCAACCCGGCCCCTTTTCATTCGCTTTTCGTCGGAGCCCTCCTATCTTGCTTTTATGCTTTGTGACGATAGTTTCCGTTAGTGTAGTCGAGCACGTATCACGGTCTCCCCTACACCAATTTCGTATCAGAGGCGGTTGTTTCAACTCCCATGTTGCAAACATCCTCGCTGCATTCCTGGTTGGTCAATCTAATCTTTAGAAAAACAAAAAAATTATTTTCGGTGGTCTGCCAATAGCGGGCTAAAATATTTATTTTTCAGCGAAATTTCAAAAAATAAATTTTTTAACGATCCACGTGTTCCTCACATCGGGAATCTATAAAAGTATCATATTTCCAATATAGCTTCAGCCCTAGGAAAAATCATCTTCCCAAGATTTTTCTAAACCTGAATGCGCACTAGGCTAGGATCGGAATACACGACACCGTGTTCGTCTAGGATGGCTGCGAGTTAGCGTGGGGATACCAACACCGAGGCCATAGCAGGGCTACATAACGAAATGACAGAGCTTAGAAACATATTAGCACAGATCCTACAAAATCAAGCAAGACCACCCCCGCCACCCATTAATGTTGAGCCGCCCAACCAGCGCCAACAAACTCCTGATTCGGATTCCGATGAGGACTCTCCTCGAGTGCCCCCTCGAGAATACCGCCACGATCGTGCTTTCGATATTACTAGGGCCATTAATATCGACGCCCCCACTTATGATGGCATGGGAGATCCCCAGATCTTCCTTACTTGGGTGGTGGATATGGAGTGCTACTTTGATTGGCACACCCTTACGGACCATCAAAAGGTTTAAGTGGCCATGAAGATAATGGGACGCGCCAAAACTTATTGGCTGAATGAAGAGCGTAGGCTAGGAACCGGGAATGGGGTCCCACTTATTGGATGGGCTGTGATGAAGAACCTGTTGACCGATCAGTACGTTCCCGCGTACCATCGAACACAGATGTTTGACGAGCTTGCCACTCTGCGGCAGGGCTCAAACTCGGTAGCTGAGTATATGGGAGAACTGAAAGATCGTATGGTGCGTTGTGATCTGAGGGAGATCCCCGAGGTCACCCTATCCAGATTTCGTAAGGGGCTTCATCCCGATATTCAGCGAAAGCTCTTACGATATGGTCATACGGATCTGAACACGATGTTCAATGCCGCCCTCGACATCGAAAAGCACTTAGCCTCTAAGGCTCACTCTCGTTATTCCCATGCGAAGGGAAAGTCCATAGCTACAGCATCTTCCTCCACATATCCGGACAAAGGGAAGTTTCGGTCCACCGATTCCAAGTCTGTCGTGATCACTGCTATGAACGCTAAGAACCCTGCAAGTGAGCGTATCCCCATCGGGAAAGTTAGCAAGTCTAATGCTACATGTTACTCCTGCGACATTCAAGGCCACTACGCCTTTGAATGCCCAACGAAGACCAAATTCATAGCCCTATTAGAGTCGACTACCGACCTTGCTGATTATGTATATGAGACTGCTGAGGAGAGTGACCCAGAAGGGGTCCCAAGTGATTTAGAGGATGATCACCCCCTTATGGTGATGCGTTGTATCTTGACCACTCCCCGTTCGTTCGATGATTGGAAGAGGATGAGTATATTTTCCCTTTTCTTTAAGAGTGGCGAGAAGTTGTGCAAGTTGATCATTGATAGTGGCAGTTGTGTGAACGTCATCTCTGAGAATGTCGTTACACGTATGCACTTGACTACGCAGCCCCATCCGACTCCCTACCAAGTAGCTTGGATTAATAAGGTTACCGTCCCGGTCACCAAGAGATGCCTTGTACCCCTCTCGATCAAATCGTACAATGACGAGGTGTGGTGTGATGTCCTTCCTATGGACGCATGCCACGTATTGTTGGGACTCCCTTGACTTTATGACCGCGATGTGACACACTTTGGGAGATCCAACACGTACGAATTTAAATTTAATGGTAAGGTCATTACGTTGAGGCCGACCGTCCCGAAGGAGCCGGTAGCTTTAGCTAAGGACACCACTGTTCCGGTCGAGAGGAAGACGTTGAATCTAGTGGGTAGAAAATAATTTATGAAGGATCCCTTTCTTGACGGGATGGTGTACGCACTAGTTCTTATGAGTGCGAAAGGGGATTCGAGAGCATTGGTCGATTTGTCTAAAGAGTTACGGGTATTGTTGGATGAATATAAGGACGTGTACCCGGATGAGCTGCCTTTTATGTTACCACCACTGAGGAATATACAGTATGCGATAGACCTTATCCCTCGTTACTCTTTACCGAGCCAACCCCACTATAGGCTTCATCCCACCACCCATAAAGAGTTACAGACCCAGATCGGGGATTTGATGAAAAAGGGGTTCATTAGGATTAGTATGAGTCCATGTGCGGTACCTGCCCTTCTTGTTCCCAAGAAGGATGGTACGTGGAGAATGTGTGTTGATAGCTGTGCTATCAACAAGATTATCATCAAATATAGATTTCCTATTCCACGATTAGATGACCTCCGAGATGTCTTATCTGGAGCTACCATTTTTCAAAGTTAGATTTGCGGAGTGGGTATCACCAGATCAGGATCCATGAGGGGGACGAATGGAAAACTGCGTTCAAGTCAAAGGATGGGTTATACGAGTGGCTTGTGATGCCCTTTGGGCTATCCAATGCCCCCAGTACTTTCTCCTGGATTATGACACATGTCTTTCAGCCTTACATAGGGAAGTTTGTTGTCGTCTATTTCGATGACATCTTAGTCTTTAGTACCACCACTGCTGAGCACGTCTCCCACGTGAGGTCGGTTCTTTCCACCCTGCGGAAGGAAACCTTATTCCTTAATCTCAAGAAGTGCACATTATATATCACTGAAGTGGAGTTCCTTGGCTACATAGTCGGTTCGGAAGGCATTAGAGTTGACCCTAACAAGGTTAAAGTCATTAAGGATTGGCCCGAACTGACCACGTTACGAGAGGTGCGGAGTTTCCATGGGTTAGCTACTTTCTACCGCCATTTCATTCGAGACTTTAGTGGCATTATGGCCCCCATTAGTGATTGCATGAAGAAAGGTGAGTTTACTTGGACGAAGTCCGCCACTATCGCTTTCCAACGCATTAAGGAGCTTATGACTGAGGCACCTGTCTTACGTTTACCTGACTTCACAAAGGTCTTTGAGCTTACGTGTGATGCTACTGGCGTGGGAATAGGAGGTGTCTTGAGTCAGGAAGGACACCCTGTGAGTTATTTTAGTGAGAAGTTAGCGGGCGCCAAATTGAATTACTCAAATTACGATAGGGAGTTTTATGCCGTCATTAGATGTTTAGATCATTGGAGGCACTATCTCCTCTCCAAAGAGTTTGTGATCCTCTCCAATCACGAAGCATTGCGGTTCATCAATGGCTAGCATAAAATCATCCCGCGTCACTTTAAGTGGGTATCTTTCCTACAGGGTTACACTTTTAGTCTCAAACACCTTAAGGGAGCTGACAATCGAGTCGCGAATGATCTTAGTCACCTAACCCTGTTACTCACCACTATGAAGGTTAATGTAGTAGGATTCGAGCGAATCAAGGATGAGTACGTCACATGCCCGGATTTTCAGGACGCATATCTGTCTGCCCAAGATAGCTCCACCACGATTATATCTGCATTCGTCAGTAAGGATGGCTATCTATTTAGACATGGGAAGTTATGTATTCCGCAGTCATCGTTACGCCTCCATATCATCTGGGAATTGCATAGTGGATGGTTGAGTGGCCACTTCGGCAGGGACAAGACCATTACGCTAGTTGAGGAGAAATTCTATTGGCCAAAACTTAAGGCAATGGTGGGAAGGGTAGTTAGTAGTTGTCGTATCTGTCAGGTATCCAAGGGCACCAAAACTAATGTAGGATTATATACGCCCTTGCATATACCTTCTACGCTAAGGGAAGACGTGAGCATGGACTTTGTCTTAGGCCTACCAACTACTTTGCGTCATCACGACTCCATTCTTGTTGTTGTGGATAGTTTCTCTAAAATGGCATACTTTATTCCGTGCGCTAGAATCAACGACGCATCTCATATTGCAAAATTGTATTTTAAAGAAGTAGTTAGTCACTGGGGAGTGCCGAAGACAATAGTCTCGGATAGAGATGTTAAGTATACGAGCTATTTCTGGAAAACACTTTGGGTCTTAATGGGTACCAAGTTATTGTTTTCCTCCGCCTATCACCCTCGGACCGATGGGCAAACAGAGGTGGTCAAGCGGAGCTTGGGAAGCCTTCTTAGATGCCTAGTGAGCGATCACAAAGGTACATGGGATCTTTTTCTTCCCCATGCCCAGTTGGCCTATAATAATTCCAAAAATCGTTCCACTGGTCTGTCTCCAAACGAGATTGTTCACGGGTACAAGGCCCCTGTGCCTCTTGACTTGGTTCCGTTGCCCCCAACATACAAGACAAGTCAGTTTGCACAATCCTTCGCCTAACATATTCATGACCTACATGCACGTATACGAGCTACCTTGACTGCTCAATACGAGTCTTATCAGACGCACCCTAATCTATATAGGAGGGTGTCGCACTTCAAAGTCAGCGATTTAGTCCTAGTCTGGTTAGTTCCCAAATGCTTGTCATCTGGCACCGTTAAAAAGTTAGCACCAAAGCGCGCTGGCCCTTTTCGGATTATAAAGAAGCTAGGTGACAACGCTTTCGTGTTGGATTTTCCAGCTGATTGGGGTATCTCCCCTATTTTTAATGTCTCGGATTTGACGTCGTTTGTTTTGCCTCCACCTGAGTTGAATTCTTTGTCGTCTTCTCCCTCCACTAAAATTTCTCATGGGTTGGGGAGTGGTAGTTCGGATGATCTCTCTCTTTCGGTCCGCGCAGGTATAACATCGAATGGTACGTTGCCTTCTTTTTTTCCTACTGCTGACATGTTTCCCAGGTTTCCCAAGACATTT
This sequence comes from Platanthera guangdongensis, assembly GCA_039583875.1. Lineage (NCBI taxonomy): Eukaryota > Viridiplantae > Streptophyta > Magnoliopsida > Asparagales > Orchidaceae > Platanthera > Platanthera guangdongensis. Next base: position 115,409,817 of record CM077157.1, on the reverse strand, counting down.
CTCACTCCAGATATGATACTTGCTGCTGAGCCACTTACTACTCCTGATGGTGCTACCTACCGCTTCCTCATCCGTTGGCGTGACTGTTCCCCTTCAGACAACTCAGGGGTACTCGCGACAGAGCTTCAACGTTTGGATGTCGAGCTTCTCTGCCGCTATCTCTCGGCCCACGCATCAGAGATACGTGATTTTGAGTGGGGGAGGATTGATGTCGCGGCCCCTTCGCCACTACTTGATGATGACCCGATTGCCGAGGCACAACGACACAAAGATCTTAGGTGTCGTGATGATGCTGAAGGAAGACCGTGTTACAACCTCCCCCCGCAACGTGCCAAATCTGCCGTGAATAATTAATTACATTATTTCATGCACTTTTATTTTATATTGATGAATATAAAATTATTCCATGTTTGGATGATAATTTTATATTCATAAATTTTATGTAATTTTTATTTTTGGACATTTCATAGTTTGTGGTGTGTACTTACCAATACGGATGGATGAGATTACATCTCCATCATGGATGGTTAAGGGCTTGTTGTAACTCCTATGTGTTTGTAACTCCTATATAAGGAGACCTCTTTATGAGAATTAATAGAGAAGAAGAAGAATTTGAATCCAAAGAAACTCCCTAGGAGAAATTCGGCAAAGGAGGGACTCCAAGCCGCCGGCCTTGTGGTGTGAAGCCCCCCCCCCCTTGCTTCCTTCCTCCCCTCTTCGGTGCGACGCCAGCGTGTCTTCCTTCGGTGCGACTCCGAGGAAGAAGGATTGCAGCCACATTCGGTGTGACGCCGGTGGTTCCGTGGAGAGAGTGAATCTCCCACCTATCTTGTGTTATTGATGTTCTTGGTTGGGTAATCTCTTCATCTTTAGTGATTCTTGCTTTGAGTTTGTGGAGGCTTTTGCGAACTGTCTTTTCCGTGATTTTAAAATACATCCGTTGCAAAATCTGATCCGGCTTCGTTGTTATTGAATCTCTTGTATTTGGTAAGATCCGTTGTAGGAGCGAGACTTGGCCTAGCCTTGACTTGCTCTCCAAGATTGGAACACTTTGTGTCAACAAGGGAATTAATCCCAACTGGAACTCGACCGCCATTTGAAGTTTGTCGCTGTTCCGAAATAAATTATTGCTGCATTTGAAACGGCTCAAGTTGGTACAATAGATGCTTGTGTAGGTGCGGTGAGTTGTGTGCTTGTTGGAGAGGTAGGTCTTAAGGACGTTGTATCGAGTCCGGCTAGAATCTTCTATATTGATTTTATCATTCGGATTTGGGAGCCAACCCGACCCCTTTTCGTTCACTTTTGGTAGAAGTCCTCCTATCTTGCTTTTATGCTTTGTGATGATAGTTTTCGTTAGTGTAGTCGAGCACGTATCACGGTCTCCCCTACACCATGATGGGTCTTCGATATTAGACGGTCGTTCACACCGATGTCGATGCGTTGACTTGGCGGGTGTGGTGGGCACTTAGCCAAGGGAAATACTGGCGGTGGGTCAGCATAGTACGCAGAGACCCTGGTGTGTCCTTTCAGGGCGTACGTAAGGGCTAGGCCTGGTAGTGCAGATACACGCATAGGAGTGGGGTGGCCCGACCCACTGTCTCCGTTTGCCACGTCGGAGGCTCCTGGGAGTGATGTTATCTTCCAAATAGTGGGAACTAAAGGTTTGTGCGCAGAGTCATGTGAGTGTGTTGCATTTGCATGAATCATGACATAACATATCACTACACTCATACTTGCATTAAACCTGACATCCCATCGTATAAATTAGTGTGGGACTTTTTATACGATGGGAGCCTTAACTTATAAGTTTGTATGAGCATTCATATAAGTTAAGGTTACTTATTTCTTAGTTTACTTTTCATACACTTACTGCTCTACTCTATTTGTTTACAATACTGCTTCGTTATTATAGAACTGCTAAATTGCTTTTCCTTTTATAGTTATTTTGTATATACACCTGTAAGGTTAGTTATCACCTGCTTATTCCACTCTGCTTTGTTGTCCTCCGCTTTAATCCTCCTCGCATGGTGCCTGAGAGTCGCGTGGGTGAGGCGAGGATGATAGTGGCTTAGTCTTTTGACTAACGTTTGGTGTACCACATCATTTTATGGGACCGAGCAGCAAGAGCATCAACACCGACAGGACAAGGAAGCAGGACTTGAGGAGCAATTGTTGCACGCTACCACTACTATATGGCGACATGTACCGAGCTTCGACCTGAAAACCGCCTTCAACATGTCGTCATGTAGTAGTGGATTTGTATTAGACATATATCGGGCATCGACCTAAAAATCGTCTTCGACTTGTCGACCTATCTCCATTTAGCGGAAGCAACTGTGGAAGCAACTACTCCTCAAGTCCTGCATCCTTATCCTGTCGGTGATGATGCTCCTGCTACTCGATCACCTAAAATGATGTGGTCCACCGACCGTTAGTCAAAATACTAAGCCACTATCGTCCTCGCCTCACCACCACGACTCCTAGGCACCGTGCAGGGAGGATGAAAGTAGGGGACAACAAAGCAGAGTGGAACAAGCAGGGGACAACTACCCTGGCAGGTGTATATACAAAATAACTATAAAAGGAAAAGCAAGCTAGCAGTTCTATAATAATGAAGCAGTATTGTAAACAAGTAGAGTAGAGCAGTAAGTGTATGAATAGTAAACTAAGAAATAAGTAACCTTAACTTATATGAATGTCCATACAAACTTATAAGTTAAGGGGTCTTTTGCAAGTCTCCCATCGTATAAAAAGACTAATACCAATTTATACTATGGGTTGTCAGGTTTAATCCAAGTATGAGTGTAGTGATATGTTATGTCATGATTCATGCAAATGCAATACAGGCACATGACTCTATGCGCACAAACCTTTAGTTCCCCCTATTTGGAAGCTAGCATCACTCCCAGGAGCTTGCACCGTGGTAAATAGAGACAGTAGGCAGGGCCACCTCACTCCTATGCGGGTATCCGCACTACGAGGCCTAGCCCTTATATATGCCCCTGAAGGACACACTAGGGTATCCGCATACTATGTTGACCCACCGCCAGTCTTTTCCTATGTTAAGTGTCCATCACACCCGCCGAGTCAACATATCGACGTCAGTGCGAATGACCGTCTAATACCGAAGACCCACCACCTTTATGCACATGCAATTATGAGTTTCTGAGTCATCGACTCCCCGGACTAACCTGTCTGTTATAACTACCTTCTGAGCCTTCGGCTCACCGGGCTAACTTGCCCATTTCCACAACCACCGAGCCAACTGCCCGGATGTCTAAACTAAACTAACCTCCTGAGTCACCGGGGTGAGTGAAAGTGAAGCCCCAATACATTGTTAATTACTCTTGTATTCATTTTTGTCTTACGGTTTAAGGTTAACCTTGGAATGCCTAGGACATTCCCTGTGAAGGGCTCTCGAGGGCACTAGGAACTACGATGGGCTAAAGCTCAAAGCTCCCTTTCACAAGGTACTTACTATTGTTGGTGTCTACCCATAGCCAATCTCATTTAATGTTATACTAAATCTAACCCTAGTGTATGTTGACTCTCTCTCTCTCTCTCTCTCTCCACAGGGAAGACAATCTTTCGTCGATTCCGAGTACCACTTAACACGAGTCAACAAGGTTCTCTCAACATGCCTTCCAATGGCGACCTTACTCATTCTCAACTAGACCAAGTACACCAACTACACTTTCCCATAACAGGTTTCACATATTACCCTACTTTTACAGTTTCTACAATGTGCAGATGATAAGTTGTAAATATACGTATTTTCATGTATGTTAATTAAGTCATTTTAATTTATTTTTTTCATTTATAGTTAATTTTGTTCAATAAAATGCTTCTTTTTTTAATATTCTTCTCTAACTTAACTTTATTTTGTTTTTCTAAAATTTTACAGAAACAACCAAAATTTTGCCAGGGCCCCACACTATATGTAACACCCTAAAATCAATTTGGGTTCAGGCATGGGTGACACGGCCTGGGACACGGGCGTGTCCCAGGGCGTGTCGTGCTTGGGTTGTGTCAGTGGTCGTGCGGTCGACGAATTTTGCTCGACGATCATCGAGTGTCGAGTGTCGAGTGTGGAGGACACGGCCTGTGACACGGGCGTGTTACAGGGTGTGTCAATGTGGTCGACGAACTTAGCCCGACGTTTTGAGCCAGGGCGTGTTTGCGGGACACGGGTATGTCCAGGTGCACACGGCCTGGAACACGGGCGTGTCCCAGGGCCGTGTGAGTCTCGGGTGCTTTTGTTGTTGTACAGCCTGATGAACACGGCCATAAACACGGGCGTGTCTGAAGACGTGTCAGGGGACACGGCCCGTGACACAGGCATGTCCAACGGTCGTGTACTGGTTGGCTTTAAGTCAGTTGATTGCCGCTTTAAGTGACACGGCCTGTGACACGGGCGTGTCACATGGCATGTCAGGTCGTGTTCATGCTTTTCTGGACAATTCTGAGCCGTTTGATTCCCTCTTTCTGGATCCAATGGATAAGCTTTGTCCAGGTTTTGTTAAGGCCGGGGAAAATTGGGATTTAACCCTTCCTCTTCATTATCTTCTTCTTCTCATTTTAAGAGAGAGCAAGAATAGGGAGTGCAAGGGAAGGAAGGAGGAAGAGAAATCAGCTGCTGGAGGAGCTGCGGAGTGCGGAACGAAGATCCGAGAGCGGGTTCATGAAGGCTAAGCCGAGGCGGTGACTGCCATCCGGCTACTTCATGGCGCCGAAGCGATATTCAAGGGTAAAGATCTCCTTATTGGACATCGGAGTCCTTTCGTTATGCATATGCGTGGAATCCTCCACCAAAAGGTGGATTTGCGGAAGTGATTCCTCTGTTGAGTCTGCATCTAGAGCCGGAATTGTGGAGTACGGCATAGGCATGCTGTGTGAAGCCCATCTAGATCGTTAGTCTGGATTGGTGATGATCATGGGTAAACCGGAGAAGACTCCGTGGATTTGCAAAGATGCTATATGCTTTCTGTCTTGGATGATTGAATACTATGTGTGGATGGTATGCTCATGCGTGGGCTAGCCATGGATATGATCTTGGATGCTTTGCGAAGCTCTCTTTGGTTTGCTCTGCGAGAGTGGGAAGCTGCAGCTACCTAGGAAGGGAAGGCCGACCCACGTCACGGTGCGCCAGTGATGATGTGAGTACGGGCAAGGCTAACCTGTACCTGGGCATGATGGAGAGATCGATTGGTGGCAGTGTTCGGGAGCGTGCGATAGCCCGACTTGCTACACCGAAATAAAAGCGAGTCGATCTGTTGGATGAATTCTCATGTTTGCCATGCGGTACGTACCTCTGCTTGGTTTGGGCGGAACGCAACCAGCATGCGTGTTGGGGTGACTAGGACCGGCCAGCCAACAAGTTAATTATCGTACGATTGCTGGTGTTACCAGGGGTTTCCGGTACACCGTAAGGTGCCCTGAGTGCACGAAGCGTCTGGCTGCGGTCGGCGTTTGTGATTTGCTGTGTGTGATTGTGATTGTTAGCTATTATACTTGCAAATGCATACAGGTAAGGAACCGCTACCCCGGGCATGGGGTAGGGTCGTTATAATTGGTCAGCTATAGCTAACCATTACTTTGTTTGTCGCTCTTTAGTGGATGTCTACTTGCAGTTGCTGCGGCTTGAAATGAAATGAACTTGAAGGCCAAGTGCATCGTGGTTGGATTTCATGTGTGGCCGGCCTGCACGCCGATGTACGAACTTGTATATGTGTAAAAAGATAAACCTGTAAGGCCTTAAGGCCACGTATATGTGGGTTGTATGCATTCCTGGTTTTGGTTATATAAATATGAAATTTATGTATTAGTGGACATTCCTGGAGTTGAGTTCATGCACCTTAAATATGTTGCGCTAGAATGAATTGGGTTAAGGATACGAATAGAATTTGATCACCATAAGTAATTATGTCACTTGTCCGTGACCTATGGCATGAGGCCCCGGTTGGACCCACCGTTATATGTCATGTGACGAGTGGGGGCATTACACTATATACCACAAACAGACGGCGAGGTTACATATTAATATCAAAGACTATAATATGCACCCTAACTCAGAGCATTCTAGCGGAATCATCAGGGGTTATACTTGAACTCATTAACCATGACTGTCCACTATATATTAACAACACATTTATATATCTCCAAGGAATGTATACAACATACACCAAATGTTTGGCCTTAAGGCTTTACAATTATCCTTTACAAGTGTGGATTATAACCATCGGCACGCAGGTCGGACACACATGAAAACAAATAAAACTTTTATTTGTTTGGCCTTTGAGGGCCAGCATAGTAGCAACAGCAGCAGCAAAGGATTCAGCACACTATTTTTCGCTCTGCTCTCCAGTACCTGCATGGGGACAAACCACCGCAATGCTGGCAAATAAAGCAACGGTCAACATTCAGCTGACCAATTTATAACAGCCCTATCCATTACCCGGGGTAGCGGTATTCCTTCCCTGCAGGCATAGCATTTCACAAACAGATATATGACCAGATGTGCTCTCACGTGCCATCAATAAATCACTAACGATGACCACGCGGCCCGACGCTCCGTACACTCAGGGTACATTATCGTTGTACCAAAAAACCGGGGTTGTTGGGTACATTGGAAAATGTGTACCAGATTTGAATAGGCCTCACCCTACTCAATGATATGCATCAAGGTGTATTTGATGTTGTTTTGAGTTTATATGTGCAGGTTAAGTAAATACAGGAATGCAGAAAAATTTCTAAGTCCATGTGTCGACACCAGGAGAAGCTGTGTCGACACTTATGAAGGCCTGTGTCGACACTGGAGAAAAGCTGTGTCGATACATGGAGCTAATTGTGTCGACACTTGGAAAGGCTGTGTCGACACCTGAAGAAACTAAGTCGACATGCAGAGGCAGTGTCGACACCCAGTGAAGTATTATCGACATCAGATGTGTCGACACCAAGAGGCAGTGTCGACACACAGGAATATTTAGTTGACATCAACTGTGTCGACACCAAGAGGCAGTGTCGACACACAGAAGACTTTGTCAATATACTGCAGAATTTCAACAGAGTTAAAGAAAAGAAGTAAATGTGTCGACACACAGAGGGAGTGTCGACACACAGAAGACCTTGTCGACATCAACTGTGACGACACACAGGACTTGTGTCGACACACAGCAAAGTTTCAACTATGTTAAAGAAGAGAAGTGATTGTGTTGATACACAGAATCAGTGTCAACACATTCTATAGAAGACTGTGTCGAGAAGTATTAACAACAACAAAGGCGATGTGTCGACACCACCACGGCTTGTGTCGACACTTAGTCCACTTGTGTCGACACTTAGTCTACTTGTGTCGACACATGATGAAGTTCAGTCTCGACACTTTCAGACAGAGACAGTATTTCAAGAAGTACCTAGATGTCTTGACAGCTGCGTTACCAACCGGTCTACTACAACTGTCAAAGCTGTCAGAAGTTTGTTAGAAACCGGATCAGCCGGTTACCATGGAGGAAGACTATATAAAGGTTTTCTCCTTCAACAGAAAGTAATGAAGTTTGAATATTGAAGTATATACACAGATAACTAACAACACAAAAAGAAGAAGACCTTCGACAGAAGATCTAAGAAGTTGGAGAGAGAGAACTCCATCTAAGAAGTACAGTTGCTGAACCAGACTGCCAAGAAAGATTCAGATTGAGATCTGAATCTTAAGTCAGAAGCTGATTGAAGATCAACTTCTCAAGAGTTCAACCCTACTGAGTGAAAGAAATTGTACCTAATCACCTAGAGGGGGGTGAATAGGTGACTAAATCTTTTTAAACTTTTAGGCAGATTATACACAGATTTATAACTACTTCTTTACAGCAATCAATCAGCAATCACAGAATAAAGCATGCACACAGTGAACACACAGATTTATAGTGGTTCCTCAAGGTTTGGGTACATCCACTTTCCCCCTTCGCCTATCTAGTAGTGTACTAGATTCGGCCAAACTCCTCCACTATACCTCAGATCCTCAGATCTTACACTCAGAACCACAAATGGTTCCTACATCTCAGGCCCAACGCCCTACAACTCAGTCTTCTCCAAAGACCTACACTCAGCCACAAGGCCTACACTCAGCCACAAGGCCTACACTCAGCCACAAGGCCTACACTCAAAGATATGGATCTCCTACACTCAGGCACGCAGGCCCTACCACTCAGCCTTTATAATTTCAGGCTTACAACTCAGATCCCTAAGGATCCTACAAGAAATATAGAATACAATGTATATACCTATAACTCAGAATAAGATAGAAGAGTTGATAGGTTCTTGATGAGTTCTTGAAAGAACTCTGCTGAGATCAACCTCACTTGGCTTTCTTCAAAGCTTCTTGAATGTAGAACACAATAGGGTTGACTCTCTCTGTAGCTGATCTTCAATCACTGCAACTTAAGTTTCAGATCTCAACCTGAAACCTTCTTCACAGCCTGGTTCCAACAGGTGTCTTCTTGGAAGGAGCTCTCTCTCTCCAACTACTTAGATCTTCACTTGAATTGATTCTTCAATGAAAAGCTAGATCTTCTTCTCTTTCTCTTGTTGTTAATCAATATCTTCTGTTGACAGAATAAGCCTATTTATAGGCCTTCTTTATGGTGACCGCCTGATCCAGTTCCTAACAGCTTTCTGACATCTCTGACAGTTGCAGTAGACCGGCTGGAATGGCAGCTGTCATGTCATCCAGTCACTTCTTGAAATATCTATAACTGTCTGAAAGTGTCGAGACAGTCTGTCTTTAAGTGTTGACACTTATAGACTAAGTGTCGACACAAGTAGACTAAGTGTCGACACTAGCCTTCAAGGTGTCGACATAACTCCTTGTGTTGTAGAATTTACTTCTCGACACAGCTTCTTCAATATGTGTCGACACTGATATTGTGTGTCGACACAACTTCTTGTTCTTCAGTACTTAGTTGACTTCTGCTAAGTGTCGACACTACTCCTTTGTGTCGACACATCTTCTTGTGTTGAACATGTTTAGTGTCGACACATCTTCTTGGTGTCGACACATGCCTTCTGTGTTGATACTTTCTGAGTGTCGACACAGCTCCTTGTGTCGACACATTCTTCTTTTGTTGAGACTCTGGCTGAGTGTCGACACATCTCCTTTGTGTCGACACTTGTACTTAGAATTTGTTGAACTTTGCTGAGTGTCGACACAGCCTCCTAGTGTCGACACTTTCTTCATGTATTGAGTCTTCTGCTGTGTGTCGACACATTCTTTATTATGTCGACACTTTTTTCATGTGTTGAGTCTTCTACTGTGTGTCGACACATTCTTCAATATGTCGACACTTATACTTAGACTCTGTTGAAATTTGCTGAGTGTCGACACAGCCTCCAAGTGTCGACACTTTATGATGTAGACACAGTTCCTCTAGGTGTCGACACTGCTTCTAAGTGTCGACACTTCTTCACTGGACATTTCTTCATTGAGTGTCGACACAGCCTTCATGTGTCGACACTTTCTGTCTAGTGTCGACTCTGCATCCCTGGTGTCGACACAATTACTCCAAGTGTTGACACTGCTTCTCTGGGTGTCGACACAAGTCTTCTTAAGTGTCGACACTTTCCTTCTGGCTGTCGACACATGGACTTAGAAACTTTTCAGCTTTCCCTGTAAATACTTGACCTGCACAACTAAACTCAGAACACATCAAATACATTTTGATGTATATCATTGAGTAGGGTGAGGCTTCTTCAAATCAGGTACATTTAAAACAATGTACCCAACAATCTCCCCCTATTTGGAGAAGTCATAACCCTTAGTCAATGATATACACCATACATAACAAAATCACAGTATGATGTAAAACAAGATTATATAATCAGGGAGAACATGATCATGTATTAAAATAAAACATGTATATACCAATATCTCAGAACAATAATGTAATAGATTTATCACACATCACATTGTTCTAACAACTTTATCATATTCATTATACAAAAGTTTACAGAGTGTTTAAAATCAAAAGATTACAACTGTAAACTAAAGATAAATTCTATTCTATTTCTGCTCAGTCTCCTTGATAACTAAGCCCTTTCCAGATTGTATCTTTGCTTGGACAGGGGCTTTAGCATCTTCAGCAGCAGTAGGTTTCTTGCCTTCGAGATCCTTCTTCTTTAACTCTTCAGCTTTAATCTTCTGCATTTCAAAGTAATGATAAGGCTTGGGAAAGTACTTGCTAGGCTCCTGGGCAGTAGCAGGTAGCTTTCCCATCTTTGCCTTTCTTCTATACTGCACAATGGCTTCTTGCCTGTTCTCATGCTTCCTCCATTCCAGTTCAAAATACCACTTGTTTCTATCTTAAATATTATCCTTGGCAGCTTTCCAAGCAGTCAAAATGATATTCCTGGAGGTAGGGCTCCACTGTTCAAAATCAGGCCTTTGTTCAGCTTGCTCTCTGAACCTTTTCTTAGACAATAGAGTCTCTTGTTCTTTTAGCAACAAAGTTACTTGTTCTTTCAGTATAGCCTCTGGCACTGGCTGAACCACTTTCTCTATGATGACATTTTGCTTTCCCTCAGGTGGGCTATACATTGACTGTATATCTGCATGTATCATATCAAAGTCTGGTGGAGGATAAATTACTTGAGCCACTTCAGCTTGCTCTCCTCCAAGATAAGTATGATTAATCCCAGACTCTGCTACATTGTCATCATCACACAATGGAGGATATCCAAGGGTGGCTCTGATGCAATTGGAAATCCATTTTGCATGATCAGAGCTGGCTTTGACTAACACCCTCTCCCCCTTTATGACTTCTCTAAAAATATGATACCTCAGATCATCTTTCTGAAATCTTATTTGTGCATCCAAGTAGTTTACTCCATCCTTAAAGAAAGGTTTCAACCTTTGGAGCTTGTCTGTTATAGCCTTTTGAGAGTCTTGTATAGCAGTCTTAACAGTAGTTATGCCCTCGTGTAATGCTTTATCAAATTCTGCCTTAGCAGTAGCATTAGATGTAGTCTGACCAGCAGCTATATTTTTCATTTCTGTTACTATGGCATTGTGTGAAGCAGTTAAATTATCATTCATTCTTAGCTGGTTCTCCAGAACATAGCCTTACTTTACTACAAGTTCATCCACTTGAGTTTTGATCTTCTCTTGATGAGTTGCTAGATAGACTACTGCATTCCCTCCCTTATGGAAGCAGTCAGTCATCTCTTTCTTATTCAGATTCATCTCAAATCTAATTGACTTAATATCCTGGGCCAGATCAAACTGTAGAGATTTTTGCCCTTCATCTACATACTTTTCCAGTGCTTGCCTTTGCTCATCAAGCTTAATTTGTAAGGCCACCATCAATGAACTGAAATCTGTGGATGGTGCAGGCTGTGGTGCAGGCTGTGATGCTAGTGTTTGTAAAGCCTTCTTATATGTCTGTCTCCTTCTCTTTAAAACTTGAAACTTCCTCTTCTTGGCTCTTGCAGCCTCTTCATCTTCAGAAGCAGATGTGCTATCAATAGTCACTCTGTCCTTTGGGCTTGGAGGTAACTCCTTCTCAGTCCTTTGTACCTGCTCAGCATCTTGTGGCACCTCAGTCTCTTTGCCTGCAGTTTCTTCTATATTCTTCACTTGCTCCCCCTCAGTAGCAGCACTTTCTTTCTCAACTTCAATGTCAGTTTGAAGAAGGTCTGGGAATAGCTCTTCTAGGGTAAATTCTTGTTGATGAAGGGGTGGAGAATCCCTGATCTCATCAACTACTTGATCAGATACTACTTGATCTGCAACAGACGTGTCTTCCATGACAACATCTGGGGGTTGGCTATGTGTTGGTGTTTGCTGATGAACATTAGGTAATGAATCAGACAAAACAGCATCCTCAATAGGGAAATTTAATTTATTAATGTCAGTGATTACCTCAAGTATGGTATGGGTAGCTTGTTCACTTTCTAGTGGAGTTGGCTCTTCCACTAATAGAGGCTCCCCTGGATGGAATCCTGGTGAAGTGGGCTAGCCTGTGGTAGCTCCCCCTGCCTCTCTGCATCATCTTGTCTAGCTGGAGACTTTCCAGCATTTCCAGTTTCTTCTTCTTCAGGAGTGAACACTACTTGTTCCTCAGAACTGCTTGATGAGTTTTGAGCCACTGGGGCTGTCTTCTTCTTCTTTTGTGGTGTTATCTTTTCAGGAGTAGGCATGTCCTTAGTCAAGACCCTATCCCATCTAGAGAAGATTCTCATGTCCATCTTCCTCATGTGGTTGATCTTAGAACCTGCAACTTGGCTCATTACTTCTGGTATACTACCAGCCAAGTAAAGACTTAGAATCCTACCCAAATTGGGCTTCTTCAGGCTCTCCTTAATCTTCTCAAACACTACTACAGACCAATCAGTTTGTAGTGTGAAGATAATTCTTGTCATTATACTAAACATATGAGCTGAAACTCTGTCATGCCCTTCAGGCTTGCTCACGATAACCTTACCCACAATCTCAGATAAGAGTTTGCCTTGGTTGTTCATCCCCTTCCTATTGAAAACAGATCCTATTTTTATCTTGGAATCCAGTCCACACCATGTTAATGCTTCTCTAGTCTTAGAAGCAGAAACTTCATCTTCTTCCTTAGTCCTTGGTAGGTTTAGTACCTTTCTCAAACTCTTAGGTGAGACATTCACCTTTTCTCCATGAACCCTTGACTTAATCTTTTGTCCTGATTCATCTAGGGTTGCGCCATTCAGAAATTCCAGGACCTCCTTCTTCCAGATCTTGATGGGTTCTGAAACAAGGAATTCTAATCCAGATTCTGCAACTAGGGTTACCACACCTTTGATCGCGGGTTCTGCCTCATCAAATGTGTGTCGCACCAGTTCATATCCTTCATTCACGTTCTCTTCGAGCTTGGGCACCCTTAGGGTTCGAAGAAATTTGAATTGAAAGAAGAGAGGTGTCGACACACAAGTTTTGTCTCGAAACTTTGGTGAGCGTGTCGACAGACAATGGCGAAATCCTATTTATACATTTTTAGGATTGAAGATGAAAGGGCGCGTCAAAATACTCAAATTGTGTCGACACTGTTGAAAAGTGTCGACACAGACTTATAATGTCTCGACACCTTTGTGTCGACACAAGTATAGTCGACAGAATATATGTGTCGACACTTGTTTATGTGTCGACAGCACTTAGCCTGACACTTAGTCGAGACTTTACTTCACGAATTCTGCATAAAGTCTAAGTGTCGACACCACCTTGGATGTGTCGACACCTATCCTGTATGTGTCGACACTAATTTTCTGAAGTGTCGACACCAACTTTCTAGATGTGTCGACACCTTTTCTCTGAAGTGTCGACACCAATTCTCTGTCTCGACAAAGACAACTCTGTGTGTCGACACTATTTTACTTAGCCATTTCTGTAAACTTATTTTAAGTTTATCATACCTAATTCAATTTTATTCTAAGTTTATCATACCTAATTCAATTTTAAACCTATTGCATTTGGTTTCTTCTAAAGGTTTAGTATACATGTCAGCTAGTTGATTATCTGTATTAACATACTCTAGTGATATATCTTCTTTTTTCACATGTTCCCTGAGAAAATGATATTTTATTTCAATGTGTTTAGTTCTACTATGAGAAACAGGATTGTTTGCAATAGATATAGCACTAGTAGAATCACAAAATAGTGGTGTTCTACTTACTTGAATACCATAGTCTTCTAGCTGATGTTGTATCCATAGAAGTTGAGCACAGCAACTTCCTGCAGCCACATACTCTGATTCTGCTGTGGAGATAGCCACACTTGTTTGTTTCTTGCTACTCCATGATATTAGTCTTCCACCTAGGAATTGACAGGTACCAGTTGTACTTTTCCTATCTTCCTTACAGCATGCAAAATCTGCATCTGAATAACCTATCAGTTCAAAGTCTCCATTCCTAGGGTACCAAAGGCCTAGATAAGGAGTGCCCTTAAGATATCTCAGAATTCTTTTGACTGTTGTCAAATGAGACACTTTAGGGCATGCTTGGTACCTAGCACAGACACATGTAGCATACATGATATCTGGTCTACTTGCAGTCAAATACAATAGGGAGCCAACTATCCCTCTATACAAAGTCTCATCTACAGGTTTCCCTGCATCATCTTTGCTAAGAGACATACTTGACCCCATAGGAGTCTTCATGGTACTGGATGATTTCATACCATACTTCTTTATTAATTCTAGGGTGAACTTAGACTGTGATATGGATAAACCATTCTCAGACTGTCTAACTTGGAGACCCAAGAAGAACTTAAGTTCCCCCATACTGCTCATCTCAAATTGTCCTTGCATAAGTTTTGCAAACTTTTTGCAAAGACTACTTTCAGTAGACCCAAATATGATTTCATCTACATATATTTGCACTAGAATAATCTTGCCTCTAGATTCCCTAAGGAATAGAGTCTTGTCTATTTTCCCCCTTGTGAATTTATTCTCAATGAGGAAACTAGACAGGGTTTCATACCAAGCCCTAGGGGCTTGTTTTAACCCATACAAAGCCTTCCTAAGTCTATAGACATAATTAGGTTGAGTTGAATCAACAAAACCTGATGGTTGTTCCACATATACCTCTTCCTTCAGATTACCATTCAGAAAGGCTGACTTAACATCCATTTGGTATACTTTAAATCCTTGATAGGTTGCATAGGCCAGGAACATCCTTATGGCTTCCAGTCTGGCTACTGGAGCAAAGGTTTGATCAAAGTCAATACCTTCTTCCTGCTTATATCCTTTAGCAACCAGTCTTGCTTTGTTCTTGATAATCACTCCATGTTCATCCATCTTGTTCCTAAAGATCCACTTGGTTCCAATTATGTTGTGGTCTTTTGGTTTAGGAACAAGCTCCCAGACTTTGCATCTTGTTGGGTACATTGGTTTAAATGTACCTGATTTGAAGAAGCCTCACCCAACTCAATGATATACAACAAAATGTATTTGATGTGTTTTTGAGTTACTTGTGCAGGTTAAGTATTTGCAGGACTGAAGCAAAAATTTCTAAGTCCATGTGTCGACACCTAGAGGGAAAGTGTCGACACTTAAGAAGACTTGTGTCGACACCCAGATAAGCAGTGTCGACACTTGGAGTCATTGTGTCGACACCTGGGATGCAGAGTCGACACCAGACACAAAGTGTCGACACAAGGAGCTGTGTCGACACTCAATGAAGAAAGTACAGTAAAGCAGTGTCGACACTTAACAGCAGTGTCGACACCCAGTGAAGCTGTGTCTACAACAGAAAGTGTCGACACTTGGAGCTGTGTCGACACTCAGCAAAAGTCAGCATAGACTAAGTATAAGTGTCGACAGTCAGAACAATGTGTCGACACTCAACAAAAGAGTCAGCACTTGAAGTAAGTGTCGACACCCAGAACAATGTGTCGACACTCAGCTGAAGACTCAACACTTGAAGAAAGTGTCGACATATGGAGCTGTGTCGACACTTAGCAAAGAACAGCAAGATCGACAAAATATTCTAAGTACAAGTGTCGACACTAAGGAGATGTGTCGACACTCAGCTGAAGTCTCAACAGAAGAATCAAGTGTCGACACAAGGAGCTGTGTCGACACTCAGCAAGTATCAACATAGAAGACTATGTGTCGACACCAAGAAGTAGTGTCGACACTTAACAGATTCAACACAAGAAGTTGTGTCGACACAAAGGAGATGTGTCGACACTTAGAAGAATTCAGCAAGTTACAGAAGATCAAGTACTTGTGTCGACACTCAATTTCAGTGTCGGCACATGCAGAAGAAACTATGTCGAGACATAGAATCTACAACACAAGGAGTTGTGTCGACATCTTGTAGACTTGTGTCGACACTTACACAACTTGTGTCGACACTTGGTCTATAAGTGTCGACACTTAAAGACAGAAAGTCTCGACACTTTCAGACAGTTAGAGAACTTTCAAGAATTGACTGGATGACTTGACAGTTGCCGTTCCAGCCGGTCTACAGCACCTGTCAGAGATGTCAGAATTCAGTTATGGACCGGACCAGCCGGTTACCATGGAGAAGGCCTATAAATAGGCTCATATAGTCTACAGAAACTATTGTTGTAGTTGTTCAAGTAATTGAAGTAATTCAACAAGTGGTTCACAGAGTTATTGATCAAGTATCAAGAAAAGAAGATCTTGCAGTCCAAGTGCAGATCTAAAAAGTTGGAGAGAGAGGGCTCCATCCAAGAAATCAGCCATTGGAATTAGGCTGAGAAGAAGGGTTCAGATTCATTCTGAATTCTAAGTAGCAGAGATCAAGGATCAACTGCAGGAGGATTCAATCTTATTCAGTTCTACTTTCAAGAAGCTTTGAAGAAAGCTAAGTCAGATTGTTTCCAGCTGAGTTCTTCCAAGAACTCATCAAGAAACTCACAACTCCCCTCGATTGTTTCTGAGTTGCTGAGTTATTATTTGTAAAATCATTTTTATCTTGTAGGATCCTTTGGATCTGAGTGATTGTAAGCCTGTAATTATAAAGGCTGAGGGTAGGGCTTGAGAGCATGAGTGTAGGAGATTGGAATCTCTAAGTGTAGGCCTTTTGTGGCTGAGTGTAGGCCTTGTTGGCTGAGTGTAGGCCTTTGTGGCTTAGTGTAGGCTTTGTGGAAAAGCTGAGTTGTAGGGCCTTGGGCCTGAGGTGTAGGAACCAGTTTGGGTTCTGAGACAGTGGTGAAGTTTGGTCGAATCTAGTACACTGCTAGATAGGCGAAGGGGGAAAGTGGATGTACCCAAAGCTTGGGGAACCACTATAAAAATCTGTGTCTGCTGTGCTGTGCTTTGCTTTGTATGCAGTGTAATTGCAAAAGTAGAGTAGATTCTGTGTTATAACTGATTGCTGCCATTAAAGTTTAAAAAAGAATTAGGTCACCTATTCACCCCCCCCCCCTCTAGGTGTTTAGGTACTATATCTTTCAAGTGGTATCAAAGCGAGGTTCCTTAAAAAGGACTAACAGTCTAGGGAGATCCTGATTGGCAGATTCAGTTTATGTGAATTACAGATTCAAGAAAATCAAGAACCATGGGTTCCTCTGAAAATCACAAGGAATTGGGTTCCATGAAATTGCTCATATACAGGAAAGAGATCTTTGGGATCTGGAAGGAAAGGGTAAGGCAGTTTATGGAAGCCTCAGACCCTAGGATATACATCATAGTAAAAGAGGGGTCATATGTGCCCATGAAGATATCAGTTCTAGATGCAAATCAGAGAACTACAAAGGATTTCTCTGAAATGACTAAGGATGAGATTGTCCTAGCCACCATGGACAAGAGGGCACAAAACATTATAGTGAGTGTCATAGATGATGCAACATTTCAGAATCTTATACACTGTAAGACAGCCAAAGAGATGTGGGACACTCTTATTGTGTATATGGAAGGTTATGAAGAAGTTAGACAAGATAGAAAATCCTTGCTAAATCAGGAATATGAAAGTTTTAGACAAGGAAAGGGTGATAGCATAACTGAGTGCTATAAGAAGTTCTACAGAATAGTGAATGAACTCATGTCTTATGGAAGAGAGTTCAGCAATTATGAACTAAATGACAAGTTCCTAAGGTCCCTAACTAAAGATTGGGACACAAAGATTTGTGCCATTAGACAAATGGCTAAGTTGGGAGAAATTCCTCCACCTACACTGTTTGGCAAGTTATTGTCTTATGAAATGCAGTTGACAGTGAGGAAAGAGGAGGAGAGATCAACAAGAACTGAACACAAGGAAAGAACTATAGCTTTCAAGACAGAAGCCTCCAGAAATTGCAGGAATAAGTCACCAACTCCACCTCCAAAGGTAGTTGAATCAGAGTCAGATGAGTTAGTCAGCACAAAGTCTGAAAGAAGTGAAAGTGATGAAGACTTTGCTGCCTTCACTAGACACTTTCAGAAATTCTTGAAGAAGAAACAGTGGAGGTCAAGGACTTCTACTTCACAGGGAAAAGAAGACCTATATCAGAATAAAAAGGCCTCAAAGAAGGATAGGAAGAGGACTAAGTCTAGCAAGGCAACTGGATCAAAAATAGTGTGCTATTGCTGCAATAGACAAGGTCATGTTATTGTAGATTGTCCTGAAAAGAGAAAGGAGTCTAGTGACAGGAAAAAGACTCATTTCAAAGGCAAGAAAGAGAAGTCTTTTGTTGCCAAGAAGGAGAAGACTCTATCAGATATCTCTTCTTCAGAAACTGAGTCTGATGCTGAGGCATACATAGGGCTGTTTGCTGAAGAAGAAGAAGAAGAATTCATGCAGATCATGGAGTCTATTTATGAACAAGAAGACTGTCAGTGTCAAGGACTGATGGCATTGACTGAGAGTGACAAAATCCTGGAGCAGCCAGGACCCAGTAAGGTACAAAGTTCAACCCTAAGTTCAGTTTCTTGTTCCAGTACAGAATCAGATTCTACATCATCAAGTGATAAGAATGTATCTGAGTCTGAGGATGATATTCATCAGCTTATAGATGAATATAAAGTACTGTTGCAAGCTTAGAAGAAAAGCAAGTTTCTAGCCAAAAGTCAGGCAAAGGAAATTGCTGATCTAAAAGCTGCTGCAACAGATTTTGAGAAGCAATTTGATCAAAAGCTTAATGAGATAGCCAACCTGAAACACATAACAGTGATTCAGATGGGAACTATCACCTTTAAGAATGATCAAATCAAGAGTCTGGAGATCAATCTTCAGAAAGAGAGAGAGCTTGTTGCTAGGTTTTCTAAACCTAAGTCAGTGTTACCCATAATTGATGAATTTGTTCATAACAAGGGTAAAGCTGGACTGGGCTTTACTAGACCTGCAAGGACTGAGCAGTCCAAGTCCAAGGGCAAAGCCCCAACATTCAACAAGTCTGCTATAGATAAGACAGCAAAGACAGTACCTAAGCAAAGGTACAATAAGTTTGAATGTTGGTACTGTGGCAAAGTTGGCCATTTTGCAATGCACTGTTGGCACAATGTTAGTGCCAAAGTGAGTTGCAAATTACCTGTTGGAAAGCCAGTAGGTAGTTTTGTCAAGTTGCAAACTAACAAGTACCAAGGACCCAAGAATTCTTTGGGTTCTAAGGTTCATTAATCTGTTTTGCAGGTAAGTCCAAGTGGCCATACCCCAACATGGTACTTGGACAGTGGATGTTCCAGACATATGACTTGAACTAGAGGATTACAAAGGGACTACATTCCAATCAAAGATGGTCCAAAAGTAACCTTTGGTGGTTCTGAAAAAGGAATCATCAAAGGGTTTGGTAACATTTCTAGCAACTTAGTTACCATTACTCAAGTGGCTTATGTTAAAGGGTTGAAATACAACCTAATAAGTATAAGTCAATTAAGTGATGTAGGGTATGACATCTCATTTGTTAAAAATGGTTGTCATATCAGGAGGTCAACTGATCAAGAGATCATTTTGACTGGTTATAGGAAAAGGAATGTCTATTGCTTAGACATTATGGTTGAGAACAATGGTTCTCCAGTGTGTCTTGTAGCTGATGAGACAGTCTCTCATTGTGTCAAATGGCACAAGAGGCTTGCCCATCTTAACTACAAGACAATTAGCAAACTCTTTAGCAAAGAGTTAGTGAGGAATAGTCCTCAAGTTAAGTGTGTCAAAGATGGTATTTGCTCAGCTTGCCAAAAGGGCAAGCAGACTAAATCCACCTTTAGAAGCATAGAAAACAAAGATGCTGTGAGGTGTTTATACCTCTTGCATATGGATCTCTTTGGTCCAATGCCAGTTCACAGCTTAGGTAGGAAGGTCTACACCTTTGTAGTTGTAGATGACTACTCAAGGTTTTCCTGGGTGTTCTTCTTAAGACAGAAATCTGAAACACCTAGTGTCTTCTATAGCTTTGTCAAGCAAATTCAGAATGAACTAAATAGTACAGTGGTCAAGATAAGAAGTGACCATGGTACTGAATTTCAGTCTGAAAGTATGACAAAACTATGTGAATAATTTGGGATATTTCAAGAATTCTCTTCACCTAGAACACCTCAGCAAAATGGCATTGCTGAGAGGAAGAATAGAACCTTGATAGAGGCTGGTAGGACCCTATTAAGTGATACATCACTGCCATAGTATTTCTGGGCTGAAGCAGTTAATACTGCATGCCATGTTATAAATAGGGCTACCATCACTAAAGGGCTTAACAAGACCCCCTATGAAGTTGTGAAAGGCAGGAAATCAAACCTATCCTATTTCAGGATCTTTGGTTGCAAATGCTTCATACTTAACAATGGAAAGTCTTACTTGACAAAGTTTGCTGCCAAGTCACAAGAGGGAATTTTTGTTGGGTACAGCAATAACAGTAAGGCTTATAGAGTCTACAACTTGACTACACAAGTTGTAGAAGAATCTGTGCATGTAGTTTTTGATGAGACTAAACTTATTAACAATGAGTTGTCTAGTAGTGTATGCAGCCCCACAGGTTTAACAAAGAAGATGGACAAGCTTACTATAGAAGAAGTACCTGCTGCAAGACAGCAAGTAGAAGACAGTGGCTGTTGTCCAGGGGGAGAACTACATGTACCAATTGCTGATGAAGTTCAAGGAATACAACATGATGGAGATGCTGAAGAGGTTCAACCAGAAGTTAGGATGCCTCCAGCCAACAGGCATCTTAGAGATCATCCAGTAGAGCAGATTATTGGAGATCCAAGACAAGGAGTACAAACCAGGAGCAGATACATGAATGCAGCAATCTACTCCAATTTTCTATCTCAAGTTGAACCTAAGAAGTTTGAAGAAGCAATACAAGATCCACAATGGACTGAAGCAATACAAGAAGAGCTTAATCAGTTCAAAAGGTGCAAGGTCTGGGAACTTGTTCCTAAACCTAAAGATCACAATATAATAGGAACCAAGTGGATCTACAGGAATAAGATGGATGAACAAGGGGTCATCATTAAGAATAAAGCAAGATTGGTTGCTAAAGGATATAGGAAAGAAGAAGGCATTGATTTTGATCAAACATTTGCTCCAGTAGCCAGACTGGAAGCCATAAGGATGTTCTTGGCCTATGCAACCTATCAAGGATTCAAGGTTTACCAAATGGATGTCAAGTCAACATTCCTGAATGGTAATCTTAAAGAAGAAGTCTATGTGGAACAGCCTTCAGGTTTTGTTGATCCAACTCTACCTCATCATGTCTATAGACTTAGGAAAGCTTTATATGGGTTAAAGCAAGCCCCTAGGGCTTGGTATGAAACCCTATCTAGTTTCCTCATTGAGAACAAGTTCTCAAGGGGGAAAATAGATAAGACTCTATTCCTTAGGGAATCTAGAGGCAAAGTTATACTAGTCCAAATATATGTAGATGACATTATATTTGGGTCTACTGAAAGCAGCCTTTGCAAAAAGTTTGCAAAACTTATGCAAGGTCAATTTGAGATGAGTAGTATGGGAGAGCTGAAGTTTTTCTTGGGTCTCCAAGTTAAACAGACTG
The DNA here is from genome assembly GCA_039583875.1 of Platanthera guangdongensis. Classification (NCBI taxonomy): domain Eukaryota; kingdom Viridiplantae; phylum Streptophyta; class Magnoliopsida; order Asparagales; family Orchidaceae; genus Platanthera; species Platanthera guangdongensis. The sequence continues at coordinate 115,388,378 of CM077157.1, read as the reverse complement.
AGAGTGGTTTATCCATATGTCAGTCCAAGTTCACCCTAGAACTCATAAGGAAGTATGGTATGGATTCATCCAGTACCATGAAGACTCCTATGGGGTCAAGTATGTCTCTTAGCAAGGATGATGCAGGAAAACCTGTAGATGAAACCTTGTATAGAGGGATAGTTGGATCCCTATTATACTTGACTGCTAGTAGACCAGATAGCATGTATGCTACATGTGTCTGTGCAAGGTATCAAGCCTGCCCTAAAGAGTCTCATTTGACAGCAGTCAAAAGAATATTGAGATATCTAAAGGGCACTCCCTATCTAGGCCTCTGGTACCCTAGGAATGGGGATTTTGATCTAACAGGTTATTCAGATGCAGACTTTGCAGGATGCAAAGAAGATAGAAAAATCACTACTGGAACCTGTCAATTCCTAGGTGGGAGACTAATTTCATGGAGTAGCAAAAAGCAAACCAGTGTGGCTATCTACACTGCAGAGTCAGAGTATGTGGCTGCAGGAAGTTGCTGTGCTCAACTTCTGTGGATACAACATCAGTTAGAGGACTATGGATTTCAAGTAAGTAGAACTTCACTCTTCTGTGATTCTACAAGTGATATTTCAATAGCTAATAATCTTGTATCCCATAGTAGAACAAAACATATTGAAATTAAATATCATTTTCTTAGGGAGCATGTAGAAAGAGAAGATATTTTATTAGAATATGTTAAAACTGGTAATCAAGTAGCTGATATGTATACTAAGCCCCTAGAAGAAGCTAAGTTCAATAGATTTAAAATTGAACTAGGAATGATAAACTTAGAGTAAGTTTACAGAATTGAAATTAGCTAAGTAAAAAGGTGTCGACACATAGACAAGTCTATGTCGACACAGAATAGTGGTGTCGACACTTCAGGAAATAGGTGTCGACACATCTAGGAAGTTGGTGTCGACACTTCAGAATATTAGTGTCGACACATGCCAAGTAGGTGTCGACACATCCAAAGTGGTGTCGACACTTAAGTTTTACTCAGAATTTTCTAAGTAAAGTCTCGACAATGTGTCGAGTTCTGTTGTGTCGACACATAACCAAGTGTCGACACATAAAATCTGTTGACTAAACTTGTGTCGACACATATGTGTCGAGACATTATAAGTCAGTGTCGACACTTATTGCCAGTGTCGACACATTTTAAGTTAGCTGTCCCGCCTGTTCATCTTCAAAATTAGAAAGGTATAAATAGGGCTTTGTCTTTGTTTGTCGACAGGCTTTCAAAGTTTCGAGACCAAACTTCTGTGTCGACACCTCTCTTCTCTCAAGACAAATTCTACAAACCCTAATGGCGCCTAAGCTTGAGGAGAACGTCAACGAAGGATATGAGCTGGTGCGCGGTGCTTTCGAAGATGCTGATCAAGAAATCAAGTCTGTCGTAACCCTAGTAGCCGATTCTGGGTTAGAATATCTAGTTTCAGAACCTTCTAAGATATGGAAGAAAGAGGTAATTGAATTCCTCAATGGAGCTGAATTGGATGAATCTGGATGCAAGATCAAATCCAGAGTTCATGAAACAAAGGTCAAGGTAACCCCAAAAAGTGTGAGGAAGATTCTACAGCTTCCAAGAACTAAAGATGAAGATGAGGTTACTGCTACCAAGACCAGGGAAGCTCTAACCTGGTGTGGCCTTGATTCTACAATGAAGATTGGTTCTGTTTTCAACAGGAAGGGCATGAACAATCAAGGCAAATTCTTGTCTGAGATTATTGGAAAAGTTATTCTCAGCAAGCCAGGAGGGCATGACAGAGTGTCTGCCTCTATGTTCAATATAATGACCAGGATTATCTTCACTTTAAGAACTGATTGGTCTGTTATAGTATTTGAGAAAATTAAAGAAAGTCTAAAGAAGCCCAACCTGGGCAGAATCTTAAGTCTCTACATAGCTGGTACGATACCAGAGGTAATGAGTACTGCTGTTGGAAGCAAAATAAAACATATGAGAAAGATGGATATGAGAATATTTTCTAGATGGGACAGGGTGTTGTCAAAGGAAATGCCAACCCCTGAGAAGATAGTTACTGAGAAGGAGATTCCTCCCAAGAAGAAAAGGAAGACTGCTCCAGTGGCACAAGAGTCCACTAGCAGCTCTGATAGTGAAGAACATGTTGTCTTCACTCCAGATGAGCATGTGGAAGAGCCTGCAGTGAAGTCTCCTGCTCCTCAGGATGATGCTGAGATCCAGGGGGAGCTACCTCAAGCTAGCCCCATCCACAAGGATCACAGCCAGGGGGAGCTTCCAGTTGTAGAAGAACCAACTACACTGGAAAGTGAACAAGCCACCACCATCATACTAGAGGTAATCACTGAACTAAACACTTTGAATTTTTCTATGGAAGATACTGATTTGTCTGATGATAATCAGCAAACTCAGCTGAATAGTCAAGTTCCAGATGCTGTTAGAGAAGACACATCTGTTGTACTAGAAGTGGTTCCTGATCCAGTGGTTGACGAGCCTAGAATTACTCCAGCTCCTTCACCATAAGAGTACACTATGGAGGATTTATTTTTAAATCTGGATCAAGTGGATTTTGACAAATAACCTACTGCTGCTGAAGGAGAGAATACTGCTGCTGAGGGGGAGCAAGTGGAGATTCTGAAAGAGCCTATAAGGCAAGAAATTGAGAAGGCACAAGATGTGCAAACTGAAAGGCCTCCAAGCCCTAAGGAGAGGGTGGATATAGCCAGCACCTCTGCCTCAGAAGATGAGGAAGCTGAAAGAGCAAAGAAAAAGAAACTTTATGTCTTCAGGAGAAGAAGCCAGAGTTACAAGAAGGCTCTCCAAACAGTTGCACCACAGCCTATAATTCAACCAGCCCCAGCCATTGATTATAGTGCACTAATGGTGGCAATGCAAATCAAGTTGGATGAGCAAAGGCAGGCCATAGAGAAATATGTAGATGAAGGGCAAAAATCACTCCAATTTGATCTGGCCCAAGATATAAAATCAATCAGGTTTGAGATGAATCTCAACAAGAAGGAGATGACTGACTGCTTCCACAAGGGTGGGAATGCAGTAGTCTATCTTGCAACTCACCAGGAAAAGATAAAGGCACAAGTGGATGACATAGCCTTGAAATAAGGTTATGTTCTTGAAAATCAGATAAGAATGAATGACAACCTCACTGCTTCTCACAATGCAATAGTTACAGAACTAAAGAATCTGGCTGCCGGGCAGACTCCAGCTATAGCAAAGGCAGATTTTGACAAAGTATTTCTAGAAGAAATCACTACTCTTAAGACTGTCATCCAAGATTCACAGAAGCTGATAACTGACAAACTCCAAAGGTTAAAACCCTTCTTCAAAGATGGAGTCAAATACTTAGATAATCAGGTGAGATTTCAAAAGGATGATGTGAGATATCATATTGAAAGAGAAGTCATAAAGGGGGAGAGAGTGTTAGTCAAGGCAAGATCTGATCATGCCAAATGGATATCAAATTCTATCAGAGCTACACTGGGTTATCCTCCTCTTTGTGATGATGACAATGTGGCAGAATCTGGGATTCAACCTGCATATCTAGGAGGGGAGCAAGCTGAAGTGGCTCAAGTCATATACCCTCCTCCAGATTTTGACATGATACATGCTGATGTCCAGTCTATGTATAGCCCACCTGGGGGTAAGGACAATGTTATTATTGAAAAGGTTGTTCAGCCTATTTCTGAAGTCATGCAAGAGGCACTGCAGAAAGAAGAAGAGACAAGATTGTCTAAGAAAAGGTTTAGGGAACAAGCAGAACAAAGACCAGATTTTGAGCAATGAAGCCCTACCTCTAGGAACATTATATTAACTGCCTGGAAAGCTGCCAAAGACAACATTCAAGACAGGAACAAATGGTTCTCTGAAGCTGAATGGAGAAAACATGAAACCAGACAAGAGGCAATTGTTCAATACAGAAGGAAGGCAAAGATGGGAAAGCTACCTCCTACAGCTCAGGAGCCTAGCAAGTACTTTCCTAAGCCATACCATTATTTTGAAAGGCAGAAGATCAAAGCTGGAGAGCTTAAGAAGAAAGATCTGAAAGGCAAGAAGCCTGCTGATGCTGAAACTGCTGTTGCTCCTGTCCAAGCTAAAGTTCAAGCTGGCAAAGGCATAGTGATTAAGGAGCCAGAACAAAAATAGATTTAGAATTTTCTTGAAGTTTATTTTGTAATCTTTTGGATGTAAAACATTTAGTGAACTTCTGAAAATGTATAAGACAGATATTAGAATAATATATGATTAATATATTTCATGTTTGTTCTGTGAATATGTCTGTCTATTTCTTATTTGTTCTGTAATGATGTATTTGTATACATGTGAAATTGATACATATTTATGTTTACCCTGCTGTACATTATCCTGCCTTACATCATTTTTGTAATTTTAATTATGAATGGTGTATATCATTGACTAAGGGTTATGACTTCTCCAAATAGGGGTAGATTGTTGGGTACATTGGTTTAAATGTACCTGATTTGAAGAAGCCTCACCCAACTCAATGATATACATCAAAATGTATTTGATTTGAGTTACTTGTGCAGGTTAAGTATTTGCAGGACTGAAGCAAAAATTTCTAAGTCCATGTGTCGACACCCAGAGGGAAAGTGTCGACACTTAAGAAGACTTGTGTCGACACCCAGACAAGCAGTGTCGACACTTGGAGTCATTGTGTCGACACCTGGGATGCAGAGTCGACACCAGACACAAAGTGTCGACACAAGGAGCTGTGTCGACACTCAATGAAGAAAGTACAGTAAAGCAGTGTTGACACTTAACAGCAGTGTCGACACCCAGTGAAGCTGTGTCTACACCAGAAAGTGTCGACACTTGGAGCTGTGTCGACACTCAGCAAAAGTCAGCAGAGACTAAGTATAAGTGTCAACACTCAGAACAATGTGTCGACACTCAGCAGAAGAGTCAGCACTTGAAGTAAGTGTCGATACCCAGAACAATGTGTCGACACTCAGCTGAAGACTCAACACTTGAAGAAAGTGTCGATATATGGAGCTGTGTCGACACTTAGCAAAGAACAGCAAGATCGACAAAATATTCTAAGTACAAGTGTCGACACTAAGGAGATGTGTCGACACTCAGCTGAAGTCTCAACAGAAGAATCAAGTGTCGACACAAGGAGCTGTGTCGACACTCAGCAAGTATCAACATAGAAGACTATGTGTCGACACTAAGAAGTAGTGTCGACACTTAACAGATTCAACACAAGAAGTTGTGTCGACACAAAGGAGATGTGTCGACACTTAGAAGAATTCAGCAAGTTACAGAAGATCAAGTACTTGTGTCGACACTCAATTTCAGTGTCGACACATGCAGAAGAAACTGTGTCGAGACATAGAATCTACAACACAAGGAGTTGTGTCGACACCTTGTAGACTTGTGTCGACACTTACACAACTTGTGTCGATACTTGGTCTATAAGTGTCGACACTTAAAGACAGAAAGTCTCGACACTTTCAGACAGTTAGAGAACTTTCAAGAATTGACTGGATGACTTGACAGCTGCCGTTCCAGCCGGTCTACAGCACCTGTCAGAGATGTCAGAATTCAGTTATGGACCGGACCAGCCGGTTACCATGGAGAAGGCCTATAAATAGGCTCATACAGTCTACAGAAACTATTGTTGTAGTTGTTCAAGTAATTGAAGTAATTCAACAAGTGGTTCACAGAGTTATTGATCAAGTATCAAGAAAAGAAGATCTTGCAGTCCAAGTGCAGATCTAAGAAGTTGGAGAGAGAGGGCTCCATCCAAGAAATCAGCCATTGGAACTAGGCTGAGAAGAAGGGTTCAGATTCATTCTGAATTCTAAGTAGCAGAGATCAAGGATCAACTACAGGAGGATTCAATCTTATTCAGTTCTACTTTCAAGAAGCTTTGAAGAAAGCTAAGTCAGATTGTTTCCAGCTGAGTTCTTCCAAGAACTCATCAAGAAACTCACAACTCCCCTCTATTGTTTCTGAGTTGCTGAGTTATTATTTGTAAAATCATTTTTATCTTGTAGGATCCTTTGGATCTGAGTGATTGTAAGCCTGTAATTATAAAGGCTGAGGGTAGGGCTTGAGAGCCTGAGTGTAGGAGATTGGAATCTCTGAGTGTAGGCCTTTTGTAGCTGAGTGTAGGCCTTGTTGGCTGAGTGTAGGACTTTGTGGCTGAGTGTAGGCTTTGTGGAAAAGCTGAGTTGTAGGGCCTTGGGCCGGAGGTGTAGGAACCAGTTTGGGTTCTGAGACAGTGGTGAAGTTTGGCCGAATCTAGTACACTGCTAGATAGGCGAAGGGGGAAAGTGGATGTACCCAAAGCTTGGGGAACCACTATAAAACTATGTGTCTGCTGTGCTGTGCTTTGCTATGTATGCTGTGTAATTGCAAAAGTAGAGTAGATTCTGTGTTATAACTGATTGCTGCCATTATAGTTTAAAAAAGAATTAGGTCACCTATTCACCCCCCCCCCCTCTAGGTGTTTAGGTATTATATCTTTCACATCTCTTGAACTGATTCAGCTCCTCTTGCATTGCCTCAATCCAATGAGGGTCTAGGATGGCTTCTTCAAATTTCTTTGGCTCAACTTGGGATAGAAAACTGGAGTAGAGTACTGCACTTAGATTTCTACTCCTTATTTGTACCCCTTGACTTAGATCACCAATAATTTGATTTACTGGATGATCTTTCAAATGTCTACTAGCTGGAGGCAGCCTGGTTTCAGGTTGAACTCCTTCAGCTTCTTCAACTTGCTGCACTCCTTGGTCTTCTTCTGCATCAGGTGCATGTAGTACTCCCCCTAGACAATAGCCACTATCATCTACATGATGACTTGCAGTAGATCCTTCTTCAATAGTGAGCTTGTCCATCTTCTTAGTCACACCTGTGGAGCTGCAAATACTTCTAGACAACTCATTGTTAATAAGTCTAGCTTCATTAAATACTACATGTACTGACTTCTCTACAACTTGAGTAGTCAAGTTGTAGACCCTATAAGCCTTACTATTGTTGATGTACCCAACAAAGATCCCCTCTTGGGATTTGGCAGTAAACTTGGTCAAGTAAGACTTACCATTGTTAAGTATATAGCATTTATAACCAAAGATCCTGAAATAGGATAGGTTTGATTTTCTGCCTTTCACAATCTCATAGGGGGTCTTATTGTGGTTCTTAGTAATGGTAGCCCTATTAATTACATGGCATGCAGTATTAATTGCCTCAGCCTAGAAATATTCTGGGAGAGATGTGTCACTTAATAGGGTTCTACCAGCCTCAATCAAGGTTCTATTTTTCCTCTCAGCAATGCCATTTTGCTGAGGTGTTCTTGGCGAAGAAAATTTCTGAAATATCCCAAATTCTTCACATAGTTTTGTCATGCTATCAGACTGGAATTCAGTACCATGGTCACTTCTTATTTTGACCACTGTACTGTCTAACTCATTCTGAATTTGTTTGACAAAACTATAGAAGATACTAGGTATTTCAGATTTCTGTCTAAGGAAGAACACCTAGGAAAACCTTGAGTAGTCATCTACAACCACAAATGTGTAGACCTTCCTACGTAGGCTGTGAACTGGCATAGGACCAAAGAGATCCATATGCAAGAGGTATAAGCACCTCACAACATCTTTGTTTTCAATGCTATTAAAGGTGGATCTACTCTGCTTGCCCTTTTGACAAGCTGAGCATATTCCATCTTTAATACACTTAACTTGAGGACCATTCCTCACTAACTCTTTGCTAAAGAGTTGGCCAATTGTCTTGTAGTTAAGATGGGCTAGCCTCTTGTGCCATTTGACACAATGAGAGACTTTCTCATCAGCTACAAGACACACTGGAGAAATATTGTTCTCACACATAATGTCTAGGCAATAGACATTTCTCTTTCTATAACCTGTCAAAATGATCTCTTGATCATTTGACCTCCTGATATGACAACCATCTTTGACAAATGAGATGTCATATCCTAGATCACTCAGCTGACTTATACTAATGAGGTTGTGTTTCAAACCTTTAACATAAGCCACTTGAGTAATAGTTATAATGTTTCTAGAAATGTTACCAAAACCCTTGATGATTCCTTTTTCAGAACCACCAAAGGTGACTTTAGGACCATCCTTGATTGGTGTAAAATCCTTTAGTAATCCCCTAGTTCCAGTCATGTGCCTGGAACATCCACTGTCCAAGTACCATATTGGGGCACGACCACTTGGACTTACCTACAAAACAGATTAGTTGACCTTAGAACCCAAAGAATTCTTGGGTCCTTGGTGCTGGTTAGTTTGCCTCTTAACAAAGCTACCTGTAGATCTTCCAACAGGCAGTTTGCTACTCATCTTGGCACTAGAATTGTGCCAACAGTCTATGGCAAAGTGGCCTACCTTGCCACAGCACCATTACTCAAATCTATTGTACCTTTGCTTAGGTACAACCCTAGCTGTTCTATCTACAGTAGGCTTGTTGAGTACTGGGGCTTTGCCCTTAGACTTGGACTTTACAGTCCTAGCAGGTTGTGTAAACCATAATCCAGTTTTACCCTTGTGAGGTATAAACGCATCTATCAGAGGTAGAACTGATTTTGGTTTAGAGAAACTTGCAACTATATCTCTCTCCTTCTGAAGACTAATCTCCAGATTTCTGATTTGATCATTCTTGAATGTTATAGTCCCCATCTAAATAACAGTTATGTTCTTCAGTCTGGCTATTTCATTTAACTTTTGATCAATCAGCTTATCAAAATCAGTTGCAGCCACTTTCAGACTTGCAATCTCCTTAGCTTGACTCTTGGCCAAGGATTTGCTTTTATTAAAAGCTTGCAACAGAACTCTATATTCATCAATCAACTGATGAATATCCCCTTCAGATTCAGATCCACTGGCATCACTTGATGCTGATGTAACTGAATCTGAACTAGCACTAGAAATTGAACTTAAAGAACAATTTTATACCTTACTAGGCCCAGGCTGCTCCTGGATTTTGTCACCTTCTGTTAAGGCCATCAGTCCTTGGCACTGATTGTCCTCTTGCTCATATATAGAGTTCATTAACTGGATGAACTCCTCTTCTTCTTCTTCAGCAAACAGTCCAATGTAAGCTTTTGCTTCTGAATCAGTTTCTGAAGATGATATGTCTGACAGGCTTTTATCCTTCTTGGCAACAAAGGACCTTTCCTTTTTGCCCTTGGTTTGAATCTTCTTCTTATCATTATACTCTTTCCTTTTCTCTGGACAGTCAGCAATAACATGTCCTTGTCTATTACAGCAATAGCATACAATTTTTGATAAAGTTGCTTTGCTTGACTTGGGCTTTCTCCTGTCTTTCTTTGATGACTTCTTGTTCTGATAATAGTCATCTTTTCCCTGTGAAGTGGATGGCTTTGTCCTCCACTGTTTCTTCTTTAGGAATTTCTGAAAATGTCTTGTGAAAGCTGCAAAGTCCTCATCACTCTCACTGCTTTCAGAATTTCTGCTTTCTGAATCATCTGACTCAGTCTCAGCCACTTTTGGAGGAGGAGATGGAGACTTACTTTTGTATTTCCTGGTGGCTTCTGTCTTGAATGCCACTGCCCTTTCTTTATGCTCACTTCTTGTAGTCTTCTCCTCTTCTTTCCTTACCATCAACTGTATTTCATAGGATAGCAGTTTTCCAAACAAAGTTGGAGGAGGGATATCTGCTAACTTGGCCATTTCCCTTATGGCACAGATCTTGGTGTCTCAATCCTTTGTTAGGGACCTCAAGAACTTATCATTCAGCTCATAATTGCTGAAATCTCTTCCATAGGACATTAACTCATTAACTATCCTATAGAATTTCTTATAGCATTCTGTTCTGCTATCAGACATGCCTTGTCTGAAGCTCTCATATTCTTGGTTTAACAAAGACTTTCTGTCCTGTCTAACTTCTTCTGAACCCTCCATGTACACTATCAAAGTATCCCACATCTCCTTAGATGTCTTATAATGTATCAAGTTCTGAAATGTAGCATCATCTATGGCACTTACAATGATATTCTGAGCCCTTTTTGTCCATGGTGGCCAGAATAATCTCATCTTTTGTCATTTCAGAAAAGTCCTTAGGTGTTCTCTGATTTACATCCAGGACTGAAACCTTCATAGGCACATATGGCCCTTCTTTAACTGTGATATAAATTCTAGGGTCTGAAGCTTCCATAAACTGTCTCACCCTTTCTTTCCAGATGACAAAAATCTCCTTTCTGCATATTGGCAACTTCATGGATCCAAGTTCCTTATGATTCTCTGTTGAACCCATTTTCTTGATTTTCTTGATTCTGCACTTTACCTATACTGAATCTGCCAACAGGATCTACTCAGACAGTTAAGTCCTTTTTGAGTAACCTCCCTCTGATACCACTTGAAAGAAATTGTACCTAATCACCTAGAGGGGGGTGAATAGGTGACTAAATCTTTTTAAACTTTTAGGCAGATTATAGACAGATTTATAACTACTTCTTTACAGCAATCAATCAGCAATAACAGAATAAAGCATGCACACAGTGAACACACAGATTTATAGTGGTTCCCCAAGGTTTAGGTACATCCACTTTCCCCCTTCGCCTATCTAGTAGTGTACTAGATTCGGCCAAACTCCTCCACTATACCTCAGATCCTCAGATCTTACACTCAGAACCCCAAATGGTTCCTACAGCTCAGGCCCAAGGCCCTACAACTCAGTCTTATCCAAAGACCTACACTCAGCCACAAGGCCTACACTCAGCCACAAGGCCTACACTCAGCCACAAGGCCTACACTCAGCCACAAGGCCTACACTCAGAGATATAGATCTCCTACACTCAGGAACACAGGCCCTACCACTCAGCCTTTATAATTACAGGCTTACAACTCAGATCCCTAAGGATCCTACAAGAAATATAGAATACAATGTATATACCTACAACTCAGAATAAGAGAGAAGAGTTGATAGGTTCTTGATGAGTTCTTGAAAGAACTCTGCTGAGATCAACCTCACTTGGCTTTCTTCAAAGCTTCTTGAATGTAGAACACAATAGGGTTGACTCTCTCTGCAGCTGATCTTCAATCACTGCAACTTAAGTTTCAGATCTCAACCTGAAACCTTCTTCACAGCCTGGTTCCAACAGCTGTCTTCTTGGAAGGAGCTCTCTCTCTCCAACTACTTAGATCTTCACTTGAATTGATTCTTCAATGAAAAGCTAGATCTTCTTCTTTTTCTCTTGTTGTTAATCAATATCTTCTGTTGACAGAATAAGCCTATTTATAGGCCTTCTTTATGGTGACCGGCTGATCCGGTTCCTAACAGCTTTCTGACATCTCTGACAGTTGCAGTAGACCGGCTGGAATGGCAGCTGTCATGTCATCCAATCACTTCTTGAAATATCTGTAACTGTCTGAAAGTGTCGAGACAGTCTGTCTTTAAGTGTTGACACTTATAGACTAAGTGTCGACACAAGTAGACTAAGTGTCGACACTAGCCTTCAAGGTGTCGACACAACTCCTTGTGTTGTAGAATTTACTTCTCGACACAGCTTCTTCAATATGTGTCGACACTGATATTGTGTGTCGACACAACTTCTTGTTCTTCAGTACTTAGTTGACTTCTGCTAAGTGTCGACACTACTCCTTTGTGTCGACACATCTTCTTGTGTTGAACATGTTTAGTGTCGACACATCTTATTGGTGTCGATACATGCCTTCTGTGTTGATACTTTCTGAGTGTCGACACCACTTCTTGTGTCGACACATTCTTCTTTTGTTGAGACTCTGGCTGAGTGTCGACACATCTCCTTTGTGTCGACACTTGTACTTAGAATTTGTTGAACTTTGCTGAGTGTCGACACAGCCTCCTAGTGTCGACACTTTCTTCATGTATTGAGTCTTCTGCTGTGTGTCGACACATTCTTTATTATGCCGACACTTTCTTCATGTGTTGAGTCTTCTACTGTGTATCGACACATTCTTCAATATGTCGACACTTATACTTAGACTCTGTTGAAATTTGCTGAGTGTCGACACAACCTCCAAGTGTCGACACTTTCTGATGTAGACACAGTTCCTCTGGGTGTCGACACTACTTCTAAGTGTCGACACTTCTTCACTGGACATTTCTTCATTGAGTGTCGACACAACCTTCATGTGTCGACACTTTCTGTCTTGTGTCGACTCTGCATCCCTGGTGTCGACACAATTACTCCAAGTGTCGTCACTGCTTCTCTGGGTGTCGACACAAGTCTTCTTAAGTGTCGACACTTTCCTTCTGGGTGTCGACACGTGGACTTAGAAATTTTTCAGCTTTCCCTGTAAATACTTGACCTGCACAACTAAACTCAAAACACATCAAATACATTTTGATGTATATCATTGATTAGGGTGAGGCTTCTTCAAATCAGGTACATTTAAACCAATGTACCCAACACTGAGTTCAGATTCAAGAAGCTTTGTAGAAAGCTAAGGGAGGTGGTTCTCTGTCATCAGGTTCTTCCAAGAACTGATCAATAAGCCATCCATCCATTCTCTCTCTACCAGGGTGGTGGTAAAACATTTTGTTAAATCAATTTTCTATAAGATATATTCTAGATCTGAGTTATAACTCTGTGTTTATAAAGGCTGAGTGTAGGAGAATATTTTCTCTGAGTGGTAGGCCTTATTGAAGGCTGAGGTGGGGTTGTGAGCCTGAGTTGTAGGAGATTGATATCTCTGAGTTGTAGGCCTTGTGTAGGCTGAGGTAGGGCAGATTGCCTGAGCTGTAGGAGCCTTGTTGGGTTCTGAGTTATAAGATCTGAGGATCTAAGGTGAAGTGCAGAAGTTAGGCCGAATCTAGTACACTGCTAGATAGGCGAAGGGGGAAAGTGGATGTACCCAGACCTTAGGGAACCACTATAAAAATCTGTGTGCAAACTGTGTTGTGGTAATTCTGTGAATTTGTGCTGTGTTAGCTATAGAATTATCTATTATTAAGTAAATAATTGAATAGATTTGCTGCCTTAAAAGAAAAAGGAATTATACGTATTCACCCCCCCCCCCCTCTAGGTGGTTAGGCACTAATTCTTTCAAGTGGTATCAGAGGGAGGTTACTCAAAGAAGGACTTAACAGTCTGAGTGAGATCCATAAGGCAGATTCAAGAATCAACAAAATGGGTTCAGGAGAAAATCATAAGAAACTAGGTTCTATGAAATTACCCATATGCAGAAAGGAGATATTTGGCATCTGAAAAGAAAGGGTCAGGCTGTTTATGGAGGCTTCTGATCCAAGGATCTACATTACAGTAAAGGAAGGTCCTTATATTCCTATGAAGATTTCAGTTCTAGATGTAAACCAGAGAATTCCCAAGGATTATTCAGAGATGACCAAGGATGAGATCATCTTGGCAACTATGGATAAAAGAGCCCAGAACATCATAGTAAGTGCCATTGATGATGCAACTTTCTAGAATTTGATTCACTGCAAGACCTCCAAAGAAATGTGGGATACTTTGATAATCTACATGCAGGGTTCTGAAGAAGTCAGACAAGATAGAAAATCGATACTGAAACAGGAATATGAGAGTTTCAGACAAGGAAAGTCTGAAAGTATAACTGAGTGTTATAAAAAGTTCTATAGGATAGTAAATGAGCTGATGTCCTATGGTAGAATATTCAGTACATATGAACTGAATGATAAATTCCTAAGATCCTTGACAAAGGATTGGGACACTAATATTTGTGCCATTAGGGAAGTGGCCAAACTTGCAGATATCTCACCTCCTGTAACGCCCCCGGTTTTTCTTTGTTTTATTTGATATTGGATTGGCGTTACGATGACGCATTTCCGGCCCTTCGCCGTTGTAGAGCGCGGTCATAGCTCTGTAGGTTCCTTGTGTAGCCTGATTGTAGCCAGTTGGCAAGTTTCCCCAGCTAGCCGGGGTCTATTTTGGTGACTCGGTTGGGCCTCTTAGGGAAATGCTTGTGTTTTGGCTTCGGGAGGTGTTAGACCGAGTGTTCGATCGTCGGATGTTGTTTTCGACCTTGCCGTTGTTTTCGTGGCTTGGTTGTTTAGCTACGGTGCGAGTTTTGGTCGAAATCCGAGATCGTTTGCCTTCGCGTCGTTTCGGCGTTGTTTTGTTAGCTGCATGTTTGTAATGTTTGCTGTGCTGTGCGTGGCCGTTGTGGCTGAGCTTGTAGGCAGGTGTCTTGTTTCTTGTTGGCTAGGTATTAGCAGGTTTCTTTTTCTGTGTAAGTTTGGGTGACACGGCCTGGGTCACGCCCGTGACCCAGGGCGTGTCGTGCTCGGGTAGAGCTCCCGTTTCTCCGGTCGACGAATTTTTGGTCGACAGGGGTTTTTTTGTAGGAACACGGCCGTGACACGGGCGTGTCCCCCTTCGGTTCGTCGAGCTGCGCTCGATGGTCGTCAGGCGGTGTTTTAGTGAGTACACGGCCGTGTCACGGGCGTGTCGTGTCGGACACGGGCGTGACCCTGGGGCGTGTCTCTGTGTTCGACGATCGGTGCTCAACGATCGTCGGGCGGTGTTTGGGTTGGTACACGGCCTGTGACACGGGCGTGTCACTGTAAGACCCCCCCCCCCCTCCCCGGATCCCAAAACACGACACGAAGGGGGAGTCTTATGCCCGGAACAGCCACCTTGCGGTAGCATTAGCGCACGGGCTAACCTGTACCACAAGACGCATATCCCGCCGGCTACAACAATATCAATATATCATGCCAACCCAACCAAATAAATAAGCAAGAGAAGTCAAATCCACACTAAGTTATATAGTCCAAATACATCAATAATGAGAAGCTAAAACGCTCAATTGGTGATGAGAGTTGAAAGAACTCCATAGTTAAGCGTGCTCGGGCTGGAGTAGTACTGGGATGGGTGACCTCCTGGGAAGTCCCCGTAGTGCGGGCTTGACTATCGAGTTTACCTCATGAAAGGGAGGCTGTGGCCACCAACAACCCGCCTGTGGATGGAGAGGGGTTGGGGTGCTTGGGCTGCAGCCCGGTAGGGTCGCCTAGAGCGGAGCCGTGATGCTGTCACGTTGGATCGGCTAGGGGCCTTACAATAAAAAGTGCACTTTTTGTAACGGTCCAGGCCCATCAACATGGGACCCAGCTGGAACCGCCGGCCTACCAGGGTCCAGACCCGGGCCCACCACTGGTAGTCAGCCTTTCACATTCAAGCCTGCAGGCCATGCACCCCAACCCCTCTCCCTCCACAGGCGGGTTGTTGGTGGCCACAACCTCCCTTTGATGAGCGAACTCGACAATTAAGTTGGGCCGTACGGGGACTTCCCAGGAGGTCACCCATCCCAGTACTACTCTCGCCCAAGCACGCTTAACTATGGAGTTCTTTCAACCCTCATCACCAATTGAGCTGTGACCTCCTGGGAAGTCCCCGTACGGCCCAACTTAATTGTCGAGTTCGCTCATCAAAGGGAGGCTGTGGCCACCAACAACCCGCCTGTGGAGGGAGAGGGGTTGGGGTGCATGGCCTGCAGGCTTGAATGTGAAAGGCTGACTACCAGTGGTGGGCCCAGGTCTGGACCCTGGTAGGCCGGCGGTTCCAGCTGGGTCCCATGTTGATGGGCCTGGACCGTTACAAAAAATTTGTAAGACCCCCCCTCCCCGGATCCCAAAACACGGCACGAAGGGGGAGTCTTATGCCCGGAACAGACGCCTTGCGGTAGCATTAGCGCACGGGCTAACCTGTACCACAAGACGCCTATCCCGCCGGCTACAACAATATCAATATATCATGCCAACCCAACCAAATAAATAAGCAAGAGAAGTCAAATCCACACTAAGTTATATAGTCCAAATACATCAATAATGAGAAGCTAAAACATGCTTCTACAATATATCAGAGTACAGCTAAACATTGCCCAAACGGGCTACATCAGAGTATCAAAAACTAACATCAGTAACTGACGGTATCGACGGCACCGTCACATCAGGCCCTGTCGTCCTGGCCTGGCTGTCCTGCGGCGTAGTCTGCGGCTGCTCTACCTGCGGCGTGACCTCCTAAAAAGGAAGACGTAGCAACCGTTAGTCGAAACGACTAAGTGGTTTCACATCCGCTCCCCCGGCGACTCCTCGGCACCGGGCGGAGAAAAGGAACAAGAGATAACAAGTAAGCAAGTAAAGGAAGTACAAGCAGGTGGCAAGGTAATGTAAGAGTAACAACATCATAATCGGCATTTAAGTAAGAGCTACACTAAACTAGCAAGTATAAGTAACAGCAGGAAAGTAACTTAACTTATAAGAATGCTCATACAAACTTATAAGTTAAGGATCGGGTTACATAAAAGTAACTCATCGTATAAGAGTGCCCATACAAACTTATACGATGAGGATCTTGTGGTGCAATGATATGAAATGCTATGAATGCAATGCAATGACTCACCCATGCAATTGCTATGTCGACACAGACTATAGTTCCCACTTTTCAAGCAGGTAGCTAACCTCTCAGGCATCAGCCGCCGTGGCCAGGCGGTGACAGTAGAACGGGCACTTCTACTACTAGGCGGGTATCACACTACTTCACCTAGGCCTCCGTACGCCTCAACGCTAAGAACACAACAGCGGAGCCCATGCGTACTATGGCCCAGCGGGGTCTTGGGTAGATGTGCACCAAGAACACAGCCCGAACTGGCCTTGCGTGACCCGGAAGGGGCCTCGGAAGAAAGCACGAGGACACGGCCCAACCGTTCACATGGCCGGAGGGGCCTCGGGACGTGAACACCGAGGACACAGCCCAAACCGACCAAGTCTAACTGCCAACTCCCGTCGGTGTGACGACTGGCAAGCCCGTAGACCTGCCACACTATCCTTAACCCAGGATTACGACACCGCGTGTCGACTCACACCACATGCAAATACCACATCAACATAACATGGAAGGGGCCTCGGAAGCAAACACGAGGGCACAGCCCAACCATCCATCCACACCTTATCTCAACACAACCAAAACAAGTGACGGTCAACACCGCACTTACATCCCTTCACAATACTACCCGTAGGGAGACGATTCTCTAAGTATTGGACCCCTAAATTCAATCCGATATAAAACATATGCATGGCCATGGGTTACCCATCTATATATCATCCCAAGTGATTTCAACATGATATAAACAAGATTTGTTCTTACGACAACCTACCGAAGTATTATCAAATCAATCCAATTAAACATAAGGAAATCAACAGGCATCAAGCTATCTTGCAATAATAAATTGATTTCTAAAACAGTAAATATTATCATCCATAACACTTGGTGGTTAACATAAAATTATTTCACCAAAACCACGAATTAATTGCGACATTGGATCCACCAATTTCAAATCCACAATGTATGTAGAGACACAGAATTTCAGCGCAGGATTAGCACTGGACAGCAACTTCGACCGGAGATTCCCGAGGCTACAGGAATCCGGTGAAGTCGTGTAACCCCTCGATGAAAAGATCTTTTCATGATCTACAACTTTCATACTCAGGTCATAACCCAGATCTGAAAATAACTTACTCGAAATCGGCTTCAAAGTTTGCTGCGCACAGAACACAATTTCTGTGTACAGGAATTGCCGGACAGCAAACTCGATTAGGATTTCCTGGGGCCACAGACATCACCTGAAGTCGTGCAACCACTCGTTGGAAAGGTATTTCCAAGGGCTACAACGTTCGTGTTTAGCCAAAAACCCAGATCTGCACATATCCTACAAGAAAATGGCCTAGAAGATCGCTGCGCGCAGATTACAGATTCTGCGCGCATCTTAAAGGAAAATGAACGGCATCGGTTCGTCTTCCTCCTCAAGGCGATCGTCCCTAAATTTTCCAGAAATATTCTCCTCCCTTATTCAAACTCAAAGGCCATAAACTCCTCACGAGACCATCCACCCATCGTCATATTGAAGAAAAGGGGAAGGGTTGAAGAGATTCAAAGTCTAGAACACAAGTTCTAACATGGCCTAACCTAGAGATCTTCTCCTCTCCATCAAGCTCTCTTGAACCGATGTCTCTCCTAAATATCTAAGATCTAGCACCAAGGGAGAGGGTAGGAAACTCACATTGGCTCCAGCGGTACCACCATTTCTTGACATGGATCGCGTAGTTCTCCTCGGCGGCATCTTCTCTTTCGCGGCGATGGCGGATCTCCTTCGGTAAAACTTGCTCCTGCAGTTTTCCTCTCACCAGGAGCTCTCACAGGAAATAGGGGAAGGAAAAGAGAATGGAAAACGGCTAGGGTTTCTCTGCCGCTTAAATACAAAATATGACACGGGTAGGGACACGGCCGTGTCCGTACCCGTGTCCTGCTTCCGCGAAACGGCTGTGGCGGTTTCCATGTCGGTTCAATGTTTGACACGGGTAGGGACATGCCCGTGTCCCGACCCGTGTCCCCATGACACGGCCGTGTGCCTGGCCGTGTCCTTGGCCGTGTGTTTCTTGAGTTACATCTCGACACTTCTCGTCGAGCTCAACTCGACGCACACGGGTAGTGACACGCCCGTGTCACTACCCGTGTCACTTAGTGTCGACCCCGCTCGACGATCTCGACACGCCTCGTCGAGATCATCTCGACGCACACGGGTAGGGACACGGCCGTGTCACTACCCGTGTCACGATCTCGACGACTCTCGACGATCTCGACACGCCTCGTCGAGATCATCTCGACGCACACGGGTAGGGACACGGCCGTGTCACTACCCGTGTCACTTGGTGTCGACACAGCCCGTCAGCCTCGACACGGCTTGTCGAGTGGACCTCGACGCACACGGGTAGGGACACGCCCGTGTCGCTACCCGTGTCACTTCTCTCTACACTGATTTCTCCCCTTCTCCACAAGTGCAGCCCAATTCCCTGCACTTCTCAGGCCTCGAGTCAACCCTCCTGACTCAAAAACTCACACACTAGGGGCCTAGAGCGATTCGGGTCGTTACAAATCCTATAAACAAAATAAAAGATTTCGTCCCCGAAATCAGGCTTAGGCTGTGTGGAGAAAAACTCAACAAGAAGTTTATCATATGTTTTTAAATAAGATTACCTTGGGCAAACAACTCCGGGTAGCGTTGCTGCATCAAATCCATTGGCTCCCAGGTGTACTCCTCCTTCCCATGA
The DNA here is from genome assembly GCA_039583875.1 of Platanthera guangdongensis. Classification (NCBI taxonomy): domain Eukaryota; kingdom Viridiplantae; phylum Streptophyta; class Magnoliopsida; order Asparagales; family Orchidaceae; genus Platanthera; species Platanthera guangdongensis. The sequence continues at coordinate 115,369,294 of CM077157.1, read as the reverse complement.
TTCATCCATTGCACCTTCACTAAGGGGACACTTTTGCGGCGTAATGTTCTTGTCTCGCTGTCCACAATCCGTACCGGCTCTAGTCGCACAGACCTATCTGACGCCACCGCACCATCAGTGGTGGTGTTGGGTACATTGGTCAAATGTACCTGATTTGAAGAAGCCTCACCTAACTCAATGATATACATCAGAATGTATTTGATGTTTGTTTGAGTTATTTGTGCAGGTTAGGTATACACTGGACTGAAGCTGAAAATTTCTAAGTCCATGTGTCGACACCCAGAGGCAAAGTGTCGACACTTGAGAAAGCTTGTGTCGACACCCAGACATGCAGTGTCGACACTTGGAGTCATTGTGTCGACACCTGGGAAGAAGAGTCGACACCAGTCAGAAAGTGTCGACACTTGGAGCTGTGTCGACACTCAGTGTAGAAGGATGCAGAAAAGCTGTGTCGACACTTAGCAGAAGTGTCGACACCTTGAAGAGCTGAGTCAACACCAGACAGTGTCGACACTTGGAGTTGTGTCGACACTCAGCATAATTCTGCAGAGACTAAGTACAAGTGTCGACACTCAACACAATGTGTCGACACTCAATCTAAAGAGTCAACATATGAAGAATGTGTCGACACTCAGCACAATGTGTCGACACACACTCAAAGAAGTCAACACTTAAAGAATGTGTCGACACTCAGCACAATGTGTCGACTCATAACCAGAAGACTCAACACTTGAAGAAAGTGTCGACACAAGGAGCTGTGTCGACACTTAGCAAAGAACAGAAAGCTTGTAAAATATTCTAAGTATAAGTGTCGACACTCATGGGATGTGTCGACACTCAGCTGAAGAATCAAGAATGAAGACTTGTGTCGACACCAAGAAGCAGTGTCGACACTTGACAGTTTCTACACATGAAGATGTGTCGACACAAAGGAGATGTGTCGACACTTAGAAGAATACAGAAAGAATGAAGTACAAGTGCTTGTGTCGACATTCAATTTCAGTGTCGACACATGAAGAAGAAACTGTGTCGAGACATACAAGGGAATGTGTCGACACCTTGTAGACTTGTGTCGACACTTACACAACATGTGTCGACACTTGGTCTATAAGTGTCGACACTTAAGAACAGAAAGTCTCGACACTAACTGACAGTTAGAGAATTTCAAGAAGTGACTGGTTGACATGACAGCTGCCAATCCAGCCGGTCTACAGCAACTGTCAGCAAAGTCAAAAGACTGTTATAAACCGGATCAGCCGGTTACCATGAAGGAAGCCTATAAATAGGCACCCACAGTCTACAGAAATTAAGAGATAATAATTAAGAAGTTCACAAACATTACATGGTGTGATTGAAGTAGTTGATCAGACTAAATCAAGAAGTGATACACAGAAGATCAACACAAGAAGATCAGGCAGTCCAACTGCAGATCTAAGTAGTTGGAGAGAGAGAGCTCCAACCAAGGATTCAGTCTTTGGAACTAAGGCTGAGAAGAAGAATTCAGAGTCATCTGGATTTCAAGAAGCAGAGATCAAGGATCAACTGCAGAAGATTCAGACTAATTCAGTTCTACTCAAGAAGCTTTGAAGAAAGCTAAGTCAGTTTGGATCAAGCTGAGTTCTTCCAAGAACTCTCCAAGAAACTCTCAACTCCTCTCATTCCTTCTGAGTTGTAGAGTTAGAATTTGTAATTTCTATTATAACTTGTAAGATCCATTGGATCTGAGTGATTGTAAGCCTATTTTATAAAGGCTGAGGGTAGGGCTTGGTGCCTGAGTGTAGGAGTTGAAGAACTCTGAGTGTAGGCCTTTGATTGGCTGAGTGTAGGCCTGGGTGGCTGAGTGTAGGCCTTTTGGCTGAGTGTAAGGCTTTGGGCCTGAGGTAGGAACCTTGTTGGGTTCTGAGCTAGTGGAGAAGTTTGGCCGAATCTAGTACACTGCTAGATAGGCGAAGGGGGAAAGTGGATGTACCCAAAGATTGGGGAACCACTATAAAATTAGTGTGTCTGCTGTGCTGTGCTGTGTTGTGGCTTTTCTGTGTGATTTCTGAAATTGCTGTTAACTGTAATAATCTGTGATAAACTGTTGTGCTGTCAAACAAAAGTTAAAAAGGTTTAGGTCACCTATTCACCCCCCCCCCCTCTAGGTGTTTAGGTACCATATCTTTCAAGTGGTATCAGAGCGAGGTTCCTCAAAATCAGGACTAACTGTCTGAGGAGATCCAGTTTGGCAGATTCAGTTAAGACAGGAAACAGGAAACAGTTTCAAGAAAATCAAGAACATGGGTTCTTCAGAGAATCATAAGGAGTTGGGTTCAATGAAACTACCTATATGCAGAAAAGAGATCTTTGGGATCTGGAAAGAGAGGGTTAGGCTGTTTATGGAAGCCTCTGACCCTAGAATATACATCACAGTCAAAGAAGGGCCATATGTGCCTATGAAGATTTCAGTTTTGGATGCAAATCAGAGGACTCCAAAGGATTTCTCTGAAATGACCAAGGATGAGATTGTCCTAGCAACTATGGACAAAAGGGCACAGAACATCATAGTCAGTGCAATTGATGATGCCACCTTCCAGAACCTTATTCACTGTAAAACTGCAAAAGAAATGTGGGATACCCTCATTGTCTACATGGAAGGTTCTGAAGAAGTAAGGCAAGATAGGAAGTCCTTGCTTAATCAAGAATATGAGAGTTTTAGGCAAGGAAGAGGAGATAGCATCACTGAATGCTATAAGAAATTTTATAGAATTGTAAATGAACTCATGTCATATGGAAGAGAGTTCACAAACTATGAGTTGAATGACAAATTCTTAAGGTCCCTAACCAAAGACTGGGACACCAAGATTTGTGCCATCAGAGAAATGGCAAAGTTGGGAGAAATTCCTCCTCCCACACTTTTTGGCAAGTTGTTATCCTATGAGATGCAATTGTCAGTAAGAAAAGAAGAAGAAAAGTCAACAAGGACTGAATACAGAGAAAAGACTGTTGCCTTTAAGTCAGATGTACCTAGAAAGAGCAGGACCAAGTCATCAACTCCTCCTCCTGAGGTAGTTGAATCAGAATCTGAAGAATCTGAAAGTACAAAATCTACAAGCAGTGAAAGTGATGAAGACTTTGCTGCATTCACCAGACATTTTCAGAAGTTCCTTAAGAAGAAACAGTGGAGGTCTAGACCTTCATCTTCCAAAGGGAAAGAGGTTCAGTATCTGGAAAAGAAGCCTTCAAAGAAGGACAAGAAAAGGACCAAGACAAGTAAGGCAACTGGATCCAAGATAATTTGTTACTGCTGCAATAGACAGGGCCATGTTATTGCAGACTGTCCTGAAAGAAGGAAGGAATCCAGTGACAAGAAGAAAACACACTTCAAAGGAAAGAAGGAGAAGTCCTTTGTTGCAAAGAATGAGAAGACTCTTTCAGATATGTCTTCTTCAGACACAGAGACAGATGCTGAAGCCTATATTGGGCTATTTGCTGAAGAAGAAGAAGAGTTCATGCAGATCATGGAATCTATCTATGAGCAAGAAGACTGTCAAAGCCAAGGACTGATGGCTTTGACTGAAAGTACCAAAAACCTGGAGCAGCCAGGACCCAGTCAGGTACAAGGCTTAACTCAAAGTTCTGATTCCAGTTCAAGTTCAGAGTCAGAGTATTCTTCATCAAGTGATGAGAATATGTCTGAGTCTGAGGGAGATATTCATCAACTCCTAGATGAATATCAAGTACTATTGCTAGCCTATAAGAAAAGCAAGACCCTAGCCAAAAATTTGGCCAAGGAAATTGCTGATCTCAAGACAGCTGCAATAGATTATGAGAAGAATTATGATCAAAAACTAAATGAAGTGGCCAGGCTAAAACACATTACTGTGATTCAGATGGGTACCATTACATTTAAGAATGATCAAATTAAGAAACTGGAGATTAATCTTCAGAAGGAGAAAGAGCTAGTAGCTAGCTTTTCAAAACCTAAATCAGTGCTACCCTTGATTGATGATTTTGTTCATCATAAAGGAAAGACTGGACTGGGATTTGTTAACCCAGTTTGGACTGTTCAGAATCAGTCCAAGTCCAAGGGCAAAGCCCCAACATTCACTAAGACAGCCAAGTCTGTACCTAAGCAAAGGTACAACAAATTTGAATGTTGGTGCTGTGGCAAAGTTGGCCACTTTGCTTTGGACTGTTGGCACAATGTTAGTGCCAAAGGTAGTAACAAGATACCTGGTGGAAAGCCAGCAGGTAGCTATGTCAATTTGCAAACTAACAATCACCAAGGACCCAAGTTTACTTTGGGTTCTAAGGTTCATTAATTTGTTTTGCAGGAGAATCCAAGTGACCATACCCCTACATGGTACTTGGATAGTGGATGTTCCAGACACATGACTGGAACTAGGGGACTACTGAAGGACTACATCCCTATCAAGAATGGTCCAAAGGTGACCTTTGGTGGTTCAGAAAAAGGAATCATCAAAGGGTTTGGTAACATATCTTCTAACTTAGTTACCATTACTCAAGTGGCTTATGTTAAAGGTTTGAAACATAACCTCATTAGTATAAGTCAATTAAGTGATGTAGGGTATGACATCTCATTTGTTAAAAATGGTTGTCATATCAAGAGGTCTAGTGATCAAAAGATCATTTTGACAGGTTATAGGAAGAGAAATGTCTATTGTTTAGACATTATGGTTGAGAACAATAGTTCTCCAGTTTGTCTTGTAGCTGATGAGACGGTCTCTCAATGTGTCAAGTGGCACAAGAGGCTTGCTCATCTAAATTACAAGACTATTGGCAAACTCTTTAGTAAAGAGTTAGTGAGGAATGGTCCTCAAGTTAAGTGTGTCAAAGATGGCATTTGCTCAGCTTGTCAAAAGGGCAAGCAGACTAAATCCACCTTTAGAAGCATTGACAACAAGGATGCTGTGAGATGTTTATATCTCTTGCATATGGATCTATTTGGTCCAATGCCAGTTCACAGCTTAGGTAGGAAGGTCTACACCTTTGTAGTTGTTGATGACTACTCAAGGTTTTCCTGGGTGTTCTTCTTAAAGCAGAAATCTGAAACACCTAGTGTCTTCCACAGTTTTGTTAAGCAAATTCAGAATGAATTGAACTGTACAGTGGTCAAAATTAGAAGTGACCATGGTACAGAGTTTCAATCTGAAAGCATGACAAAACTATGTGAAGACTATGGGATATTTCAAGAATTCTCTTCACCAAGAACACCTCAGCAAAATGGCATTGCTGAAAGGAAAAATAGAACCTTGATAGAAGCTGGTAGGACTCTATTAAGTGATTCTTCACTACCAGAATATTTCTGGGCTGAAGCAGTAAACACTGCATGCCATGTGATAAATAGAGCTACCATAACTAAAAGGTTAAACAAGACCCCCTATGAAGTAGTGAAAGGCAGGAAACCAAACCTATCCTATTTCAGGATTTTTGGTTGTAAATGCTTTATACTTAACAATGGGAAGACTCACTTAACTAAGTTTGCTGCCAAATCCCAAGAGGGAGTGTTTGTTGGGTACAGCAGTAATAGTAAGTCTTATAGAGTCTACAACTTGACTACACAAGTTGTAGAGGAGTCTGTGCATGTAGTTTTTGATGAGACACTTCTTATTAACAATGAGTTGTCCAGTAGTGTGTGCAGCCCCACAGGTCTTTCTAAGAAGATGGACAAGCTAACCATAGAAGATGTACCTGCTGCAAGACAGCAAGTAGAAGAAGATGGCTTATGTCCAGGGGGAGAACTACATGTACCAGGAGCTGAAGAAGTTCAAGGAACTCAGCATGATGAAGATGATGAAGAAGTACAACCAGAAGTAAGGATGCCTCCAGCCAACAGGCATCTAAGAGATCATCCAGTGGAGCTGATCATTGGAGATCCAAGACAAGGTGTTCAGACAAGGAGCAGAAATCAGAATGCTGCAATATATTCAAGTTTTCTGTCTCAGATAGAACCAAAGAAATTTGAAGAAGCTATACAAGATCCACAGTGGACTGAAGCTATGCAGGAAGAGCTAAACCAGTTCAAGAGGTGCAAGGTTTGGGACTTAGTTCCTAAGCCTAAAGATCACAATGTGATAGGAACAAAGTGGATCTACAGAAACAAGTTAGATGAACAAGGAGTCATCATTAAGAATAAGGCAAGATTGGTTGCAAAAGGATATAGGCAAGAAGAAGGTATTGATTTTGATCAAACCTTTGCTCCAGTAGCCAGACTGGAAGCCATAAGGATGTTCTTGGCCTATGCAACCTACCAAGGACTCAAAGTATACCAAATGGATGTGAAGTCAGCATTCCTTAATGGTAATTTAAAAGAAGAAGTATATGTGGAGCAGCCCTCAGGTTTTGTTGATCCTACTTTTCCACATTATGTCTATAGACTTAGGAAAGCATTGTATGGGTTAAAGCAAGCTCCTAGAGCTTGGTATGAAACCCTATCTAGTTTCCTCATTGAGAACAAGTTCACAAGGGGGAAAATAGATAAGACTCTATTCCTTAGGGAATCTAGAGGCAAAGTAATACTTGTCCAAATATATGTAGATGACATTATATTTGGGTCTACTGAAAGTAGCCTTTGCAAAAAGTTTGCAAAGCTTATGCAGAGTCAATTTGAAATGAGTAGTATGGGAGAACTGAAGTTTTTCTTGGGTCTCCAAGTTAAACAGACTGAAAGTGGTCTTTCCATATGTCAGTCTAAGTTCACCCTAGAACTCATAAGGAAATATGGTATGGATTTCTCCAGTACCATGAAGACTCCTATGGGGTCAAGTATGTCTCTAAGCAAGGATGATGCAGGGAAACCTGTAGATGAAACCTTGTATAGAGGGATAGTTGGCTCCTTACTATACTTGACTGCAAGTAGGCCTGACATTATGTATGCTACATGTGTTTGTGCCAGGTATCAAGCCTGCCCCAAAGAGTCTCACTTGACTGCAGTCAAGAGAATCTTGAGATATCTAAAGGGCACACCTTATCTAGGCCTCTGGTACCCTAGGAATGGAGATTTTGATCTAACAGGCTATTCAGATGCAGACTTTGCAGGATGCAAGGAAGATAGAAAAAGCACAACTGGATCCTGTCAATTCCTAGGTGGAAGACTTATCTCTTGGAGTAGTAAGAAGCAAACCAGTGTGGCCATCTCCACAGCTGAGTCAGAGTATATAGCTGCAGGAAGTTGCTGTGCTCAACTTCTATGGATTCAACATCAGCTAGAAGACTATGGATGTCAGGTAAGTAGAACTCCACTTTATTGTGATTCTACTAGTGCTATTTCCATAGCTAATAATCCTGTATCTCATAGTAGAACTAAACATATTGAGATAAAATATCACTTTCTTAGGGAGCATGTAGAAAGAAATGATATTGCACTTGAATATGTTAAAACAGATAATCAGATAGCTGATATGTTCACTAAGCCCTTAGATGAAGCTAAGTTTAATAAGTTCAAAATTGAACTAGGTATGATAAACTTAGACTAAGTATACAGAACAAAAATTGGCTAAGTAAAAAGGTGTCGACACATAGACAAGTCTATGTCGACACAGAATAGTAAGTGTCGACACTTCAGAAAAATGGTGTCGACACATCTAGGAAGTTAGTGTCGACACTTCAGAATGTTAGTGTCGACACATGTCGAGTAGGTGTCGACACATCCACTAAGGTGTCGACACTTAAGTTTTACTCAGAATTTTTCTAAGTAAAGTCTCGACACATGTCGAGTATAGTGGTGTCGACACTTAACCAAGTGTCGACACATAGTATCTGTTAACTAAATTTGTGTCGACACATGAGTGTCGAGACATTATAGGTCAGTGTCGACACTTATTGACAGTGTCGACACATCATTAGAAATTCCTCCCGCCTGTTCGTCTTCAAACAGGAAAGGTATAAATAGGGTTCTGTCTTTGATTGTCGACACGCTTTCACAGTTTCGAGACCTAAACTCTTGTGTCGACATTTCTCTCTTCTCAAGACTAAATCTTCAAACCCTAATGGCTCCCAAGCTGGAAGAGAACGTCAACGAGGGCTATGAGCTCGTGCGAGGCGCATTTGACGACAGCGATCAGGAATTCAAATCGGTGATTACCCTAGTCAGCGATTCAGGACTGGAATTCTTGGTTTCAGAACAAACGAAAATCTGGAAGAAAGAAGTAATTGAATTTCTTACTCAAGCAACTGTGGACGACTCTGGATTCAGAATCAAGTCCAGGGTGCATGGCACCAAAGTCAAACTATCCCCCAAGTCTTTGAGAAAGGTACTTCAGCTACCTAAGATTCAAGAAGAAGAGGAGGTAACTGCTTCTAAGACCAGGGAAGCTCTTACTTGGTGTGGACTGGATTCACAGATGAAGGTGGGATCAGTCTTCAATAGGAAGGGGATGAACAATCAAGGCAAGTTCTTGTCAGAAGTAGTGGGCAAGGTAATTCTGTGCAAACCAGGAGGGCATGACAGGGTGTCTGCCTCCATGTTTGATGTAATGACCAGAATCATCTTCACTCTGAAGACAGATTGGTCAATGGTGGTTTTTGAGAAAGTGAAGGAAAGCCTGAAGAAGCCCAATCTGGGCAGGATTATAAGTCTCTACCTGGCTGGATCCATTCCAGAGGTAATGAGCACTGCTGCAGGAACAAAGATAAATCATATGAGGAGAATGGACTCCAGAATATTCTCAAGATGGGAAAGGGTGCTGGTGTCAAAGGACTTGGCCACCCCTGAGAAACAAACTTCTAAAACAGACTCTCCTCCCAGGAAGAAAAGGAAGACAGCTGCTGTGCCTCAAGAGTCCTCAAGCAGCTCAGGCAGTGAAGAACAGGTGGTCTTCACTCCTGAAAGTCCAGTAGATGTGACTGCAGCAAAGTCACCTGCTCCTCAGGAGCCAGCTGATATCCAGGGGGAGCCTCCAGCTGTAGAACATTCATCTACACTGGATAGTGAGCAGGCTACTCTCATCATTCAAGAGGTACTTGTTGATCTTAACACTTTGAATTTTTGTATAACAAATTCTGATTTGTCTGATGATCATCAGCAAAATCAGCCAGCAAACCCAGAACCAGATGTTGTTCTTCCAGACACATCTGTTGTGATACCTGATACAGTGGTTGCAGAACCAAGTACATCTCCTGCACAGTCTCCAGCAGAGTATACCATGGAAGATCTGTTTTTGAACTTAGATCAAGATGATTTTAATATGGAAAAGACTGCTGCTGATGCAGTGAAGGATGCTGTTGCTGAGGGGGAGACTTTGGATATACTAGAAGAGCCTGTAAGGTTAGATTCTGAGCAGGCACAAGATGTGCATACTGAAAGAACATCCAGCCCTAAGGATAGGGTGGATATAGCAAGTACATCTGACTCTGAAGATGAGGAAGCTGAGCAAGCTAAGACAAAGAAGTTCTTTGTATTCAAGAGGAGGAGCCAAAGCTATAAGAAGGCTCTACAAACAGTTGCTCAGCATTCACTAGTTCAACAAGCTCCATCCACTGATTATAGTGCTCTACTGCTTGCAATGCAAATCAAGATGGATGAACAAAGAAAAGCCTTAGAAACTTATGTTGATGAAGGGCACAAAGCACTACAGTCTGATCTGGGCCAGGAAATCAAGTCTATAAGGTTTGAAATGAACCTTAATAAAACAGCAATGACTGATTGTTTTACCAAGGGTGCTAATGCTGTGGTCTATCTAGCTAAACATCAAGAAGAAATTAAAGAGAAAGTGGATGATATAGCAGTCAAGCAAGGCTATGTGCTGGAGAATCAGTTGAGGATGAATGATAACTTGACTGCATCTCACAATGCAATTGTCACTGAAATTAAGAATAAGTCAGATGAACCTTCCACTTCCTCAGCTGCTGCCAAAGCTGATTTTGATAAGATATTTCAAGCAGAGATTGCTGCTGTTAAAAATGCCATAAAAGATTCCCAGAAGGTCATATCAGAACAGCTTACAAAGCTTAGACCTTTCTTTAAAGAGGGCATAAGATATTTGGATAGCCAAATCCGATTTCAGAAAGATGATGTAAGGGATCATATGGCTCAAGAAGTCATAAAGGGGGAGAGAGTGTTAGTCAAGGCCAGTTCTGAGCATGCAAAATGGATTTCAAATTCTATAAGGGCTACACTTGGATACCCTCCCCTGTGTGATGACAATGAAGTAGGTGAATCTGGTATTCAAGGAACATTTCTTGGAGGTGAGCAACAAGCAGTGGCTGATGTCATCTATCCACCTCCAGACTTTGAAATGATTCATGCTGATGTAAGCACTATGTATAGTCCAACTGCTGGCAAGCCAAATGTTATTCTGGAAAAGGTTGTTCAACCTATCACAGCTGCTATGCAAGAGGCATTGGATAAAGAAGAAGAAACTAGGCTGTCAAAGAAGAAGTTTAGGGAAATTGCTGAACAAAAGCCAGATTTTGAACAATGGAGCCCTACTTCTAGAAACATAATTCTTACAGCCTGGAAAGCAGCCAAGGATAATGCCCATAAGAGGAACAAGTGGTTCTCAGAGGCTGAATGGAGAAAGCATGAGATTAGACAAGAAGCCATTGTCCAACACAGAAGGAAGGCCAAGTTAGGAAAGTTACCTCCAACAGCTGTGGAGCCTAGCAAGTACTTTCCCAAGCCTTATCATTATTTTGAAAGGCAGAAGATCAAGGCAGATAAGCAAGATCTAAAAGGGAAGAAGACTGGTGAAGCTGAGCCTGCTGCTGCTGCTGCTGCTGCTGCTGCTGTGAAAGCTCAAGTTAAAGCTGGAAAAGGGATTGTTATCAAAGAACCTGATCAGCACTAGATTAGGGATTAACTTGATGCTTATTGTAATTTGTTAAGAGAAAAACATTGTAATACTTCATTGAAAATGTATAAGAAACATTATTGGAACAGTATATGATAAATATAGTTTGAATGTTCTGAAATATGTGTGTTTCTTAATTGTTCTGCAATGTTTAATAAGTATACATGTGTGGTTTATTACATGTTCAAGTTTTCCCTGTTGTCATTTATATGTTTTACATCATTTTGTAATTTTTAATTATGAGTGGTGTATATCATTGACTAAGGGTTATGACTTCTCCAAATAGGGGGAGATTGTTGGGTACATTGGTCAAATGTACCTGATTTGAAGAAGCCTCACCTAACTCAATGATATACATCAGAATGTATTTGATGTTTGTTTGAGTTATTTGTGCAGGTTAGGTATACACTGGACTGAAGCTGAAAATTTCTAAGTCCATGTGTCGACACCCAGAGGCAAAGTGTCGACACTTGAGAAAGCTTGTGTCGACACCCAGACATGCAGTGTCGACACTTGGAGTCATTGTGTCAACACCTGGGAAGAAGAGTCGACACCAGTCAGAAAGTGTCGACACTTGGAGCTGTGTCGACACTCAGTGTAGAAGGATGCAGAAAAGCTGTGTCGACACTTAGCAGAAGTGTCGACACCTTGAAGAGCTGAGTCAACACCAGACAGTGTCGACACTTGGAGTTGTGTCGACACTCAGCATAATTCTGCAGAGACTAAGTACAAGTGTCGACACTCAACACAATGTGTCGACACTCAATCTAAAGAGTCAACATATGAAGAATGTGTCGACACTCAGCACAATGTGTCGACACACACTCAAAGAAGTCAACACTTAAAGAATGTGTCGACACTCAGCACAATGTGTCGACTCATAACCAGAAGACTCAACACTTGAAGAAAGTGTCGACACAAGGAGCTGTGTCGACACTTAGCAAAGAACAGAAAGCTTGTAAAATATTCTAAGTATAAGTGTCGACACTCATGGGATGTGTCGACACTCAGCTGAAGAATCAAGAATGAAGACTTGTGTCGACACCAAGAAGCAGTGTCGACACTTGACAGTTTCTACACATGAAGATGTGTCGACACAAAGGAGATGTGTCGACACTTAGAAGAATACAGAAAGAATGAAGTACAAGTGCTTGTGTCGACATTCAATTTCAGTGTCGACACATGCAGAAGAAACTGTGTCGAGACATACAAGGGAATGTGTCGACACCTTGTAGACTTGTGTCGACACTTACACAACATGTGTCGACACTTGGTCTATAAGTGTCGACACTTAAGAACAGAAAGTCTCGACACTAACTGACAGTTAGAGAATTTCAAGAAGTGACTGGTTGACATGACAGCTGCCAATCCAGCCGGTCTACAGCAACTGTCAGCAAAGTCAAAAGACTGTTATAAACCGGATCAGCCGGTTACCATGAAGGAAGCCTATAAATAGGCACCCACAGTCTACAGAAATTAAGAGATAATAATTAAGAAGTTCACAAACATTACATGGTGTGATTGAAGTAGTTGATCAGACTAAATCAAGAAGTGATACACAGAAGATCAACACAAGAAGATCAGGCAGTCCAACTGCAGATCTAAGTAGTTGGAGAGAGAGAGCTCCAACCAAGGATTCAGTCTTTGGAACTAAGGCTGAGAAGAAGAATTCAGAGTCATCTGGATTTCAAGAAGCAGAGATCAAGGATCAACTGCAGAAGATTCAGACTAATTCAGTTCTACTCAAGAAGCTTTGAAGAAAGCTAAGTCAGTTTGGATCAAGCTGAGTTCTTCCAAGAACTCTCCAAGAAACTCTCAACTCCTCTCATTCCTTCTGAGTTGTAGAGTTAGAATTTGTAATTTCTATTATAACTTGTAAGATCCATTGGATCTGAGTGATTGTAAGCCTATTTTATAAAGGCTGAGGGTAGGGCTTGGTGCCTGAGTGTAGGAGTTGAAGAACTCTGAGTGTAGGCCTTTGATTGGCTGAGTGTAGGCCTGGGTGGCTGAGTGTAGGCCTTTTGGCTGAGTGTAAGGCTTTGGGCCTGAGGTAGGAACCTTGTTGGGTTCTGAGCTAGTGGAGAAGTTTGGCCGAATCTAGTACACTGCTAGATAGGCGAAGGGGGAAAGTGGATGTACCCAAAGATTGGGGAACCACTATAAAATTAGTGTGTCTGCTGTGCTGTGCTGTGTTGTGGCTTTTCTGTGTGATTTCTGAAATTGCTGTTAACTGTAATAATCTGTGATAAACTGTTGTGCTGTCAAACAAAAGTTAAAAAGGTTTAGGTCACCTATTCACCCCCCCCCCTCTAGGTGTTTAGGTACCATATCTTTCAGGTGGGAATATACTGGTCGGGCCGCAACAATGCTTTTCGAAGTGACGACACATGGAACACGTCGTGGAGGTTTTCTAGTTCTGGTGGTAACTCCAACTGATAGGCCAACGGGCCGATCCTTTCTAGTATACTATAAGGCCCAACATACCTTGGGCTAAGCTTTTTCACTCCCCGCACCCGCGACACTCCATGCATCGGCTGAATCTTAAGGAACACTTTTTCGCCCACTTGGAATTCCACCATCTGATGCTTTTTATTGTAATATTTTGCCTGTCGACTTTGAGCCTCCAACATACGGTCTCTTATCAATCTGACAGCCACATCAGTATCATCTATAAATTCATTTCCCAATGCCTTCAGATCTTCATCCTGCACCCAAGACAAGGGGGTCCTACACCTTCTTCCGTAAAGGGCTTCATGGGGCGCCATACCGATGCTCGCTTGATGACTATTGTTGTAGGAGAATTCCACCAGGGGCAAGAGTCTTTCCCACGGCTCTCCTCTGTCCAACACACATAACCTCAACAAATCTTCCAGCGTTCTGATGGTCCGCTCTGACTGTCCGTCAGTCTGAGGATGAAATGCGGTACTAAAGGTTAGGCGTGAGCCCAAATACGCCTATACCGCCTTCCACTCATTGGATGTAAACCGACCATCCCGATCTGAAACAATTGTCTTGGGCACGCCATGATACCGTACAAATTGCTCCACAAAAAGGCGTACCAAAACATCCACGTGTGCTTCCTTCTTCATTGGTATGAACCGGGCTACCTTTGTCAGTCGATCAACAATAACCCACACTGAATCATTCCCGGAGCGGGAACGAGGTAACCCATGAACAAAGTCCATGGAGATGTCCTCGAACTTCCATTCGGGGATGGGCAATGACTGCAACAAACCACCGGGACTCCTGCATTCAGCCTTCACTCTTTGACAAGCTTCGCAATGTGTAACATAGTAGCGAACATCCTTCTTCATTCCCGGCCAACACATGGTCTTCCGCAGTCCGGCGTACATCTTAGCAATACCCGGGTGCACTGAATATTGAGAGGAATGCGCCTCTCTCAATATATCCTCCCGAATTTTGCCGCCCTTGGGAATATAAAGTCGGCCACGAAAATAAACGAGACCGTCTTTTAGTGTGTACTCATCGGTGGTCCCATCTTCAATTGCCTTGATTGCCGGGGCCAAGGCCACATCCATACCTTGCTCCACCCGAATCCGATCTCGGATATCACAAACTATGCTCATGTTGGTCAAATACTCCGCATACTCTGTCGAAGGAGCCTTGAATACTAGAGTAATTTCCATCTCCTCGACCATCCGAGCCAACTCCATACTCATCAGCCGAGACTCTGGGCTAGAGCCTGGCGCTTTCCTACTCAAGGCATCGGCTACCGAGTTTGCTTTCCCGGGGTGGTAGTTCATGGTGAACTCATAGTCGCATAGAAATTCCAACCACCGCTGTTGTCTCAGGTTCAACTCCTTCTGGGTGTGAACATACTTCAAGTTTTTGTGATCGGAAAAGATCTCGCAGTGGACGCCATATAAATAATGCCTCCAGACCTTCAAAGCGAACACCACTGCACCCAACTCCAAATCATGAACCGGGTAATTGATTTCATGTTTCTTTAACTGCCTTGAAGCATAAGCGATCACATGCCCGTGCTGCATCAGCACCGCACCCATCCCTTGATATGATGCGTCCGTGTAAACCTGAAATCCTTCCTTCCCCGACGGAAGTGCAAGGATGGGGGCGGAGGTAAGCCTATCCTTCAACTCTTGAAATGCTGCTTCACATTGAGGTGTCCACTCAAATGGCACACCCTTCTTCGTCAAGGAGGTAAGAGGAAGGGCAATCTTGGAAAATCCTTTCACGAACTTGCGGTTGTAGCCAGCAAGTCCAAGAAAGCTTCGTACATCGGCCGCCGACTTCTAGGGCGACCACTCCTTCACGGCCCGCACCTTAGCTGGATCCACAGCTAATCCTGCTCCACTGATCACATGTCCCAAGAAGGCAACCTCCTTAAGCCAGAATTCACATTTGCTAAACTTGGCATACAAGGCGCGCTCCTTCAATTTTTTCAAAACCAAGGTCAGGTGCTCGACATGCTCCTCCTCCGTCTTTGAGTAGACCAAGATGTCGTCGAAGAAAACAATGACAAAGATGTCCAGATATGGTTCAAACACCTTGTTCATCAGGCTCATGAAGGCCGAAGGTGCATTTGTGAGCCCAAACGGCATCACTGTGAACTCATACAAACCATATCTCGAACTGAAGGCTGTTTTCTGAATATCCCCCTCTTGTATCCTCAACTGATAGTATCCAGAGCGCAAGTCTAGTTTAGAGAACCAGTGTGCTCCCACTAATTGATCGAACAACTCGTCGATCCGAGGTAGCGGATAAGTGTTCCGCACCGTTAATCGATTGAGTTCCCGATAATCTATGCACAATCGCAGGGTTCCATCCTTCTTCTTTACGAACAGCACAGGGGCACCCCATGGTGATGAACTGGGGCGAACGAACCCTGAATCTACTAGTTCTTGCAATTGAACTCTAAACTCCGCGAGTTCTTTCGGGGCCATTCTGTACGGAGCCTTAGATACAGGCTTGGCACCTGGTACTAGATTAATCTGGAAATCGACCTCTCTATGCGGTGGTAATCCTGGTAGCTTCTCAGGAAATACCTCGAGAAAGTCCCGCACAACCCGTACATCCTTTAATTCCAACGCTTCCTCCTTCAACTCGAACCAGATCATGAAGACCTCATCCCCTTTCATATGAGCCTTTACAGCCTGAATAGAAGATAATATCATACGTGGCGCGAAGCCAATACCTTGGAAGATGACGTCAGAGTCTCCATGCCTCAAATAGATCCGCTTCTCCGCGCAGTCGATCCTCGCGAAGTGCCAGTCCAGCCATGCCATGCCCAAAATGATGTCAAACTCCGGCATTCTCAGAACCGTGGCCGGCGTATCAAAGGCCTTCCCATCAATAAATAACTCCAACTCGCACTTGGCAGTTGCGATCATCTCCGAGCCATCCGGAAGGCGTACACGTCGGGCTATTCCCGTGAAGTACTGAACATCCCCCACGTCTTTTATGAAATCCTCGGACACAAAAGAGTGTGAGGCACCGGTATCGAACAGCGCATAGGCCGTCTTCCCGCCAATAATCACGGTGCCTAAGTGCCAACGACCAAAACTTATTGCTAGTGTCTAATAAGTTCGAAGCAATTCATGTTAAACCATGCAAGTATGTAAACTAATTAAATCATACCTACAATCACATCTTGTGGGTTCCGTTCCTGCGCCATGTCAAGCGCGTACACCTGATCCCGGACCGGTCCGGGGTTTCCTCTTGGCGGTCCTCGTCCTCGACCGCGCATATATCCCCGCCCTCGTGGAGCGGCTGGAGGGAGAGCAGGAGGGAGAGCAGGAGGGAGAGCCGGAGGGGCGTTCCCATATAGCTGCGGGCAAAAACGCCGGATGTGGCCCGGCTGGTTGCATTCGAAGCACACCAGACCACGACGCCCTTCAGGTTGTTGAAATCGCTGATGCTGTGGGGGTGGAGGCAACGCAGGCGGCTGCGGGACTGGATGCTCCACCCTATAGTTTCGGTGGACACGCCCTCCACCTCTTTGATAACCTCTTCCTCCTCTGAAGTCCCGTCTCCTTCTATTACTTGGGCCGGCTTCCATCACGTCCTCCGCAGGCCTCTTACTACATCCCAGGTGGTTCGCCTCCAATCTTTTCGCCATATCAATGATCTCCGCCAAGCTACCATCCGCTATAAACAAAAGGGACTGCCTTAGGGGATCTCGCAGCCCTTTATAGAAGCGCTTGGCATAACCTCTGTCATCCAACTCATAAGAGTCCGCAAACCTTGCGAGATGCTGGAATTCCCGCTGGTATTCTGTAACCGACTTTGATCCCTGCTTTAATAGAAGGAACCTCTGCTCGAGCTCATCTCGGGCCGATGTAGGGATAAAGTGCTCCAAGAAAACACCCGAGAATTCATTCCAACTTATCTCTGTGTAGATCTGGCCTTGGAAGGTAGAGCCCATGAGGGACTTCCACCACCTCTTCGCATGTAAGTCCAAGACAGACACTGCCAATGTCACTGCCATGTTGGCTGGGCAACGGATACCGGCCAACAACTCCTGTATCGTGTCTAGTCATTCCTCTGTACGTATGGCTGACTCCGTCCCAAGGTAGACGGGAGGGGAGAGAGCCCGGAAGGTGCTCAGCCAGTTGGAGCTCGGGGCCTGTTGTTGCACCGGAGCCTGCTGTGCCTTAAAAGCATCAAGAATGGCGGTGAGTGTTTGCCCCAACTCAGACTGTTGGAACTGAGTGGGTATGGGAGGGGTAGGAGTACCCCTCATCGGCTCAACATGCAGTGGAACCTACACGTACACGACAAATTTGTGGTCAGGTTGGCTAATCGTAGGGTCAAAGTTGGACAAACTTAATGTGAATTACATATGGGCACACCACTGCTTCCGCTAAGTCAGTTTGTCCCCAAACTGACTAACCAAACGGGGGTGGCACCATTGTTGAATGACTTCGTAGTTGAGGATCGTGACAAATTGATACCATTTGTGGTACAGGTTAGCCCGTGCGCTAATGCTACCGCAAGGCGGCTGTTCCGGGCATAAGACTCCCCCTTCGTGCCGTGTTTTGGGATCCGGGGAGGGGGGGTCTTACAAATAAAGTAACTTAACTTATAAGAATGCCCATACAAACTTATAAGTTAAGGATCGGGTTACATAAAAGTAACTCATCGTATAAGAGTGCCCATACAAACTTATACGATGAGGATCTTGTGGTGCAATGATATGAAATGCTATGAATGCAATGCAATGACTCACCCATGCAATTGCTATGTCGACACAGACTATAGTTCCCACTTTTCGAGCAGGTAGCTAACCTCTCAGGCATCAGCCGCCGTGGCCAGGCGGTGACAGTAGAACGGGCACTTCTACTACTAGGCGGGTATCACACTACTTCACCTAGGCCTCCGTACGCCTCAACGCTAAGAACACAACAGCGGAGCCCATGCGTACTATGGCCCAGCGGGGTCTTGGGTAGATGTGCACCAAGAACACAGCCCGAACTGGCCTTGCGTGACCCGGAAGGGGCCTCGGAAGAAAGCACGAGGACACAGCCCAACCGTTCACATGGCCGGAGGGGCCTCGGGACGTGAACACCGAGGACACAGCCCAAACCGACCAAGTCTAACTGCCAACTCCCGTCGGTGTGACGACTGGCGAGCCCGTAGACCTGCCACACTATCCTTAACCCATGATTACGACACCGCGTGTCGACTCACACCACATGCAAATACCACATCAACATAACATGGAAGGGGCCTCGGAAGCAAACACGAGGGCACAGCTCAACCATCCATCCACACCTTATCTCAACACAACCAAAACAAGTGACGGTCAACACCGCACTTACATCCCTTCACAATACTACCCGTAGGGAGACGACTCTCTAAGTATTGGACCCCTAAATTCAATCCGATATAAAACATATGCATGGCCATGGGTTACCCATCTATATATCATCCCAAGTGATTTCAACATGATATAAACAAGATTTGTTCTTACGACAACCTACCGAAGTATTATCAAATCAATCCAATTAAACATAAGGAAATCAACAGGCCTCAAGCTATCTTGCAATAATAAATTGATTTCTAAAACAGTAAATATTATCATCCATAACACTTGGTGGTTAACATAAAATTATTTCACCAAAACCACGAATTAATTGCGACATTGGATCCACCAATTTCAAATCCACAATGTATGTAGAGACCCAGAATTTCAGCGCAGGATTAGCACTGGACAGCAACTTCGACCGGAGATTCCCGAGGCTACAGGAATCCGGTGAAGTCGTGTAACCCCTCGATGGAAAGATCTTTTCATGATCTACAACTTTCATACTCAGGTCATAACCCATATCTGACAATAACTTACTCGAAATCGGCTTCAAAGTTCGCTGCGCACAGAACACAATTTCTGTGTACAGGAATTGCCGGACAGCAAACTCGATTAGGATTTCCCGGGGCCACAGACATCACCTGAAGTCGTGCAACCACTCGTTGGAAAGGTATTTCCAAGGGCTACAACTTTCGTGTTTAGCCAAAAACCCAGATCTGCCCATATCCTACAAGAAAATGGCCTAGAAGATCGCTGCGCGCAGATTACAGATTCTGCGCGCATCTTAAAGGAAAATGAACGGCATCGGTTCGTCTTCCTCCTCAAGGCGATCGTCCCTAAATTTTCCAGAAATATTCTCCTCCCTTATTCAAACTCAAAGGCCATAAACTCCTCACGAGACCATCCACCCATCGTCATATTGAAGAAAAGGGGAAGGGTTGAAGAGATCCAAAGTCTAGAACACAAGTTCTAACATGGCCTAACCTAGAGATCTTCTCCTCTCCATCAAGCTCTCTTGAACCGATGTCTCTCCTAAATATCTAAGATCTAGCACCAAGGTAGAGGGTAGGAAACTCACATTGGCTCCAGCGGTACCACCATTTCTTGCCATGGATCGCGTAGTTCTCCTCGGCGGCATCTTCTCTTTCGCGGCGATGGCGGATCTCCTTCGGTAAAACTTGCTCCTGCAGTTTTCCTCTCACCAGGAGCTCTCACAGGAAATAGGGGAAGGAAAAGAGAATGAAAAACGGCTAGGGTTTCTCTGCCCCTTAAATACAAAATATGACACGGGTAGGGACACGGCCGTGTCCATACCCGTGTCCTGCTTCCGCGAAACGGCCGTGGCGGTTTCCATGTCGGATCAATGTTTGACACGGGTAGGGACACGCCCGTGTCCCGACCCGTGTCCCCATGACACGGCCGTGTGCCTGGCCGTGTCCTTGGCCGTGTGCTTCTTGAGTTACATCTCGACACTTCTCGTCGAGCTCAACTCGACGCACACGGGTAGGGACACGCCCGTGTCACTACCCGTGTCACTTAGTGTCGACCCCGCTCGACGATCTCGACACGCCTCGTCGAGATCATCTCGACGCACACGGGTAGGGACACGGCCGTGTCACTACCGGTGTCACGATCTCGACGACTCTCGACGATCTCGACACGCCTCGTCGAGATCATCTCGACGCACACGGGTAGGGACACGGCCGTGTCACTACCCGTGTCACTTGGTGTCGACACAGCCCGTTAGCCTCGACACGGCTTGTCGAGTGGACCTCGACGCACACGGGTAGGGACACGCCCGTGTCGCTACCCGTGTCACTTCTCTCTGCACTGATTTCTCCCCTTCTCCACAAGTGCAGCCCAATTCCCTGCACTTCTCAGGCCTCGAGTCAACCCTCCTGACTCAAAAACTCACACACTAGGGGCCTAGAGCGATTCGGGTCGTTACAGTCACAGGGCGTGTCCCTTGCTTCGTCGAGCGGAGATCGACTTTCGTCGAGTTGGTAGGTGCGTGAGTACACGCCCCGTGACACGGGCGTGTCGGCCGTGTCACGGGCGTGTCTGGGGGGCGTGTCCCGTGTTTTCGTCGAGTGGAGATCGACGTTCGACGAGTGTGTGAGTACACGCCCCGTGACACGGGCGTGTCGGGCCGTGTCACGGGCGTGTCTTGGGCGTGTTCCGTACTTTTTCCTGAAATCATCTTTTGTTGCCGTGAACTGCTTTTCCTCCTCATTTTTTTCATCATTCCCGAGTCTGGAGAGCTTCCAGCGAAAGGGTTTTGAGAGGAGGCGGTGGTTGTTTTGGCCGGCGATTTCGGGAAGGTTAGAGCCCGTTTTTCTCGTGTGATAGCGGATTCGGCTTGCTCTCGGCTAGATCTTCCCTTCCATATAAGTTTTTCTTGATTTAGGGTTCGATTCCAGGAATTTCTAAATATCTGATTTCTTTCTTCCCTCAAGTTTCAGCTTTGGTCTTCTAGGTGGCCGATCTTGCCGCCGGAGCCAAGCCGTGGTGCGGCTGTTGTTTGTTTTTCCGAAGAGGTAGAGGCAAGTGGCCCCTTGCCCTTACCAAATTTATTTCTAACCCATGATCTGTTTTTATATCTTGTGCATAAGCTCTGTTCTCCTTGTTTTTTTCCTCCCTAGGGCAGCAGGTTGAATCATTTCATCAAGCTTCTAATCAAGTGCTGATTCTTTATTTCTTTTTCTGGAATTTTAATCAATGTTCTCTTTTGTCGGATGTTTAGTGTCCAGTGGGTAGCTAGAGTTAAGGTAAGGTTGCTGTTAGTTACAGTTTAGGGTTAGTTGTGGTAGCTCCGAGTAGTTAGGACGGAATGGAGGGATGGGATTAAATCTCCAACTCTCTGTTTTCGCGCATGAGGGGGCTTAGGCTGCGATTTTAGCAAGACTTACGTTTACCCTAAGTGGAAAGCGCTGACAGCGTCGAGTGAGCCGAGCTCACTCAACGCCGTCACCTAGCTTAGGACTTGCGGCTAAGTATTTGTAGGCGTCAGGTGAGTGGAGTTTACTCAACGCTGCGTCGAGTGGGCTCGACATTTCTGTCTTGAGTTCATGTGTACCTTAGGATTGTTAGTGTGACTTTTCCCTTCCTTTAGGGGGTGGTATTGGGTGTTCGGCAAATTTTTGCTTGCCGACTCTTGGGTTGTGGCAGGTGGTGCAATTTTTAGTGGCCTCTAAGAGGGGTGGATATTGATGTGGAGAGCTGTGGCCGCCACCTGTTTGCCCTGGTTTGGGTTGGTGTGGGACCCTAAAGCTGCCACTGGCGACCCCTTAGCCCTTTTTTTTGGATCTGATTCTGGTTATGAATTCAGATCCATGTTTTGACCACTGCCACTTACCCACGTATTAGGAATGTTAGACTCTTTCGTTGAGCATGTTGCTTTTATTGCTCGCACCTGGTGTGCTTTGCTGTGCCTTAGACAGTGCTCTTTTCTTACTGTCATGCCCTTTCTTTTGCTTATAGCAGCTTGTTGTCGGGTTGGTAAACCCTTCCTTTTTCTCTTAACTCTAATGCTTTATTTACTCTTTTGATTTTTTTCCTTGCTGAGGTGTTCTTTTCTTGAATGCCTCAGGTCCAGGTTGTAGCCGGTTCAGCGGCTAGTTCTTTTGGAGGGGCTGGTTTGTGGCCTCTTGGGTAGCTGAGACAGCTGATCCCGATTCTGTGAGGTAGTTCTTTACTTTTCTGTATAGACATACATACTCACCAGTGGGTTCGTGTCAGGTTGTTGGCGCCCACTGGTGGCTTCTTGCGATGCTGGGTATGAACTTAAACTGCTGTTTTTGCCTATTAGTGGTTGTTTACTTGCTTCTGGGAAGGATTTATGCTAGGATGCATGTTATATATTTTAAAACTCTAAAAGCATTATTATATGTAGTTCATGCATAGTATATTTATAAACAAAGACACTATATTTCCTCAGCGTAGAAAGTCTACATCTTTATATCTATTATATTCACTTTAGAGTCGTGCATACCATGAGTTGTCCCTCGGGAACACTTATGCTCACTAGGGTGTCAACTTAATTGAACCAAACTATTTTCTGTTGCGTATACTTATACTTTAAATTGTGGACTAGCTGATCCACCGTGCCGAGGGATACGGCCAATCAACATAACTGCTTTTCTTTCATAATTAATCAACGATTTTCCTTAGATTCTAAGGTCTGGAGTTTTGCCTGAGCGCGTGCAGTTATCCCCTACACGGCGTGGCATCACGGCACGTGTTTTCTCTTGCTCTGATACGATTTTATCGTTGAGAAAATGCGGGTTGTGACACCTCCAACTTTGTTTGGAAAATTATTGTCATATGAGATGTAGTTGATGGCTAGGAAAGAGGAAGAGAAAAGTGCAAAAGGGGAGCATAGAGAAAAGTCTGTGGCTTTCAAGGTTGAAGCCACTAGGAAGAATAGGAGGATGTCTCCATCTCCTCCTAAGATAGTTGCTGAAATTGCTTCAGATAATTCAGACAACCAAAGTTCAGACAGCAGTGACTCAGATCAAGACTTTGCTGCCTTCACAAGGCAGTTTCAGAAGTTCCTAAAGAAGAAGCAGTGGAAGTTTAAGCCTTCCACATCTCAGCCAAAGGATGACAATTATCAAAAGAGGAAGTCATCCAATAAGGACAGGAGCAGGTCTAAGCCAAGCAAATCTACAACATCAAAGATAGTTTGCTACTGCTGTAATAGGCCTGGACATGTTGTGGCTGAGTGTCCAGATAAAAGAAAAGAGTCTACTGATAAAAAAAAGATTCAACACCAGAGCAAGAAGGAGAAATTCTTTGTTGCTAAGAAGGAGAAGAGCTTGACAGACCAATCTTATTCAGAGTCAGAATCTGAAGCTGAGGCATACATTGGTCTATATGCAGCAGATGAAGAAGAATAGTTTTTGCAAGTGCTGAACTCTATCTATGAACAAGAAGAACATCAGTGCAAGGGAATGATGGCTGTGTCAAAAGAAGACAAGTGCCAGGATTAGCCTGGTCCTAGTAAGGTACATTGTTTTTCCAGTAAATCAGATTGTAGTACTGAGTCAGAGTCAGTGTAACACCTCCCCTGTAATGAACGTATAATATGGGTCCGGCCGGGGCCCCACAACATACGGACTCCACAACTTTAGTATTAAAAGTTGATATAGCTACCCACACTCAAAACTCTTTGCACAACACAGCGGAAACAAACAGGACTAGAAGTTATCCACCACTAAAGAGTAAATCAAATGGCCTCAAGGCCTTACAACAAGTGTACAAAAGCAAATAATACATCAGTCATGAATGTGCTTAGCACTCCTAGTCTACCTCGGCATGCAAGCCGGACAACGTGAGTCTCAAACATATAACATCTCATAAGTAGAGCAACAAAAGAAAACACTTCATGAGGCTTAGGCCTTTCTGGCCGGCGAGCTAGCTCCTGCATGCGATCCTTGCCCTGTAAAATTTATTAGTAACGTGGGTCAGCAAAGGCTGACCTCAAACTGTGTAACAACACATCTCCTCCCGGCCGCCCCTAACGGACCCCGGGGTACCCCTCCAACCTGCAAGTTAGCACTTCGTATGCAATAATCATAAGCAAGAAAAGCAACTACAGAAACAGGCTTGCATGTCACATACATCATACATGTTCTCTACTGGTTGAGCATAAAATAAAAGGGCTTACTTATGCAATCATGTATGCAATAACCTGGGTTTCACCCGAGGCACCCTATCGCGTATGCATCTAGCACATCATCACATCATATGGGTACTTAACGATTTCCCGTTGGCATAAAGCCGCAAACAAAGGGGGTCACCATTTCCCCCAACGGCTCATAGGCCGCCTCATGGAATTCTTGTCAAGTCCCCACCCGCTCAAGGTCTTAGCCCCGGGCTTTCACACAAGCTCTGACGTCTCATGTCAGGATTCCAACCAACACAAAACTAACCGATTCTAAGAAGCCTTGCCGGACCCCACCCGCTCATGGCCTCATTGCCCGGGCTTGTCCCCATGCTTGGCGTTCTCGTCAGTTGCACAGCAGGGGACTAGTCTCGCCGGGACACTCTCCACACATGAGGTGAACGTCACGGGATAGCCAGCCGACCACGGAGACATAGCCACGCCTTAGCACGTCACAAACCAAGATACTTCCACCCTAGTCCCTCATTTGTACTGCAGCATTCCCGCGCACCAAGGAAACCATCTCCAACTCATGCGAAGCTAACCTTGTCCACCAAAGAAAACATCTACCGCCACAAGGAGCTAACCTTGTCTAGTTCCGACTACACGTACTCACTCGAGAAAAAGGGGAAAGCCATCACCACATTCCAAACGGCGTCTTGCCGCAACGAAATCTCTACGAATCCTTAATGTTCGTATGCAACATCACCGAATCGGACTAACGGTCGCGACAACGGCTTCACCCACCATGCCTAATCCACTAACGGAGCGGATTTCTAATGCAAAACATGTCGGGGACGGACTCAATCAACCCGGAGGTTTCTCTTGAACCTTGGCAAACCAAAACCACTCTCATTTGAGAGGTTGGTGCCCAAAAACTAGAAAGAAGAATAAATGATGCTAAGACATGCATCCTAAGACCGAGAGTAGAAGTGTCGTTACCTTCCGACTCCTCTTCCTTGCCATGGCAAAATAGCCGGATGAAAACCTTCGCAACGATCTAAGCTCCACTGATCTGGACTCGGCTCGCGTTTTGGAGCACCGAAACCCCTCCTATAGCCCAAACTCTCCTTCTCCTTCTCCCTTGTTCTCACTTCTCTCTAGATCTTTAGTAAGAGAAAGCTTGGAGAAGAATGAGGGTTTTCAACCCTATTCTCGGACTTAACTCCCCAAGAACAGTCCTGAACCGTCAGATCCTAAAATCTGGGAAAGAATGGTCACGATCCGCCTGGAAAATAAAAGACCTGGGCCGAACACGGCCTGGCACACGCCCGTGTCCAGGGCCATGTGCCTCATTCGCCGTCTCAAATCTGTGCGCCTGGAACAGCACACGGGCATCCGACACGCCCATGTTCAATCTGACACGCCCGTGTCCCCAGTGACACGGCCGTGTGGCCGGCCGTGTACCTCCATCGACACGGCATCGAAACCAACCCGAGAGGTGACACGGCCTGGGACACGCCCATGTCCCAAGCCATGTGCCAAGTCTCGACACTCGTCGATAGCCTTTGTGTCGACACCGCAAAAAAATGTCAAGCGAAGATCGTCGACCAAGCAGGACACGCCCGTGTCACAGGCCGTGTGCCCCAGTCTAGACACTCGTCGAGCGAAAGTGTCGACACCCCGGGCTGAGTGTCGACACGGACTCGACACGCCCTGCAACACGCCCGTGTCACAGGCCGTGTGCCCTACTCTTGACACATTGTCGAGCAAAAGTGTCGACACTTGGGCCGAGTGTAGACACGGGCTCGACACGCCCTGCGACACGCCCGTGTCGCAGGCCGTGTGCCCTACTCTCGACACATTGTCGATCGAAAGTGTCGACACTTGGGCTGAGTGTCGACACGTGCTCGACACGCCCTGCGACACGCCCGTGTCGCAGGCCGTGTGCCCTACTCTCGACACATTGTCGAGCGAAAGTGTCGACACTTGGGCCGAGTGTCGACACGGGCTCGACACGCCCGGCGACACGCCTGTGTCGCAGGCCGTGTGCCCCCTGCCAGAAACCCAAAATTTTTCCAGAAACGCAGATCGGCCCTCTCTCAAAACTGGGGTGTTACAACTCTCCCCCACTTAACAGAATTTCGTCCCGAAATTATAAAACAAAAGGGGTACAAAAACTTAACTTGTACCTGAAATGAAGAGTTCTGGATACTCTTCTAGCATGGCCTGTTCTCGCTCCCAAGAGAACTCCTCTCGACCGCAGTTGTCCCAACGGACTTTCACGAATTTAACTTCTTTATTCCGCAACTGCCGAGTCTCCGAATCCTCTATAGAAATTGGAAGGACTCGCGTCCTCAAGTCTTCCTCAATCGGCACCGATGCCGACTCAATCACCACACTAGCATCCACCAAGGCTTTCCTCAAAACGGAGACGTGGAAGACGTCATGCAATCCACTCAGCTCCGCGGACAACGCCAACCGATAGGCTGCTTCTCCCACCTGTTCAACAACTTCAAAAGGCCCCAAAAACCTTGGACTCAACTTCTTGAGTCGGAGAATCCGTGAGACGTCTTTGAACGGTTTGATCTTCAAGTAGACCCAATCACCTACCGCAAACTCCAACTTCCGGTGACGAGCATTAAAGTATTTTGTTTGACGGTCTTGTGCCACCTTCATACGCTCTCGTATGGTCCGTACCATATCACAAGCATCAGCTACCACCTCCTTTCCCAAAATTTTGGTGTCTCCCGCCTCTGCCCAAGACATCGGCGTTCGACAACGCCTTCCATATAAAGCTTCGTATGGCGCCATTTTTATACTTGCTTGAAAACTGTTGTTGTACGCGAATTCCACCATGAAGAGGTGATCCTCCCACTATTTTCCGAAATCAAGAGCGCACATTCTCAACATATCCTCCATAGTACGATTCGTTCTTTCAGTTTGCCCATCGGTTTGAGGATGGAACGTCGTACTGAACTTTAGCTTCGTGCCCAAGCTCTTTTGTATCAGTCTCCAGTCCTTGGACGTAAACCGTCCATCTCGATCACTGATTATGCTCTTGGGAATTCCGTGCAGTCGCACAATGTTGCGAACATACAACTCCACCAGTTTCTCCACGTTGTCCTCTTTCCGATTTGGGATGAAGTGAGCCACCTTGGTTAGGCGATCCACGATCACCCAAATAGCATCATTACCATGTTGCGATCTAGGCAAACCATGCACAAAGTCCATGGAGATGTCATCAAATTTCCACTCAGGTATTGGAAGGGGCTTCAGGAACCCGCCCGGCTTCTGACATTCGACCTTCACCAAGGCACAAGTTTGGCAACGATTCACGTACAAAGCTACGTCCCGCTTCAGCCCCGGCCACCAAAAGGATTTCTTCATATCCAAGTACATCTTTGTACTGCCCGGGTGAATGGAGTACTTTGTGAATTGAGCCTCAAACATCAACTCCTCACAGAGTTTGCCGAACTGCGGTATACAAACCCTTCCGTCCTTCCTCAGAATCCCATCAATCATCTCTCAGGTGCTGCTCTCGCCCGCTTGAGCCTCCAACACAAAGGGTTGAAACTCCACATCCAACCGAGTCGGACAAGTCGTTCTGCACCTCAATCCAATTCAACCGAGCCACGCTGGACTCGCCTCTCGCAACACATTCCAAACCAAGGGACTCCCATTCTCGAACCAATCGCTCATCATGAGCTTCGATCCAATTCCCTTGCCCCGAGTACTTCCTACTCAAGGCATCCGCCACCACATTGGCTTTACCTGGCGTATACTGAATCGCCACCTCGTAGTCTCCAAGAAACTCAACCCACTTGCGTTGCCGCATGTTCAAGTCCTTTTGATCCAAGAGATACTTCAGGCTTTTATGATCCGTGAAGATCTCCACCTTTGCACCATAAACATAATGCCGCCATATTTTCAACGCAAAAATTACCGCCGCCAACTCCAAGTCGTGGATGGGGTAATTCTTCTCATGAGGCTTCAACTGTCTAGACCCAAAAGCTATCACCTTCCCATGTTGCACCAAAATGCAACCCAAACCGCATCCTGATGCGTCACTGAAGATCTGAAATCCCTCGGTCCCTTGCGGTAGACTTAGGATTGGAGTCGTCATTAGTCTCTCCTTCAGTGCCTCAAATGCTTGACTACACTCTAGAGTCCACACAAACTTATGATCTTTACGTGTGAGTGAGGTGAGGGGTAGAGCTATGCGCGAAAAATTCTCCACGAACCTCCTGTAATACCCGGCTAGTCCAAGAAAACTTCGGACCTCCGCCACGGTCCTCAAAATCGGCCAATCTCTAATGGCTTCAACTTTTGTTGGATCCACTGCCACCCCATCCCCACTAATCACGTGGCCCAAAAATGCCACCTTCTCTAACCAGAACTCGCATTTGGAGAAATTTGCATACAACTGACTCTCCCTCAACACCTGCAGAACCACTCTCAAGTGGGTCTCATGCTCCACTTCCGATTTGGAATACACCAAGATGTCATCAATGAACAAAGCCACAAAAGAATCCAAGTATTCCCGAAATACCCGATTCATAAGATCCATAAACACAGATGGTGTGTTCGTCAGCCCGAACGGCATCACCGTAAACTCAAAGTGTCCATACCTTGTACCAAAGGCAGTCTTGGGTATGTCCTCATCCCGGATTCGCAACTGATAATAGCCTGACTTCAAGTCCAATTTTGAATACACCACTGACCCGACCAATTGGTCGAACAAGTCATCTATCCGGGGAATCAGATACTTATTCTTGACGGTCAATTTATTCATCTCTCGGTAGTTTATGCATAGCTGCATGCTACCGTCTTTCTTCTTTACAAGCAACACCGGCGCACTCCATGGTGAAGAACTGGGTCTGATATACCCTTGTTCCAACAATTCCTACAACTACACTTTGAGTTCTGCCAACTCCTTTGGCGTCATCCTAAACGGAGGACGTGACACCGGCCTAGCCTCCGGCAC
Source organism: Platanthera guangdongensis (assembly GCA_039583875.1). Classification (NCBI taxonomy): domain Eukaryota; kingdom Viridiplantae; phylum Streptophyta; class Magnoliopsida; order Asparagales; family Orchidaceae; genus Platanthera; species Platanthera guangdongensis. The sequence continues at coordinate 115,340,123 of CM077157.1, read as the reverse complement.
TAACTCAATTGATAAATCGATCTCCCTCCGAGGAGGCGCTCCAGGAAGTTCATCCAGAAACACATCCTAGAACTCTGCCACAACGGGCACTTCCTCAAAAGTTAGCTGGGAGAGACGAACCTTCAATAACGCTACAAGCGCTACACCACCCTGGTTAACCGTCCACACCAACTGTATGGCCGAAATCAAGGAACAGGCCACTCCACATAGGCCCTCAAATTTGACCTCCGCCTGCCCTTTTCTCCTTAAGGTCACCACCTTAGATAGGCAATCAATACTGCCGCGATGCTCGGCGAGCCAGTCCATGCCCAAAATGACATCGAACTCCACCAATGGCAAAATCGCCGCTACCAAAATGAAGTCAACTCCGTCTAGCTCCCAACAGATGCGCCCTTTGACTCCGGTGGTCATGGATGACCCATTGGGCATGCATGCTTTCAACTCCGCGTCCGCCGAGAAAGACTCAACTCCTATTCTCCGGATGAAGCTCTCCGCAAGAAAAGAGTGTGATGCTCCCGTATCGAATAATACCCTAGCGGGGTATCCAGAAACTAATACGAAGCCTACAACATAGACATCACACAAAAAGGGGGGTCTAAAAGTATGAAGCACAAAAAGTCAACTTAAACTTTCTTCATACCTGTCACCACATCGGTTTGACGGATCGCTTCTTGCTGTCCAAGGTTATAAGCCCTTGGTTGCACCGGTTGGAACCGAGAAGCGCTCGACTCCGCCATCTTCCCTTTCTCTGCAGCACTGGGGCCGGAGCGCACCGTCTGCTCCTGCTTTGACTCTTGCCCCGCTCCTCCTTGGGGACAAACACGAGCTATGTGCCCCACCTTACCACAGTTGTAGCACGTCGGCGGTCCCCTAGAGTGTGAACCTCCAGGCGTCCAATTACTCTTCTCACCAGATCTGGAAGTGTGAGGATTCTTCCTCCACCTACTCCCATCAGACTTTCCATGAGGTTGGGATGGCTTCCCTTCCCCTTGCTTGGGAGTAAAACCCTTTCGGCGTTGGGTTCGCTCCAAATCACTTTCCAAAATCCTGGCAGCCTCAACTAGTTCATTAAATCCCGCCCTCTTCATGGAGATGAGGGGTTGCCTCAGATTCTCCATCAGCCCCTGGTAGAAGAGGTTATCCCTCTCTACATCATCTGCCATCGTCGTTCCCGCGTAACGACCCAACCAGGTGAACTCCTGCACATACTTGTCCACTGTCTTGTCTCACTGCATTAAATGCAGAAACTGCATCTGAAGGGACAACCGTGTAGAAACTGGAATATACCTCTTATGAAAAGCATCCCCAAACTCTTCCACCGACGGGGTGCGTCCCGGGAACTGGCGGCCGCTATGGCTCACCCACCATAACTTTGCGTCTCCTTCCAACATGAAAGCCGCATAATCAGCTTTCTTTTCCTCTGGCGTCTCTGCCGCCCTTAGCAGCTCTTGCATGCGAACCCACCAGTCCTCCGCATCCGTTGGCGTACCAACTCCCTTGAATGACGGCGGATGGAAGCTCAGGAAGTACTTCAGGTGCCGGTATCCATGTCCGACAACCACCCTCTCCGCCAAAGTCTCCACTCGGCTGGCTTCTCCTCCTGGCACGGCCGTCGCCGTATCCGGTGTGGCAGGGGTTGCCACCTGAGCTGTTGCTGCAGCTTGGGCTGCCAATATCGCTTCTGCAAGCATGCGGCAAAAGTCGGCCAGGTTCACACCCGTGCCCAAAAGACCTGGAGCAGTAGCACTGCTCGCCGAAAGATCTTCTCTTGCTCTCGACGTTCCCGCCTCGTTGCTTGAACTCTTCAAGAAACAAGAAACAAGGATTCAGTCTTAAATCTCAAGACTTAAACATAAGGACACCCATGGTCCGGCGTTACTCTTATGTGGATAACTTCTCTACGCATTGACCTTGAACCCTAACCTGGCTCTGATACCAAAATGTAACACCTCCCCTGTAATGAACGTATAATATGGGTCCGGCCGGGGCCCCACAACATACGGACGCCACAGCTTTAGTATTAAAAGTTGAAATAGCTACCCACACTCAAAACTCTTTGCACAACACAGCGGAAACAAACAGGATGAGAAGTTATCCACCACTAAAGAGTAAATCAAATGGCCTCAAGGCCTTACAACAATTGTCCAAAAGCAAATAATACATCAGTCATGAATGTGCGTAGCACTCCTAGTCTACCTCGGCATGCAAGCCGGACAACGTGAGTCTCAAACATATAACATCTCATAAGTAGAGCTACAAAAGAAAACACTTCATGAGGCTTAGGCCTTTCTGGCCGGCGAGCTAGCTCCTGCATGCGATCCTTGCCCTGTAAAATTTATTAGTAACGTGGGTCAGCAAAGGCTGACCTCAAACTGTGTAACAATACATCTCCTCCTGGCCGCCCCTACCGGACCCCGGGGTACCCCTCCAACCTGCAAGTTAGCACTCCGTATGCAATAATCATAAGCAAGAAAAGCAACTATAGAAACAGGCTTGGATGTCACATACATCATACATGTTCTCTACTGGTTGAGCATAAAATAAAAGGGCCTACTTATGCAATCATGTATGCAATAACCTGGGTTTCACCCGAGGCATCCTATCGCGTATGCATCTAGCACATTATCACATCATATGGGTACTTAACGATTTCCCATTGGCATAAAGCCGCAAACAAAGGGGGTCACCATGTCCCCCAACGGCTCACAGGCCGCCTCATGGAATTCTTGTCAAGGCCCCACCCGCTCAAGATCTTAGCCCCGGGCTTGCCCACAAGCTCTGACGTCTCATGTCAGGATTCCAACCAACACAAAACTGACAGATTCTAAGAAGCCTTGCCGAACCCCACCCGCTCATGGCCTCATTGCCCGGGCTTGTCCCCATGCTTGGCATTCTCGTCAGTCGCACAGCAAGGGACTAGTCTCGCCGGGACACTCTCCACACATGACGTGAATGTCTCGGGATAGCCAGCCGACCACGGAGACATAGCCACGCCTTGGCACGTCACAAACCAAGACACTTCCACCCTAGTCCCTCATTTGTACTATAGCGTTCCCGCGCACCAAGGAAACCATCTCCAACTCATGCGGAGATAACCTTGTCCACCAAGGAAAACATCTACCGCCACGAGGAGCTAACCTTGTCTGGTTCCGACTACACATACTCACTCGAGAAAAAGGGGAAAACCATCACCACATTCCAAACGGCGTCTTGCCACAACGAAATCTCTTCGAATCCTTAACGTTCGTATGCAACATCACCGAATCGGACTAACGGTCATGACAACGGCTTCACCTACCATGCCTAATCCACTAACGGAGCGGATTTCTAATGCAAAACATGTTGGGGACGGACTCAATCAACCCGGAGGTTCCTCTTGAACGTTGGTAAACCAAAACCCCTCTCATTTGAGAGTTTGGTGCCCAAAAACTAGAAAGAAGAATAAATGATGCTAAGACATGCATCCTAAGACCGAGAGGAGAAGTGTCGTTACCTTCCGACTCCTCTTCCTTGCCATGGCAAACTAGCCAGATGAAAATCTTCGCAACGATCTAAGCTCCACGGATCTGAACTCGGCTCGCGTTTTGGAGCACCGAAACCCCTCCTACAGCCCAAACTCTCCTTCTCCTTCTCCCTTGTTCTCACTTCTGTCTAGATCTTTAGTAAGAGAAAGTTTGGAGAAGAATGAGGGTTTTCAACCCTATTCTCGGACTTAACTCCCCAAGAACAGTCCTGAACCGTCAGATCCTAAAATCTGGGAAAGAATGGCCACGATCCGCCTGGAAAATAAAAGACCTGGGCCGAACACGGCCTGGCACACGCCCGTGTCCAGGGCCATGTGCCTCATTCGCCGTCTCAAATCGACGCGCCTGGAACAGCACACGGGCATCCGACACGCCTGTGTTCAATCCGACACGCCCATGTCCCCAGTAACACGACCGTGTGGCCGGCCGTGTACCTCCATCGACACGGCGCCGAAACCAACCCGAGAGGTGACACGGCCTGGGACACGCCCGTGTCCCAAGCCGTGTGCCAAGTCTCGACACTCGTCGACAGCCTTTTTGTCGACACCGCGGAAAAACGTCGAGCGAAGATCGTCGACCAAGCAGGACACGCCCTGTGACAAGCCAGTGTCATAGGCCGTGTGCCCCAGTCTCGACACTCGTCGAGCGAAAGTGTCGACACCCCGAGCTGAGTGTCGACACGGACTCGACACGCCCTGCGACACGCTCGTGTCGCAGGCCGTATGCCCTACTCTCGACACATTATCGAGCGAAAGTGTCGAAAGTTGGGCCGAGTGTCGACACGGGCTCGACACGCCCTGCGACACGCCCGTGTTGCAGGGGCCCAAGTGTCGACACGGGCTAGACACGCGCTGCGACACGCCCATGTCGCAGGTCGTGTGCCCCCCGCCAGAAAACCAAAAATTTCCCAGAAACACAGATCGACCCTCTCTCAAAACTGGGGTGTTACAGTCAGAAACTTCTGCATTAAGTGATGTGGATGGGTCTGAGTCTGAAGGTGATATTCATCAACTGATAGATGAATATGGGGACTTGTTGCATGCATTAAAGAAAAGCAAAAACCTGGCCAAAACTCTGGCTAAGGAAATTGCAGATCATAAGATGGCTGCATCTGATTCAGAGAAGTTGCTGGATCAGAAGTTGAATGAGATAGCCAGACTGAAAAACATTACTGTTATTCATATGGGTACTATCACATTTAAGAATGATCAGATTAAAAGTCTGGAGAATAGACTTCAGAAAGAAAAGGAGATTGTAGCTAGTTTTTCTAAACCAAAATCTGTATTACCCTTGATTGATGAGTTTGTATCTCAAAAGGGTAAGGCTGGGTTAGGGTTTAAGAAAACTGCATGGACTGCTAAGTTCAATTCTAAAGGCAAAGCCCCATCACAAAACAAGAAGCCTGCTGTAGACAATTCATCTAGGGTTGTACCTAAACAAAGGTACAACAAGTTTGAGTGCTAGTGTTGTGACAAGCTAGGCCACTTTACCTTAGATTGTTGGCACAATTCCAGTGTCAAGGAGAGTAGCAGTCTGCCTGCTAGAAAAGTTACAGGCAGATTTGTTATATTTCAGGCTAACATGATCCAAGGATCCAAAACTCATTTGGGTTCTAAGGTTAAGTAGTCTTTATTGCAGGTGAGTCCAAGTGGTCATGCCCCTATATAGTACTTGGACAGTGGATGTTCCAGGCACATGACTGGAACAAGGGGGTTGCTAAAGGATTACACACCTATCATGGATGGCCCTAAAATAGCCTTTGGTGGTTCTGAAAAAGGAATCATTAAAGGATTTGGTAACATTTCTAATAACTCAGTTACAATCACTCAAGTGGTCTATGTAAAGGGTTTGAAACACAACCTAATTAGCATAAGTCAGCTGAGTGATTTAGGTTATGACATTTCATTTGTTAAGAATGGTTTTCATATCAAAAGGTCAAGTGATCAAAAGGTCATATTGACAGGATATAGAAAGAGAAATGTGTATTATCTTAACTTTGAGTGTGATAACAATATTTCTCCTATTTGTCTTGTAGCTGATGAGAGAGCTTCTAATTGTGTTAAAAGGCACAAGAGGCTGGCCCATCTTAACTACAAGACTAATGGCCAACTCTTTAGCAAAGAGTTAGTGAGGAATGGTCCTCAAGTTAAGTGTATAAAGGATGGGATATGCTCAGCTTGTCAAAAAGGCAAGCAGACCAAATCCTCCTTTCATAGCCTTGAAAACAAGGATTCAGTAATGTATCTATACCTCTTGTATATGGATCTTTTTGGTCCTATGCCAGTTCATAGTCTAGGTAGGAAGGTCTACACATTTGTGGTGGTAGATGACTATTCTAGATATTCATGGGTGTTCTTTCTGAGACAAAATATTGAAACCTCAAGTGTTTTATATAGTTTTGTCAAATAAATTCAGAATGAACTGGACAGTACAGTGGTCAAAATCAGAAGTGACCATGGCACTGAATTTCAATCTGAGAGTATGACAAGACTGTGTGAAGAATTTGGGATTTTTCAAGAATTTTCCTCACCTAGAACACCACAGCAAAATGGTATTGCTAAAAGGAAGAATAGAACACTGATTGAGGCTGGTAGAACTCTATTGAGTGACACTTCTCTCCCAGAATATTTCTGGGCTGAGGCAGTAAACACTGCATGTCATGTGATCAATAGGGCTACTATCACCAAGAGTCACAAAAAGACTCCCTATGAGATTATGAAGGGCAAAAAACCAAACTTATCCTATTTTAGGATCTTTGGTTGCAAGTGATATATACTTAACAATGACAAGTCCTATCCCAAGATAGGATATTTGTTGGGTACATCAACAATAGTAAGGCTTATAGGGTCTACAACTTGATTACTCAAGTTGTAGAAGAGTCTGTACATGTTGTCTTTGATGAAACAAGACTGATTTACAGTGATTTGCCAAGTAGTGCTTGTAGTTCTACAGGTATAAATGAGAGTATGGACAAGATTACCATTACAGAAGACACAACTGCAAATTAGGAAGTGGAAAATGGTGGCTGCTGTCCAGGGGGAGTACAAGACTCTCCAAATACTGATGAAAATCAAGAGGTGTAGCATAATGAAGTGACTGGAGGTGTTCAACCTGAAGATAGACTACCTCCAACTATTAGACACTTAAAGGATCATCCAGCAAATCAGATAATTGGTGATCCAAGGCAAGGAGTACAAACAAGGAGCAGGAATCCGAACACAGTTCTTTGCTCTAGCTTCTTATCACAAGTGGAACCCAAGAAATTTGAAGAAGCTGTTCTAGACCCACATTGGATTGATGTCATGCAAGAGGAGCTGAATTAGTTCAGAAGGTGCAAGGTCTGGAAATTAGTTCCTAAACCAAAAGACCACAACATTATTGGAACAAAGTGGATCTTTAGGAACAAACTGGATGAAAATGGGATCATTATGAAGAATAAAGCAAGACTTGTTGCAAAATGATACAAGAAGGAAGAAGGTATTAACTTTGATCAAACCTTTGCCCCAGTAGCAAGACTGGAAGCAATTAGGATGTTCCTAGCCTATGCAGCATATCAAGGCTTTAAGGTATTTCAAATGGATGTAAAATCAGCATTCCTAAATGGAAATCTAAAGGAAGAAGTCTATGTAGAGCAGCCCTCAGGTTTTGTTGATCCTCTCAAACCTGATTATGTTTTTAGACTTAGGAAAGCATTATATAGGTTAAAACAAGCCCCAAGGGCTTGGTATGAAACTCTGTCTAATTTCCTCATTGAGAACAAATTCTCAAGGGGGAAAATAGACAAGACTCTATTCCTTAGGGAATCCAAAGGAAAGATACTCCTAGTCCAAATATATGTTGATGACATAATATTTGGGTCTACTGAAAGTAATCTTTGCAGAAAGTTTGCAAAACTTATGCAAGGAAAATTTGAAATGAGCAGTATGGGGGAACTTAAGTTCTTCTTGGGTCTCCAAGTAAGACAGACTGAAGATGGCTTGTCCATATCCCAGTCCAAGTTCACCCTGGAGTTAATTAAGAAGTATGGTATGGAATCATCCACTACCATGAGAACTCCTATGGGGACAAGTGTGTCTCTCAGAAAAGATGATGCAGGGAAACCTGTAGATGAAACTTTGTATAGAGGGATAGTTGGCTCCCTCCTATATCTGACTGCTAGTAGACCAGTTATCATGTATACTACATGTGTCTGTGCTAGGTACCAATCATACCCTAAAAAATCTCATCTTACTGCAGTAAAAAGGATTTTGCGATATATTAAGGGCATACATTATCTAGACCTATGATACCCTAGGAATGGAGATTTTCTACTGACAGGCTATTCAGATGCAGATTTTGCAGGTTGCAAAGAAGATAGAAAAAGTACTACATACACCTGTCAATTTCTAGGAGGAAGATTAGTGTCTTGGAGCAGTAAGAAGCAGACCAGTGTGGCAATCTCCACAGCTGAGTCAGAATATGTTACTGCAGGAAGCTGCTGTGCACAGCTACGGTGGATACATCACCAGTTGGAAGACTATGATATTCAGGTAAGTAGAACACCTTTGTTTTTTGATTCTACAAGTGCAATTTCTATAGCTAATAATCCTGTTTCACATAGTAGGACTAAGCATATAGAAATTAGATACCATTTTCTTAGAGAACATGTAGAGAAAGAGGACATATCACTAGAATTTATCAAAACAGATAATCAAATTACAGATATGTTTACTAAGCCTCTAGATGAAACTAAATTCAATAAGTTTAAAATTGAATTAGAAATGTTGAACTTAGATTAGTTTAACAAAATTGGCTAAGTAAAATTGTGTCGACACAAGGAGTTGTCTATGTCGACACATAGTAGTGGTGTCGACATTCCAGGGAAATGATGTCGACACATCTAGAAAATTGGTGACGACACTTCAGAGAAGTAGTGTCGACACATCCAGTAGTGGTGTCGACACATCCAAAGATGGTGTCGACACTTAGGTTCAACACAGATTTCGTCGAGTGGAGTATCGACTAATCGTCGAGCGTAAATGTATAAGTGTCGACGCATAATAGTCAACACTTATGTCGAGACATTAGAAGTCTGTGTCGACACTTTTCAACAGTGTCGACATATTAAGAGGATTAAGACGTGCATTTTCACCTTCGTTTTTAGAAATGTATAAATAGGTCAACAACATTGTCTGTCGACACGCTCTCCATAGTTTTGAGACCAAAACATTGTGTCGACAAATTCTCTCATCTAAATTCAAGATTTCTCTTAACCCTAATGGCGCCAAAGCTTGAAGACAATGTCAATGAAGGATATGAGCTAGTACGCAACGCCTTTGACAATGCAGAACCTGAAATTAAAGCTGTTGTAACCCTAATAGCTGAGAATGGGTTGGAGTTTCTAGTTTCTGAACCAACTAAGATTTGGAAGAAAGAGACACTAGAATTCTTTGGTGCTGCTACCCTAGATCAAATTGAACTCAAGATTAGATCCTCAGTATATGGAGTAAAGGTGAAAATCACCCAGAAGAGTTTAAGGAAAGTTCTTCACCTGCTAAGAGCACAAGAGGAAGAAGATGTATCTGCTTCTAAGCTAAGGGAAGCACTTCAATGGTGTGGACTGGATTCCACCATGAAGATTGGCTCAGCCTTGAACAGGAAAGGCATGAACATGCAAGGGAAGTTCTTGTCTGAAGTGGTAGGAAAAGTGATACTGTGTAAGCCAAGGGGGCATGATAGGATTTTTGCCCATATGTTTAGTTTAATGATCAGAATCATCTATAGACTAAACACAGTTTGGTCTGCAGTCATTTTTGAGAAGATTAAGGAAAACATTAAGAAGCCAAATCTGGGAAGGATTGTGAGCTTGTATTTAGCTGGAACAATGCATGAAGTTATGGCACAAGCTGCTGGTTCTAAAATTAATCACATGAGAAGAATGGACATAAGGATTATCTCAAGATGGGATAGGGTCCTAACCAAGGACATGTCTGATGAGGAAAGGCAAGAGGTTCCTGAACACTCTACAACACAAGATATTCCTGCACAAGACCCTACAGATGGTGCACAAGTGCAGGGGGAGCCACATATTGAGGTAGAGCCAACTCACCTGGAAAGTGAAATGGCTTCACAAACAATTCTTGAGGTAATTCAAGAGATTAATCAATCCATTCTTAATGATAAGGATAAGACATTAACTGAATTTTTGATTGATGTTGACTAGCCAACTCAACTACACAGTCAAGCACAAGATGTCATTATGGAGGATGCATCTGCAGTTGCTGATGTTCCAGAGATTCGGGTATCTCCAATCCCTACTCAACAAGAGTTCACTCTTGAAAAGCTGTTTCCTGATTTAGTGCAAGCTAATATTGAGGGGGAGCATGCTGGTTTTGAGGGGGATAAAACTGCTTTTGAGGGAGAGCAAGTTGACCTTGAGGGGGAGCAAGTAGGAACACAGGGGGAGAATGCAAGGACTGAGGAGGAGAAGATAAGCATTGAGGAGGAGCAAAGGACTCAGGGGGAGCAACCTAGGACTGCACAGGTATTGCCTCCTAGTCCTAAAGATACAGTTGATATAGCTAGTTCCACAGTAACTGAGGATGAAGAAGCTACAAGATCTAAGAAGAGAAAGCTAATGGTCTTCAAGAGGAGAAGCTAAAGCTACAAGAAGGCACTACAAACTATTGCTCCACAACCTGCTCCAACAGCTGACTACAGCTCATTGTTGGTGGCCTTGCAGATCAAGTTAGATGAGCAAAGGCAGGCTATGGAAAAATATATGGATGAAAGCCATAAAGATCTGCAATTCTCTTTGGCTCAGGATATAAAGTCAATCAGATTTGAAGTGAATCAAAATAAGAAAGAAATGACTGATTGTTTCCACAAGGGTGGAAATGCTGTGGTTTTCCTTGCAACACATCAAGAGAAAATCAAGACTCAAGTGGATGATATAGCAGTGAAGCAAGGTTATGTCTTAGAAAATCAAATTAGAATGAATGATAATCTAACAGAATCACATAATGTGATTGTTACAGAACTGAAGAATGTTGCACTTGCCCAGACTGAGGAAAAGGCTAAAGCCCAAGCAGAGTATGATAAGAAATTCCAGATAGAACTAGCTGCTGTTCAAACAGCTATTAAGGATTCACAAAAGACTATTTCTGCATAGCTGCTCAAGTTAAAGGCATTCTATAAAGATGGTGTTAATTTTCTTGATGAGCAAATCAGATTTCAAAAGGATGACCTTAGGGATCATGTAGCCAGAGAAGTCATAAAGGGGGAGAGAGTATTAGTCAAAGCTAAATCTGATCATGCTAAATGGATATCAAATAGCATCAGAGCCACACTTGGATATCCACCCCTCTGTGATGATGACAATGTGGCTGAGTCTGGTATACAACCTGCTTACTTAGAAGGGGTTCAAGCTGAAGTTGCTCAAGTTATCTATCCTCCAGCAGATTTTGAGATGATTCACCATGAAGTACAATCCATGTACAACCCTCCAGAAGGTGCTCAAAATATTATTCTTGAGAATGTAGACAAGGCTGTGCCAGAGGCAGTTTTGAAGGAGCAAGAAGCTCTATTGTCTAAGAAAAGATTTAGAGAACAGGCAGAATTAAAGCCTGATTTTGAGCAGTGGAGTCCAACCTCCAGGAACATTATATTAACTGCTTGGAAAGCTGTAAAGGACCAGACCCATGATAGGGGTAAATGGTACTCTGAACAAGAATGGAGAAAGCATGAAGCCAGACAAGAAGCAATTGTTCAGTATAGAAGAAAGGCAAAATCTGGGAAGCTACCTCCTAATGCTCAGGATCCCAGCAAATATTTCCCTAAGCCCTTTCACTACTTTGAAAGACAAAGAATAAGAGCTGAAGATCTTAAGAAGAAAGATCTAAAAGGAAAGAAGCTAGCTGATGACACTGATGTTCCTGTACAAGCCATAGTCCAATCAAGCAAAGGAATTGTCATCAAGGAGCCAGAGCTGCCTTAGAATAGATTTACTTGATTTTATAACATTGTAAATTTAGGTATTTAAAATCCATGTAAACTTTTATTAAAGAAACTTTTGAAGTTGAAGCAAAACATGTATTCTGTGATGATTGTTTATATATGTTTTGTTTAAGAAGTTACCCTATCATATAATATTTTTACACATCATAATGTGTATTTGTTATGAATGGTGTATATCATTGACTAAGGGTTATGACTTCTCCAAATAGGGGGAGATTGTTGGGTACATTGGAAAATGTGTACCAGATTTGAAGAAGCCTCACCCTACTCAATGATATGCATCAAGGTGTATTTGATGTTGTTTTGAGTTTATATGAGCAGGTTAAGTAAATGCAGTAATGCAAAAAAATTTCTTAAGTCCATGTGTCGACACCAGGAGAAGTTGTGTCGACACTTATGAAGGCCTGTGTCGACACTAGAGAAAAGCTGTGTCGACACATGGAGCTAATTGTGTCGACACTTGGAAAGGCTGTGTCGACACCTGAAGAAACTAAGTCGACATGCAGAGGTAGTGTCGACACCCAGTGAAGTATTGTCGACATCAGATGTGTCGACACCAAGAGGCAGTGTCGACACATAGGAATATTTAGTTGACATCAACTGTGTCGACACCAAGAGGCAGTGTCGACACACAGAAGACTTTGTCAACACACTGCAGAATTTCAATAGAGTTAAAGAAAAGAAGTAAATGTGTCGACACACAGAGGCAGTGTCGACACAGAGAAGACCTTGTCGACATCAACTGTGTCGACATACAGGAAAGTTTCAACTATGTTAAAGAAGAGAAGTGATTGTGTCGACAAATAGAATCAGTGTCGACACATTCTACAGAAGGCTGTGTCGAGAAGTATTTACAACAACAAAGGAGATGTGTCGACACCACCAAGGCTTGTGTCGACACTTAGTCCACTTGTGTCGACACTTAGTCTACTTGTGTCGACAGTCCACTTGTGTCGACACTTAGTCTACTTATGTCGACACATGATGAAGTTCAGTCTCGACACTTTCAGACAGAGACAGTATTTCAAGAAGTGATTGGATGTTTTGACAGCTGTTGTTACCAACCGGTCTACTGCAACTGTCAAAGCTGTCAGAAGTTTGTTAGAAACCGGATCAGCCGGTTACCATAGAGGAAGACTATATAAAGGCTTTCTCCTTCAATAGAAAGTAATGAAGTTTGAAGATTGAAGTATATACACAGATAACTAACAACACAAAAAGAAGAAGACCTTCGACAGAAGATCTAAGAAATTGGAGAGAGAGAGAGCTCCATCTAAGAAGTGCAGTTGCTGAACCAGGCTGCCAAGAAAGATTCAGATTGAGATCTGAATCTTAAGTCAGAAGCTGATTGAAGATCAACTTCTCAAGAGTTCAACCCTACTGAGTTCAGATTCAAGAAGCTTTGAAGAAAGCTAAGGGAGGTTGTTCTCTGTCATCAGGTTCTTCCAAGAACTGATTAAGAAGCCATCCATCCATTCTCTCTCTGCCAGGGTGGTGGTAAAACATTTTGTTAAATCAATTTTCTATAAGATCTATTCTAGATCTGAGTTGTAAGCCTGTGTTTATAAAGGCTGAGTGTAGGAGAATATTTTCTATGAGTGGTAGGCCTTGTTGAAGGCTGAGGTAGGGTTGTGAGCCTGAGTTTTAGGAGATTGATATCTCTGAGTTGTAGGCCTTGTGTAGGCTGAGGTAGGGCAGATTACCTGAGTTGTAGGAGCCTTGTTGGGTTCTGGGTTGTAAGATCTGAGGATCTGAGGTGAAGTTCAGAAGTTAGGCCGAATCTAGTACACTGCTAGATAGGCGAAGGGGGAATGTGGATGTACCCAGACCTCGAGGAACCACTATAAAAATCTGTGTGCAATCTGTGTTGTGGTAATTCTGTGAATCTGTGCTGTGTTAGCTATAGAATTATCTGTTGTTAAGTAAATAACTGAATAGATTTGTTGCCTTAAAAATAAAAAGGAATTACACCTATTCACCCCCCCCCCCTCTAGGTGGTTAGGCACTAATTCTTTCAGGGGTCCCACCACCGTTCTCAAGTATCAAACCCAATGGTAAAACTTGAGCATTTTAGTATTAATGGCACGCAGGCCTAAGACTCTCATGATGTGATCCTAACGAAGTCGTTCACTTAGGCACTCAAGTTATACATCCATCACGCGGAGCCAGTTCAGCCCTTACCCGTTGCTCAAATCTCCAGTTCAATGTCTAGACTAACGCGGGTCAGCATCGCCTTATCTGTTCGGCTCATTGGCCTTTAAGAGTGCATAGCTCACAATAGCCACAATGTCCCCGAAGGACTGGCTTCACAATTATAGGTTAGCTAGGAGCTATTTCCAGCGACAACCACGATCGCCTGGTGTTAGCGACAGAACTCTCTTTCTGTACCCAGCCAAAGCATACAACACATGCCCAACCCACCGACTCCACACAACACTCGTTTATACGCGGAGTCTTCTCAGGTGTGCAAAATAAAACATCACCAATCCAGACCAACCTGTCCAGATGGGCTTCACACAATATGCTTATTCTGTACTACACATTTTCGGATCTATATGCAAGACTTCTTGGGGATTTCAAGAATCAACCCAATGGAAATCCCTCATCATTACACCTTTTGGTGGGGGAAATCCATATGTATGCCAAATAAGGACTTCACATGTCCAAGGAAGAAGATCATTACCCTTGAAGTTTTCTTTGGAGCCATGGCGAAGCTTTTCTACGCGGATAGAACAGAGCACGTCACTCTCCTCTTCTCGATCCTTGGATCTGGCCTCTGACCACAAGATCTCCTTTAACGAGCTCACAAAGCTCAGCACTTCCTTAGCTTCTTCTTCCTTTTTACTCAAGGAAAATCAAGAAAGGAAGAGAGTGAGAAAAAAAATGAAACCTCCTTCTTATTCTTCTCTAATTAAGTGGACTCGGGAATAATCCCAGCCACGTGATCTCTCAGTCAGAATAAAGCAAAGGCCAGGATTTGAGTTGACTGGTCAACTTTGGCGCTATCGCCTGGCGATATCGACTGTCGCCACTCGGCGATATCGACTTCACCGCTTTAACCGATGTCAACCACCGCTTATTGACCGCTTAACAGTCAGTCGGACATGTGTCTCATGCCACGCGGCACTATCGCTCAGTGATATCCATTGTCGCCCGCGATTTCAAGCCATGCGACGCTTTCAGGAATTGGGTGTGTCGAGAGCATCGAGTGACATCTCAACGCTTGCCGCTATCACCATATGGAGATACCCACTGTTGCCACTCAGCGATATCTTCCTTTTCGACAAATCGTCGAACGGACTATTGATGCGTGTAAATCGGTAAGCGCACCGGTCACACAAGTAATAAAATTTGGGAATAAACCTCGAGTGTCAGTCTCTTGAGGAATGCAATTAGCATAGAGCGGTAACAGTTCAGAAAATATTGTTATGAGGGTTATACTTAGAAAAAGAGTAAAAAAGGGGGCTTGAGAGATTGTGGTTTCTTGATCTACTAAACTAATTAAAGTTGTGCGGGTCGAAGGCACCGCTTCGCAAGGTGAGGTGAGTGTATCGGCCGCGATGCCGAACTTCGGTTGGGCGAGTGGACGGAAAGCTAGTGGCTGGAAGTGTTCTTGTGCTGAGTGCAATCAGGTGAAACAAGGGTATGGAGTGGATGTGGAGTGGGCGAGGCGCATTCACACACACAACTCACAAGCAAATGCAAACCACAAACATCCACTTAGACATATAGTAGAAAATGTAGTTCATTACAATAGCAAATTATTCCATACAACGGAGGAAGAGGAAGAAGACTAAACCACTAGAGGGTAAAGGTCCACCGCAGGTCGTGGCCGGAATAGCGAGTTGTAAATCAGCTTCCGGGCTCAGTCCGAGGAGGCTTCCGGTACCAACGAGCTGTCACCTCGAAGGCCTTTGAGTCCGTTCTCTAGGTTGTCTTCTTCTCCAACTCCGGTGGAAAGCTTGGAGTTGAGGTCATCAATGGCCGGGAGCTTCGTCGGAGGGTTTGGAAAGCTTCAGAATCACCGGCTATGGACTCCCGATGAAGGTGGAGGTGGATGGAGCAGCTGGAGAAGTAGAATGGCACTTCCCGCGCACTCGTCGATCGCAGAAATGACAAGTGTTGACCTAAATCGCGGAGCAGACCCTTAAATACAGAGGCAACAAAAGCAGTGCGCACGATCAGTGGCGCACGACTAGTGGTCGTGCGCACTGTCGGTCGGTGATCGTGCGCAATTTCCAATTAAACCTGCAACTTGGAAAGAAACATCAGTAGATATGCGCACGGTCGTGCACACTGAATCCGCTGATCGTGCGATTGGCTAGGATAGATTTGCAGAAAGCAAGGGGTAAATGCGCACGAGCAGTGGCGCACGACCAGTGGTCTTGCGCACTATGACCAGTGCTCATGCGATTACCCGGGCAGAATTAGGAATAGGAGAATGTAATGCACACGATCAGTGGCGCACGACCAGTGGTCGTGCGCAGTAAGTCCAGTGATCATGTACAGTAAGTTCAGTGATCGTGTGCAGTGTTCCTGTATCGTCGGGGTCTCCCGAGCAGTTCCGGAGCACGCACACGATCCCTGCACCAGCATAAGAGGCAGATAGGCCAGCAAAAGTGCACACCACATTCTCAAGACACGGCTAAAGAATAACAAAAACACAGAAACATCTAAAGCACACAGAAACGGGTCTAAAGTGCACTTAATCATGAAATAGGCAAGTAAGCAAATATAAGCAGTTATAGCTCTCACATGCAGTGCTAAAACGATATAATTGGCTCAGATGAGTCCAAAAATCAGTGTAATATTTGGACTCATCACACCCCAAGACTTAAACATTTGCGCGTCCCGCACAAATCATTACTCCGTGAACTATAAAAACAGCTAGCTGGCTTAGAAACTTCAAAATAAAGTAGGACGAGAAATCAAATACATCATGTACATAGAAAATAGAATAGAAAACTTTTTAATTATACTACGGAGCTTAAATTATTCGATAGAGGTAAATAAATATTGTGTCTACTTAAAATTAGAATTCTGGAGAATCGTTCGGTCATGTGTACGGAGAAAGTAGACTGGCCACTAACATGAGCATTGCCCAAGACCGGGGCTCGTGATCACCTCCAAAGAAATCCATCAATGTCGGGAACCATAAGCTTGCCCTTTCACACTCTCTCCACGATGCTAAGCAGGCTCAAATGTGAATCAGCAGGACTTGTAGGTTTGAATGGGGCTAAGGCTAAGGTGTGGTAGTCAAGAAAAAACAAGGAGGCAACACGCAACCAAAGTGAGCAAATAAGAGCTTAACCCAAACAGCCACTAAGAAATGCATGTGTGACACCCCCCCAGACTAGAATATGACAATACAAAAGAAGGTAAAACATTGAAATAACAATAAAAGACTAGGGGAAGAAGTACCCATGCTCAAAATTGAGCATACCGGTCATGCGACGAGATATCCAAGTGCGGGCAAGTTGTCGCGCCTCAAAGATTCCTGCACCTGTGATTTAAATACATACGCAAAACAAAATATGGACACATATAAATATATAGAAAAAGGGCTCAAAACACAGCACAAGACCAAATGGTCCAAGATGTGTTGTCTCCCAGAAGCCACTTTTGTTTACCGTCCTTAAGGTGGACCAAATACCTGTATTAGCAGATCATAAAGTATATAAAAAAACATTCGACACCCAGATGGGCACCCATAAAAATATAATTGTCTCATGTCCAACCCGGCTAAATAAAGTACAAAAAGTTTTCCAAAATAATAAAGCACGGAAAATAAAAACATAAGGCATGGTAGGCTAGCTCCGTGGTGAACTCCTCTCACTCCCCCCTCACTATCGCTGTCGTGAATCTCGATGGGAGACAGACTAGGAGCAGGCGCCGACGGAGCGACACAAGTAGGTGGTGGTCGAATGTCCAACCAGCCTCTCACTGCTTACTGATAAATAAAGTCCTGCATCCAAAATTGTGAAGCTTCCAGATCAGCAAGGCGCTCAGACAAATATGGGATGCCCCGCTCCTGAGCTTGGCTGAACTGGTGGCTAGATTGCCCCTCATGCTTTACTGGAGGCCTCAGTTGTTGCTGACTCTGATGCAGTGGCACTCCCGCACTCCGTCTACCCATAGCGGAAGATTCACCCGGCTCTCCTTCATCTTCCTCCTCATCTCTACCCGGAGGCGCATCACCAGGCATGCTGACGACAAACTTCCAGCTACCTTTTCTCCCAACCACTCGCAGCAACTGACAACTCACCAGGTTGGCCCTGGAGATCATGGAAGGGGAAGTGACCTGCACCATCGGAGGTTGCTGGCTCCAAACTCCCAAACTTTTAGCGATGCGGGTAATGTAGTAAGCACCCCCGATCGCGTCCGTGAGGCCATAAGTGGCTTCGTGGTGGAAGAAATAGGCCAGCATGTACCCCAGATGAATAAGGTACTGCTGCTGCATACTAAACAGAGAAATCAAATCCTGCCACCCCACCACATTCTTGCTCAGGGCCCTTGCGGTGAGTGAGTGACGAAGCAAATGCTGCAAATACCTTAGAGCGGGAGAGACGATCTTTGTTGATTTGGCACGGCGGGCGATGTACTCCTTGTTCCCTCCGGTTACAGAACGCCAAGCGGCACCCGGAGTCACACCCTCTGGAAAATCAATGCATAACTGGGGGAAGTTAATCTGGGATGCCTCTGCCTCGGTATAAACACCGACATGAATGGCAAGCTCCAACAATGTGACAGTGAAGACGTTTCCCATCATACGGAATGAACAAGTGGGCAAATAGCGGTTGTCCGCCATTGTCTCCCAATCGAATGTAGAAAGGAACTCCAACGTTAGTTCCCGGTATCCAAGCTCGTCACACTCGAACAACTTGCTCCAAAAATCAAAGGAGTAGAGGATAAGCACAGCCTCCTCCAACGCACCATCATCCCCAATTGAATGCAGCTCGTTCCAGTCAACAAGCCGCTGAGAGAGGAATGGCTTGTCCTTCAAGGAATTATAGCCCTGAGTATGCTCTGCCTTCGAGAAGGTTCCCATTCTCCCCAAGATCTGAGCAGGGGTTGCCGAAGCACGACCGGAGCGTTGGTAGGCTTTTACCACTTTGCGGCATCCAGGCTCCATTACGACACAAGGAGGAAGAGAGATCTGAGATTGCGGGAGCCTACCGGAGGGGAAAGGGCCGGATCGCCGGAGAGGAATCATAGCGGGAGGAGCGACGAACAACGTACGCGCAGCGGACCAAGCGAGAGATTAGGGCGCACGCATAGTGGACATCCGACTGAAATTTAAAGAAACTGGGCTTGCGCACGACCAGTGGTCGTGCGATGATAAGTAGTGCGCACGACCAGTGGTCGTGCGCAGTGAAATTTTTCACACGCCCGATTTTTCAGTCAATTTCACACTGCTGACCACTTATTGCAACAGAGAGCTCATCACGCAGCTGGGCTACCACACCCTTCCGACAGATAAATTTAACAACAATCCTAAATTAGAGATAAAAATACATACATATATTTAAAACAAAAGAAACATTACCCTAGATAGTTGTTGGGTTTATTGTCTTCCAACAGGACTTATTCAAAATATGAGCAATTCCTAACTAATGGGTGTATGAAACTTGAAATGCTCAGGCAGCGGTTCATGTTTGCGTTTCGGTAGTGGGTATCGGAACGGAGACAGAACAGAAGCCCCAATACCTGTATACGTATACCTGTCGTGTGTGTCAGGCATGGGCAAAAAGTAACTTGGGAAGCTCGTCGGCTCCAACTCCACCTGCATCTGGTCATTATAAGTCCTAGGCCGCATTACAGGCCCTTGCACTGATTGGACCGGTTCCACGATGTGGTCCTGCAGGGAAGTAGACACGAGAGCGGGGTCAAGAAATAAACTAGAAGAAGAACATAAAGGAAACCTAATCTTGTGGATGGTCCCGGAGTCATCCCCCGTCGGTGGAATTGTAGATGCTTCCACACAGCTGTATATGCTAATGCAAGAATGTTCTAGAGCTACATCTGCCTCATCTGTGCATCAGGCATCCTCACATGGGGTAGAGGTCACAACCTCGGCCACGGAGTCGTCCTCCTTGACTGGATCTAACAGAACGCTGGAAATGCTAATTTCCACCTGCGAATCAACCTCAACAGAACTGTCAGAAAAAGAAAGAATGCTATGCAAAGAAGAAGGTGAAGGCACAGAGCTCGGTAGGACGTCGAGCGCTGGCTCTTCGCAACTAATAGACTCTATGCTCAGTGATGTATGCACTTCAGGAGTATAAATATCCATGTCGGAATGGGGAAAAAACACATGTATCGGTGCACATACCTGGGATACCTTCTCCATAACATAGAGATGGCAATGGTGCATACACTGATACAGAAGGGGTGCTGCCCAAGGTTGAAGTGGAGACAATCCGAAGATCTGGCTCGTCATCCACTTCTAGCTCAGCTTGGTAAGCGGCGCAATCCTTCAATGCATGATCCCAGCTTCGACAAAAAAGGCACTGCTTAGCCGGCATTGGCGGTGCAACGGGTGCTGAAGCCGAATAGAAGTAGTGTGACAATGGCTCTGCGGGTCGATAGCTAACAGGCTTATGTCTACGATATGTAGACTCCTGAATTTCCTGGCTACTATACTTCTGATGGCATCTATCACTAGCATGAGAGATGTCTCAATAATGACAGCAACGGATATTGAAATTGGCCCATATTGCGGAGATTTCAAATATAAAGGATACAACTACTTTGCATAGATTCTGAGAATAAAACTAACAATTCCAACTGACGGAATAACAACATAAGAGAAAAGGGATCAAAACAAAACAAAACAATACTACTTCTAAAAACTACTTTTAGCGACACAAATAACTCTTATAACAAAATTTTCAGTCAACCGGAGTCGCTCTATAGTTGCACTTCCCGACATCGGCGCCAAAAACTTGATGCGTGTAAATCGGCAAGCGCACCGGTCACACAAGTAATAAAATTTGGGAATAAATCCCAGAGTGTCGGTCTCTTGATCAATGCAATTAGCATAGAGCGGCAACAATTCAGAAAATATTATTATGAGGGTTATACTTAGAAAAGAGTAAAAAAGGGGGGCTTGAGAGATTGTGGTTTCTTGATCTACTAAACTAATTAAAGCTGTGCGGGTCGAAGGCACCGCTTCGCAAGGTGAGGTGAGTGTATCGGCCGTGATGCCGAACTTCGGTTGGGCGAGTGGACGGAAAGCTAATGGGTGGAAGTGTTCTTGTGCGGAGTGCAATCGTGTGAAACAAGGGTATGGAGTGGATGTGGAGTGGGCGAGGCGCATTCACACAGACAACTCACAATCAAATGCAAACCACAAACATCCACTTAGACATATAGTAGAAAATGTAGTTCATTACAATAGCAAATTATTCCATACAACGGAGGAAGAGGAAGAAGAGTAAACCACTAGAGGGTGAAGGTCCACCGCAGGTCGTGGCCGGAATAGCGAGTTGTCAATCCGCTTACGGGCTTAGTCCGAGGAGGCTTCCGGTACCAACGAGCTGTCACCTCAAAGGCCTTTGAGTCCTTTCTCTAGGTTGTCTTCTTCTCCAACTCCGGTGGAAAGCTTGGAGTTGAGGTCATCAATGGTCGGGAGCTTCGCCGGAGGGTTTGGAAAGCTTCAGAATCACCGGCTATGGACTCCCGATGAAGGTGGAGGTGGATGGAGCAGCTGGAGAAGTAGAATGGCACTTCCCGCGCACTCCCCGATCGCAGAAATGAAGAGTGTTGACCTAAATCGCGGAGCAGGCCCTTAAATACAGAGGCAGCAAAAGTAATGTGCACGATCAGTGGCTCACGACCGGTGGTCGTGCGCACTGTCGGTCGATGATCGTGTGTAATTTCCAATTAAACCTGCAACTTGGAAAGAAACATCAGCAGATATGCGCACGATCAGTGGTGCATGACCGGTGGTCGTGCGCACTGAATCCGCTGATCGTGCGATTAGCAGGGCAGATTTGCAGAAAGCAAGGGGTAAATACGCACGAGTAGTGGCGCATAACCAGTGGTCGTGCGCACTATGACCAGTGCTCGTGCGATTACCCGGGCAGAATTAGGAAAAGGAGAATGTAATGTGCACAATCAGTGGCGCACGACTAGTGGTCGTGCGCAGTAAGTCCAGTGATCATGTGTAGTGTTCCTGTATCGTCGGGGTCTCCCGAGCGGTTCCGGAGCATGCACACGATCCCTGCACCAACAGAAGAGGCAGATAGGCCACCAAAAGTGCACACCACATTCTCAAGACACGGCTAAATAACAACAAAAATACATGAACATCTAAAGCACACAGAAACGGGCCTAAAGTGCACTTAATCATGAAATAGGCAAGTAAGCAAATATAAGCAGTTACAGCTCTCAAGTGCAGTGCTAAAACGATAAAACTGGCACAGATGAGTCCAAAAATCAGTGTAATATTTGGAATCATCAGTTATTTTCGTATAACAGGCATTAATCATCGAGCTCCTCTCGACGATCAACATTTTTGTCGAGCTATGCTCAACGAGTTTCGTCGAGCTCTGCTCAAGGATTTTCTTCGAGCTCCGCTCGACGATTTTCGTCGAGCCCAGGTCGACTTTTATCCTATTCTCGCCAACTCGTTTTTGGGGTGTTACAATGATGCTAAAGATCACGGCAGCGAACCGGTCGTACAAGTAATATAAAATGGGCGAGTTTTCCCGAGTATCGATCTCTCAAGGAACACAATAAGGTGGAGTTAATTTCGAGAAGGACTTGAGATTGAAGTCCTTAGGTCGGCGGTAACGATGGTGGTTTTGACATGATTACGCATAAACGTATATTACACTAAGCATAACTTCATCAAATACAAAGAGTTCAACTAAACCATCAACAACAAGAGAAGAAAAGTGTGCGAAATCGACCGAATCCGAAATCTTGCTGAGGATTCACGGTTGGAATTGTCGGGTTGTCAATCCGCGTCCAAGCTCGGTCCTCAACTACGCCCGGGGTAGAGAAGGGCTGTCACCACCTTCCAATGGCCCGTCTTCTTCATGTCACGATCCGGTGGAGGATGGCACAACTTATCATAGCTTGATGGAGAAAGCTAGGTCAAGCTCTTCATGAAGCTCAAAGATGAAGGAGAAGGCCGAGAGGAAGCTCCGGCTTGGATTTGGCGGTGAAAGCTTGCTCGGAGCACCTCCCTATGATGGAAGATGAAGGGGAACGGTGGAACCCTTCCTCGGAGACGAAAACAGAGGAGAAATGTCGAGCGATCCAGCGATTCCGAATTAGGGCGAGACCTGTGATATTTATACAAAGCAAAATTGAACAATGTGCACGATCACGTGCGCACGACCAGTGGTTGTTCGCACTATGTCCAGTGGTTTTGCTCACTGGCATGGCAGATTAGGAAGAATAACTGGGATAACTCGCTCGAGCATTACTGGTCGTGCGCACTAAGTTCAATGGTCGTGTGATTACCCCAGACAGGACTCCAGGAAAAGAGGAATCAATGCACACGATCAGTGGTGCACGACCGGTGGTCGTGCGCTCTATGTCCAGTGGTCGTGCGATTACCCCAGGTAGATTTTGAAAATCAGGGTACATTGCGCACGATCATCGGTGCACGACCGATGGTCGTGCGCACTATATCCGATGATCGTGCGCAGTATTCCTATTTCAAAACATCCACGGAACACGCACACGACCCCTAAACCTAGCACTGATATGTGCAGACATTCCAGGCAATCACAAAAAGGAGTACAAACAATAAAAGTACAAAAATACACAACCACGGGCCTAAGTGTGCACTTCCTATGGAAATATAGACAAGATGAAATATGAATGATATAGAACTAAAAGTGAAGTGCAAACGCGTGAAAACTAGCCCAGATGAGTACGAAAAACCCTATATAAATCGGACTCATCGCACCCCCACACTTAACTGTTTGCGCGTCCCGAGCAAATAAAATCTAAGCAGATAGGGAAAATTACTAGCTAACAAAGAAATTGAAAAACAAAGTACCATGCGAAGTCGCATGCTCGCGTGCGTAAAAATACAATAGAGAAAATTTCTAAGTATGCAGAATAGTTTATATTTTTCACAATGCGTATCAAAATTTTATTACTACTCAAAAATATAATCACGATGAATCAACCGGTCACGCATAGGAAGAAAGTAGGCAGGCCAATATGGTGAGCTTTGCCAAAGATCGGGGCTCAGGAACACCTCCAAAGGAATCCACCAATGTCGGGGACCATACGCTTGCCCGTTCACACTCTCTCCACGGCATTAGTTAGACTCAAGCGCAAATCCGTAGGACTTTAGGATAATCACAGGGCTTGGGTTACGGTGAGGTAAATAAAGATAAACAGGAAGGCTATGCACCTAACCCAAATGAGCTAGCCTAAAAAGAATCCAACCGCTAACCATAATATATGCAGGTACACCACACCTCCAAACTTAACTTTTAACATATGGGTGTGTTCACCGCCTACTCCAAATATAATCACATTTCCAAAAAGATTTTCAATTTAAACTTTTTCTTTTCACTTTTTCTTCTTTTTTTTCTTCATTCTATTTTCACAATTCAGCAGATATAAACTTGGGAGCACTTCCACATTGTCACAAATAATAACACAACATCACATCCCAACATGAAAATATAAAACACTAAACTCGACTTGGGTGTGCGACTAGGATAGGCTATGGGGCTTTGGTGAATGAAGGTGCAGCTGAATCAAAAGAAGGGTAGGCACAATGGGGCTAGCGAGGATATGACGTTTGGAACGTTACAAAGCTCAACTAGGCCAAAATGATGGCCTACATCACTCTTACGCTAGACTAACCAAGTACCAATGCTTCGAGAGTAGCTTGGGGCAAGTTCTTAGCCACCGAGAAAGATGATCCTTCCTCCCGACTCAAGCAAAATGAGTCTAATGATGGCTACACACATTCCTATACTACCGTTCGATTCACACCGGATTCAACAACTTTTGAGTAGAATAAAAAGATCTTTACGCAAATAAAAAAGTATAAAATCATAAGCATACAGAAAAATTAAATCTACTTGAATTTCTACACGAGTCGAGAGCAGTTGACTAGAAACACAACAAGGTCAACATTTTACTCTGTCTCACAATCCTAAGTCAGCACCATAATTTTCCAAAATCTAACAAAGAAATGAGTTTAACTCGCAGAACACTAACATCTAAGCACACGCTCAAGTGGGTGCAGTGATGTGCAGTGCAATGAACTAATCAAAATAAAACTATAAACGCTTCTAGTATGCACATGAGATGTGCACGTGCAAAAGGTAACAAAACTGGCTCTCCCCTACACTTAAACTAAACTACACAGCATATGATAAAGAAATTAAAATCATAAAGAGCTAAGGGAAGATGTTACCCAATTCTCAGCCAGTGAGCATACCAGAAGACGCGTGGAAACCTGAAGCAGGCCCGCCATATGAAGAATCACAACCCCGACAACACGAAGTTGTCAAGAATACTTGCGGGGGTGAGCTCCGCAAAAAAAAAAGAAAAATATACAAAATACAGAGAAATACTAAAACTAAGCTAGACATGAAAAATAAAAATACAGGAAATGAAAGATAAGTACCGGGTTTATTGTCATCCCAGCACGACTTATTCGGCTACAAAAAGGTTCTAGCTAATGGGCCTATGAAAAGAAAAATGCACAGGTAACTGTTCCATTATCCGTTGCGGTAACGGGTACTGATACGATGATAAAACAGTTACCCCTCTACCTAAATAGTAATACCTACCCAACACAGGTAGAGGAAATAGGAAGTAAGAAGAGAAGGAGCGCTGGTCCTCACTCTTCTCACCACAAAATGAATCCTTGCCCATCAAGGTATCGTCTACTACAGGGAGAAGGTAGGAGGAGAAAGCAATCAATGGAGTTTTCTCAACAGAGAAGGAATCAACCTCCTCGCGAGAGAGGATGATACCATCGATGACTCGAGCTGAAAGCTCCAAGTCCTCCTGAAGCTCCTGCGGAGACTCAACCCGCTCAGGCTCAGATAAGGAAGGGGGGTCAAGAAATAAAAGAGACGAAGAACATAAAGAAATAATCGGGGGAGTGATCCAGGTTTCACTCCCCAAAGGCTGCCGTAGAAAAATATCGTCAGCAATGTCGACAATGCTACAAGGCTCGGCAGGATCTATAGAGGCCTCCACCAAGACTTAGACTTCCTCCTTTGGTATCGAGGGAGAAACCTCGACACTAGGAAGGTTGTCCTCCTCCATGGGAGTTGAAACAATCCATGTATCACAAGCCTCAACTTGTGTTGCATCGTCGAAAATGTCGTCAGAGATGACTGAAGTAGAATGCACAAAAGGCGGAAGAACTTTGCTTGGATAAAAGTCAAGCGCAGGTTCCTCACAAAGAATCAGCTCCACGCTTGGAGATGTATGCACAGGAGAGATGGGCTCAGCCACGTCGAAGCCTAGATCAGCCACACATCTGGCGATTGTGTCCACATCATTCCCTTCAACAAATGAAGGTGACAGGGATACATAATAAGATGATGAAGGTGTGCCACCAAGGGTAGGTGTCGGGATGATCCGGATGTCCGGCTCATCATCCTCTTCCATAATACGGAGGTACTCGGCACAATCCTTCATGACATGATCTGTTCTACGACAATACAAACACTTTCTCCCATTACTCTACGGTCCTTATGGGGCCAGAGAGGAATAAGAGAATGGTGTATGTGGCGTGGATGATTGACCATAAGCTCGGGGCACAGTGTTTGAAGGGTTGTACGAATACAACATCACATGCATTGTGCGCTGAGGCTTATGCTCAATATCTCTCGTAGGGCATTCATGACTAGAGTGGGAAGGCTTCCCACACCAATGACATTGGGCATACGAATATCCCCACATGGTGTTGAAACAGCAGATTCAAAATAAATTGTGCAAATTACTAAATCCAACAATATATTACTATAATTGCCTAAACAAACAATAAAAAGGAAGGCAAAACAGAAATAGAACAAAACAAAAGCGATTTACAAAGGAAAAGGAAAGCAATCTCACGTCTCCCTCTCCAGAAACTCTGAAAGAAATAATACCTAATCACCTAGAGGGGGGGTGAATAGGTGAACTTAATCTTTTTAAAATTATAGGCAGAAACACTGAATAATAAGACCTGTATTTGAAATTCTCTACAGTAATTCAGCACAGATAATACAGCAATCACAGAATTAATCACACACAGAGTACACACAGATTTTTATAGTGGTTCCCCAAGGTCTGGGTACATCCACTTTCCCCCTTCGCCTATCTAGTAGTGTACTAGATTCGGCCTAACTTCTCCACTTCTTCTCAGATCCTCAGATCTTACACCTCAGAACCACAAACAGGTTCCTACAACTCAGAGTGACCCCACTCCTACAACTCAGGCACAAAGCCTTACCACTCAGTCTTCACCAAGACCTACACTCAGGCTAAACAGCCCTACCCCAGCCTTCAATCAAGGCCTACACTCAGAGAATAGAATCTCATACACTCAGGCACTAAAGCCCTACCTCAGCCTTTATAGTTTAGGCTTACAACTCAGATCTATACAAGATCCTACAGAATATAAAGTTTACAAAGTAAATAACCACAATTCCGAAAGAGAGAGATGAATTGACTGGCTTCTTGATGAGTTCTTGGAAGAACTAGACAGAGATAAACCACCCTTGGCTTTCTTCAAAGCTTCTTGAATTAGAACACATTAGGGTTGAATCTCCTGTGCAGATGATCTTCAATCAACTGCTGTCTTGTGAATCAGATCTCGATCTGAATCTTACTTATCAGTCTGGTTCAACAGCTGTTCTTCTTAGAAGGAGCTCTCTCTCTCCAATTTCTTAGATCTTCACTTGAAGATCTTCTTCCTTTTTTGTTGTGATTCAATTGATTGATTACTTCCTTGATACTTTCTGTCGAAGGAGAAAGGTATATAAATAGTCTTCCTCCAAGGTAACCGGCTGATCCGGTTTCTAACAACCTTCTGACAGCTCTGACAGTTGCAGTTGACCGGTTGAAAATGGCAGCTGTCAAGTCATCCAGTCACTTCTTGAAATCTCTGTCACTGTCTGAAAGTGTCGAGACAGATAGTCTTTATGTGTCGACATAAATAGACTAAGTATCGACACAAGTAGACTAAGTGTCGACACTAGCCTTCATGGTGTCGACACAACTCCTTGTGTTGTTGTAACAGCTACTCGACACTGCTTCTTCAGAATGTGTCGACACTGATCCTGTGTGTCGACACAAGCCTTCTGTTGAATGTGTCGACACTGATTGAGTGTGTCGACACAAGTACTTCTTCTTCAATACTTAGTTGATTTCTGCTGTGTGTCGACACAACTCCTTTGTGTCGACACTTGCGTTCATGTGTTGAAACTTTGCTGAGTGTCGACACATCTCCTTTGTGTCGACACTTGTACTTTAACTTTGTTGAAGTTCGCTGAGTGTCGACATAGCTTCCTGGTGTCGACACTTTTGATGTCGACAAAGTTTCTCCGTGTGTCGACACTGCTTCTAAGTGTCGACACTAATTATGTAGATAATTCTTCACTGTGTGTCGACACTGCCTGTATGTGTCGACACATTTCTTCTGGTGTTGACTCTGCCTTCCTGGTGTCGACACAATTACTCCAAGTGTCGACACAGCTTCTCTAGGTGTCGACACAAGCCTTCTTAAGTGTCGACACTTTTCTTCTGGGTGTCGACACATGGACTTAGAAACTTTTCCTGCTTTCCCTGCAATTACTTAACCTACACACATAAAATCAAAGCACATCAAATACACCTTGATGTATATCATTGAGTAGGGTGAGGCTTCTTCAAATCAGGTATATATATTCCAATGTACCCAACAATCTCCCCCTATTTGGAGAAGTCATAACCCTTAGTCAATGATATACATCATTCATAACAAATACTCAATATGATGTATAACAATATTAAATGACATGGTAAGAACTAAACATGTATAAACAGAACATGTATAAGCAATTATCTCAGAATAATAGTGTAATAGATTGAACATATAACATTGTTCTTACAACTTCAAACATTTTCATTAATCAAAAGTTTACATATAGTTAAATGCAAATGATTACAAATTGTAAACTTAAGAAAAAATTCTATCATATGGCTATTTTGGTTCCTTGATAACAATGCCCTTTCCAGATTGAATCTTTGCTTGAACAGGAGCTTCATTGTCATCAGCAGGCTTCTTCCCTTTAAGATCTTTCTTTTTCTGTTCTTTAGCCCTTATCTTCTATCTTTCAAAATAGTGATAAGGCTTAGGGAAATACTTGCTAGGCTCCTGTGCATTAAGAGGTAGCTTCCCTAATTTAGCCTTCCTTCTGTATTGTACTATGGCCTCTTGCCTAGCCTCATGTTTCTTCCATTCCTGGTCAGAATACCATTTGTCTCTCTCTAGGAAATTATCTTTAGCAGCCTTCCAAGCAATTAATATGATATTCCTAGAGGTTGGGCTCCATTGCTCAAAATCTGGCCTTAATTCAGCATGCTCTCTGAACCTTTTCTTAGATAATTGGGCCTCTTGTTCTTTTAGAACTGCCTCTGGCCCAGGCTGAATAACTTTTTCAAGAATAACATTCTGATTAACCTCAGGAGGACTATACATAGACTGTACCTCCTGATGTATCATGTCAAAATCTGCAGGAGGGTATATCACTTGAGCCACTTCAGCTTGCTCTCCTCCAAAGTATGCAGGATTGATGCCAGACTCTGCAACATTATCATCATCACATAAAGGTGGATATCCAAGGGTGGCTCTTATGGAGTTTGAAATCCATTTTGCATGATCAGAGCCGGCTTTGACTAGTACCCTCTCCCCCTTTATGACTTCTCTCTCTATGTGATCCCTAAGATCATCTTTCTGGAATATTATTTGAGCATTCAAATAGTTAACTCCATCTTTATAAAAAGGTTTTAACCTTTCAAGCCTGTCAGTAATAATCTTTTGAGAATCTGCAATAGTAGTGTGAACGGCAAGTAGGCTTTCTTGGAGTTGCTTATCAAACTCAGCTTTGGCAGTAGCACTTTGTGCAGTCTGGGCAGTAGCTAGATTATTCATTTCAATGACAATGGAATTATGAGAAGCAGTCAAATTATCATTCATTCTTAGCTGATTTTCCAGGACATATCCTTGTTTGACTGTCATGTCATCAACCTGTTTCTTAATGTTCTCTTGATGAGTAGACAGATAGACCACTGCATTTCCTCCTTTATGGAAGCAATCAGTCATTTCCTTTTTATGTTGATTCACTTCAAATCTTATGGATTTTATGTCTTGAGCTAAGGAAAATTGTACCTCCTTATGGTGCTCATCCATATAAGTTTTCATTGCCTTCCTTTGCTCATCTAGCTTTATTTGCAATGCCACCAACAGAGAACTATAATCAGCTGTTGGGGCAGGCTGTGGAGCAATTGTTTGTAGTGCTTTCTTGTAGGTCTGGCTTCTTCTCTTGAAGACCTAGAACTTCCTCTTCTTGGCTCTAGCAGCCTCTTCATCCTCTGAAGCAGAAGTACTAGCAATTTCTATCCTGTCCTTAGGACTAGGAGGTAAATCCTTCCAAGTCCTTGGTAGCTCCTCAGTAATTCTTTACTCCTCAGTCTCTTGTCTAGTAGTCTCCTCTACATGCTCCCCCTCAAAATTGACCTTCTCTCCCTCAACAGCTGCTATCTCTCTCTCAATGTCAGTTTGTAATAAGTCAGGGAACAGCTCTTCTAGTGTAAACTCATGTGGAGGTTGTTCATAAGAATCTCTTATCTCAGGAGCATCTGTTTCCATTTTATCAGCAACAGATGTGTCCTCCATGACAACATCTTGTGGTTGAGGTTGTATTTGTGTTTACTGATCAACATCAAGTAATGGTTCAGACAAAACTCCATCCTCAATAGGGAAATTTAATTGATTAACTTCAGTAATTACCTCTAGAATGGTTTGGGTAGCCCTTTCACTCTCTAATGGAGTTGGCTCATCCACAAGTAGAGGCTCCCCCTGGAGTGGATCCAGGTGAATTTGTCTAGCTGAGCGTAGCTCCCCCTGCCTCTGTGCATCTTCTTATCTTGCTGGTGACTGTCCAGCATTGTCATCCTCTCCATCATCTGAACTGAACATCACTTACTCCTCTGAGCTACTTGAGGATTCTTGTGCCACAATGGTTGTCTTCTTCTTCTTCTGAGGTGTTTCCTTTTCTGGAGTTGGCAGTTCCTTTATCAATACTCTATCCCACCTTGAGAAAATTCTTACATCCATTCTCCTCATGTGGTTTATCTTTGAACCAGCAGCTTGGTTCATCACTTCAGGAATACTTCCAGCTAAGTATAGACTCAGAATTCTACCCAGATTGGGTTTCTTCAGTCTCTCTTTTATTTTATCAAACATGACTGCAGACCAATCGGTATTAAGTTTGAAAATTATCCTTGTCATCAAACTGAACATGTGAGATGAAATTCTATCATGCCCACCAGGCTTGCTCAGTATCACCTTCCCAACTATCTCAGATAAGAACTTTCCTTGTATATTCATTCCTTTCCTATTAAAGACTGAACCAATCTTTAAGCTTGAATCCAGTCCACACCATGTCAGTGCCTCCCTTGTTTTTGAAGCAGAAACATCTTCCTCTTCTGTAGTTCTTGGGAGATGTAGAATCTTCCTGAGACTCTTATGATTGACCTTCACCTTTGCCCCATGAACTTTGGACTTAATCTTGAGTCCAGATTCATCAAGAGTTACTACACTCAAGAATTTGAGGACTTCCTTCTTCCAGATCTTGATAAGTTCTGAAATAAGATACTCTAGGCCTGTCTCTGCAATTAGGGTTACCACACCTTGGATTTCGGGTTCCGCGTCATCAAAGGCGTGTCGCACGAGCTCATATCCATCATTAATGTTCTCTTCTAGCTTGGGCGCCATTAGGGTTTGAAGAAATTTTGAATTTATAGAAGAGAGATGTCGACACACAGTTTTGGTCTCGAAACTAAGATGACCGTGTCGACAAACAATGGGGAAAACCTATTTATACCTTTCTAGAATTGAAGGTGAAAAGGCGCGTTAACATACTTGAATTGTGTCGACACTGTTGAAAAGTGTCGACACTTACTTCTAATGTCTCGACAACTATGTGTCGACACAAATATAGTCGGCAGAATATATGTGTCGACACTTATATATCTCAGCTCGACGCTTAGTCGAGACTCTACTAGACTAATTCTGTGAAAATCATAAGTGTCGACACCACCCTGGATGTGTCGACACCTACACTGCATGTGTCGACACTAATTCTCTGAAGTGTCGACACAGACTTCCTAGATGTGTCGACACCATTTTTCTGAAATGTCGACACCACTTCTATGTGTCGACACAGACAACTCTGTGTGTCGGCACTATTTTACTTAGCCAATTTTTGTAAACTATTCTAAGTTTATCATTCCTAATTCAAGTTTAAACTTATTGAATTTGGTTTCATCTAAGGGCTTTGTAAACATATCAGCTAACTGATTATCTGTCTTAACATACTCTAGGGAAATGTCTTCTTTTTCCACATGTTCTCTTGGAAAATGGTATTTTATTTCTATGTGCTTAGTCCTACTATGAGAGACAGGATTATTTGCAATAGAAATGGCACTAGTAGAATCACAAAATAAAGGTGTCCTACTTACTTGAATACCATAATCTTCTAGCTGATGTTGAATCCATAGAAGTTGAGCACAGCAACTTCCTACAGCAACATACTCTGATTCTGCTGTAGAGATAGCCACACTTGTCTGTTTCTTGCTACTCTATGATACCAGCCTTCAACCTAGAAATTGACAGGTTCCTGTAGTACTCTTCCTATCTTCCTTGCAGCCTGCAAAATCTGCATCTGAATAACCTGTCAGTTCAAAATCTCTATTCCTAGGGTACCAAAGGCCTAGATAAGGAGTGCCCTTAAGATATCTCAAAATTTTTTTGACTGCTGTCAAATGAGATTCTTTAGGGCAAGCTTGGTACCTAGCACAGACACATGTAGCATACATGATATCTGGTCTACTAGCAGTCAAATACAGTAGGGAGCAAACTATCCCTCAATACAAAGTTTCATCTACAAGTTTCCCTGCATCATCTTTGCTTAGAGACATTGTTGACCCCATAGGAGTTTTCATGGTAGTGGATGATTCCATACCATACTTTCTTATCAATTCTAGGGTAAACTTAGACTGGCATAAGGATAATCCATCTTCAGTCTGTCTAACTTGGAGACCCAAGAAGAACTTAAGTTCCCCCATACTGCTCATTTCAAATTTTCATTGCATGAGTTTTGCAAACTTTCTGCAAAGACTACTTTCTGTAGACCCAAATATTATGTCATCTGCATATATTTGGACTAAGATAATCTTGCATCTGGATTCCCTAAGAAATAGAGTCTTGTCTATTTTCCCCCTTGAGAATTTGTTCTCAATGAGGAAACTAGACAGGGTTTCATACCAAGCCCTAGGGGCTTGTTTTAACCCATACAAAGCCTTTCTAAGTCTATATACATAGTCAGGTTTAAGAGAATCAACAAAACCTGATGGCTGCTCTACATAGACTTCTTCCTTCAGATTTCCATTCAGAAAAGCTGACTTAACATCCATTTGATATACCTTAAATCCTTGAAATGTTGCATAGGCAAGGAACATCCTTATTGCTTCCAGTCTTGCTATTGGAGTAAAGGTTTGATCAAAATCAATACCTTCTTCCTGCATATATCCCTTTGCAACAAGTCTAGCTATATTCTTTATGATTATTCCATTTTCATCCAACTTGTTCCTAAAGATCCACTTAGTTCCAATAATGTTGTGGTCCTTAGGTTTAGGAACTAGCTCCCAGACCTTGCATCTTTTGAATTGATTCAGCTCCTCTTGCATGGCCTCAATCCAATGAGGGTCTAGGATTGCTTCTTCAAACTTCTTTGGCTCAACTTGGGATAGGAAACTTGAGTAAAGAAGTGTACTTAGATTCCTGCTCCTTGTTTGCACTCCTTGTCTGGGATCTCCAATTATCTGATTGGCTGGATGATCCCTTAAGTGCCTATTTGCTGGAGGCAGCCTGTCTTCTGGTTGTACACCTTCAGCTTCTTCATTCAACTGCACCTCTTGGTATTCTTCAGCATCAAGAGTATCTTGTACTCCCCTTGGACAGCAGCCACCATCTTCCACTTGCTGACTTGCAGAAGAACCTTCTGTTAAGGTAAGCTTGTCCATCTTCTCAGTTACACCTGTAGAGCTGCAAACACTTCTTGGCAATTCATTGTTAATGAGCCTTGCTTCATCAAAAACTACATGTACTGACTCATCTACAACTTGAGTAATCAAGTTGTAGACCCTATAAGCCTTACTGTTGTTGTTGTACACAACAAAGGTTCCCTCTTGGGATTTGGCAGCAAACTTGGTTAGATAAGACTTACCATTGTTAAGGATATAGCACTTGCAACCAAAGATCCTGAAATAGGATAGATTTGGTTTTCTGCCCTTCACAATCTTATAGGGGGTCTTCTTGTGGCTCTTGGTGATAGTAGCCCTATTGATTACATGACATGCAGTATTAACTGCCTCAGCCCAGAAATATTCTGGGAGAGAAGTGTCACTCAATAGGGTTCTACTAGCCTCTATCAAGGTTCTATTTTTTCTTTCAGCAATACCATTTTGCTGAGGTGTTGTTGGTGAGGAAAATTCCTGAAAAATTCCAAACTCTTCACACAGTTTTGTCATACTTTCAGACTGAAATTCAGTACCATGGTCACTTCTGATTTTGACCACTGTACTGTCCAATTCATTCTGAATTTGTTTAACAAAACTATACAAGATACTTGGAGTTTTAGATTTTTTCCTTAGGAAGAACACCCAGGAATACCTTGAGTAATCATCAACTCCCACAAATGTGTAGACCTTCCTACCTAGGCTGTGAACTGGCATAAGACCAAAAAGATCCATATGCAAGAGGTATAGACACCTCACAGAATCCTTGTTATCAAGGCTATGAAAGGTGGATTTGGTCTGCTTGTCCTTTTTACAAGCTGAGTATATCCCATCCTTTATACACTTAACCTGCGGACAATTCCTCACTAACTCTTTGCTAAAGAGTTGGTCAATTGTCTTATAGTTAAGATGAGTCAGTCTCTTGTGCCATTTAACATAATATGAGACTCTTTCATCAGCTACAAGACAAATAGGAGAAATATTATTCTCACACATAATGTCTAGAAAATAGACATTTCTCTTCCTATATCCTGTCAGAATGATCTTTTGATCATTTGACCTCTTGATATGACAACCATTTTTGACAAATGAGATGTCATATCCTAAATCACTCAGCTGACTTGTGCTAATGAGGTTATGTTTCAAACCCTTTACATAAGCCACTTGAGTAATTGTAATTTGGTTACTAGTAATGTTACCAAAGCCTTTGATGATTCCTTTTTCTGAACCACCAAAGGTAACTTTAGGCCCATATTTGATAGATGTATAATCCTTCAGCAACCCCCTAGTTCCAGTCATGTGCCTGGAACATCCACTGTCCAAGTATCATATAGGGGCATGGCCACTTGGACTCACCTGCAAAATAGATTACTTAACCTTAGAACCCAAATAATTCTTGGGTCTTTGGTGCAGGTTAGTTTGACTTTTAACAAAACTAAATGTAGCTCTTCTAGCAGGTAGTTTGCTACTCTCCTTGACACTTGAATTGTGCCAACAGTCTATTGCAAAGTGGCCTATCTTGCCACAACACCAGCACTCAAGCCTATTGTACCTTTGTTTAGGTACAACCCTGGCTGAAGTATCCACAGCAGGCTTTTTGTTTAGTGTTGGGGCTTTGCCCTTAGACTTGGACCTAGCAGTCCAGGCAGGTTTTGTAAATCCTAATCCAACCTTATCCTTATGAGGTACAAACTCATCTATCAAGGGTAAAACAGATTTGGGTTTAGAAAAGCTAGCCACAATATCCTTCTCCTTCTGAAGTCTAACCTCCAGATTCCTAATTTGATCATTCTTAAATGTAATAGTTCCCATCTGAATAACTGTAATGTTCTTCAGCCTGGCTATTTCATTCAGTTTCTGATCAAACAACTTGTCTGAATCAGCAGCAACCAATTTAAGACTAGCAATCTCCTTTGCCTGATTTTTGGCCAAGGTTTTGCTTTTCTTTAAGGCCTGCAACAAGTCCCTATATTCATCAATTAACTGATGAATATCACCTTCAGATTCAGATCCACCCACATCACTTGATACAGATGTATCTGATTCTGACTCAGTACAAGAAACTGAACTAGAAGAAAAATTTTGGACCTTACTTGGTGCAGGCTGATCCTGGATTTTGTCTCCTTCAAATAAGGCCATCAGCCCTTTGCACTAATTGTCCTCATGCTCATAAATTGAATTCATTAACTGCATGAACTCATCTTCCTCATCTTCAGCAAACAACCCAATATAGGCTTCAGCTTCTGAATCTGTTTCTGATGATGACTGATTAGTCAAACTTTTGCCTTTCTTGGCAACAAAGGACTTTTCCTTTTTGCCCTTAAAATGTGTCTTCTTTCTATCAGTTGACTCCTTCCTCTTTTCAGGACAGTCAGCCACTACATGTCCCTGTCTATTGCAACAATAGCATACAATCTTTGAGGATGTAGTTTTACTTGACTTGGACTTTCTTCTGTCATTCCTTGATGACTTCATGTTCTGATAGTAGTCATCTTTTGTTTGTGAAGTGTATGGCTTAGACCTCCGCTGCTTCTTCTTCAGAAACTTTTGAAAATGTCTTGTAAAAGCAGCAAAGTCTTCGTCACTTTCACTGCTATCTGAATTCTTGTTTCTGACTCATCTGTCTCAGCCTCAGCAACATTTTGAGGTGTAGATGGAGACTTGCTTTTATATTTCCTAGGGGATTCGGTCTTGAAGGCCACAGATCTCTCCTTGTGCTCCACTCTAGTAGTCTTTTCTTCCTCCTTTCTAACCATTAACTGCATCTCATAAGATAACAGTTTTCCAAACAAAGTTGGAGGAGGTATATCAGCTAATTTGGCCATTTCCCTAATGGCACAAATCTTGGTATCCCAGTCCTTAGTCAAGGATCTTAAGAACTTGTCATTAAGCTCATAGTTGTTGAATTCTCTTCCATAGGACATCAATTCATTTACTATCCTATAGAACTTCTTGTAGCATTCAGTAATGCTATCAGACTTTCCTTGTTTGAAGCTTTCATATTCCTGATTTAACAAAGACTTTCTGTCTTGTCTTACTTCTTCTGATCCCTCCATATAGACAATTAATGTGTCCCACATTTCTTTAGAAGTTTTACAATGAATTAAATTCTGAAATGTTGCATCATCAATTGCACTAACAATAATATTCTGGTCCCTCTTGTCCATAGTGGCCAGAATAATTTCATCTTTAGTCATTTCTGAATAGTCTTTGGGAGTTCTCTAATTTGCATCCAGAACAGATACTTTCATTGGCACATATGGCCCTTCTTTGACTGTAATGTATATTCTTGGGTCAGAGGCTTCCATAAAAAGTCTAACCCTCTCTTTCCAAATGCCAAATATCTCTATTCTACAGATTGGTAATTTCATGGACCCCAGCTCTATGTGATTCTCACTAGAACTCATTTTCTTGAATCTTGATTATTCTGATTCTGCCTACAGGATCTTACTCAGACTGTTATGTCCCTTTTTGAGTAACCTCCCTCTGATACCACTTTAAAGAAATAGTACCTAATCACCTAGAGGGGGGGTGAATAGGTGAACTTAATCTTTTTAAAATTACAGGCAGAAACACTGAATAATAAGACCTGTATTTACAATTCTCTACAGCAATTCAGCACAGATAATACAACAATCATAGAATTAATCACACACAGAGTACACACAGATTTTTATAGTGGTTCCCTAAGGTCTGGGGACATCCACTTTCCCCCTTCGCATATCTAATAGTGTACTAGATTCGGTCTAACTTCTCCACTTCTTCTCGGATCCTCAGATCTTACACCTCAGAACCACAAACAGGTTTCTACAACTCAGAGTGACCCGACTCCTACAACTCAGACACAAAGCATTACCACTCAGTCTTCACCAAGACCTACACTCAGGCTAAACAGCCCTACCTCAGCCTTCAATCAAGGCCTACACTCAGAGAATAGAATCTCCTACACTCAGGCACTAAAGCCCTAGCTCAGCCTTTATAGTTTAGGCTTACAACTCAGATCTATACAAGATCCTACAGAATATAAAGTTTACAAAGTAAATAACCACAATTTAGAAAGAGAGAGATGAATTGACTGGCTTCTTGATGAATTCTTGGAAGAACTAGATAGAGATCAACCACTCTTGGCTTTCTTCAAAGCTTCTTGAATTAGAACACATTAGGGTTGAATCTCCTGTGCAGATGATCTTCAATCAACTGCTGTCTTGTGAATCAGATCTCGATCTGAATCTTACTTATCAGCCTGGTTCAACAGCTGTTCTTCTTAGAAGGAGCTCCCTCTCTCCAACTTCTTAGATCTTCACTTGAAGATCTTCTTCCTTTTTTTGTTGTGATTCAATTGATTGATTACTTCCGTGATACTTTCTATCGAAGGAGAAAGGTATATAATAGTCTTCCTCCAAGGTAACCGGCTGATCTGGTTTCTAACAACCTTTTGATAGCTCTAACAGTTGCAGTTGACCGGTTGAAAATGGCAGCTGTCAAGTCATCCAGTCACTTCTTGAAATCTCTGTCACTGTCTGAAAGTGTCGAGACAGATAGTCTTTATGTGTCGACACAAGTAGATTAAGTGTCCACACTAGCCTTCATGGTGTCGACACAACTCCTTGTGTTGTTGTAACAGCTACTCGACACTGCTTCTTCAGAATGTGTCGACACTGATCCTGTGTGTCGACACAAGCCTTCTGTTGAATGTGTCGACATTGATTGAGTGTGTCGACACAAGTACTTCTTCTTCAATACTTAGTTGATTTCTGCTGTGTGTCGACACAACTCCTTTGTGTCGACACTTGCCTTTATATGTTGAAACTTTGCTGAGTGTCGACACATCTCCTTTGTGTCGACACTTGTACTTAAACTTTGTTGAAGTTCGCTGAGTGTCGACATAGCTTCCTCGTGTCGACACTTTTGATGTCGACAAAGTTTCTCTGGGTGTCGACACTGCTTCTAAGTGTCGACACTGATTATGTAGACAATTCTTCACTGTGTGTTGACACTGCCTGTATGTGTCGACACATTTCTTATGGTGTCAACTCTGCCTTCCTGGTGTCGACACAATTACTCCAAGTGTCGACACAGCTTCTCTAGGTGTCGACACAAGCCTTCTTAAGTGTCGACACTTTTCTTCTGGGTGTCGACACATGGACTTAGAAACTTTTCCTGCTTTCCCTGCAATTACTTAACCTGCACACATAAACTCAAAGCACATCAAATACATCTTGATGTATATCATTGAGTAGGGTGAGGCTTCTTCAAATCAGGTACATGTATTCCAATGTACCCAACAAACTCACACGACTGTGTTCCCCTGCAACGGCGCCAAAAACTTAATGCTAAACATCACGGCAATGAACCGGTCGCATAAGTAATATAAAATGGGCGAGTTTTCCCAAGTATCGATCTCTCAAGAAACACAGTAAGGTGGAGTTAATTTCGAGGAGGACTTGAGATTGAAGTCCTTAGGTCGGCGGTAACGATGGGGGTTTTGATATTGCGGAAAAAGAAAGTAAAAAATATAACAACTACTCCTATACAACGCCGCTATTCGATGCTTCGCCAGGCGGGATGGAAGACTAGTCGGGCTGCTATGCACCGAATCACTAGGCGGATGGGCGAGTAGGCTTGCGGATGAGGTGATGAGAATGGCGGAATGAGGGTCGTGAGCACCTCTTCGCTATGCATGCCACTAGCAATTGCTAGTGCGGCAAGGGCGGATGGATGGCGGATGGACAAATAGGCGCACCTCAAGTAAATAATGAAAACATGCAATCACATGGACATTGAAAGTGCAGGTTAGATCTGCTATACTCTAGAGGGGGGTGAATAGAGTATGATGCTCACTAAAAACTTTTTACAACTGTTGTTGTATACCTAAGTGAACAGGGAAGCAAATAAAAAAAAGCAAGCACAAAACAATCACAAACCACAGCCAGAAAACAAAAGAAAATAGCAACCAGAAGGCACAAGGAGCTATAGTGGTTCCCCAACCAATCTGGGTACATCCACTTTTCTACCACCCTTGATAGTAATCCACTGCAGGATGAGTTGATCAGGTGTCCTGGGAACCAATGAGCTTTTGATAAGGTGCTCAAAAACCAAACCCTCAAGTCTTTTGGAAGGAGACTTGCAACCAGAATAATTTTGAAGGGATTTAAAACCCTGTACAGAAATTGGAGAGAGGGTGATAGTGTCTTATCTGTCAACAGTCAGAGAGAAGACTTGTGGATTGATTGTAGCAGATCTTGCTCCCCCTGAGATCTTGAATTGGTCAGGAATGCTGGAGCACTGCTTCAGGGTGATAGGCCTTCAATGACCTAGAATGCCTGGACCAGAACTGCTTCAGGAACTTCTTCTGACTGATAAAGTTTTGTTGTCCTTTGAAGTTGTCCTGAGAATAGATAGAAGAAGACTCTTGATTGAATTTGGTTGTTCTTCTTCTTCTTGAAAAAGTTCTCTGGTCAAGGCAGATTGCAGTCAAGAACTTTAGATTTTTGAATGTTTGTTCTTCTCTGCAACTTTAGAATGTCTATCAGATTATTTGTTGTACTGTAATTCTTGAACTCTTTCACTGCTTGATTCTATTCTCTTGCTGTGTGTCTCTATTTGTTTTAGTATATATGTGTCTGTATGTCTGTCTCTGACTGAGGAATATTCAAACTTTTGAATGTCGAGCAGTAATTGCAGTCGGCATGGAAAGAATCAGCAATCAATGACTTTCCTAACTGTCCCATAAAAAACGGCAGGGAATAATCCATAGTCAATGTGCATTCTAACGGTAACATTCCGAGAAGATCTGGCATTAAATGTTCAGGAATCAGCGCCAAGAAACGGGACGGGAACCTTGAAGAAAACCTAATTTGGATTCGTCGAACGAAGAACACAATTCGTCGAGCTGAACTTGTGTTCGTCGAGCTGAGCTTGAGTTCGTCGACCAGACAATCTTCATTCATCAGATAGACAGTCTTCATTCGTCGAGCTGAGAAACAAATTCGTCGAGCTGAGAAAAGTTCTGGACTTAGGCAAAATATCATGCATCTGCTGAAGAGATGTGTCGACATAAGTTGGTGTCGACAGATTGATCTTGGTGTCGACACAAGTCATCTGGTGTCGACATAAGGTGGTGTCGACTGAAATCCTGGTGTCGACACAAATCGTCTGATGTCGACACAAACCCTAAGTGTCGACACAAATTCTCTGAGTCCAGAAATCGTCGAGTAGAGTTTAGAATTCATCGACCTGAGAAGCTGACTTCGTCGACCTGAGAAGCTGTGAACTTGAGGTCCAAGTTTGTCGATCTCAGAATATAATTCGTCGACCGAAGCTTGAGGCTGTACTTAGAAAAATTTGAAGTTGTCCTGACTTTGGCTTGATGTAGAAGCTAAGTCTTCGTCAAGCAGAGAACATAGATCGTCTAGCTCAGCACTAAGAATTGTCTCACGATCGTCGAGCGCAGAACTCTTTTCATCGAGCTGAGTTCGATGAACGTCGAACTCACTTTACTTGGTCTTGAAAACTTGTGAGTCTGGAGTCTCTGAGGGTCTTGTTGAAAGCTGGTCCATCTGGAGATGAGTCTAAGGACTTAACCTAGACTCTAGGACACAAATTGACCCTGGATATACATGATGGGTCACATCCTAAGTCAGTGAACCTAGCCCAAATCAACTAGTGATCCAACAATCTCCCCATATTTGGGTGAGGTCACTAACAGAGACTCAAAACAGAAAAACAAAGCAAGAAAAGAGATATATCTGGCAGAGAATTATAACACTTGCAACAGATATATATATACACACAGCTTTGTTTAACATATAGCATAGTTTAAAAAAACAAATAACAGACAGAAATTGAAACAACAAGAAAATTACTTTTATGGCTTCTTCTGCTGAGGTTTGTCTTCTGCTTTCTTTTCTCCTGGCTTCTTGAAAATGATTACTCTGTTAGGATTTTGAGCTTGAGCCACTGTCATGGTCATATCAGTTGTCCCAATAATTTTCAATGATGTAGCCCTGGGGACAACTGCTTCTGGATGAAGTTTCATATAATCATCAACATTAAACAGTTTGTTGCTTTTGTCAAACCTTTTCAGCTCTTCCTTTCTATACTTTGATATTGTTGAAAGACCAGAGATATCTTTTCCTTCTGCTTT
The DNA here is from genome assembly GCA_039583875.1 of Platanthera guangdongensis. Taxonomy (NCBI): domain Eukaryota; kingdom Viridiplantae; phylum Streptophyta; class Magnoliopsida; order Asparagales; family Orchidaceae; genus Platanthera; species Platanthera guangdongensis. Next base: position 115,298,189 of record CM077157.1, on the reverse strand, counting down.
GGATTTATTTATCAATGATAGTCCAATCAATTCTTGGTACCTAGCCATTCTTGCAGTATTGACAGTTTCTGGATCTTCAAAAGGAATTGGAGGAGAGAGAGGTCTTTTTGGGCTTTCAGCTTTATGTACTTCAGAACTTTGTTGCTGCTGCTGCTGCTTAATTTGACTTCCTGAGGAGGATGGCCTCTGCTGGCTGCTTCCAAAAGATCTCCCTGACTATCTCTGATAAGTTTGCATTGGGGCAGATCTCTGGGAGCTAGAGCCACTAGCACCAGCTGCTGGAGGAGGGGAAGGAGGAGGGTCCTTCCTGTATCTGTGCACTGGAGGAGGGGAGTATCTCCTGCTTCTCTTTCTATCTTTCTGCTGGTTTTTGGAGAGCCACATCCATACTGGCATTCCCTTATATGGAGTCACATTGTGCAGAATATAGTAGGGAGTGTCTGCATTGGGATTTGGCTTGGGAGTTGGAGGAGGAGCAGTCTTTCTCTTCTTTGCCAACAATCACTTTTTCTTACTAGTTGCATCCTCATCAGAATCATTATCATCATCATCAGACTCTGAATCCTGAGGGGTATCATACAATGCATCTAATGCTTTTAAAGCTTCATCAAAAACAACAGCCTTTGTTGGAGGAGGGGCAGAAGGTTCAGGAATAAGGGTTTCAGCAACAAGAGAATAAGTATCTGTACAAGATTCAGAAACAAAAGAGACAGAGCTATCAGCTGCTGCCTTATTCTCTTCTTCAATGTATGCCTGAATAAGCTCATCTAGAGTAGGCATTGGAGAGTCATCCATAACAAAATCTGGTGCTGAAACTGGCACTGATGTAACTTCTAGAATGACTTTTGAGCTAGAGGCAGAGAGAGCAAAATTGTCACAGAGTTGCTTGGCAAATATTGGACTAGCTGGAGAGGTATATGGTACCATAGCCAAATATGGCTTAGAGAAATCTACTGGAGAGAATTGCATATGTACAGTATCAAAATGTCTCAACAAAACTGATAAATTCATTGTGGGATTTAAATAGAAATCACCAACAGGAGTTATTTGAGCAACTGACTCATCCAAATCAATGTCCGTATCCATAAATTGAATTAACTCAAACATCTCAGCATCAAAGTCTGTCAAAATTGTTGTATCCTTATCTGAATTTGTATTAGCTGGGGAGGGAACTGCTGTGACTGCTGCTGCTGCTGTTGTATCTGCATCTGCTACAACTTCATCACTGAGCATCTCCCCCTGCCTGGGTTCAGGAATACATGGAGCCAGGCCCCTAGATGAAGAGCGTACAATAGATAGAAGAGAGATCTGTGCAGATAAGGAATTAATGGAGGTCACAAGAGGTGTAATGGCCTCTTAAATGAGAGATTGGATGAGAGGGGTGAGCAAAGAAATTAGGGTAGATGGATCAAATGGGGAAGGGGAAGGGGATGGAATGGGAGGAGGAATAACAGATGGAGTGGGGGCATCTTGCATGATTGTATCTGATGGTATATTATAAGATGGGATGGTGGATAAGTGTGGGGGAAGAGGAGACTGTGGAGGTGTACGAAGTATTGTCTCATGAGGGGAATCTGGAGGAGTTAGTTGTTGATGAACTTGCAGAGGGGAAGATGGAGGTGGAGATTGAGTGATTGTCAGGTCAAGTGGTGGAGATGGAGGGGTAGGTACATGAGGAGGCTTCTTTGGAGGAAGTGGTGCTGGAAGAGATGGTTGAGATGGAGGAACCTCTTCAGCAGGGTGGGGAGCGGCCTTTACAGCCCTTGTGCTCTCAGAAGTTTGGAGGGAGGAGGAAGAAGCCTTTGAGGGCTTGGAGATGGTGCTCTCCCACCTGCCAAACAGAGCGCAAGTGAGGCGCTTGCTGGCATTTATGAATATGGTCGGGGAGACCATACATTCAGCAGCCTTCTCTGTGAGAAAAATCCCCAAAATTCTGTCAAAGCAGACTTCCTTCTTGCTGTTCTTCTTCTTGATCAATTCAAAGAAAACCTTACTCCAATCAACATGTCTCTTATTCACTACAGCACACATTATTAGAAATTGGTGACGGGTAATATAGTCATGATCAGAGTGCTTGGCCATCAGTAACTTTCCCGTAATATCTGTCAGAAATTGGTAGGCGTCAGATAATTGCTTTTTCAACAACTTATTAGGGTTGTTACCAGAGAAACCCATCAGTTTCAGCATATCATTGAATTCCTCAGAATCCATTTCAAGATTGTCTTCTCTGTTCACTAATCCAAATATCTCAGAGAGAACTGCGGGAGAGAGGGAAACAGTAGTGTTCCCTATATTGCCGGTCAAAACATCTTCTTCAGAAACTGTAGATGTATATACCCATTCTCGTATTTCCGTTCCATGAAGTTTAATGCTCCTGGTCATGAAATCCTTTAAATTGAGTTTTTCCAGTAGTTCCAAGATGTATAGAAAGATGGGGTCAGAATGTTGAAATGACTCAAAATCCATGTCGAATCCAGTGTCAAACTTCATTGCAACCAAAGCACCTGAGGGAATCGCCATTGATGTCCTGCAAGAAAGACATAGAGAGAAACGACGATCAAGAGAAAAGGAACTGAAAGCGCGGGACGGAGGTCGAAGAAAACCTAGATATACGATTTTCAGAATATGAATCGACAAACTCCGTTCCACGAAAAATAGAAATTCTTCGAACTGAGCTCGAGGAAATAAATTATAGACAGATAATTTGTCAATCTCATCCAGAAGAGTCGAAAACAGTTCGTCGAACTCCGTTCGACGAAATGTCTTTTGAAGCAAAGTTCGTCGTTCTCTGGTCGACGAAAATTGTTTCCTCACCCAGAGAATTCGTCGATCTCCGTTCGACGAGAATCTCTCAAACTTTCCCTAGTTCGTCGAACTCCGTTCGACGAACTCTGGAAAATTCGTCGAATGCAGACAGAAACTAGGTTAACTCTTCTCCATCAATCATTCCCAGTTGATTTATAAAGAATAGATGGGTTTTCTCATCCAATGGCTTGGTGAAAATGTCTGCTCTTTGTAGATCAGTAGGAATATGGATCAAGTTAATTTTCTTTTTTTCCACATTATCTCTAATGAAATAATGTCTTATTTCAATATGTTTTGACCTAGAATGGTGAACTGGATTCTGTGCTATAGCAATAGCACTAGTGTTATCACAAAATAATGTTGAATTATTTAAGTTGACACCATAATCTAAGAGTTGGTTTTGTATCCATAGCATTTGTGAACAGCAACTACCAGCAGCCATGTATTCTGCTTCTGCAGTTAATGTAGACACAGATGTCTGCTTTTTTCAAAACCAGGAGACAAGTCTCATACCAAGGAACTGGCATGTTCCAGAGGTACTTTTCCTCTCCACTCTACATCCAGCATAGTCAGCATCTGAGTATCCAGTTAACTCAAACTCTGACTCTGTATGATACCAGAGTCCTAGACTAGGGCAACTCTTTATATATCTCAAAATTCTTTTTAGGAAAATAAGGTGAGATTCTTTAGGGTTCACTTGGAACCTAGCACAAAGGTATGTGGCAAACATTATATCAGGTCTGCTAGCTGTTAGGTATAATAGGGATCCAACAATTGCCCTATAATTTTTCTGATCCACTGGTTTCCCTGCTGCATCAGAATCCACAACAGCATTTGTAGCCATAGGGGTTTTCATCCCTGAAGCATCACCCATCCCAAACTTTTTGATGAGCTCTTTAGCATACTTAGCTTGGGAGAGGAATATACCATCTGGGAGCTGCTTCACTTGGAGACTAAGAAAGTAGGAAAGCACACCCATGATACTCATCTCAAATTTTGAATGCATGAGGTCAGCAAACCTCTTGCATAATTTGGGATCAGTAGACCCAAAAATAATGTCATCCACATATATTTGTACTAATAATATTTGGTCCTTATGATGTCTAGTGAAAAGTGTTTTATCTATGGTTCCTCTTGTAAATTCATGCTCTAAAATAAAGCTTGTTAGGGTCTCATACCAAGCTCTTTGAGCTTGCTTTAAACCATAGAGAGCTTTATGCAATTTAAAAACAAAAGAGGGTTGAGTTGGAGAGATAAAACCTAGAGGTTGTTCTACATAAACCTCTTCTTGTAGTACTCCATTCAGAAATGCACTTTTGACATCCATCTGGTAGACCTTGAATCTCTTGTAAGCTGCATAGGCAAGGAATATCCTAATGGCATATAACCTTGCAACAGGGGCAAAGTTTTGGTCATAGTCTATTCCTTCCTCTTGTCTGTAACCTTGAGCAACAAGCCTAGCCATGTTTCTCACTATGTTGCCTTGAGCATCCAACTTGTTCCTATAGACCCATTTGGTTCCAATAACTGGGTAGTTATGTGGTCTTGGAACCAAGTCCCAAACTCTACATCTCTTAAACTGATTTAGTTCCTCTTGCATTGCAATGATCCAGTGGGGATCTTGCTCTGCCTCATGAATGGTGAGAGGTTCAATTTGAGAGAGAAAACAGGCATGCATCAAGTCTTGGTTGAGTTGACGCCTTGTCTGTACACCTACTGAAATGCCTCCAATCACTTGAGATCTGGGGTGATCTCTAAGTGTGACAAGATCAGTTGGTGGAGTTGGTTGAGCAACAGCTTCAGTATTTAATTCCTCTTGGGGAACAGTACCAGCTGTTGAAGGAAGTTCAGCCACTTCCTCTTGAATTTCCTCTTCACTATCTTCAGCAACCTATGGAGTAGAATGGTTTTATACCTCTTGGGTAAGGTTCAGTCCATCCATAGACTCACACAGTGGTGGAACTTGCAAAGAGCTTATGGTAGAAATCTCTTTCTCCTTGAATGACATGTGAGATTCATCAAAAGATACATGAATAGATTCTTCAATTTTAAGAGTTGATTTATTATACACCCTATAAGCTTTACTGATCATGGAGTATCCCAGAAACACTCCTTCATCAGCTTTAGCTTGAAATTTTACTAAGTATTTCTTGTCATTATTGTGAATGTAACAAATACAACCAAAGATTTTAAAATAATCTACTTTAGGTTTTTTCCCTTTGAGTAATTCATAGGGAGTCTTGCCCTTCAGTTTATGTATTAAACTTCTATTCAACACATAGTTGGAGGTGTTCACTGCCTCTGCCCAAAAGGATAGAGGAAGATGAGCATCTGACAACAATGTAGTCTCAGATTCAATAAGGGTTCTATTTTTCCTTTCAGCTACCCCATTTTATTGAGGAGTTCTAGGAGCTGAGAAAGTGTGCCTGATCCTTTCACTTTGACAGAACTCTTGCATAAGAAGAGAATCAAACTCTGTCCCATGATCACTTCTGATCAGGGCAATGTGAGTGTTGAACTCACTCTGTATGCATTTGAGAAACTCTGTCAAACACTTAAAGTTATCAGACTTCTTCCTCACAAAGAACACCCATGTGAATCTAGAGAAGTCATCTACAACTACTAAAGTATAAGATTTCCCTTCTAAGCTTTGTACTGTAATGGGTCCAAAGAGATCCATGTGTAACAGATACAAAATCCTAGGTGAATCACTCTTATTAAGTGACTTGAAGCTATTTTTGGTTTGCTTGCCTAATTGACAAGCCCTGCAAAGTCCTTCCTTCTTGTAGGGGTCAGAAGGTAGTCCTCTAACAAGGTTGTCCTTGGATAGCCTAGCAATGGTTCTAAGGTTTATATGTCCTAATCTTTTATATCATAGTTCATTATGTCTACAAATGGAATTAAACAAGCATATATCTACCTTAGTTGAAAGAAAATTCACAAGATAGATGTTACCTTTCCTTTTACCTGTCAACATAGTGGTGTTGTCCTCTGATTTGATCTTGCATGAGGATTTGCTGAAAGTCACTTGGTAGCCTTCATCACACAGTTGACTGATGCTGATTAAGTTGTGCTTCAGTCCTTCCACATAAGCTACTTTCTTGAATGTGACTGAGTCAATCAGGACTGCACCATATCCTTTTGTTAGTCCAAAGTTTGAATCACCAAACATTACTTTGGGTCCAAGTTTGTCTTTGAAGGAAGTAAAATTCTCCTTATTTCATGTCATGTGCTTTGAGCACCCACTATCCAGATACCATTGCTGGTTTGATGTTGGATAGGTCTTCACTTGCGCATAAAATAATTTATTTGTTTTTGACTCAGTTCGCCTTGGGCCTAGGTTGATAACCTTTGAATTCAGAAATAAAAGACATCCCAGGTTGACTCTTTTAACCTTCAGGATGATATCTCCTTGGAGGTATTATCCATTCAGTATAAGGGTTAAATCTTTGGGATGTAGGACCCCTAGGTTTGAAATTTGATTTACCTTTAAAAGAATTTTCAAAACTCTGATCTCTGCTCGACGATCGCTGAGCTGAGTTCGACGATCTTGGGTCAGATCGTCGCGCTCCGTTCGAAGATCGACTGTGGCAGAGTTCAGGGTTCAGAAATCATCGACCTGAGTTCGACGATTCAGCCTGAGATCGTTGAGCTCCATTTGTTAAAATTCAACAAACCGCAGACGCCCCCTTGGATACCCTGCTGAAAACTCAACAAACCGAAGGAGAATACGTCCACTTATAATGTTGAAAGTATTCCCAGATCGTGGAGTTAGCAGGGGTTATCTCAATTAAGCAGTAACAACCAGCAACACATGCAGCACAAGCTTCTTTATTGATCAAGAGCAAACTTCTTTACAAGGCGAGACATACATGGCGAGACATGCTTCACCAAAACCCAACACCGGGAGAGCAGAGACAGTTACAAAGACAAGAACAAAAAACAAGCCGCGTGGACTCAAACAATCAAGCCGCCGACCTACTGCTGTGGAGTCCGCTCAGTCCGCCAGGTCGCCAGACTGCAACCCAAGCCGCGCGGACTCACCCTTACTCCAATGCTTAGCTCTTCACCGCCGGTCTGCACGCCGCCAGACCGCACAAGCTGCGTCACCGAAAGGAACAGTCCGCCTGAAGCAGGCGACTTCCTGAACCCCGAACCAAGTCGCCAAAGAGAAGACCGCCTGGTCGCTATCCGCGACCTGCTGTTTACCGCCTGTTGCTTAACCGCAGAGTCCGCACTGTCCCTGACCGCAATCAGAGCCAAGTCCTGGCTTTCCAGCGCTATCCGCACAACCTGCACAGCACAACCGGGTCAACTCTCTATCCGCGCGGACACAAAGTCCAGACCGCAGCAACTTACGCGAGCTCAATTACTGTTCAAATACTTCGGTCTAGGTTCCTTCTTGATGTGACATGAGTCCTATTTATAGGCACGACGATGAGTATGGTCACCGCCCTAGCCGATAGGATCACCGCCACAACCCGCAGCTAGAACAAGTGTGTCCGCACAGCCCGCGGACACACCTTCCAGTTCACCGCTCCTGTGCAGATAGCCAGTCCGCCCCAGCTTCTCCAAGGCCGGACTCCAATATCCAGTCCGCCTTGCCGCCAGAGACCAAGCCAGGACAACAGCCGGACTCCACAACAGCCGTGTCCGTCATTCTGCGGACAAGGCATCAGCCCGCAAAACCCGAGCCCGCAGTCTCGCCATCAAGGCACCTACCGGACTCAGCGGACACCCGGCTTCCGTCCGCATATCCCAAGTCCATTGCCTAATCACCAAGGCATTGTCGGACTCAGCGGACATGCCGATCCAGTCCGCGTACACAGCGAACTTCAGTCCGCTTCCCTGAGTCCATAACCTCATCACAAGGCTCAACCGGACTCAGCGGACTCTGGCTCCAGTCCGCACGCTCCTGCACAAGCAACCCTCCAGTCCGCATATCCCCAAGCTAGCATAAAAGGCAACAGCACTTCTACTAAGCTTGGCGGACTGAGAAATCAGCCCGCGCTCCACTGCGCGATCTCCCCGGACTGAGCCTCCTGGACTTGGTTCAATTCCCACCAAGTCCAGCCCGTTGGCCACAAGGGCCAGTCCGCACTTACTGGCGGACACTGGATCTAGCCCGCCATACCGGGCGACCTCCAGTTCGTGTCCGCGCTGACCGGCGGTCTCCGCGGCTTTCACTTGCCGCTACACTAGAGCAAGACCAAGGCAACTGCCAAACCGGTCTGCCGAGCTCCATTTCTTCAGTCCGCTTCAAGCCGGACTCTGCGGATAACATTCCTATCCGCCCGGTTACTTCCTGGGAGTAAACCGCCTGCTGAGCATACACTGGCCTGTCAGACCGCCGCTGCTGTCAGCGTAGTCCGCGCGAACAGACCGTCCAGGCCGCCACAGAGCAAACCGCCTGCAACATCCCTGCCGACCTAGCAGTCCGCCAACCCAGTCCGCGTAGTCCGTGCGGATAGGTTTCCCAAGCCTTCCATTCACCCACTTTCACTTCACAGAATTCAACACTCCCCCTTGAAGTGAGAAGTGGTGAATAACTCCAGCAGCTCCCGTAACCTTGCACCTGGTCCTTCCGATAGCATCTACGAAGAGATGTCCAAGACATAGTCCTCGCCCCGCATATCATGGACCATGAGGGAGCCCTCCAGCATCTCCCAAAAGGAGCCATGCTTCCCTCTGCCTTCTTCAGCTTCAACCTCCACTCATGCATCACAGGAGTATCACCAACTTCCTTGGACCCAGAAGCCCAAGCCTCGTTGCCTCTAAGAGAAGTCACCTCTTCAGACTTGGTGTCAACCACCTCCTTGATTCTAGTGGGGTCATCACAGCCAGAAGTAACTTGCTCGACCTGAGGGCTAACAAGGAAACACGGGACCAAGTCTGTCGTGCTCCCTTCATAATATCGAGCTGGTGGCTTACTGATCCTCTTCGATCTCCGAAGAACCTGATCATGGCTAACCACCTCCGCTGCTGTTGAACCAGCTCCGTTCCCGGGCAAACCCGGAACAATGCTCCCTTTGCTCCCTGAACAAGACGCCTCCTTACTGGAACCAAAAGCATCTGGAGCAACGCTCCCCCTGCTACCTGAACCAGAAGACTCCCCTCTTGAACAAGAACTGCCTGGAACATCGCTCCCCTTGCTTCCTGAACCGGAAGCCTCCGCCTTCGAGCCAGAAGGTCCTAGAGCATCGCTCCCCCTTCTTCCCGACTCTGACGACTTTGCCTCGGAGCTAGAACAACCTGGAACACCTGGTGACTCAGGTAACTCCACTTCCTTAGCAGCAGCCTCCTTCAGCCCACCATCTGACCTGCTTATCTCTAGCTCCACATAAGAGCTACCCCAATACGGCGTCAACTCATCAAAAACAATGTCTCTCGACACTATGAGTTTCTTCGTCGCAGGATCCATACACCTCCATCTTCTTCTCTTCTCATCATACCCAACAAAGACTAGCTTTGTTTTGAGAGCACCCGGAGTGTGTATATATCAGGTAGATCCAAACACCCGAAGGTGCTTCACTGAGGGCTTCACTCCGAACATTAGCTCATAAGGAGTCTTCATTATGATCGGACTAAGAGGCATCCGGTTGATGACATGAGCAGCATAGGCTATTCCCTCCGCCCAAAGAGCCTTCGGAACGCCTTTACTCCGAAGCCAACACTTGAAGGTCTCCGTTAACCAACGGATCATCCGAGCTGCAATACTACCCTGTTGTGAAGTATGTCCACAAGAAAGCTCCATCCGGATCCCTTGCTTCCTGCAAAAGCGTGAGAACTCGGTTGAGCCAAACTCACCACCGATACTTGTCCTCAACACCTTGATCCTCCGGCCGAGCTGGCCTTCGACAAGCTTCTTGAACTCCACAAACAAGCGTACCATGCTGGACTTCGTCTTCATAAAGTATACCCAAGTATACCCAGAATAGTCATCAACCAATATCAGCATGAACCTGCTGCCTCCAAGACTGGCCGTGACAGTCGGTCCCACCAGAGCACAATGGACAACCGCCAATGGTGCATTACTCCTGGATTGTGCTTTGTCGACCATGAAGCGATAGGCTCCACTTTCCTGACATCCCGCACACCCCCGACCATCGCCATAGGATGACAATCTAGGCAAGCCTCTTACGAGTCTTCTTTCCGCCATTGCTTTCAGCTTGTCCATCCCTACATGCCCCAGTCTTTCATGCCAGATAGCAGCACTATCACTGGCATTCCTCCGATCAACTCCAAAACTAGTTGAAATCCCAACTACGTTCTTCTCCTTCCTCCCTACCAGAGCTACGTTCGCCGAGAGCAAGACAACCTTGCACTCCTTCCGAAGATGACCTTGCTGCTTGCATTTATAGCACCTTGGTCCTTCCTTCCTCTTCTTATCACGCCTAGGAGAAACACTCCTTTCTTCCTGATATGAAGTAGAGGGACCAACTTCCGCAGCAACCTTCACCTCCTTCCTGAACAACCCATCAAGGGAAGTCCAGACCTCCGCAGCTGACCGACATCCACTGATGTGGTCCAAGAGCTCCGATGAGATCACCTGCCTGAGAATAGACTCCGCTTTCGCATTTGCCTCCTTCCAAGCTCTCATCGCCTCAGCATTGCCAGCAGTATCCTCTTGTCTTCCTGCTCCGCATACAACCTCCCAAAGGTCCTCGCCAAGAAGAAAGCTCTTCATACAGGACTTCCACCGTTCACAGTTCGTCTCTGTAAGAAGATCAATACCAAGACAACTTGCATCCTCCACTGCCATGGTTCTACCATTGGTTTCCTCTACAGACGAGCAACTACTTTCATTGAGCACTGCTTGACCACTCCAACAACCTCCCTCTGATACCATGTTAAAATTCAACAAACCGCAGATGCCCCCTTGGATACCCTGCTGAAAACTCAACAAACCGAAGGAGAATACGTCCACTTATAATGTTGAAAGTCTTCCCGGATCGTGGAGTTAGCAGGGGTTATCTCAATAAAGCAGTAACAACCAGCAACACATGCAGCACAAGCTTCTTTATTGATCAAGAGCAAACTTCTTTACAAGGCGAGACATACATGGCGAGACATGCTTCACCAAAACCCAACACCGGGAGAGCAGAGACAGTTACAAAGACAAGAACAAAAAACAAGCCGCGTGGACTCAAACAATCAAGCCGCCGACCTACTGCTGTGGAGTCCGCTCAGTCCGCCAGGTCGCCAGACCGCAACCCAAGCCGCGCGGACTCACCCTTACTCCAATGCTTAGCTCTTCACCGCCGGTCTGCACGCCGCCAGACCGCACAAGCTGCGTCACCGAAAGGAACAGTCCGCCTGAAGCAGGCGACTTCCTGAACCCCGAACCAAGTCGCCAAAGAGAAGACCGCCTGGTCGCTATCCGCGACCTGCTGTTTACCGCATGTTGCTTAACCGCAGAGTCCGCACTGTCCCTGACCGCAATCAGAGCCAAGTCCTGGCTTTCCAGCGCTATCCGCACAACCTGCACAGCACAACCGGGTCAACTCTCTATCCGCGCGGACACAAAGTCCAGACCGCAGCAACTTACGCGAGCTCAATTACTGTTCACTTACTTCGGTCTAGGTTCCTTCTTGATGTGACATGAGTCCTATTTATAGGCACGACGATGAGTATGGTCACCGCCCTAGCCGATAGGATCACCGCCACAACCCGCAGCTAGAACAAGTGTGTCCGCACAGCCCGCGGACACACCTTCCAGTTCGCCGCGCCTGTGCAGATAGCCAGTCCGCCCCAGCTTCTCCAAGGCCGGACTCCAATATCCAGTCCGCCTTGCCGCTAGAGACCAAGCCAGGACAACAGCCGGACTCCACAACAGCCGTGTCCGCCATTCTACGGACAAGGCATCAGCCCGCAAAACCCGAGCCCGCAGTCTCGCCATCAAGGCACCTGCCGGACTCAGCGGACACCCGGCTTCCGTCCGCATATCCCAAGTCCATTGCCTAATCACCAAGGCATTGCCGGACTCAGCGGACACGCCGATCCAGTCCGCGTACACAGCGAACTTCAGTCCGCTTCCCTGAGTCCATAACCTCATCACAAGGCTCAACCGGACTCAGCGGACTCTGGCTCTAGTCTGCACGCTCCTGCACAAGCAACCCTCCAGTCCGCATATCCCCAAGCTAGCATACAAGGCAACAGCACTTCTACTAAGCTTGGCGGACTGAGAAATTAGCCCGCGCTCCACTGCGCGATCTCCCCGGACTGAGCCTCCTGGACTTGGTTCAATTCCCACCAAGTCCAGCCCGCTGGCCACAAGGGCTAGTTCGCACTTACTGGCGGACACTGGATCTAGCCCGCCATACCGGGCGACCTCCAGTTCGTGTCCGCGCTGACCGGCGGTCTCCGCGGCTTTCACTTGCCGCTACACTAGAGCAAGACCAAGGCAACTGCCAAACCGGTCTGCCGAGCTCCAGTTCTTCAGTCCGCTTCAAGCCGGACTCCGCGGATAACATTCCTATCCGCCCGGTTACTTCCTGGGAGTAAACCGCCTGCTGAGCATACACTGGCCTGTCAGACCGCCGCTGCTGTCCGCGTAGTCCGCGCGAACAGACCGCCCAGGCCGCCACAGAGCAAACCGCCTGCAACATCCCTGCCGACCTAGCAGTCCGCCAACCCAGTCCGCGTAGTCCGCGCGGATAGGTTTCCCAAGCCTTCCATTCACCCACTTTCACTTCACAGAATTCAACACCATTCGGCGATCGTCGAGCTCTGTTCGACATTTTCTGTTGAACTTTTGTTTTCTTAGGTAAGTCAGAATTCTTCCTAGCTACCTCCACAACTCCCTTACCTTTATCAGAGATAAATTTGATTGTGGTTGTTATTACTATGGGTTGGCTAGATGAGGCACCCAAACCCAGTGTACTATTGAATCTTGAGTTCACTGTGCTTGTGATGTCCATTAGTTTGATACTTCTCCCATTAAGGGATTCTTCAAACTTTTTGGCCTCTGATAGTTCACTTTTCAGTGAAGCTATCTGATCCCTATAGCATTCTAACTCCTCAGAGAGTTTGAGGTTTTCTGATTTTAAAGTGCTATGTTCAGATAGCTGATTTCTGAGAGAAATGTTTCCTTCTCAGATTTTAATAAATCTAAACACAGTGCTTTAAACTCGCACTTGAAGTCCTCAGAATTAAAATCAAAGGAATTTATTACCTAGTCCTCTTCAGATTGAGTCTCTGATTCTAACTCTGACTCTTCTGCATCAGAATTTTGTTGTGAGGCATTGATAGCCATCATGCAGAATTCTTTTTCATCAGCATCATCTTCATCATCACTAGAGCTGGATGAAGCTTCCGATTCTTCTTCTGTTTCACTCCAAGTTTCAGCAATAAACCCCTTCCTGGTATGTTTGTTCTTGTTGTAGGAGGGTTTGTCATTGCTGTTCTTCCTGAAGTCTTGTCTTTTCTTCTTTCTTTCTTGTCCTTTTTGTCATTATACTGATTTTCTGGACAGTCAGACACCATATAGCCTGGTTTCCTGCATCCAAAACAAATAATCTCTTTGTTATTTTATTTTTCATACCTTTGCTTGTCATGCCCTATGGAAGACTTTTTCCTGAAGTCCTTCCTGGCCATTTTGTAAAACCTTTTGGCCAGTAGGCTTAGCAGCTCTTCATTGCTTGTGACCTTATCTTCAGGTTGATCTTCAATAGCTTTGAATGCTATTGATTTCTCTTTTCTGACTGCTGGTGAAGCAGCCTTCTGCTCTTCTTCTCTATTCTTGATGAGCAGCTCATAAGACTTGAGTTTGTCCAAGGGATCTTCAGTTGTGATCTCACTTAGGCTTCTGGCATCCTTGATTGGCCAGATCCTTGAGTCTCAAGTGCTGGGGAAGCACATTAGGATCTTGTCATTGAGTTCAGTCAGTGAGATCTCTTTATCCAATGTTTTCAGCTCATTGACTATGAGACTGAGTCTATTATACATATCAGCCACTGACTCAGTTTCTCCTTTTTGAAGTTCTCATACTGGGTTATGAGATGGGATCTTCTATCTTTTCTCTCATCAGCAGATCCTAAGACTCTCAGATAACTTGTCCCATATCTCCTTTGATGAGTTGCATTCAGCTACTTTTTGAAATATTTCATCAGACATAGTCTGGGCTAAAATATTCATTGCCTTAGCATCTGCCACTTTCCATTTCTTGATTTCTGCATCTGTTCCTGAAGGAGGTGGAACAGCACTTGTGCTTGTATTTTCTGGGGGTCTTGGACACACTGTCAAAACAGAATTAAAAATGTCTTCATCAATAGAGTTCATGTACAATCTAATCCTTGCCTTCGAAAGTGCAAACTTAGATAGATTGCACACTATAGGTCTGGTGCTAGCATAATCTTTGTTTTGGGTCATGTTCTGTGAAGAAATAAATCTAGTAACAAACTTAAAACAAGCAGATCTAACTAGAGGGATCTTAGGGTTCAGGTGTTAGTCTGTGCAACCACTAAGGTGTGGTATTTTAACCAACCTGGAGGGTCTGGTATTTTAACCAACCTTGAGGGTCTGGTATTTTAACCAACCTAGAGGGTCTGGTATTTTAACCAACCTCGCTTTGATACCAATTGAAAGTGCAGGTTAGATCTGTTATACTCTAGAGGGGGGTGAATAGAGTATGGTGCTCACTAAAAACATTTTACAACTGTTGTTGTATACCTAAGTGAACAGGGAAGCAAATAAAATAAAGCAAGCACAAAACAATCACAAACCACAGCCAGAAAACAAAAGAAAATAGCAACCAGAAGGCACAAGGAGCTATAGTGGTTCCCCAACCAATCTGGGTACATCCACTCTTCTACCACCCTAGGTAGGAATCCACTGCAGGATGAGTTGATCAGGTGTCCTGGGCACCAATGAGCTTTTGATAAGGTGCTCAAAAACCAAACACTCAAGTCTTTTGGAAGGAGACTTGCAACCAGAATAATTTTGAAGGGATTTAAAACCCTGTACAGAAATTGGAGAGAGGGTGATAGTGTCTTCTCTGTCAATATTGAGAGAGAAAACTTGTGGATTGATTGTAGCAGATCTTGCTCCCCCTGAGATCTTGAATTGGTCAGGAATGCTGGAGCACTGCTTCAGGGTGATAGGCCTTCAATGACCTAGAATGCCTGGACCAGAACTGCTTCAGGAACTTCTTCTGACTGATAAAGTTCTGTTGTCCTTTGAAGTTGTCCTGAGAATAGATAGAAAAAGACTCTTGATTGAATTTGATTGTTCTTATTCTTCTTGAAAACGTTCTCTGGTCAAGGTAGATTGCAGTCAAGAACTTTAGATTTTTGAATGTTTGTTCTTCTCTGCAACTTTAGAATGTCTATCAGATTGTTTGTTGTACTGTAATTCTTGAACCCTTTCACTGCTTGATTCTGTTCTCTTGCTGTGTGTCTCTATTTTTTTAGTATCTATCTGTCTGTATGTCTGCCTCTGACTGAGGAATATTCAAACTTTTGAATGTCGAGCAGTAATTGCAGTCGGCTTGGAAAGAATCAGCAATCAATGACTTTCCTAACTGTCCCATAAAAAAAATGGCAGGGAATAATCCATAGTCAATGCGCATTCTAACGGTAACATTCCGAGAAGATCTGACATTAAATTTTCAGGAATCAGCGCCAAGAAACGGGACGGGAACCTTGAAGAAAACCTAATCTGGATTCGTCGAACGAAGAACACAATTCGTCGAGCTGAACTTGTGTTCATCGAGCTGAGCTTGAGTTCGTCGACCAGACAATCTTCATTCATCAGATAGACAGTCTTCATTCGTCGAGTTGAGAAACAAATTCATCGAGCTGAGAAAAGTTCTAGACTTAGGCAAAATATCCTGCATATGCTAAAGAGCTGTGTCGACATAAGTTGGTGTCGACAGATTGATCTTGGTGTCGAAACAAGTGCTCTGGTGTCGACATAAGGTGGTGTCGACTGAAATCCTGGTGTCGACACAAATCATCAGGTGTCGACACAAACCCTAAGTGTCGACACAAATTCTCTGAGTCCAGAAATTGTCGAGAAGAGTTTAGAATTCGTCGACCTGAGAAGCTGACTTCGTCGACCTGAGAAGCTGTGAACTTGAGGTCAAAGTTCGTCGAGCTCAGAATATAATTCGTCGACCGAAGCGTGAGGCTGGACTTAGAAAAATTTGAAGTTGTCCTGACTTTAGCTTGAAGTAGAAGCTAAGTCTTCATCGAGCAGAGAACATAGATCGTCTAGCTCAGCACTAAGAATTGTCTCACGATCGTCGAGCGCAGAACTCTTTTCGTCGAGCTGAGTTCGATGAACGTCGAACTCACTTTACTTGGTCTTGAAATCTTTTGAGTCTGGAGTCTCTGAGGGTCTTGTTGAAAGTTGGTCCATCTGGAGATGAGCCTAAGGACTTAACCTAGACTCTAGGACACAAATTGACCTTGGCTATACATGATGGGTCACATCCTAAGTCAGTGAACCTAGCCCAAATCAACTAGGGATCCAACAGACATGATTACACATAAACGTATATTACACTAAACATAACTTCATCAAATACAAAGAGTTCAACTAAACCATCAACAACAAGAGAAGAAAAGTGTGCGAAATCGACAGAATTAGAAGTCTTGCTGAGGATTCACGATTGGAATTGTCGGGCTGTCAATCCGCGTCCAAGCTCGGTCCTCAACTGCGTCTGGGGTATAGAAGGGCTATCACCACCTTCCAATGGCCCGTCTTCTTCGTGTCACGATCTGGTGGAGGATGGCACAACTTCTCCTAGCTTGATGGAGAAATCTAGGTCAAGCTCTTCTTGAAGCTCAAAGATGAAGGAGGAGGCCGAGAGGAAGCTCCGGCTTGGATTTGGTAGTGAAAGCTTTCCCAGAGCACCTCCCTATGATGGAAGATGAAGAGGAATGGTGGAACCCTTCCTCGGAGATGAAAACGGTGGAGAAATGTCGAGCGATCCTAACGATTCTGAATTAGGGCGAGACCTGTGATATTTATACAAAGCAGAATTGAACAATGTGCACGATCACGGGCGCACGACCAGTGGTCGTGCGCACTATGTCCAGTGGTCGTGCGCACTGCCATGGAAGATTAGGAAGAAGAAGTGGGATAACTCGCACGACCAGTGGCGCACGACCAGTGGTCATGCACACTAAGTTCAATGGTCGTGCGATTACCCCAGACAGGACTCCAGAAAAAGAGGAATCAATGCACATGATCAGTGGTGCATGACCGGTGGTCGTGCGCACTATGTCCAGTGGTCGTGCGATTACCCCAGACAGATTTTGAAAATCAGGGTACATTGCGCACGATCATCGGTGCACGACCGATGGTCGTGCATACTATATCCGATGATCGTGCGCAGATTCCTACTTCAAAACATCCCCGGAACACGCACACGACCCCTAAACCCAGCACTGATATGTTCAGACATTCCAGGCAATCACAAAAAGGAGTACAAACAATAAAAGTACAAAAATACACAACCACGGGCCTAAGTGTGCACTTCCTATGGAAATATAGACAAGATAAAATATGAATGATATAGAACTAAAAGTGAAGTGCAAACGCGTGAAAACTAGCCTAGATGAGTACGAAAAACCCTATATAAATCGGACTCATCATACAACCCTCCCCTCCTTACAGAAATTTCGTCCGGAAATTTACATACAACTATATGGAAGACAGCAACTTAAAAGTTACAACAACTTTTTATTCACACAAATAATGTTATAACAACTTAAACAAACAACTCAAGATTTTCATCATGCATGGTCTGCTCACGCTCCCATGTTAGTTCTTCACGGCCACAGTGGTCCCACCGTACTTTGACCATCCCGATTGTCTTGTTCCGAAGTCGTTTGATCTTCGTATCCTCGATCTGAATAGGCTTCACTTTCATCGTTAACCTACTATCGACCGGTACTTGATCTGCATCAACCACTTGAGTTGGTTCTTTCACAGCTTTTCGCAGCACCGATATGTGAAACACATCGTGCAAATCACTTAGCTCTACAGACAGAGCTAACCGATAGGCAGCTTCTCCAATTTGTTCCACCACTTCAAATGGACCAAGATACCTTAGTCTTAACTTTTTCAAGCGCTGAATCCTGGATACGCCTTTGAATGGCTTGATCTTTAAATATACCCAATCGCCCACCGTGAATTCCGATTTCCAATGCTTGGCATTGTAGTATTTTTCCTGCCTATCTTGGGCTATCAATAGCCTCTCCCGGATAGAGCGTATCGTCGAATTAGCTTCTTCGACTTCCTTACTCTTATATAACTTAGACTCGTCTGTTTCCGCCCAAGCTAATGGTGTACGATTCTTCCTACCATAAAAAGCTTCAAAAGGCGTCATGTTGATAGTAGCTTGATAACTATTATTGCAAGAGAACTCTATCATATAGAGATGATCTTCTCATCTCTTCCTGAAATCCAAGGTGCACATTCGGAGAATGTCCTCCATCGTTCTGTTGGTCCTCTCAGTTTGGCCATCCATTTATGGATGAAAGGTCGTACTAAATGTTAACTTTGTCCCCAACAACTGATGGATTAGCCTCCAATCATTCGACGTGAAACGCCCATCTCGATCACTGACGATGCTACGGGGAATATCGTGTAACCGTAGTATCTGCTCAACATAAAGCTTAGCCAAGACTTCCACTGAATCATCCCTCTTATTCGGAATGAAGTGAGCCACTTTAGACAACCGGTCTACGATGATCCAGACCGAATCGTTACTGCGTTGAGATTTCGGCAAACCATGCATGAAATCCATTGAAATATCATCAAACTTCAATTCCGGAATAGGTAGCGACTTCAGAAAACCTCCAGGATTCTGGCATTCAGCTTTCACTAAGGCACGGACTGACATTTAGCCACGTAATGTGCTGTCTTTCTTCAAACCCGGCCACCAGAACAACTTTTTCATATCTTTATACATCTTTGTGCTCCCTGTTTAAATTGAATATTTCATAAAGTGAGCTTCATACATCAATTCTTCTCTTAGTTTACCCATATTCGGGACGCACAAATGACCATCTTTTCGCAAAAGGTCGTCATCTCAGGAGAATTGGCCCTTTGGCACATCCACTGCATAGCATTGTAAACTTTCATCAAGTTTCGTTGCTCGTCGAACCCTGTCTGCAAGGTCATATTGTACCTCTGTCCAGTTCAAGTACGCATTTGCTGTGGAATCCTTGTCAACACAAGAAATCTCTAACGCTTCCAACTCCTGGATCAGACGCTCATCATGCATCTGCAACCAAGTTGCCCTTGTCGGCGTCCTATGACTCAAGGCATCTGCGACGACGTTTCCCTTCCCTGGAGTATAATGAATCTGGAAGGTGTAGTCCCTGAGGAACTCCATCCACCTACGTTGTCGCATGTTGAGATCCTTCTGATCCAACAGATCTTTATTCTCTTATGGTCCGTGAATATATCCACCTTCACGCCATATAAATAGTGGAGCCACAGTTTATGTGCAAAAATCACCGCCTCCAACTCCAAGTCATGGACGGAATAGCTCCGCTCATGCACTTTCAACTGATGTGAGCCATAAGCAATCACCTTTCCAAACTGAAGAAGAACGCAGCCTAAGCTGCTCCCTGATGCATCACTATAAATTTCAAATCCGTCTGAACTACATGACGTCATCAAGATTGACGTCGTAGTCAAGCGACTCTTCAGCTCCTCAAAAGCTCACGTGCACTCCAGCGTCCAAACAAACTTCTGATCCTTCCTCATCAATGTGGTAAGAGGCAAAGCTATCTGTGAAAAGTTCTCTACGAAGCGCTTGTAGTAGCCCGCTAGTCCAAGGAAACTTCTGAATTTGGCTACAGAAGACAACATTGGCCACTCCCGTATGGCAACTATCTTTGCAGGATCCACCGCAATGCCCCCTCCACTCACCACATGACAAAGAAAGGCCACTGACGACAGGCAAAACTCACACTTTGATAACTTGGCATAGAGATTGTTTCTCCTCGGGGTGTGCAACACCATCCATAAATGGTTCACATGATCTTCTTCAGACTGAGAGTACACTAGAATGTCATCGATGAAAACGATTACAAACAAATCCAAGTACTATTGAAATGTTCGGTGCATTAGGTCCATGAACACCGATGTCACATTTGTTAGCCCAAACGGCATTACAGTGAACTCGTAATGACCGTAGCATGTTCCAAACGCTGTCTTAGGAATGTCACCTTCCCGAATCCTCAACTGGTAGTAACCAGATTTCAATTCCAGTTTCGAATAGACGGTTGATCCCACTAGCTGATCAAACAAGTCATCAATTCGAGGTATTGGATACTTGTTCTTCTCCGTCAGCTTATTCAATTCGCGATAGTCAATGCACAACCGCAGACTATCGTCCTTCTTTTTGACAAAGAGAACGGGTGCGCTCCAAGGTGACATACTTGGGAATATATAACCATGTTCCAACAACTCTTGTAGTTGAACTTTCATTTCTATCATTTCCTTTGGCGCTAAACGATATGGCGAGCGGGCCACAAGTTTGCACCTGACACCAACTCAATAGAGAACTCAATCTCCGGTTGTGGTGGTAAGCCCGGAAGCTCCTTTAGAAACACATCCGAAAATTCCGAAACAATCGAAACATCAATCACACTGGGCTTCGTCTCAACAGCCTCCAATAGAGTGAAGAACAACTCTGCGCCCTTCCGAACCGCCTTGACCACCTGGATAGCAGACATAAATGTCCTTCTCGATCCTCGTATACCAGCGAATTTAGTCTCTCGTTCAGTATTCTGCCCTAGTGTGACTTCCTTAGAATTGCAATCAATAAAGGCACGCTGCTTCGAGAGCAAATCTATACCAAAGATCACATCAAATTTCGATATTGGCAGCACAGATGCTTCCAATCCGAAATCCCGACTTCCTATTTGTATCTCCACAAAGCAAGACCTATCTGCATACATCACACACCGGTTCGGTAACAACACCTTCACACTATCTATCGTCATACGAATCGGCACTCTGATCCGTGATACAAAGTCCACAGATAGAAACGAATGTGAAGTACCCATATCAAATAGTGCTCTCGCCGGACAGTCTCGAATCAGGACAAAGCCTAAGATAAACACATTATACACAATCTACACATAAGGTATGAAGTATCAAAAGCAATAACAAAGTATCTTAACTCGTACCTGTGACGAAGTCACTTTGCTTTTTGGCCTCCTATTGGCCAAGATTATATACTCGGGGCTGCGCCTGGGATGCAGAGGACTCGACCACTACCTTTCCCTTTTCATCATATGACGCTCTTGTCTTCTTCTCACTCTTTGGCGAACCAACCCGCCAGTCACGGCCTAGATGACCCACATTACAACATGTATAACAAGCACGAGGGTCTTGCCTCGAAGTTGCTCCAGATGCAACCAAAGAGGGAGCCTATGAAGAAGACTTGGATCTCTTACCCCATTTCCTTCGGAAGTTCGATTTTCCCTGGTGCGACACTTTGAACTCAGGCTTTGTCACAGCCAAGTCCTTTTTTTCCTGCACTCGCTTCGTATATTTTTCCAATGCACGAGCCGTATCAACAAATGCTTGAAACCCCTAGTTCACCAAACTCGAGAGCAGTAATCTCAGCTCATCCCGCAACCCTTCGTAAAACCTATTAGTTTTACGCTCTTCGTCAGCAAAGATAGTTCTTGCATAGCATCCCAACCTCGTAAACATATGTAAGTATGTATCAACACTACTTTCTCCCTGAGTGAGACGTTGGATTTCATTTTCCATGGCTATGCGCTGAGTCGATGGCAAATGCTTTGCCAAAAATAGTCTTGAAAACTCCTCGATCGAGACTTCCGTCAGTTGTCTGCCTGCCAAGTGGTGCAGCTCTATTTCATCCCACCAAAGTTGAGCCTCTCCTTCTAATAGAAAAGTGGCCAAGGTAACTTTCTGGTCCTCCTCAGTTCGAATCGCCATCAAAATCCTCTTGACGCGCGCAAGCCAATCCTCTGCCTGCGTTGGTGATCCTGCCCCTGTAAATGTAGGAGGACTGAAGCTCATAAATTGTTTCAGTTGTCATTCCGCTACTCGGGGATCTATAACAACTACAACAGGTTCGGGCCTCACACCTACCTGTTCTGAAACCACCGCAAGTCGCGCCTGCCCAGTAGGTTATGCCTGGATCATGACAAACAACGCCTCAGCAACTAAGCGTACAGTCTCTGCAGACGGAGGAGGTGTAGGCATCTCAACTGGTGTCGTACTCTCATCAGAACGTTGGGGTTCAGACTGCCCTGCACCACTTCGAGTCACCTATACGATTACAAGGCACACTTTAGCGACTTGGAAAAAGTAACAACAACATAGTAGGAACACGCAGGTTCCTCAAACAAGTGTATTTGCATTCCTTAGTGGACATTCTTGAGTTCATTTATATTCTAACGGGTCGCACATACACGTACTCGCAACCCTGCAAAATAATTCGACCATGAATTCGAAGGAGGAAGACCAAGACAAGCTGATACCAAATTGTAACACCTCCATATATTACATGACATATAATTGAAGATCCGGTCGGGGCCCCACACTATATACCACAAACAGACGGCAGGGTCACATGTTAATATCAAAGACTACAACATGCATCCTAACTCAGAGCATTCTACCGGAAGCATTAGGGGTTATATTTGAACTCATTAACCATGAATGTCCACTATATATAAACAACACATTTATATATCTCCAAGGAATGTATACAACATACACCAAATGTTTTTCCTTAAGGCCTTACAGTTATCCTTTACAAGTGTGGATTATAGCCATCGGCACGCAGGCCGTCCACACAAGAAAACAAATAAAACTTTTATTTGTTTGGTCTTCGAGGGCCATCATAGTAGCAACAGCAATAGCAAAGGCTTCAGCCCACTATTTTTTGCTCGGCTCTCCAGTACCTACATGGGGACAAACCACTGCAACGATGGCAAACAAAGCAATGGTCAGTATTCAGCTGACCAATTTATAATGACCCTACCCCTTACCCGGGGCAGCGTTATTCCTTCCATGCAGGCATAGCATTTCACAAGCAGATATATCACAAGATGTGCCCTCACATACCATCAATATATCACAAACGTCAACCATGCGCCCTGACACTCTGTGCACTCCGGGTATTTTATCGGTGTACCGGAAAACTGGGGTCCCACCACTGTTCTCAGTTCTCAAACCCAATGGTAAAACTTGAGCATTTTAGTCTTAATGGCATGCATGCCTAAGACTGTCATGATGCGATCCTAACGAAGTCGTTCACTTAGGCACTCAAGTTAGACATCCATCACGGGGAGCCAGTTCAGCCCTTACCCATTTCTCAAATCGCCAGTTCAATGTCTAAACTGACGCGGGTCGACATCCCCGGATCTGTTCGGCTCATTGGCCTTTAAGAGCGTGTAACTCACAATAGTCATACTGTCCCCGAATGACTGTCTTCACAATCATATGTTAGCTAGGAGCTATTGCCAGCAACAACCACGATCGTCTAGCATTAGTGAAAGAACTCTCTTTTTGTACCCAACCAAAGCATACATCACATGCCCAACCCACCGACTCCACACAACACTCGTTTATACGCGGAGTCTTCTCCGGTGCGTAAAATAAAACATCACCAATCCAGGCCAACCTGTCCAGATGGGCTTCACACAATATGCCTATTTTGTACTACACATTTCCAAATCTATATGCAAGACTTATTGGAGATTTCAAAAATCAACCCAACGGAAATCCCTCATCATTCCACCTTTTGGTGGGGTAAATCCATGTGTATGCCGAATAAGGACCTCACATGTCCAAGGAAGAAGATCGTTACCCTTGAAGTTATCTTTGGAGCCATGGCGAAGCTTTTTTACGTGGATGGAACGGAGCACGTCACTCTCCTCTTCTCGATCCTCGGATCTGGCCTCTAACCACAAGATCTCCTTCAACGAGCTCACAAAGCTCAACACTTCCTTAGATTCTTCTTCCTTTTTACTCAAGTAAAATCAAGAAAGGAAGAGAGAGGGAGAGAAAGAGAATGAAACCTCCTTCCTATTCTTCTCTAGTTAAGTGGACTCGGGAATTATCCTAGCCACATGATCTCTCAGTCAAAATAAAGCAAAGGCCAGGATTTGAGTTGACTGGTCAACTATGGCACTATCGCCTGGGGATATGGACAGCCGCCACTCGGCGATATCGACTTCACGGCTTTGCCGCTTTGTCCTATGTCAACCACCGCTTATTGGCTGCTTAACAGCTAGTCGGACACGTGTCTCATGCCACGCGGCACTATCGCTCGACGATATCCACTGTCGCCCCCGATATCAAGCCACTCAACGCTTTCAGGCGTTGGCTGCGTCGAGAGCGTCGAGGGATGTCTCAACGCTTGTCACTATTGCCATATAGAGATACCCACTTTCGCCACTCGGCGATATCTTCCTTTTTCGACAAATAGTCGAACAGGCTAATTTCGTATAACAGTCCATAATCGTCGAGCTCCACTCAACGATCAACATTTTTGTTGAGCTCTACTCGACGAGTTTCTTCGAGCTCCACTCGATGATTTTCGTCGAGCACAGGTCGACTTTTATCCTATTCTCGCCAACGCCTTTTTGGGGTGTTACACTGTAACAGCCCATATTTCTCAAGCACGAAATTTTTGGGTGACACGGCCTGGGACACGGGCGTGTCCCAGGGCGTGTCCAGCTGGGATCGATGATTTGGCCGCGAAGTCGACGAAATTTGGAGTCGACGGTCGTGGAGGAGCAGACACGGCCTGCGACACGGGCGTGTTGCAGGGCGTGTCGAGGCCGTGTCGACTATCGGCCTTGGTGTCGACGATTTTTCGCTCGACGAGGTGTCGAGAGGGGGCACACGGCCTAGGACACGGGCGTGTCCCAGGCCGTGTCGTCGAGTGTCGAGATGTCGAGTGTCGAGTGTCGAGATGTCGAGGAGTTGCACACGGCCTGTGACACGGGCGTGTCACAGGGCGTGTCAGTTTGGGTCGACGAACTCAGCCCGACGAAGGATTTCGACAGGGCGTGTCTTCGTGCCGTGTCTGGGCACACGGCCTGGGACACGGGCGTGTCACAGGCCGTGTGAAGTCTCGGGATGTTTTGGGATTTTTTTCGCCAATGCACACGGCCACAGACACGGGCGTGTCTGAAGGCGTGTTGGGTGACACGGCCCATGACACGGGCAGGTCCCATGGGCATGTCACTGGTTTGGATAAGCCGGTTGACCACCGCTTGAGGCACACGGCCTGGGACACGGGCATGTCACAGGCCGTGTCAGGTCAAAATCAGTGTTTTTGGCAAAAGCGTGGCCGTCAATTCCTTCAGCCTGGATCCAAGGGCTGAAAGGCATTCAGCTTTCCTTAAGGCCGTGAATGAGAAAGGATTTCTCATAGTGTATTTTGGCCTTCATCTTTCTACAAGCTTAGAGAGAGAAAGAGAGAGGAAGAAGGAGGAGGAGGAAAGGGGGGCTGGTCACCGGTGGTGTTGTAGTTTACCGACGAGAATTTCGAAGCCGGCGTTGCGGAGGAAACGCTCTTACGAGTCTTGCAAGCTAGCTTTGAGTTCATGGCACCGAAGCGGTCATCAAGGGTAATGACTTTTCTTCCTAGCCATGTGAAGGCTTCCTTTTGGCATATATTTGTGATTCTCCCACCAAGAGGTGCCTGATTTTGGGAGTCTTTGGGTGGATGCTTGAAATCCCCTTTGTTGGCATATAGATCCGGTAATGGAGTACGGAATAGGCATGCTGTGTGAAGCACATCTGGACAGGTTGGTCTGGATTGGTGATGTTGCATACGAACCGGAGAAGACTCTGTGATAAACGTGTAGTTTAAGGAGTCAACGGGTTATGCCTGCGAAAAGGAGTAGCAGGAAGTACTGGAGTGGTAGCACAGGAAAATAGCCGTGGTATGTTTTTGGGTCCAACCTGTGAATGAGGCACAGGAAGTACTGGTGTGACCTGGAAAGGCCCTTTGTGCTGCTTAATGTCATAGGGTGTCCACCTGTGAAACGAGTAACAGGAAGTACTGGCATGGTAGCCAGGAAAGACCCCTGACATTTGTGATTTTGCGGTGTCCACCTGTGAAGAGAGTCACAGAAAGTACTGGGAGGCCCGGGAAAGACCTGCTGCTATGATAAGGAATGGGTATAGAGAAATACCCAGGCTGTGTGCTAAGAACAAGATTGGTGAGACCGACCCGCGCCTTTGATATAGCCATGAGTGTGCTGTACTCGGAGAAGGCAAGGCGATTTGAGCAACAGGGGTGGAGGATCCGACATGCGCTATGTCCGTCCGACATGAGACCAAAAGGTGCAGTCTGTTGGAGCGCATAGCAAGAGTCTTCGGCCTGTGTGTCATGACACAATGGGGGGCTACGGGCCATCCCGGTATAGGAAGACTAACTCCGGCTGCACGTCATGGAGTAAATGCTCAAGAGATTTACCGTTGGGTTGTGACCCTGATACGGTGGTGGGCAACAGCTTTGCCAGAACACCAAGAATGTGCCCTGAGTGCACGGACCGTTGGGCCAGGTGGCGAACGGTTGTGATGGCTTGTGTGCGTGAAAGCACATTTTGATGAGATATATTGCCATAATGTGATATGATATGCCTGCAGGGAAGATTACCGCTGCCCCGAAAAAAGGGGTAGGGTCGTTAGAATTTGGTCGGCTGAACGCTGACTGTTGCTTTTGTTTACCACCGTTGGGTGGATTGTCACCGTATAGGTGCTGGAGAGCCAAGCGGGACGCGTAAAGGCTGATGTTCCTACTGCTATTGCTGCTATTGCTGCTAGCCCTCGAAGGCTATATGTGTGGCTTTTGTGTGTTTTCTTTTCATGTGGCCGGTCTGTGCGCCAATATATTTAGGTCACTGTTTGACAGCCATGTAAGGCCATAAGGCCAACTCTTTTTACTTGTTGTTGTAAGACATTCCTATATCATATAAAATATGGAGTTTTATATTTGGGCATTCATGAGGAGTTCAAGTTGTAGTCTAGGCTTCCGCTAGAATGCTTTGTGATAGGTGTGATGCGCTACTCTGGTATCATCCTATACCTTCACCGCCTGTTTTGTGATATATACTGTGGGGCCCCGGCCGGACCTTCTAGAATATACCATATGAACGGATGGGGTTGTTACATTTTTGGTATCGGTTGTCTTGGTCTTTCCCTCTCGAAGTCATGGCAGACTTCTTTTGTGGGGTGGCGAGCACGTGTTTGTGCAAGCCAAAGTCTACGAATGAACTCATGAATGACCATGATAGGAATGCAAACTTGATGTGTTTGAGGAACCTGCGTGTTCCTATTTTGTGTTGTTTGCTTGGGTACGACCGCTAATGTGTGTGTCTTATCCACCTTTAGGTGACACGAAGTGGAGCTGGGCCGTCGTAGCCCCAGCGTTCTGATGAAAGTACGGCACCAGCAGCGGTGCCGACACCTCCACCGTCTGCGGAACATGTGCGTTTAATTGCAGAGGCTTTTTTTACCATGATCCAAGGCCAACCACTTAGGCAGGAACAAGCGGTTGTGAGGCCAGAACATGTGGCAGCAAGGCCTGAACCTATAGTGGATGTGGCTCCTCGAGCGGCTGAGAAGTAGCTAACGCGGTTTATGAGTTTCCATCCACCTACGTTCTCGGGAGCGAGAACTCCGACGCAGGCTGAGGATTGTCTATCGCGCATCAAGCGAGTGATGACGGCGATTGGAACGGCGGAGCATCAGAAAGTTACTTTAGTTACCTTCTTGCTTGAAGGAGAAGCTCGATTGTGGTGGGATGAGATGGAGTTGCATCACTTGGCGGGTCGTCCTTTAACCCAAGTATCCATGGAAGAATTCTCCCAACTTTTCCTAGCGAAGCACCTTCCTGCGGCTCAACGGATAGCCATGGAAAATGAATTCCAAAGGCTAACGCAAGGTGATGGCAGTGTTGACGCATACCTGCATGAATTTACTCGTTTGGGGCGGTATGCGGGTTCTATATTTGCTGATGAGCAGAGGAAGACCAATCGGTTCTATGAAGGACTGAGGGACGAGCTGAGGTTCCTTGTGTCAAGTTCTGTGAACCAAGGTTTCCAAGCGTTGGTTGACACTGCGAGCGCGTTGGAAAATGATATGAAAAGGGTGCAAGGGAAGAGAGCTTTGGCTGTGTCGCAACCGGAGTGGAAGGCGCCCCGATTGGGAAAACCATTTTATAAAAAGAGATGGGGCAAGAAGTCCAAGCTTAGTGGACAAGCTCCTTCATCAGTTGCAACGGGAGCAACGTCAGGGGCTACCTCCAAGCCAGATACTCGTATCTGCTTCAATTGTGGCCGGATGGGGCATATTGCGCGAGATTGTCGGATGCCGCCAAAGAGTGAAAAGAAGGCGGGAGCATCTTATGCGAAAAAAGGAAAGGCGGTGGTGGATTCCTCTGCCTCACAGGCGCAACCCCGGGTCTACAATCTTGGCCTGCAGGAGGCCATCAAGCAGAGTGACGTGGTCACAGGTATGAGTTTAGTTTTGCATATGTTATTGTTTGTATGCTTTACTTAGTACATATATGTTTGCGGTTTGTGTGTGTGACATGATTGTCACAGGCTTTGTGATGATTCGGGACATGCTGGCGCGAGCACTGTTTGATACGGGTGCCTCGCATTCTTTTCTGTCTAGCGAGTTTATAACGCGCCTTGGGATACCCAGTCGTGCAAAGACAGATAGCGTCAGAGTGGTGTTGCTGAATGGCTGTTGGATGTTTGCGGATCAAGCTTGCGATGTGGCGGTTCAAATAGGAAGTTGGAATTTCAGTTTGACTGCTTCTGTATTGCCAATATCGGAATTCGATGTGATTTTTGGGATGGATTGGCTTGTGGAGCAGCATGCTATGATTGATTGCCAGTCCAAAGAAATCATGTTGGGCCAAAATACCGAACAAGAAACAAAATTCGCGGGTATGCGAGGAGTAGGTGGGACATTGATGTCTGCACTCCAGGTCGTCAAGGCTGTTCGGAAGGGTGCGGAGTGTTACTTTGCACTAATTCAGGCTGTTGAGCCTAAGGCCCATATTTGTGAGGTTCCGATTGTGGCGGAATTTACAGATGTGTTTCCCACGGATCTCCCTGGGCTACCACCCCAGCGGGAGATTGACTTCACGATCGAATTGGTTCCAGGTGCAAAATCTGTGGCCCGCTCGCCATATCGCGTTGCGCCGAAAGAGATGGCTGAATTGAAGGTTAAACTACAAGAAATGTTGGAGCAAGGTTATATCCGCCCAAGCATGTCACCTTGGAGCGCTCCTGTGCTTTTTGTAAAGAAGAAAGACGGTGGATTGTGGTTGTGAATCGATTACCGTGAACAGAATAAGCTGACCGAGAAGAATAAGTATCCGATACCCCGGATTGATGAGTTGTTCGATCAGCTAGTGGGCTCAACCGTCTATTCGAAGTTGGACCTGAAGTCTGGTTATTACCAGTTATGAATTCGGGAAGGTGACATTCCCAAAACCGCATTTGGAACGTGTTATGGGCACTATAAGTTCACCGTCATGCCATTTAGACTGTGCAATGCGCCCTCGGTGTTTATGGATTTGATGCACCGTATTTTCCACGAGTACCTGGATCTGTTTGTGATAGTGTTCATTGAGGACATCCTGGTGTACTCGAAGTCGAAGGTGGAACATGAAACGCACTTGCGGTTGGTGTTGAACACGTTGAGGCAAAATCAGCTTTATGCCAAGTTCTCGAAGTGCGAGTTTTGGCTATCGTCGGTGGCATTTTTGGGCCATGTGGTGAGTGGAGCGGGCATTGCAGTGGATCCAGCGAAGATAAGGGCCATACAGGAGTGGCCAATGTTGTCTTCCGTGGCCGAGGTCGGGAGTTTCCTTGAACTTGCGGGCTACTATAGAAGATTTGTGGAAAACTTCTCGTGGATCGCTTTGCCGCTAACCACACTGACGCGAAAAGATCAGAGGTTCGTTTGGACGCCAGAGTGCGCACGAGCTTTTGAAGAGCTGAAGATTTGGTTGACCACGGCGCCAGTGTTGTCTTCGCCGTGGGGAACCGATGGATTTGTGATTTATAGTGATGCCTCAGGGAGAGGCTTAGGCTGCGTTCTTCTGCAGAATGGAAAGGTAATTGCTTATGGCTCACGCCAGCTGAAGGTGCACGAGCGAAATTATCCCGTCCATGATTTGGAACTAGCGGCGGTGATTTTTGCACACAAGTTGTGGCGACACTACCTTTATGGAGTGAAGGTGGAGATCTATACAGATCACAAGAGCCTAAAGTATCTCTTGGAGCAGAAAGACATGAATATGCGACAACGAAGGTGGTTAGAGTTCCTTGGGGACTACACTTTCGAGATTCACTACACGCCCAGGAAGGGGAATGTTGTCGCGGATGCGTTGAGTCGGAGGGTTCCGGCTAGAGCAAATTGGTTACAAAGGCATGATGAACGTCTTATCCAGGAGCTGGAGGCGTTGGAGATTTATTGTGTTAACAAGAATTCCACCGCCACTGCATGTTTGAACTGGACCGAGGTGCAATGTGACCTTGCAGACCGAGTTCGACGGGCAACGGAGTTGGATGAAGATCTCTTACGCTATGTGAATGAAGGGTTAGAGGGCAAATTCACCTGGAATGACGGTCTATTGCGAAAAGAGGGTCGTTTGTGCGTCCCGAATATGGGTAAATTGAGGGAAGAACTACTGTATGAAGCGCATTATACAAAGTATTCCATTCACCCCGGGAGCACGAAGATGTTCAACGATATGAAGAAGCTTTTCTGGTGGCCAGGGTGTAACACCCCAGTTTTTCAAGAGGGTCAGTCTGCAGTTTTGGAATTTTTTTGGGTTTCTGACAGGAGGCACACGGCCTGCGACACGGGCGTGTCGCAGGGCGTGTCGCAGGGCGTGTCGGAGTCATGTCGACACTCGGCCCAAGTGTCGACACTTTCGCTCGACAATGTGTCGAGAGTAGGGCACACGGCCTGCGACACGGGCGTGTCGCAGGGCGTGTCGGGGCCGTGTCGACACTCGGCCCAAGTGTCGACACTTTCGCTCGACAGTGTGTCAAGAGTAGAGCACACGGCCTGCGACACGGGCGTGTCGCAGGGCGTGTCGAGGCCGTGTCGACACTCGGCCCAAGTGTCGACACTTTCGCTCGACGAGTGTCGAGACTGGGGTACACGGCCTGTGACACGGGCGTGTCACAGGGCGTGTCCCGCGTGGTCGACGATCTTCGCTCGACGTTTTTCTGCGGTGTCGACACAAAGCCTGTCGACGGGTGTCGAGACTTGGCACACGACTTGGGACATGGGCGTGTCCCAGGCCGTGTCACCTCTCGGGTTGGTTTCGGGGCCGTGTCGATGGAGGCACACGGCTGGCCACACGGCCGTGTCACTAGGGACACGGGCGTGTCGGAGTGAACACGGGCATGTCGGATGCCCGTGTGCTGTTCCAGGCGCGTCGATTTGAGACGGTGAATGAGGCACACGGCCCTGGACACGGGCGTGTGCCATGCCGTGTTCGGCCCAGGTCTTTTATTTTCCAGGCGAATCGTGGCCATTATTTTTCTGGTTTTGGGATCTAACGGTTCAGGCCATCTCTTGGGAAGATAAGTCCGATTTTAGGGTTGGAAACCCTCATTATTTTCCAAGTCTTCTCTTACTAAGTTCTAGAGAGAAGCTAGAGCAAGGAGGAAGGAGAAGAAAGTCTTGGGCTGTAGGAAGAGTTTTGGTGCTCCAAATCACGAGCCGAGTCCGGATCCGTGAAGCTTAGATCGTTGCGAATATTTCCATCCGGCTATTTTTGCCATGGCAAGGAAGAGGAGTCGGAAGGTAACGACACCTCTCCTCTTGGTCTTAGGATGCATGTCTTAGCATCATTTATTTTCTTTCTTTCTAGATTTTGGGCACCAAACTCTCAAAAGAGAGGGGTTTTGGTTTGCCAAGGTTCAAGAGGAACCTCCGGGTTGATTGAGTCCGTCCCCGGCATATTTTGCATTAGAGATCCGCTTCGCTAGTGGATTAGGCATGGTGGGTGAAGCCGTAGTCACGACCGTTAGTCCGACTCGGTGATGTTGCATACGAACTTAGGGATTCGTAGAGATTCCGTCGCGGCAAGAAGCCGTTTGTGATGTGGTGGTGATTCCCTTTTGTTTGAAAGAGTACGTGTAATCAGAACCGGACAAGGTTAGCTCCTCGTGGCGGTAGATGGTTTTCTTGAGGGACAAGGTTAGCTCTGTATGAGTTGGAGATGATTTCCTTGGTGGGCAAGGTTAGCTCCGCACGAGTTGGAGATGGTTTCCTTGGTGCGCGGGAACGCTGCAGTACAAATAAGGGATTATGGTGATTTTAGTCTTGGATTGTGATGTGCCAAGGCATGGCTATGTCTTCGTGGTCGGCTGGCTATCCCGTGACATGTGCGTCATGTGTGGAGAGTGTCCCGGCGGGACTAGTCCCCTTCTGTGAGACTGACGAGAATGCCAAGCTTGGGGCAAGCCCGGGCAATGAGGCCATGAGCGGGTGGGGTCCAGCAAGGCTTCTTAGAATCGGTCAGTCTGTGTTTGTTGGAATCATGACATGAGACGTCAGAGCTTGCAGGCAAGCCCGGGGCTAAGCCCTCGAGCGGGTGGGGCCTTGGCAAGAATTCCATGTGGCGGCCTGTGTGCCGTTTGAGGGAGTTGTGTCTCCCTTAGTGTTTGTGGCTTTATGCCAATGGGGAAATGTGAGTACCCAAATGTTGTGATGTTGTGCTAGATACATACGCAGTAGGGTGCCTTGGGCGAAGCCCGAGTGTTGCATACATGTTGCATAGTAGGCCCTTTTATTACATGATCAACCAGTAGAGAACGTGTTTGATGATTGAGACATCCAAGCCTATTTTAATGTTTTTCTATTTATAGATGTTTATATTGCATACGAAGTGCTGACTTGCAGGTTGGAGGGTTTCCCGGGGTCCGTTAGGGGCGGCCGGGAGGAGATGTGTTGTTACACAGTTTGAGGTCAGCCTTTGCTGACCCACGTTACTAATAATTTTTACAGGGCAAGGATCGCATGCAGGAGCTAGCACGCCGGCCAGAAAGTCCTAAGCCCCATGAAGTGTTTTTCCCTCTTTTATAGCACTACATTTTTAATGATGTTTGTTTGAGACTCTTTGGTCCGGCTTGCATGCCGAGGTAGACTAGGAGTGCTATGCACATTCATGATTGTAATTTTACTTGAGTATGGACTTTTGTGGTAGGCCTTAAGGCCTTAGTTGTAACTCTTTTGGTTAGTGGATGACTTCTAGTCGTGCTTTGTTTCCGCTATGTTGTGCAAGTGTTTTAAGTTTGGGTAGCTATATCAACTTATAATACTAAAGCTGTGGCGTTCGTATGTTGTGGGGCCCCGGCCGGACCCATATTATACGGTCATTACAGGGGAGGTGTTACAATTTGGTATCAGAGCCAGGTTAGATTCGAGGTCGGTTTGTAGAGAAGTTATCCACATAAGAGTAACGCGGGACCGTGAGTGTCCTTATGTTTTAGTCTTGAGATTGGAGACTAATCCCTTATTTATTGTCTTCCTGAAGAGTGCAAGCAACGAGGCGGGCACTTCAAGAGCAAGGGATGATCTCTCGGCGAGCAGTGCCACTGCTCCGGGTCTTTTGGGCACGGGTGTAAACCCAGCCGACTTCTGACGTATGCTTGCAGAAGCGATGGTGGCAGCTCAAGCTGCAACAGCGGCTAAGGTGGCAACCCCTGCCACACCAGATACAGCAACGGCCGTGCCAGGAGGAGAAGCCAGGCGAGTGGAGCCTTTGGCAGAGAGGGTAGTTGTCGGACATGGAGATCGGCACCTGAAGTATTTCCTGAGCTTCCATCCCCCGTCATTCAAAGGAGTTGGAACTCCAATGGATGCGGAGGACTGGTGGGTTCGCATTCAAGAACTGCTAAGGGCGGTAGAGACGCCAGAGGAAAAGAAAGCAGAGTATGCGACGTTCATGTTGGAAGGAGACGCCAAGTTGTGGTGGGTGAGCCATAGCGGCCGCCAGTTCCCGGGACGCACCCCGTCAGCGGAAGAGTTTGGGGAAGCTTTTCTTAAGAGGTATATTCCAGTTTCAACACGGTTGGCCCTGCAGAGGCAGTTTCTGCATCTAATGCAGCGAGACAAGACAGTGGATGAGTACGTGCAAGAGTTCACCCGTTTGGGACGTTATGCGGGAACGACAATGGCGGATGATGTAGAGAGGGATAACCTCTTCTACCAGGGGCTGAGGGAGAATTTGAGACAACCTATCATCTCCATGAAGGGAGCCGGATTCAATGAACTAGTTGAGGCTGCCAGGATTTTGGAAAGTGATTTGGAGCGAACCCAACGCCGTAAGGGTCTTACCCCCAAGCAAGGGGAAGGGAAGGCTTCCCAATCTCATGGAAAGTCTGAAGGGAGTAGGTGGAGGAAGAAGCCTCACACTTCCAGATCTGGTGAGAGGAGCAACTGGACGCCTGGGGGTTCCGACTCTAGGGGACCGCCGACGTGCTACAACTGCGGGAAGGTTGGGCACATAGCCCGTGCTTGTCAGCAAGTGGGAGTGGGGCAAGATACAAAGCAGGAGCAGTCTGTGCGCTCGGGCCCCAGTGCTGCAGAGAAAGGAAAGATGGCGGAGTCGAGCGCTTCTCGGTTCCAACCGGTGCAACCATGGGCTTACAACCTTGGACAGCAAGAAGCGATCTGTCAAACTGATGTGGTGACAGGTATGAAGAAAATTTAAGTTTAAATTTTGTGCTTCATCCTTTTATACTTTTGTGTGATGTCTATGTTGTAGGCTTCGTGTTAGTTTCCGGATACCCCGCTAGGGTATTATTTGATACGGGAGCATCGCACTCCTTTCTTGCGGAGAGCTTCATCCGGAGAATAGGAGTTGAGTCTTTCTCGGCGGATGCGGAGTTGAGAGTGCGCATGCCTAATGGGTCATCCATGACCACCGGGGTCAAAGGGTGCATCTGTTGGGAGCTAGACGGAGTTGGCTTTGTTTTGGTAGCGGCGATTTTGCCATTGGTGGAGTTCGATATCATCTTGGGCATGGACTAGCTCGCAGAGCAGCGCGCCAGTATTGATTGCCTTTCTAAGGTGGTGACCTTAGGGAGGAAAGGGCAAACAGAAGTCAAATTTGAGGGCCTTGGTGGAGTGGCATGTTCCCTGATTTCGGCCATGCAGTTGGTGCGGGCGGTTAACCAGGGTGGTGTAGCGCTTGTAGCATTATTGGAGGTTCGTCTCTCCCAACTGTCTATTGATGAAGTGCCCGTAGTGGCAGAGTTCAAGGATGTGTTTCCGGAAGAACTCCCTAGAGCGCCTCCTCGGAGGGAGAT
Source organism: Platanthera guangdongensis (assembly GCA_039583875.1). Lineage (NCBI taxonomy): Eukaryota > Viridiplantae > Streptophyta > Magnoliopsida > Asparagales > Orchidaceae > Platanthera > Platanthera guangdongensis. The sequence continues at coordinate 115,263,063 of CM077157.1, read as the reverse complement.
CGATTTCTCGATCGAGTTAGTGCCGGAGGCTAGGCCGGTGTCACGTCCTCCGTTTAGGATGGCACCAAAAGAGTTGGCTGAACTTAAAGTACAGTTGCAGGAATTGCTGGAGCAAGGGTATATCAGACCCAGTTCTTCACCGTGGAGTGCGTCGGTGTTGTTTGTAAAGAAGAAAGACGGTATCATGCGTCTATGCATTGACTACCGAGAGCTGAATAAATTGACCGTCAAGAATAAGTATTTGATTCCTCGGATAGATGACTTGTTCGACAAATTGATAGTGTCAGTGGTGTATTCAAAATTGGACTTGAAGTCAGGCTATTATCAGTTGTGAATTCGGGATGAGGACATACCCAAGACTGCCTTTGGTACAAGGTATGGACACTTTGAGTTTACGGTGATGCCGTTCGGGCTGACGAACGCACCATCTGTGTTCATGGACCTTATGAATCGGGTATTTCGGGAATACTTGGATTCTTTTGTGGTTGTCTTCATTGATGACATTTTGGTGTATTCCAAATCGCAAGTGGAGCATGAGACCCACTTGAGAATGGTTTTGTAAGTGTTGAGGGAGAATGAGTTGTATGCAAAATTCTCCAAATGCGAGTTCTGGTTGGAGAAGGTGGCATTTTTGGGTCACGTGATTAGTGGGGAAGGGGTGGCAGTGGACCCAACAAAAGTTGAAGCCGTTAGAGATTGACCGGTTTTGAGGACCGTGGCGGAGGTCCGAAGTTTTCTTGGACAAGCCGGGTATTACAGAAGGTTTGTGGAGAATTTTTCGTGGATAGCCCTACCCCTCACCTCACTCACACGTAAAGATCATAAGTTTGTGTGGACTCAAGAGTGTAGCCAAGCATTTGAGGCACTGAAGGAGAGACTAATGGCGGCTCCAATCCTAAGTCTGCCGCAAGGGACCGAGGGATTTCAGATCTTCAGTGACGCATCGGGATGCGGCTTGGGTTGCGTTTTGGTGCAACATGGGAAGGTGATAGCTTTTGGGTCTAGACAGTTGAAGCCTCATGAGAGGAATTACCCCGTCCACGACTTGGAGTTGGCGGCGGTAATCTTTGCGTTGAAAATATGGCGGCATTATGTTTATGGTGCAAAAGTGGAGATCTTCACGGATCACAAAAGCTTGAAGTATCTCTTGGATCAAAAGGACTTGAACATGCGGCAACGCAGGTGGGTTGAGTTTCTTGGAGACTACGAGGTGGCGATTCAGTATACGCCAGGTAAAGCCAATGTGGTGGCGGATGCCTTGAGTAGAAAGTACTCGGGGCAAAGGAATTGGATCCAAGCCCATGATGAGCGGTTGGTACGGGAATGGGAGTCCCTTGGTTTGGAATGTGTTGCGAAAGGCGAGTCCAGCGTGGCTCGGTTGAATTGGATAGAGGTGCAAAACGACTTGTCCGATCGTATTCGGGAAGCGACTCGGGTGGATGTGGAGTTTCAACCTTTTGTGCTGGAGGCTCAAAAGGGCGAGGGCGGCGCCTGGGAGATGATTGATGGAATCTTGAGAAAGGGCGGAAGGGTATGTATACCGCAGTTCGGCAAACTCCGTGAGGAGTTGATGTTTGAGGCTCACTTCTCAAAGTACTCCATTCACCCGGGCAGTACAAAGATGTACTTGGATATGAAGAAATCCTTTTGGTGGCCGGGGTTGAAGCGGGACGTAGCTTTGTATGTGAATCGTTGCCAGACTTGCGCCTTGGTGAAGGCCGAATGTCAGAAGCCGGGCGGGTTCCTGAAGCCCCTTCCGATCCCTGAATGGAAATTTGATGACATCTCCATGGATTTTGTGCATGGTATGCCTAGATCGCAGCAGGGTAACGATGCTATTTGGGTGATCGTGGATCGCCTAACCAAGGTGGCTCACTTCATCCCAAATCGGAAAGAGGACAGCGTGGAGAAGCTGGTGGAGTTGTATGTTCGCAACATTGTGCGACTGCATGGAATTCCTAAGAGCATAGTCAGTGATCGAGATGGACGGTTTACGTATAAGGACTGGAGATTGGTTCAGAAGAGCTTGGGCACGAAGCTAAAGTTCAGTACGGCGTTCCATCCTCAAACTGATGGGCAAACGGAGAGAACGAACCGTACTATGGAGGATATGTTGAGAATGTGCGTTCTTGATTTCGGCAAGAAGTGGGAGGATCACCTCTTCATGGTAAAATTCGCGTACAATAACAGTTTTCAAGCTAGTATAAAGATGGAGGCATACGAAGCTTTGTATGGGAGGCGGTGTCGAACACCAATGTCTTGGGCAGAGATGGGAGACACCAAACTTTTGGGAAAGGATGTGGTGGTTGACGCTTGTGAGTTGGTACGGACCATCCAAGAACGTATGAAGGTGGCGCAGGACCGTCACGCTAAATACTTTAATGCTCGTCACCGGAAGGTGGAGTTCGCGGTAGGCGATTGGGTATATTTGAAGATCAAGCCGTTCAAAGGCGTCTCACGTATTCGCCGGCTCAAGAAGTTGAGTCCAAGGTTTTTGGGGCCTTTTGAAGTTGTTGAGCGGGTAGGAGAAGCAGCTTATCGGTTGGCGTTGTCTGCGGATTTGAGTGGATTGCATGACGTCTTCCACATCTCCGTATTGAGGAAAGCTTTGGTGGAGGCTAGCGTAGTGATTGAGCCGGCATCGGTGCCGATTGAGGAAGACTTGAGGACGCGAGTCCTTCCAATTTCTATAGAGGATTCGGAGACTCGGCAGTTGCGGAATAAAGAAGTTAAACTTGTGAAGGTTCGTTGGGACAACTGCGGTCGTGAGGAGTTCTCTTGGGAGTGAGAACAGGCCATGCTAGAAGATTATCCGGAACTCTTCTTGTCATGTACAATTTAAGTTTTGTACCCTTTTGATTTGAAATTTCGGGACAAAATTCTGTTAAGTGGGGGAGAGTTGTAACACCCCAGTTTTGCAAGAGGGTCAGTCTGCAGTTCTGGAACTCTTCTTGTCATGTGCTGTTCCAGGCGCGTCGATTTGAGACGGCGAATGAGGCACACGGCCCTGGACACGGGCGTGTGCCATGCCGTGTTCGGCCCAGGTCTTTTATTTTCCAGGCGAATCGTGGCCATTCTTTTTCTGGTTTTGGGATCTAACGGTTCAGGCCATCTCTTGGGAAGATAAGTCCGATTTTAGGGTTGGAAACCCTCATTGTTTTCCAAGTCTTCTATTACTAAGTTCTAGAGAGAAGCTAGAGCAAGGAGGAAGGAGAAGAAAGTCTTGGGCTGTAGGAAGAGTTTTGGTGCTCCAAATCGCGAGCCGAGTCCGGATCCGTGAAGCTTAGATCGTTGTGAAGATTTCCATCCGGCTATTTTTGCCATGGCAAGGAAGAGGAGTCGGAAGGTAACGACACCTCTCCTCTCGGTCTTAGGATGCATGTCTTAGCATCATTTATTTTCTTTCTTTCTAGATTTTGGGCACCAAACTCTCAAAAGAGAGGGGTTTTGGTTTGCCAAGGTTTAAGAGGAACCTCCGGGTTGATTGAGTCCGTCCCCGGCATATTTTGCGTTAGAGATCCGCTTCGCTAGTGTATTAGGCATGGTGGGTGAAGCCGTAGTCGCGACCGTTAGTCCGACTCGGTGATGTTGCATACGAACTTAGGGATTCGTAGAGATTCCGTCGCGGCAAGAAGTCGTTTGTGATGTGGTGGTGATTCCCTTTTGTTTGAAAGAGTACGTGTAATCGGAACCGGACAAGGTTAGCTCCTCGTGGCGGTAGATGGTTTCCTTGAGGGACAAGGTTAGCTTCGTATGAGTTGGAGATGGTTTCCTTGGTGGGCAAGGTTAGCTCCGCACGAGTTGGAGATGGTTTCCTTGGTGCGTGGGAACGCTGCAGTACAAATAAGGGATTATGGTGATTTTAGTCTTGGATTGTGATTTGCCAAGGCGTGGCTATGTCTCCGTGGTCGGCTGGCTATCCCGTGACATGTGCGTCATGTGTGGAGAGTGTCCCGACGGGACTAGTCCCCTTCTGTGAGACTGACGAGAATGCCAAGTTTGGGGCAAGCCCGGGCAATGAGGCCATGAGCGGGTGGGGTCTAGCATGGCTTCTTAGAATCGGTCAGTCTGTGTTTGTTGGAATCCTGACATGAGACGTCAGAGCTTGCAGGCAAGCCCGGGGCTAAGCCCTCGAGCGGGTGGGGCCTTGGCAAGAATTCCATGTGGCGGCCTGTGTGCCGTTTGAGGGAGTTGTGTCTCCCTTAGTGTTTGCGGCTTTATGCCAATGGGGAAATGTGAGTACCCAAATGTTGTGATGTTGTGCTATATGCATACGCAGTAGGGTGCCTTGGGCGAAGCCCGAGTGTTGCATACATGTTGCATAGTAGGCCCTTTTATTACATGCTCAACCAGTAGAGAACGTGTTTGATGATTGAGACATCCAAGCCTATTTTAATGCTTTTCTATTTATAGATGTTTATATTGCATACGAAGTGATGACTTGCAGGTTGGAGGGTTCCCCGGGATCCGTTAGGGGAGGCCGGGAGGAGATGTGTTGTTACAAAGTTTGAGGTCAGTCTTTGCTGACCCACATCACTAATAATTTTTACAGGGCAAGGATCGCATGCAGGAGCTAGCACGCCGGCCAGAAAGGCCTAAGCCCCATGAAGTGTTTTTCCCTCTTTTGTAGCACTATATTTTTAATGATGTTTGTTTGAGACTCTTTGGTCCGGCTTGCATGTCGAGGTAGACTAGGAGTGCTATGCACATTCATGATTGTAATTTTACTTGAGTATGGACTTTTGTGGTAGGCCTTAAGGCCTTAGTTGTAACTCTTTTGGTTAGTGGATGACTTCTAGTCGTGCTTTATTTCCGCTGTGTTGTGCAAGTGTTTTGAGTTTGGGTAGCTATATCAACTTATAATACTAAAGCTGTGGCGTTCGTATGTTGTGGGGCCCCGGCCGGACCCATATTATACGGTCATTACAGGGGAGGTGTTACACAGGGCTCAAGAAAGATGTTGCCCTTTATGTCTCTAAATGCCAAATATGTGCGATGGTGAAGGCGAAATGCCAAAAGCCGGGCGGTTATTTAAAGTCACTGCCGATCCCAGAGTGGAAATTTGATGATATTTCCATGGATTTTGTGCACGGGTTGCCGAGATCGCAGCGAGGAAATGATTCCATTTGGGTAATTGTTGACCGGCTAACTAAAGTAGCACATTTTCTCCCGAACAGGCGGGATGATTCAGTTGAAAGTTTGGCAAGTTATATGTTGACCAGATTGTGCGGCTTCACGGTGTTCCTCGGAGCATCGTAAGTGATCGAGATGGGCGATTCACGTCAAATGATTGGAGGCTAGTTCACCGACTGTTGGGCACAAAGTTGACTTTCAGTACGGCCTTTCATCCCCAAACGGATGGCCAAACTGAACGTACCAACAGAACAATGGAGGACATGCTCCGAATGTGCGCCCTTGATTTCGGAAAGAGATGGGAAGATCATCTCTATATGGTAGAGTTTGCATATAATAACAGCTACCAGGCGAGCATTGGGATGGCACCATATGAAGCTCTATATGGAAGGAAGTGTCGTACTCCCTTGGCTTGGGTAGAAGCGGGCGAAGCTCGGATTTTTAAACCAAATGAGGTTGATGAATCAAACTCAACCATACGGACGATTCGAGAGAGATTGCTTATTGGTCAAGATCGACAAGAGAAGTACTACAAAGTCAAGCACCAGAACGTGGAATTTGCGGTTGGCGATTGGGTCTACTTGAAGATCAAGCCATTCAAAGGTGTCTCCAGGATTCGACGATTGAAAAAGTTGAGTCCAAGATAATTGGGGCCTTTTGAAGTGGTTGAGCAAGTTGGCGAAGCGGCTTATCGGCTAGCTCTGTCGGCAGACTGGGGTGGATTACATGATGTATTTCACATCTCGGTGCTTCGGAAGGCCATGAAAGATCCAGCTCAAGTGATCGCGGATGACCGTGTGCCGGTGGAGTATGGGATAACAACGAAAGTTAGACCCATTCAGATCGAAGATCAAGCCGAGAAACAATTGCGGAACAAGACGGTCGGCATGGTAAAAGTCTGGTGGGACAATTGCGGCCGTGAAGAACTGACATGGGAGCGAGAGCAAACCAAGCGAGAAGAGTTCCCTGAGCTGTTTTTGTAATCCGTAGAGAGGATGTTGTAACATAAAATTTTGTATGTTGTAACATTTTTCTTGCTGGTTACTGATTGCCTTCCTGTGTCTGAATTTCGAGTACGAAATTTCTTGTAGGAGGGGAGGATTACAACAGCCCATATTTCTCAAGCAGGAAATTTTTGGGTGACACGGCCTGGGACACGGGCGTGTCCCAGGGCATGTCCAGGTGGGGTCGACGATTTGGCCGCGAAGTCGACGAAATTTGCAGTCGACGGTCGTGGAGCAGCAGACACGGCCTGCGACACGGGCGTGTCGCAGGGTGTGTAGAGGCCGTGTCGACTATCGGCCTTGGTGTCGACGATTTTTCGCTCGACGAGGTGTCGAGAGGGGGCACACGGCCCAGGACACGGGCGTGTCCCAGGCCGTGTCGTCGAGTGTCGAGATGTCGAGTGTCGAGTGTCGAGTGTCGAGATGTCGAGAAGTTGCACACGGCCTGTGACACGGGCGTGTCACAAGGCGTGTCAGTTTGGGTCGACGAACTCAGCCCGACGAAGGATTTCGACGGGGCGTGTCTTCGTGCCGTGTCTGGGCACACGGCCTGGGATACGGGCGTGTCACAGGCCGTGTGAAGTCTCCGGATTTTTTGGGGTTTTTTTTTTCGCCAATGCACACGGCCACAGACACGGGTGTGTCTGAAGGCGTGTTGGGTGACACGGCCCATGACACGGGCGTGTCCCATGGGCGTGTCACTGGTTTGGATAAGCCGGTTGACCACCGCTTGAGGCACATGGCCTGGGACACGGGCGTGTCACAGGTCGTATCAGGTCAAAATCAGTGTTTTTGGCAAAAGCGTGGCCGTCCATTCCTTCAGCCTGGATCCAAGGGCTGAAAGGCCTCCAGCTTTCCTTAAGGCCGTGAATGAGAAAGGATTTCTCATAGTGTATTTTGTCCTTCATCTTTCTACAAGCTTAGAGAGAGAAAGAGAGAGGAAGAAGGAGGAGGAGGAAAGGGGGGATGGTCACCGGTGGTGCTGTAGTTTACCGACGAGAATTTCGAAGCCGGCATTGCGGAGGAAACGCTCTTACGAGTCTTGCAAACTAGCTTTGATTTCATGGCACCGAAGCGGTCATCAAGGGTAACGACTTTTATTTCTTGCCATGTGAAGGCTTCCTTTTGGCATATATTTGTGATTCCCCCACCAAGAGGTGGCTGATTTTGGGAGTCTTTGGGTGGATGATTGAAATCCCCTTTGTTGGCAAATAGATCCGGAAATGGAGTACAGAATAGGCATGCTGTGTGAAGCCCATCTGGACAGGTTGGTCTGGATTGGTGATGTTGCATACGAACCGGAGAAGACTCCGTGATAAACGTGTAGTTTAAGGAGTCAACGGGTTATGCCTGCAAAAAGGAGTAGCAGGAAGTACTGGAGTGGTAGCCCAGGAAAATAGTCGTGGTATGTTTTTGGGTCCAACCTGTGAATGAGGCACAGGAAGTACTGGTGTGACCAGGAAAGGCCCTTTGTGCTGCTTAATGTCGTAGGGTGTCTACCTGTGAAACGAGTAACAGGAAGTACTGGCATGGTAGCCTGGAAAGACCCCTGACATTTGTGATTTTGCGGTATCCACCTGTGAAGAGAGTCACAGGAAGTACTGGGAGGCCCAGGAAAGACCCGCTGCTGTGATAAGGAATGGGTATAGAGAAATACCCAGGCTGTGTGCCAAGAACAGGATTGGTGAGACCGACCCGCGCCTTTGATATAGCCATGAGTACGCTGTACTCGAAGAAGGCAAGGCGATTTGAGCAATGGGGGTGGAGGATCCGACCTGCGCTATGTCCGTCCGACATGAGACCAAAAGGTGCGGTCTGTTGGAGCGCATAGCAAGAGTCTTCGACATGCACGCTATGACACAATGGGGGGTTACGGGCCATCCCAGTGTAGGAAGACTAACTCCGGCTGCACGCCATGGAGTAAATGCTCAAGAGATTTACCGTTGGGTTGTGACCCTGATACGATGGTGGGCAAGAGCTTTGCCAGAACACCAAGAATGTGCCCTGAGTGCACGGACCGTTGGGCCGGGTGGCGAACGGTTGTGATGGCTTGTGTGCGTGAAAGCACATTTTGATGAGATATATTACCATAATGTGATATGATATGCATGTAGGGAAGATTACGGATGCCCTGAGAAAAGGGGTAGGGTCGTTAGAATTTGGTCGGCTGAACATTGACCGTTGCTTTTGTTTACCACCATTGGGTGGATTGTCCCCGTACAGGTGCTGAAGAGCCAAGCGGGACGCGTAAAGGCTGATGTTCCTGCTGCTGTTGCTGCTATTGCTGCTAGCCCTCGAAGGCTATATGTGTGGCTTTTGTGTGTTTTCTTTTCATGTGGCCGGCCTGCGCGCCAATATGTTTAGGCCACTGTTTGACAGCCATATAAGGTCATAAGGCCAACTCTTTTTACTTGTTGTTGTAAGACATTCCTATATCATATAAAATGTGGAGTTTTATATTTGGGCATTCATGAGGAATTCAAGTTGTAGTCTAGGCTTCCGCTAGAATGCTTTGTGATAGGTGTGATGCGCTACTCTGGTATCATCCTGTACCTTCACCGCCTGTTTTGTGATATATACTGTGGGGCCCCGGCCGGACCTTCTAGAATATACCATATGAACGGATGGGGTTGTTACATACACGAACTCTCGTTGAGGCCAGTTTTGGCTTCAACATTTCTAGTACGGTGAGTGTGGACCGTAGCTGATATAAGAAAATCTCAAGCTAAGTCTCATGGCAGGAGGTGAAAGAGAAGGAGCTGGCTTGGGAGGCTCTCCCTCTAGGGTAAGTGGGGTGACGTTGGGGATGTTGGAGGACTTCAGGCAAGAAGTCTTGCAGACCGTCCACTTGGCCTCCTTGGCAAGAGGTGAGTGGGAGACTCCTGAGGTCCCGGTGGCGACTGCTCCGTCGTTTGGCGAGAAGGCTCCCGGGCAACACCCAGGAAAGGTGGTTCCTGCAGAGGCTGCGGAAAGTAATGTCCCCAGGCGGGAGTTGTTCCCGGGACAGACCAGTACGGATAGGGCAAGTGAGCCGAGGTCGCGCGATGAACCCTCTCGGCAGGCAGGGGGCGGGAGCCCCTTTAGTGAGCTTATCATCTCAGCTCCAGTTCCGGAGGAGTTCTGAGAGCCGGGCATGACCTATTATATGGGGAGGGATGGCCCCACGTAGCTTGTGCAGTAGTGTGAAGATGTCGTCTCTATAAGACAAATGTCGGATGCCTTCAGGTTTAGGATCTTCGCCATCACTCTGAAGGAGAAGGCCAGGGACTGGTTCCACTAGTTGCCTATGAGTTTGATCTACTGCTTCGAGGATCTGTGACGCGGGTTCTTGCTGAGGTTCTCAATGTCCAAAAAGAGGAAGAAGGGAGCAGAGTGTCTATTCTCCATCAAGCAGAGGCCGGAGGAGACACTGTGATGCTATGTCGATAGGTTCCAGGAGGAGATTCTGTAGGTTCAGGAGATGCCGAGATACACGGTGATGCTTGCCTTTACCCTTGGGTTGAGGTCCAACTTCTTTAGCATAGATCTGAAGAGAGTTCCCCCCCCTCTCTTTCGAGGAGCTGATGGAGAGCGCAGCGAAGGAAATCGAGATCGAGACGGCCAATCTGGCGTTTGTCAAGAAGTTGGTCAAGTTGGCGGAGGATGATGGGAAGTAATTGGGAGCAGGGAGGCAGAGAGAGCAGAAAGAAGAGAGGAGGAGAGATGAACCCCAAGGGCAGGGGCAGTAGCAAGGTTGGGGGACTTGAGAGCCGAACAACAGGTTGGGCTGGAGGCCCTAGGAAGGTCACACTCAGGGACAAGGTGGTGGTTTCCAAGGAAGGGACAACCACCGTGATGAAAGGAGGTTCAACCTGCCGGCCTGGAGGTAGGGATAGAGGACCCCCCCCCCCCCCTCCCACCGCAGCAGGAAGCCATGGCGATAGTGAGGGGAAGAGGAGGAAGGAGAGGAGCACGAGGAGGAGCGAGGAGGAGAGAGGGCAGGGCAGCGTTGCCCTTATGTGACTTTCACCTGGAGGTGGGTCATGCAACATCCACCTGCCCGGAGTTTCTGGAGATGAAAGCAGCCAGGGGGCAGGTCCAACAGCATCCCACCGTAAGGATTGAGGAAGTTCCACAAGTAGGGGGAGAGGATAGATGTGAAGACCGGGTCGATGTGGGAGCCCGGGGAGGGATCAGGGTGATCCATTGGGGTGTGGGGATCGAAGCCACCCATAAGGGGAGCTTCCAAACCATGTATCGAAGGAGACTCATCTCGACCTCCCAGACCCCCCCCCCAGGAGGAAAAGATCACTTTCTCAGTGAAAGACATACTTGACTATGAAGACTCGTTTTGTGACACATTGGTGATCCAGATGGCGGTAGAGAACTTCACGGTCTCCAAGATTCTGGTGGACAATGGGAGCTCCATGAATGTAATCTTCAAGAAAACCTTCGACGAGATGAAGGTGGGAGCCCGGAGGGTTCTAGCCTCAGATGGACCGTTGTTTGGGTTCTCGGTGGAGCGGAAGGAAGTTGAAGTAGGGGTAGGGTTGCACGTAACGTTATGGGGGTATCGAGGAACTGTCGGTTCGTCATTGTTGACGCTCCGAGCAGCTGTAACGCAATCTTTGGGCGGTTGTAACATTCCAATTTCGATCTTCTAGACCCACTTCGTGTTATTCGACCAGCTAGGAGTTTTTCTGGGCTGGGTTGGCACCCAAATAGTAGGTTAATGACTTATTGAGTGTTATTTGCCCAATACGTCACTTTCTCCTCCTTCAGGGTCACACGAGCTTCTTCCGACATAGGCAAACATCGGACCCATATAGTTGTGTAAATTAACTCACTAGGCCTTTGTAAGCCCAATAAACACATGAATAGTACACCAATACTGTAAACAAGTCAAATTGATCTACTGCGACACACACTCGTTACACCGATCAACCTAAACTTGCGTAAACTAGAGATAGTTGTAATTAGTCTAAACGTACACCAAGCCACCCGACCCAATTAGCTCATCGACGTAATATGCGCTTAAGCCACCAACACATGTTAAAATAGTCATTAGGCCACATGTCTAAAAAGACGACCTCAAAGTTTATTAAAATATTTAGATAAATTATTTATTTAAATAATTATTTAATTAAATAGTTATGGAGAAATGGTAAAAATAGAAAAATCCCAAATTTTAGCAAGTCACCCTAAAAATAGTAAGATTGATTTTATGAATTAAAATAAATTATTTAATTTAAATTTATTTGATTTTATTTTAATCAAGCTATACACACACACAAAAAAAATTAAATAAAATATAAAACTTCATCCAAAAGTTATGAAATAAATGTTGAAGCTTCCTGAAGGTACTAGAAGCCCGTTTTAAAATTTGAATTCAAAATATTTCGTATTTAATTAGTTATTATAATTTTTGTGCCCAAACAGGTAAATAACCCCCCACCCCCTAAAATCAATTCTCTTCATCACCATGATGAGGGCTAGCTAGGGGAATTTATTTCTAACCCTTTAAGCATATGAAGGAGGTTTGGATGGCAGCAATCAAGGTGGAGACATTTCTCCCCAAGGAAGGCGAATTATTCCCTTCCTAAAAAGCCTAAACTCACCCCCACCCATATATAAACCCCATGGGAAGTATAAATTCATTTTCTCTACCACCTTACACCCCTAACCAGCGAGAACCGGACCCCCGACGACCACCCGATGAGCATTCTTCTCCAACTCTGGTGATCTCCACCACCCATGGCCACACGTCGATCCCCTCGCCTAAATGGCACGCAAGTAAGTTCTTACGACTCCTCTCTGCCCTAGATCTTTTTCTCATCGATCTTCACTGTCTCTGATCACCGGAGGCGGTAATCCGGGCCTTGGATAGCTTCTAACCACCCATGTCGATCTCCGCCACCATCGCGGGCTCCGGCCTTGCATGGGACGTGTGAAGGAGAGAGAGATTCTCCAATACTCCCTCTCATGGCCCTTGAGGTGGAGGAAGTGATGAGGAATTCTATAGTTTTAAAAATGTATCCAAACTATAATCTCGAAATAGGCAAGTGTACCTGTCGATATATAGTATAGGAAATTGTCGTATTAGACTCGGGGCCTGTTGAGTACTTCTACTCACGCAAATTGATATTATTTTATCGGAATATAAATTGAAAGTAAATTAAAACTAAAGCTAGAAAACAAACTAAAAGATAGCCCTTGATCTAGAATCCCGTTGGATTAAAATGAACCTTCATGAACATAAAGTACGCAAGACTCTTAAATTACTTACTTGACCGTGGAGGTTCCTACAGTACAAAAGCATCTCTCTCGAGCTCATGCTTTTGACTAACCTTAGGTTGATCGATTAAGACCTCTCGTCCAGTCGAAACCCCTAAGCTTGCTTTAGGAGGTGAACCCCTCTATTGGATTTGACTCCAATCCGGAAGATTTATGTCATCCTTTCTCGAGGAGTGCAATCAACTCCTTTTATCTTTGAGCGATCTACTCGTATCCGCAACCTCTCGGTCATTTAAGATACGCATCTAGTGTCGAAAAACATATCCGCGAAATATGAATTCGATACGTTAAAAATCAAAGATAAATCATTAGTGAGCATAATAGAGAGCTTTACAATTTTGTGAAAAATAAATAAAGTTTATTTCATTCCAAATTTAATCATGATCAAGTGCTTATGGAAATTTAGCTACTCATAATTGAAAAATACATTCTATCACTATGAAATAAAAGAGTATAATTGCATGAAAAAAAAATCTAAACTATATTGCAAATAAAATAAAATTACATAAAATAAAACTAACTCCAAAGATATCCCGAAAATAAGCCACCCAACCCGATTTTCAACCCCAATGGTGGACTCTCCTCATCATTCCCCCTGGCCATTATTTATAGTAAAAAAAGAAAGGATGAAAGACATATGAAAGGTTGGAAGGCCAAGGGAAGAGGAGAAAAATAAAGTGGTAATAAAAATTAAATATTAATGAAATATATGAAAAAAACAACCAAATTAAATGGAGGAGTTTCATAGTTTATAAAGAGGAGATGAATGGCGGACATAATTACTAAAATTAAGATGGAGTTGAAACATCAAATATTTAACAAATATTTAAGAGGAGGTTTATGGAGGGAGGAGATAATGAAGAAGAATATAAAGTTGGTGGTTTCATGAAATAAAGAGGAGCTAGCAGTTTCTTGGAGAAATGAAGAGGGGATGTAAATGGTTATAGTAATAATAATAATAATAATAAAGTGCATGTATTTAACTGTGGCGGTTTTTAGAAAGAGAAATGGGTGGTGATGTAGGTTGTATGATGAGGTGGCGGCTTTGACATGAAAAGGTGATGGCGATGGCGTTATGCATAAGAATGATGTGAATGAAAATAGTTGAATGGCGTAGACTTGCTTCGCGCCGGTCATTTTGAGAGTTGGCAATGATGGCGTGGCGGCATCAATACATAATAATATATTTGCAATGAGCTTGCATAAAGAAGAGCTTAATGGGTGGTTGCGGCGTGAAACACTTGATCGGCTTGAACGAGTGCAGCGAGACTTTGACTTGGTTTCATGTAGACTACATGAATTGCTCGGCCAACGTGATGACTTCGGTAAATATATCTTTTGCAAACGTCGGGAGCGCAACCACGTCAATAAATCTACAAAAATAAATATATATTAAATTAGTAAACTAAAATATAAAATAAATGATTTATAAATGAAAATATATAAATTATTAATAATTTTATATTAATTATTAAACTAAAATAAATACTAAAAATAGTTATAAATTCTACAAAAATAAATAAAACTTAAATTATTTAACAGATATCAAAAAGATATAATTTATTAACGAGAATAAATAAAATATGATTAATTAAAACTAAATATTAAACTAAATATTATAGTAAAAATACACGTAAATATTACTTATCAAATACTCTTATACTTAAGCTTTTGCTATTGCAGAGCAAAACTATGAGAAGTACTTATAAAATATTAATATAATTTTTAATCAAACTAAAAATTTATTAAATCAAAAGAAAGTTAAAAATAAAATTTAAGGGATTCAAAATTTTAATTCCTAAAATATGAAAGTAAAATGTGAAAAGCTAAATTTTTAGCAAAGTTTTCTCTAATAAATTAATTAGAACTCAAAATTAAGTATTTAGCAAACAAAGTTAGATTAAAAATTATTAACACTTTTTCACTAAAAATAAACTTAAAAGAAAATTTAAACTACTACTTATGCTCTCTTAAAATTTTAATTTAATTCTAAAGTAATAATATTGGCTATTGAGTTGGAAAAAGGAAAAAGAAAATTGAAGAAATCTTAGATTGGGGATGATGAATTTTATCCTCTGACCCCACACAATTTTTTTCTTTTTGAAGTTTTTTTTCTCTTCAAACAAAATTGCTTATGAGTAATGAATTTTATCCTCTTACTCTTTTTTGGGTGCATATGTGTACCAAGGAATAATTGATTACCATGACATATGATCTAACCAAAAGGGAAAAATTGCATATGTGTACTAGGGGATAATGAATTTTATCCTCTTATCCTCGTGACATATGAACTAACAAGAAAAACAACGGGAAGGTTTGAAAAAAATTTAGATTGAATTAAAAAACTAAGAGAGCAACTATAGTGATTTAAGCTTTCCTAAGAATCTTAAAACATAAAGTGAAGATAATTAAAATCTAAGAATTGTTAATATAAATACTACAAAATTGAAACTATTTAAAATAAAAGAGAAAAAAGGCTAAATAGATTTCTCTAAACAAATTTATTTCATAAATTTATTTCTTCAAATCAAATCACCTAAAAATTAAATTTAACTAACTTTGATGAAATAAAAAATTAAAAAACCCAGAATTATAGAAATCCTTATAAATTAACTCAAAATAAATTTCTGAAAAGTCACAAAAATTTAAGCAGGGGTCTATTATATTTTTTGGAATTTTCTTTTTTTTCTATTTTTTGTTTTTGTTTTGATAAAATAAAAATAAAAAAAACAAAATTTTGTAATTCTTTAAGATTTTTATATTTTTTAAAAATTTTAAAGATTTTTTCATTTTATTTATATTTTTAGATAAAAACAATAAAGATGAATCCACCCCCATACTTAAAAATAAACATTGTCTCTAATGTTTATAAGTCAAGTAAGAGGGGAGAAACAAGAAGAAAAAAAATAAAAAAAAAATTTAGAAACTTTTTTTTAAAAAAAAATTTATTAAAGATAAACAAGGGGTGTCTCCCAAGAGCGTTTTTCTTTTTCCCGTCTTTAAGCTAGACGGTTGTGGTTAGGAGAAAGGAAAATAAAAATTAAAATGAATGGGCAACTCCCTTAATTCGCGCTTTGGCGAAGATGCCAAAGTTGGTCGCCCGAGTACTCCTCTGCTTTCTTTTTGAGTTTCTTTCTCGCAGTTGACTTGAAAATTTAGATTCAAATCATCTATCCATACTTGAGGTGATTTGAATCTTTCTAGATGAGCGGCGAATGGATCGGGGATAATGTTGTATTGCAACGCTCATCTTCTTCCTGAAACTCATTAGTGAAAGAAAAATCAAGAATAAGTGCGTCAAAAAAATCTTCGCAAGGAGGAGGCTCTTGCGAAGTTATATGATTAGGTATAGGTTGTTTATTTTCTAAAATAAAGTTGTTATCTAAAAGAAAATTACTGTGCACTATAGTTTCATGAATTTCAATTTCTAAAAATTCATAAGTGGAGTTTGAAAATTCATGAGGAGAAGGAAAATCGGGAGAAATAGGAGAAGAAACATGTTTTTCTTCTATTTCACCCGTTGTGTCCATGACCTTAAAATATTCTGGATATAACAATTCTTCCTTCTCTTCCGAATAAGTCACCAAGGGATATCAAGTGCTTATGAAAATTTAGCTACTCATAATTGAAAAGTACACTCTATCACTATGAAATAAGAGTACAATTGCACGAAAAAAAAATCTAAACTATATTGCAAATAAAATAAAATTGCATAAAATAAAACTAACTCCAAAGATATCCCGAAAATAAGCCACTCAACCCGATTTTCAACCCCAATGGTGGACTCTCCTCATCATTCCCCCTGGCCATTATTTATAGTAAAAAAAGAAAGGATGAAAGACACATGAAAGGTTGGAAGGCCAAGGGAAGAGGAGAAAAATAAAGTGGTAATAAAAATTAAATATTAATGAAATATATGAAAAAACAATCAAATTAAATGGGGGAGTTTCATAGTTTATAAAAAGAAGATGAATGGTGGACATAATTACTAAAATTAAGATGGAGTTGAAACATCAAATATTTATCAAATATTTAAAAAGAAGGTTTATGAAGGGAGGAGATAATGAAGAAGAATATAAAGTTGGTGGTTTCATGGAATAAAGAGGAGCTAGCGGTTTCTTGAAGAAATGAAGAGGGGATGTAAATGGTTATAGTAATAATAATAATAATAATAATAATAAAGTGCATGTATTTAACTGTGGCGGTTTTTAGAAAGAGAAATGGGTGGTGATGTAGGTTGTATGATGAGGTGGCGGCTTTGACATGAAAAGGTGACGACGATGGCGGTGTGCATGAGAATGATGTGAATGAAAATAGTTGAATGTCGTAGACTTGCTTCTCGCCGGTCATTTTGAGAGTTGGCGATGATGGCGTGGTGACATCAATACATAATAATATATTTGTCATGAGCCTGCATAAAGAAGAGCTGAATGGGTGGTTGCGGCGTGAAACACTTGATCGGCTTGAACGAGTGCAGCGAGACTTTGACTTGGTTTCATGTAGATTACATGAATTGCTCGGCCAACGTGATGACTTCGGTAAATATTTCTTTTGCAAACGTCCGGAGAGCAACCACGTCAATAAATCTACAAAAATAAATATATATTAAATTAGTAAACTAAAATATAAAATAAATGATTTATAAATGAAAATATATACACTATTATTAATTTTATATTAATTATTAAACTAAAATAAATACTAAAAATAGTTATAAATCCTACAAAAATAAATAAAACTTAAATTATTTAACAGATATTAAAAAGATATAATTTATTAACCAGAATAAATAAAATATGATTAATTAAAACTAAATATTAAACTAAATATTATAGTAAAAATACGCGTAAATATTACTTATCAGGAAGCAGTCGGAATCAGCTCCGGCGGCCTCCTCCATCCAAAAACAAAATAAAACTAAAACAGAAAAAAGGAATGCAATATTGTTTTCCCCGGCCATCGCCGGCGGCGGCCGGCCGCAGGCAGCTACCCCACCGAAGCACCCTCCCTGGGTGCTCCCACTCGAGGTGGTGGCCAGATCTAGCTCATCCATCCTTCTAGGTTGCAGCCGTCGATCTGCGCCAAGATCCGTGTGCTAGAATTTTTATTTTCCTTGGGCTGAAACCCGACCATTTTGGAAAATTTTCATCACCACATAAAATGAATTTTAAATTAGCATAGACCGGATTTGGAAAATATTTGTGAGACATGATATCGTAGATAATTTTATTTTCTACGAGTTTAATGTTAAAAGTTTTCTGATTTGGTATCTCTAACTAATTTAATTTTGAATCCGAAAAGTATATTTAGGCTCCGTTTGAGAGGACTTATTTTCACCGGTCAAGCGGTCACGACCGCATGAACCAGGACTTAATTAAGGTCCGATTCATGCAGTCGTGACCGCTTGATCGGAGAAAATAAGTCCCCCCAAACAGAGCCTTATTCGTTCGGAAACCAAGGATATTATCTAGCCCTGAAAATAAGTATTTTTGGTAAAATTTAACCACTGTTTTGGAGGCCTTACAGGCAAAATCAGAAAATGCATGTTAGCCACACTTTTATAGAATGATGTTCTCTCTACAATTTCTATGTTTTAAGTTTTTTGAAACAGTAGCTCTAAGTTAATTTAAATTCGCCTCAAAGGTAGTAAAATAAATTCGTAACTGTTGTTTACTATGCAATAAATATTTTTGGCAAAGTTTAACTACTGTTTTGGAGGCCTTTGATGCAAAATCAGAAAATGCATGTTAGACACACTTTTATAGAATGATGTTTTCTCTACAATTTTATTTTTTAAGTTTTCTGAAAAAGTGGCTTAAAGTCAATTTAAATTAGCCTCAAATATATTAAAATAAATTCGTAACTGTTATTTTCTGTGCAATAAATATTTTTGGCAAATTTTAACCACTGTTTTGGAGACCTTCAAGGCAAAATCAGAAAATGCATGCTCGACACACTTTTAGAGAATGATGTTTTCACTGCAATTTTTATGGTTTAAATTTTCTGAAATAGTGGGTATAAGTCAATTTAAATTAGCCTCAAAGGTAGTAAAATAAATTTGTAACTGTTTTTTACTGTGTAATAATATTTTTGGTAAATTTTAACCACTGTTCTGGAGGCCTTCGAGGCAAAATCAGAAAATGCATGTTAGACACACTTTTATAGAATGATGTTTTTTCTACATTTTTTATGTTTTAAGTTTTCTGAAACAGGGGGTATAAATAAATTTAAATTAGCCTCGAACATAGCAAAATAAATTGTACCTGTTGTTTAGTTGTAAAACAAGTATTTTTGACAAAGTTCAACCACTGTTTTGGAGATCTTATAGACCAAATTAGAAAATGCATGTTAGAGACACTTCTATAGAATAATGTTATATCTAAAACTTTCATGTTTTAATATTCCTATTTTGAAGCTTGTAAGTAAAGTTAAAATTCACTCGAACATACCTACTATGTTAAAATTGTTGTGAAAGCATAGTCCATGAAATTCTCGTTCATGACATTCCTAGCTTAACCATATGATAAACCTCGATTTGCCTGTCGATCCATGAACACTTATTAACTATATGAGTACTAGCATGTCGTCATGTCATTCATTACTAATGCATGGGAATATGGGAGGGTGCTTGGATACCGATGTGGCGGGTTCGCCGACTTCCCCTATTATACACTACAGGAGAATTTGTGACGACGAACTCTATGGTTGTTAGGTGGTGAAGGGGACCGGGGGCTAGCTACCCCTTCCACATAGGTCCGTCTCACACCTATTTGGTTATGTGCCGAGAGAGTTGATCTCTGCACGGGTGAGGATGTGTTCCCACCGAGAGTACCTAGTTTCATAGAGGTGCAAAGGCCTAGGAAGTTGGGGTGTATACATAACCTAGAAGTGGGAGCGACCGACCCACTGTCACCGTCTGGCCACGGCGGTGAGGCCTGGGAAGTGAGCTCCTTCTCTTAACATGTCACTATGTCGACATAGGGGAAAGTGATTGTGAAACATCATATGAGTGACAGAGAGATTAAGCATGCATATACAACATACCATATATATACATATACTCATGTGTGTTACTCATACTCACTCATTGGGCTGTCATCATATAACTGCCTTCGGGATGAATTACACGATGATGAGAACTTTTATATATTTAGAAAGTCATACTTATTCAATTGTTGATGTTATCGCCTCTCTCATTGATGCTCGTACACTTATATTGCTAGAAACTCGCTTATTTAATGCCCGATATTACTGCTGCTCTTACTGGTTACTAGTATGTATATATTGCTTTGGCTATTATGCTAACTCTTCTTGCAGGTTTCCTTCCTGGTACCCACTAGGGGGCTAGGGAGGAGCGTTGGATTTACTTAGTCATGTTGGGTATTGTATCCACAATGTACCTGATTTGAAGAAGCCCCTGGACAAGCTAAGGTCAATAGACTATGTATTTGATAAACTCTTTCAAGTTGTTCTTGCAGTTCCTCCACGCTAAGTGCACACCAATGTCAGGGTGCAGTAGGTCAATATACACGGGTCTGCACGACGTAATCCCTCGTTGAGCAGATCAGTGTGTTGGCCTATGTGCACTCTCTCTATTGGAGTGCACTTACTTTCAAGTACAGGGCCGTTCATATGCAAGAGAAGACAAGGAGCATGGAGGATCAAGGAGCAGCTCCTGGGTGGAAGACGAAAATTCGTCCAAGGCAAATTCGACGAGAATCACCAAGTGATTCTCGCCGATTCGGCGAGAATCACTAGTGATTCTCGCCGAATCGACGAGAATCATTAGTGATTCTCGCCGACTCCTTCTGGCCACCTCTAAATGGTGCCAAGTAAGATTCGGCGAGAATCACTAGTGATTCTCGCCGAACCAGTGGCCAAGCAGCTCATGCATACAAAGTAAAATTCGTTGAGAATCAATAAGTGATTCGGCGAGAATCACTAACGATTCTCGACGAATCGTCGAGAATCACTTAGTGATTCTCGCCGATTCGTCGAGAATCGCCTGCGATTCTCGCCGATTTTCACTTGGCGTTTTCTCAGGATGCTGCTGGACCGGATTCTGCCTTTGTACTAGTTTGAACCGGACTTAGGGATTTCTTTTGTGGGTCCCGCAAACGGTCATATTTGAGAATTCAACAGTATATATATTCCAGTATTTTTGAACAGTAAAGGGACGGAAAACGAAGAAAGAAGCCGAGCAAGGAAAACCCTAAAATCGCGAACTCTTTCCGCCGCCACCGTCGCGCTCGGGCAAATACGTCGCCGTTGCTGATCGTTCCTCTTCCCGATCTCCGGCGACAGAAGCTTAGCAAAGCTTGCGTCTCACGTGTCTATCCAGAGATCTCTTGTCTCTCGATTTGTTGACCGGGAAAAACCCCCCCGTCCGAATCGATCGAGACGACCGATCCTAGAGTGACCGTTGGTAGACCTAGTTTGCTTCGCAAAGAAGTTTGGATCTCAAAGCACTGCAGCAGCGCACCTTCGTTGCCGCCGACTCCGAACCAAGCCGCCGCTCGGATTGCCGCCGCCGGTTCCGGGAGATCCTCTCCAAGAGAGACCAAGGTTGTAGACTCTTCATCGACTTCAAGAACACGTCGTCGGACAAAGAGGAACACCGTAGTCTCCAAAAGAAGTTTGTATCACGTGTACACTCTACATTTAATTTTGTTGTAAAGGAACTTTTGTTCCGTGTTGTAAGGGTTGGGTGCAACCCGTTTTGTGGGAGTATTGACTCTCACGTGTGGAAGGGCTCCTTCCGTTAGTGCAGGGATTGGATTTCAATCCCGTTGGAGAAGTGACCGAGTCGTCCCTTGTTGGGGAGATAGGTCGAAGGGGGAAAGTGGATGTACCCAAGTCGGGGAACCACTATAAATTTGCTGTGTATTCTGTGTGCTGTGCTTTTTGTTTTTATTGTGCAGGTACATCCGTAAATTCCGCAAAAGAACCACACGTCACCTATCCCCCCCCCATAGGTGCACATAGTTGACACTAGGTGGACTTTCAAGTGGTATCAGAGGGAGGTTACTCAGCAAAAAGGTCAACTCCTTGAGTTGAATCCTGCCACTAGTGTCAACAAGGAGACATACATCTACTATGGACGGGCTCAAGTACTCCGGCAAGATCCCAGTGTGCAACAGACTCAACTTTCCTATCTGAAAGGAAAGGATCAGGTTCTACATGAAAGCAGTGGACCCTCGACTTTTCATGATCGTGCTGGAGGGACCTTATGTCCCCACTAAGGTCTCCACCATTGATCCCACCAAGAAAGTGCCGAAGACACTCTCTGAAATGGACAAGGATGAGATGGTCCTAGTGGGCCTTGACATGAAGGCAAGAAACATCCTGGTCACCGCAGTTGATGACTCGATGATGCAGAACTTCAGCAACTGCAGGACAGCTTAGGAGATCTGGCAGTGTCTGATCATTCTAATGGAGGGCACAGATGAAGTGAGGGATGATCGGAGATCCCTCCTGAACCAGAAGTATGAGGCCTTCAGACAAGGGCCGAAGGAAGAGATCGGGGTCACCTACGAGAACTTCCTAAAGATTGTCAACGCCCTCAAGGGGTACGGAAGAGTGTTCACTAATGGTGAACTCAATGACAAATTCCTTAGGTCCCTCACTAAGGAATGGGACACTAAGATCTGCGCCATCAGAGAATTTGGCAGACTGGCAGAAACTGATCCACAAATTCTGTTTGGGAAGCTGATGTCCTATGAGCTTCAGCTGAACACCAGGAAAGCTGAGGAAGAAGCAGAAAAGGTTGCTGCAAAAGAAAAGACTGTGGCTCTAAAAGCCAGTCACTCCAGAAAAGGGAAGAGTACGGTGTTGTACCGTGCCAGGAAAAAGGATGAGGAGGAGGACTCCAATCCATGCTCCTTCAGCTCAGAACTGTCGGAGGAGGATTTCTCCCTCATCACTCGAGAGTTCAAGAAGTTCCTCAAGATGAGGAATCAAAGAAAGAGAGACGGCTCCTCTTCCAGACATCAGAAGAAAAACTACTCTTCTGACAGGTATGCATCTAAACCCAACAAACATCGTTCTTCTGACATTATTTGCTTTGAATGTAATAAGCCAGGACACGTCGTGGCCGACTGCTATCAAAGCAAAAGAGAAAAGGGAAATGGTGAGGAGCTCAAATCCACCAGAGATAAGAAGAAGTAGCGGAGCTACATCGCCAGACGGCCAAAGACACTAAGTGAGTCTGATTCCTCAGACTCCAGTGATGATGAAGAAGCCTACTTCGGGCTGGTGGGTCGCTCCGACTTAGAAGGAGAATGTCCCCCATTTTCTGGGAAGGTAAAAGATCACACCCCTCTCTCCGACTCTGACTCTGATCCTGAGTCTCAGGACGATGAACCTGAGGATAGCCTTTCGGCCCGCGAAGCTGAGCTCCTTGAGAAGTATGAGCTTCTGCTCAACACCTTCGAGGAGTGCCGAAAGAGACTGAAGGCTGAGAAAAAGGAAGTAAAATTCCTTAAGGGCGAGTGTGTTTCCCTAAGGTAAGAGGTCACTAGTTTGATCTCTCTCCGACAGGATCACCTTGACCTGACCTCAAAGCATTCAGAGTCTTTGAAGCTCCTTGATCTAAAGCAGGAGGAAGTCAACAAGTTGGAAGAACTACTTGCGGCAGAAAAGAAGATCGTCAAAAGCTTCTCCATGCCAAAAACAGTTCTTCCAGTCGTTGATACCTTCTCTGCTCAGGCCAAAGGAGCTGGCTTGGGGAATGCAGGGGTATCTGGTTCCTCTTCCAGGAGAAACAGGAACCAGAGGAAGAATAAGGCCGCCAAGAAGGCCTCTGCTGATGAAAAGGGCAAGGCTCCTCTTAGTCCTGTTGCGTTCAGAAAGCCTGACTTTCCATGCAACCAACATGACTTTGAGTCAACATTTGTGCATCATTTCCGTCCCTCGGTTGCAAAGCCAAAGAGCCGGTATGACGGTTGGAACTTTCCCCGGAACTTCGGTGAGAGTGCCTTCAAGGCACCTTATGAGGAAATCCACATGGAAAATTATGGTCCGTTCTCTAGCGGTCATAATGGAAAGCAGGCACCAAAAGTCAAGCCTGTTATACAGAAGGTGACAAAGTCATGTGACTGCCGTCACCATGAGGCCTCCACCTCCAGATCCAAGGCCCCAACTGTACCCGCTGTTCCCAGGGTAAGGCAGGAGCCTCGGAAGAGATACAACAGGTTCGACTGTTGGTGCTGTGGCAAAGTCGGTCACTTTGTCGTGGATTGTTGGTTTAATCCAAGGAGACTCCCCATGTTAGCAATGCGAGGCCGACCACTCGTAGGGTTAACCTTCTGAGGGGGAGTGTGCTAACCAGGAATCTAGGACCCAAGTTCGATTGGGTTCCTAAGGCAAATTAATTTTGTTTTGCAGGAATGTCCAAAGGCCACCAAAACACCGATCTGGTATTTGGACAGTGGATGCTCCCGGCATATGACTGGGACAAGAAGCCTGCTGCGTGATTACACTCCAGTCGAGAATGGACCCAAAGTCATCTTCGGAGGGTCAGATCGAGGAGTCACCAGGGATTACGGTATGATTTCCAACGGTATAACCTCTATCACCGACGTGGCTTATGTTGAAGGGTTAAACCATAACCTGATCAGCGTAAGTCAGTTATGTGACAAAGGTTATGACGTTAAGTTCTGCAAGGACAAATGTCTGATAATTTCATGTACCTCTTCTGAGACGGTATTATCAGGCATTAGGAGCAGAAATATCTTCTGCTTAGATTTTCTCAGCGTAGATTCATCTACCCCCGTATGCCTTGTGGCAACAGGCAGTGCATCTCTTTGTGAACAATGGCACAAGAGATTGGCACATATTAATTTCAAGACAATTAGTATGCTATTTTCTAAGAACTTAGTAAGAGATGCTCCCAGTATCAAGTGCATCAAAGATAGCCCCTGTCCTGCATGCCAGATGGGAAAACAGACTCGGGCTACCTTTAAGAGCATTGCAGACAAAGACTCTTCCCGATGTCTTTACCTGTTACATATGGACTTATTTGGCCCAATGCAAGTTCATAGCTTGGGAGGCAAGTCATATACGCTAGTGATAGTTGATGATCACTCTCGGTTTACATGGGTGTTCTTTTTGAAATGAAAGTCAGATACTTTTGACATCTTCACTAATTTTGTCAAGCAGGTTCAGAACGAATTTAACTGCTCCGTGGTCAAAATCCGAAGTGACCATGGAACAGAATTCGAATCTGGTGCTATGACAGAATTCTGTGAAGAACAAGGTATCTTTCATGATTTTTCCTCCCCACGCACTCCTCAGCAAAATGGGGTTGTGGAGAGGAGAAATAGAACTCTCATTGAAGCCTGCACGACAATGTTGAAAGACGCTTCTCTCCCGAAATACTTCTGGGCAGAGGCTGTCAACACAGCTTGTCATGCACAAAACCGCGCATTGATCAACAAGCATCATCGTAAGACGCCCTACGAGCTACTGAAAGGCAGGAAACCAACCATGTCCTACTTAAGGATTTTTGGTTGCAGATGCTATGTACTAAATAATGGGAAGTACCCGCGTACTAAATTCGGTGAAAAATACTTCGAAGGCATATTCATGGGCTATAGTTCCCATAGTCGGGCATATAGGGTCTTCAATAAGAAAACCCTAGTGGTAGAAGAATCAATAAATGTTGTATTTGATGAAGGAAGTTTGCTTCACAGCAACTCTTCCAGTGGTATTCTTGAAGATGCAGGTGCACGATTGAAACAGCTGAGTCTGGATGAGCCCGCTAAAGATGACACTCCTAAGTACGTCAAAGTGTCCACCTCCACGTCATCTGAAAATGTTGAAGATCAAGATGAAACAAATCTCTTGGAAGAAAGAGAAGCCCAAGAAGTAGTTGAAGCACCAGACGCCAGACTTCTAGAGCTCCGTCACGTGAGGGATCATCCTAGAGAACAGATCATCGGGGATCCTCGTGTCGGCGTCAGAACTCGAAGAGGTACAACTAACGAAGTATTGCATCTTAGCTTCCTGTCACAGGTAGAGCCAAAGAAGTTCGACGAGGCGAACAAGGATGCGGCATGGATTCTGGCCATGCAAGAGGAACTACATCAATTCGAACGGTGCAATGTTTGGACGCTGGTTCCCAGACCATACAAGCAGAATGTGATCGGCACAAAGTGGATCTTCAGAAACAAGCTGGATGAACATGGTGTCATCGTAAAGAACAAAGCCAGGCTGGTGGCTCAAGGTTACAGACAGGAGGAAGGGATTGATTTCGACCAGACCTTTGCACCAGTAGCAAGGCTCGAGGCAATCAAGTTGTTCCTGGCGTATGTTGTAGTCAAAGGATTCACAGTCTATCAAATGGATGTGAAAACGGCATTCCTGAACGGAGACCTGAAAGAGGAAGTATACGTCGCTCAACCCCCAGGTTTTGTCGATCCTACTTTTCCCAATCATGTCTACTTTCTTAATAAAGCATTATATGGGTTAAAACAAGCTCCACGAGCTTGGTATGAGACTTTATCTAGGTTTCTTCTTGAGAACAAGTTCTCTAGAGGTAAAATAGATAAAACATTGTTTCTCAGGGAAGTCAAAGGCAAGATTTTGCTGGTGCAAATCTATGTCGATGACATAATATTCGGCTCAACGGACAATAATCTTTGCAAAAAGTTTTCTAAACTTATGCAAGGAAAGTTTGAAATGAGCAGTATGGGAGAGCTCAAGTATTTCTTAGGACTTCAAGTGAAACAGTCTGAGGATGGAATCTTCATCTCTCAGATGAAGTTCACAAATGAACTCCTTAAGAAATTCGGTATGGAGAGTGCAACCTCTATGAGGACTCCAATGGGATCCACCATGTCTCTGGATAAGGATGAGAAAGGTAAACCTTTCGATGAAACCAAATACAGAAGCATCATTGGATCCCTGCTCTAGCTTACTGCCAGTAGACCGGATATTATGTTCTCCACATGTGTCTGTGCCAGATATCAGGTGAACACTAAGGAATCTCACCATGTCGCTGCAAAGCGAATTCTAAGATACCTTAAAGGTACTCCTAATCTTGGCTTGTGGTACCCGAGAAACAATGATGTCGAGCTAATAGGCTTTTCAGATGCTGATTTTGCAGGGAGTAGGGATGACAGGAAAAGCACTTCCGGGACGTGTCAATTCCTCGGAAGAAGGCTTATCTCATGGAACAGCAAGAAGCACAACTGTGTGGCTACCTCCACAGCAGAATCTGAGTACATCTCAGCAGACAGCTGTTGCGCACAACTCCTTTGGATCAGAAATCAGTTGGCCGACTACAACCTTCAGTTCAAGGAAGTTCCAATGTACTGCGACTCCTCCAGTGCAATTGCCATTGCCAACAATCCTGTCTCGCACAGCAGAACGAAGCATATTGAAGTGCGCTACCACTTCATTCGGGAGCACGTGGAAAACAAGGACATCTCTCTTTGTTATGTCCCCACGGACAAGCAGATTGCTGATATATTCACAAAGCCCTTAGACGAGGCCAAGTTCAATCTTTTCAAGACTGAATTGGGGATGCTCAATTATGAAGCATGAAGACTACAGAAGCTCCCGACTCGTGCATAATCTGAGGGGGAGCAGGGAACTCCAGCGTGAGTACAGCTGCAAGAACTGAGGGGGAGCTAAGGGCCAAAGGTTACAGACCCCGATTTGCCGAAGCCGAAAAGGGGGAGATTACCCTCTCGGGGTCAAGGCTAAGTTTATGGCTTTCATTTGCTTTCATTTCCATTTGCTCTATTCACCTTAGCTTGTAGGGTTTAGGCTTCTTCAAATAGGGGGAGATTGTTGGGTATTGTATCCACAATGTACCTGATTTGAAGAAGCCCCTGGACAAGCTAAGGTCAATAGACTATGTATTTGATAAACTCTTTCAAGTTGTGCTTGCAGTTCCTCCACGCTAAGTGCACACCAATGTCAGGGTGCAGTAGGTCAATATACACGGGTCTGCACGACGTAATCCCTCGTTGAGCAGATCAGTGTGTTGGCCTATGTGCACTCTCTCTATTGGAGTGCACTTACTTTCAAGTACAGGGCCGTTCATATGCAAGAGAAGACAAGGAGCATGGAGGATCAAGGAGCAGCTCCTGGGTGGAAGACGAAAATTCGTCCAAGGCAAATTCGACGAGAATCACCAAGTGATTCTCGCCGATTCGGCGAGAATCACTAGTGATTCTCGCCGAATCGACGAGAATCATTAGTGATTCTCGCCGACTCCTTCTGGCCACCTCTAAATGGTGCCAAGTAAGATTCGGCGAGAATCACTAGTGATTCTCGCCGAACTAGTGGCCAAGCAGCTCATGCATACAAAGTAAAATTCGTTGAGAATCAATAAGTGATTCGGCGAGAATCACTAACGATTCTCGACGAATCGTCGAGAATCACTTAGTGATTCTCGCCGATTCGTCGAGAATCGCCTGCGATTCTCTCCGATTTTCACTTGGCGTTTTCTCAGGATGCTGCTGGACCGGATTCTGCCTTTGGACTAGTTTGAACCGGACTTAGGGATTTCTTTTGTGGGTCCCGCAAACGGTCATATTTGAGAATTCAACAGTATATATATTCCAGTATTTTTGAACAGTAAAGGGACGGAAAACGAAGAAAGAAGCCGAGCAAGGAAAACCCTAAAATCGCGAACTCTTTCCGCCGCCACCGTCGCGCTCGGGAAAATACGTCGCCGTTGCTGATCGTTCCTCTTCCCGATCTCTGGCGACAGAAGCTTAGCAAAGCTTGCGTCTCACGTGTCTATCCAGAGATCTCTTATCTCTCGATTTGTTGACCGGGAAAAACCCCCCCGTCCGAATCGATCGAGACGACCGATCCTAGAGTGACCGTTGGTAGACCTAGTTTGCTTCACAAAGAAGTTTGGATCTCAAAGCACTGCAGCAGCGCACCTTCGTTGTCGCCGACTCCGAACCAAGCCGCCGCTCGGATTGCCGCCGCCGGTTCCGGGAGATCCTCTCCAAGAGAGACCAAGGTTGTAGACTCTTCATCGACTTCAAGAACACGTCGTCGGACAAAGAGGAACACCGTAGTCTCCAAAAGAAGTTTGTATCACGTGTACACTCTACATTTAATTTTGTTGTAAAGGAACTTTTGTTCCGTGTTGTAAGGGTTGGGTGCAACCCGTTTTGTTGGAGTATTGACTCTCACGTGTGGAAGGGCTCCTTCCGTTAGTGCAGGGATTGGATTTCAATCCCGTTGGAGAAGTGACCGAGTCGTCCCTTGTTGGGGAGATAGGTCGAAGGGGGAAAGTGGATGTGCCCAAGTCGGGGAACCACTATAAATTTGCTGTGTATTCTGTGTGCTGTGCTTTTTGTTTTTATTGTGCAGGTACATCCGTAAATTCCGCAAAAGAACCACACGTCACCTATTCCCCCCCCCCCCCTATAGGTGCACATAGTTGACACTAGGTGGACTTTCAAGTCATGATATAACTAACGTACTTTATACGTATCATTTTAGGACCCGATGCGCCTACCAATGGAGTAGGAGCGGATGGAGGAGCATAGACGTACACCCGTTGGAGAGGAATTCTATGAGCCCGCTCGGGAGATTTATGAGTACGTGAGGGTACTACTCTGAGAGGATAAGAGCTTTTATCTTTCTAGTTTGGACTATTTGTTGGTCACTTTATGATTAGAATATTTAATCCTATTGGACTTTGTATACCCCTTCGTGGGTTTTTCTTTCATGATTTATATTTCTCTTCATGTTGTGATACCTTTGATGAATTGTTTTCGCACGCATAAATATTTTATTATCTGTGAATGTTTTATTTTGATGCATAGCCTTACAGGGCGAACGTTCCTCCAATTGGGTCATGGGTTAGGTAAGAGGGTGACACCTCTTCGGATACACTAACCTTTTTGGGGGACCCTCGCCCTGTGCATAAGGATCACCCAAGGTTTTGAAAGGGGATCCTTACAGCGGCCCCTAATCAGCGCCTTTCGTTGTGTCCCCTCCTCATTTCATCACTGCCTAAAGTTCAGCAGTGGAGGAGTGTAGGTCAGGATCAGGGGGGATCATAAGGTGGCAAGGCAGTGCTACATGACTGCCGTCAATACCATTTCTTGGATGGCGGAGGCAGAGGAGCTGGAGAGTGAGATGTCGATGGAGGAGGAAGCTGTGGGGGAAGTAAAGGTGAGCCTAGGTGAGGCTGGAGAGAATACTGAAGAGGAGGTTGTGGAGAGAGGAGAGGTGAGCCTAGGTAAGGCTGCGGAGAAGACTGAAGAGGAGGTTGTGGAGAGAGGAGTGGCGAGCCTAGGTAAGGCTGGAGAGAATACTGCAGAGGAGCAAGGGATAGAGATAGAAGCTGGGGGAGAGACCCGGAGGGGTGAAGAAGTGGAGTTGTCAGGGGAAGGCATATTGGAGACGATGGAGGTTGAGAGGGTAGAAGGTGAGGAAGAGTTGGGAGAAGAGGAGGAAAGAGCTGGCCGGGAGCAATCCCGGCTGGAGCCAACGTAGGAAGTCGTGGAGATAGAGATCATCAGCAGGGTAGGGAAGGTAGAAACTCACCATCCAAGTTCCAAGGTCATTCAAGGACATACTATCTAATGTCCTTCACTGGGCCCCAAATCTCAACTCTAGGGCCTACACTAGGGTCTTAGGGAATCTCCACCCCAAACCACTCAATCTTTCTTGAGGGGGTGTTTTGGATGACCTTGAGGCAGTCGCCCAAGTTTCACCCCTTTTGGGTGAGGATTGGCCACTCAACCCATCAAGAATACATTTGCACTAATTCACCCTTATGGGATCAACTTTTGGTCACACCAATCCCTATTCCAATCAACCCCAAATGAGCTAAAAGTTTTACCATGGTCATATAAAGACACTGAGAACCATCCACCAAACTTTTGGGGAATTATGAGGTTATTAGACCCTTAAATTAAATCATAAATGATTTATTAAATGTTTACAAAACCTATAGAACCTTTTTCTCCAAAAATCCCCATTTTTGGATATATCAAAGGTATAGGTAAGAGGGACCCACGTCCCAAATTTCAAGTCATTTGGACAAGTGGTTTAGTGGGGGCACTCAATTAAGTCTTTGACTAGCTCTATGTATAGACTGCCCCATTTTGAGTGTTGTGGTCAAACCACTAATCCAATTGGGTCGAAACAAATTTTAGAATAACGTAGACTTCAAGGGATACAACTTCCATGTTGACCATTTTTCCAGGAAACCCATCCAAATAGTTTTAATAATTAAATCAACATACTGCAAGTTAAGAGATGGGATGGTCAAATTGGGAATGGGGGCCGTATATGGGGATTTATAATTTTTTCAGGGAGGGGAGGTGAAGGGGTGGTTGGCCATGGTTGTTGGGCTCCTCCATTGATGGTGGATGATGAGAAACGAACGGAGGCTTGGGAAGGTTAATGGGGTGGCTCATGATCTCCTTCCATAACTCCTCTCTCTTTCTTCTTTCTCTCTCCTCCATTAAGGGGAAAACTCTCATTTTTCTCTCTCCTAGTCACCCCCTCCAAAATTTAAGTGACATTCCATATAAATATTAGCCTCCTAAAGTTAATTGGCCTCTCAAATTGGGCTTAGCCCAAGTGGCTTGGGCTTGGTTAGGTCATTTAGGCTAGTTTAACCTATTTTAGGGATGAGTTGACTTTGGTCAACTTGACCTATTTGGTTGACCTCAATGGCTCCTTGGTGACTCATTGACCTCCCTTAGGGGTTAGGAGAGTGTAGGTGGGGTCAGTTGGCAAGTTGGAGGTCTATTGGCCCTAGATAAGACACTTTGACCATTTTATGGTTATGGTTGACTTTGGTCAACTTGACCACTTTGGTTGACCCCAATATGTCCTTTGTGACCCAATGAACCTCCTAAAGGGCTAGGGATGTTATGGCAGGGTCAAAAATTCAAGGTGAAGCCTTAAAGTCAAACCCTAGGTTAGATAATTGGAAAGTTTTATTTGCAGACCATGGTGATATCACCTTCATTTCTAAGTTCACTTGGTCTTTTTGGGCTTCCTAGGGTTTTGTCATGACTAGTCATTTCAAAACCACCCTTAGGGTTCTAGTTGTTTAAGGGATGTTACAAATCCCAATAAACAAAAATAATAATTTCGTCTCCGAAATTCAGGTTAGGCATGCAGGGTTTCTAGTGAGAGTAACTGAATGTAACATCGCTCGGAAATTGAAGTTATACCTGATGCAAAAAGCTCCAGGTACTTCTGTTGTATCAGATCTAGTGGCTCCCAGGTATGCTCCTCCTGTCCATGATTTGACGACATGATCTTGACCAACGGAACCTTCTCGCGCTGCAAGACTCGCACTGCGGTATCATCTATCCTGACCGACTCTAAGCGGAATAATCGATCAGAAGCTGCCGAACCATCTATACTAGTAACCTACTACTCCGGTCGTAGTAGAGCCTTCCTAAGACAGGATACGTAGAAGACGTCGTGCAAACCTGCTAACTCCTGCGGTAGCTCCGATCTGTAAACAATGGGTCGATCCACTCCAAGATCCTGTAGGGCCCTTATTATCTTGTACTGATCTTCTTCTGCCCGCGTATCCGCGAGATTCCATGCACCGGACGTATCTTCAGGAACCCATGGTCTCCATCCTGAACTCCACTTGGCAATGTCGTGCATCGTGATATTTGGTCGGTCTGCTCTGGGCCTCCAGCATCCTATCTCGAATCAGTCACACCTGGGTATCAGGGTTCTCCATAAATTCTGTGCTGAGTGATTTTGGGTCCTCATCCTAGGTCCAAGATGGTGGAGTCTTGCACCTCCGCCCGTATAATGCCTCATAACCATAATACCTATGCTGGACTGGTGGCTGTTCTTATAAGAGAGCTTGATTAGCGGCAAAAGTCTCTCTCATGGCTCTCTGTGTCCCAGAATGTATAACCATAAAAGATCCTTCGGTGATAGGGTGTTACGCTTTATCTACCCGTCTGTCTGAGGGTGGAGAGATGTGTTGAATGTTGACCGAGAGTCCAAATAAGCCTAGACTGATCTTCTTTCCTTGTATATAAACCGTCCATCCCGATCCGAAGAGATCATCTTGAGCACTTGACCTCCTCCATCTGATAAACCTCACCATGCGTCACATAATCCAAGACATCTTTCTTTATTTTGGGGAAATACACATTCTGATAAACACAATTTTCTTCTAGTAATTTGAGTTATCTTGGTGAGTGTAGACAACAACTCTATACACTCCCTCTACACGATCAGGTTCTTATTCTTTTGAGTACGCCCGAGTAACATTGAATAAGACCAACTTCAGCATCACTATGTTTGGGGAAATACTTTTCTAAATTAGGTCTAAGGGAACCCAAATCAATAACTAATTGGCCCAATAACAAAAGACAAGCCCACAATAAACAAAAGATAAGCCCTTACCTACCTTGGTATAAGTATCTTCGATAATACCATGTTATATTCGGGCTAGATATGCACACCATCCTTAGGGCATAGAACCTTAGACTGGTTTCATCCTGAAACTCGTTGATATACTCCATACTTTAGACTCTCTATGTTACCATTTACGACAACTTTCCCAAATTCAACATGTGACTATGTCCCAAATGTGTCTCTTCTGAACCTGAATTCTTGTTCGACCCTTGGTATTTAGTATGATGGTTGTCTCATCCTAATTGTGTCATCGATACAAGAGTTGAGTATTGAGTCCCCTACTATTCCGTTAATGTTTCATAGACATCAATTATCCTTAAGTTGGTTCTATTAGTTTAGGTAACAAGTGATAGTACTACTTGATGAGTAAAGTAGGGACATCAGAGTTTAAGTCTTAAGTACCTTCTCTGGTGTCAAACTCTTCCTCTAGTCATTTCGGGCATCTTCGTACCTTAATTGAATTATACTTAAAGACAATTTTGTCTAGGATACAACAAGAATCGTCTTGGTGAGTCAAGTTTCCTAGTTGGGTTGGCCTAACTCATTGATTTATGGACTATATAATGTGATCTTTACACATGGGCACACTACAGCTTCTGTTGCTTAGTTTGTCCCCAAACTAATGCTCGCGCAGGGTGACCCAGTGTTTTGTGGACTTCTTCTCTTTATGATCGAGGTCTCCTCTTATATCAGTTTGTAAGACCCCATTTGAGGACCTGGCGAACCTTCGGCCAGAGGTGAAGGCGTAACCCCGCCTTAAAGTGTGAGATGGGGAAGGCGAGCTCATCAGTGAGAAAACTGTTTATCGCTTCGCCCCTCCCCGATTGGCGCGCAGTAAACCCCGGAGGGACGAAGTCAACCACAAAGGAAAGTGATTCCTCCTCCAAGGGATTCCCGTCGTAGAAGAGGTACACAGCGAACTGCTTTGTGCACTTCGATCTCCCGTCAGCATCGATTTTGTCTTTCTCGTCCTATCAAAGTGGCTTTTGCAAGTGCTAGGGGCGAGAAGTTTGGGGTCGAGAAGGTTTGATTACAATAAATGTGATGGGTACGGGTAGGTAGGGGGTCCTATTTATAGAAAGAGAGGAGATGGAATAAAGTAATACATATGAGATGGCTGGTAAGAAAGGAGGGGAGGAGAAGATAAGTTGCCTGGAGTTCTTGCAGGGTCGTCGTTAGCAGTTTGGATGTGCGAGTCCATGGGGGAAGGGTTGACCATGACTAGAGGCTACTCGCGTTATCATGTGGTAGAGCACCCTGGTCGGCGAGAACCTCATCAGCCCCCTTCTCATCAGAGTGCCTGTCCTGCAAGCACATCCAAAATAGTTATACCCAGGAAATTTGATTGAAGACAAAGAGAGCGAGCAGAATCTTCAAAGACCTGTATCAAAGAGGAGGAAGCGAGTCCACGGCCTGGCATGGAGGGCAGATCATTGGAGGGGGGGCTCGATGACCACCGAGTCGAATATAGCCTTCTTCGAAGACTTGCGCTTCAGCAGTTTACTCGGGGACTGGCTCGTTAGCCATGGCATAAGTTAAGAGGTACGGGATGCATTGAGCTCCCTTTCTTTGGTGAGCCTCTCTTGGAACCCCTTAGTGAGAGTCATGGTGTGTCAAAGATCAGGAATATAGGAGAGGGTAGTAACAACCCTTCCCCCTAGCAGACATGTATATATAGCAATTTATGGAGCCCGCTGTACAACCTCGGGCTCGCGAGAGGCCCTCAAGATGAGAATAAAAGGAGCGGGTGAGAGGTGCGGATAGGCGTGTGGGACCACATGGTCCACTCACAGGCAGCAAATCGGGAGGTCTCTGCAATAGGCGAGACACCCCCTCTAGGATGCGAGTAGGCCTTTATAGGCGAGAGTGACTTCTAGCAGAGGATACCCGCGAGACGAGCGGGAAGGCCCGTCTCGCCACCAGGTTCTCTCCCACTCGCAGTATGGTAAAAGGCCATTTTGACAGATCTATTTCCATTGGGGAATTTTACTCTTCTACCCCGGGTAATTTTACCCTTTTGCCCCTGGTGGTCTGCATATAGCTCCTCAGAACAGCGGAGTTTGGCTATTGGCAGACCCAACCAAGGGTACTTTAGTAATTTCAGGCCAGTTCAGTTTGGTTATTTGCATATCCAACTCAAAAAACTATAAATAGACCCATAGGGGTTCTTTAGAAGCACACAGACTTGGGCCCGAGACTTGAGAGGATTTTTCTGTGCTTTTTGATGAGCTCCAAGCCTAGCTTTTGGCTTTGGAGGGGAAGCTCTCAGAGATCTTTTGGGTAAGCGGTGGGACCTCCCTGCTAAGGCTTTGGGTCGGTTTCTAGTCCTTCATGACCAGTAGGAGGTCAGAGCTTGGGACGAGTAGGTGTTGGCTACGCCCCTATTTTACAAACTTTTGTCGAGGTCAAATTTTGGCTTCAACAGTTCTGGTGCGGTGAGCGTGGAAGGTAGCCAATACAAGAAAAACTTGAGTTTAGTCCTATGGCAGGAGGTGAAGGCGAAGGATATGGTTCAGGAGGTTCCCCCTCCCGGGGAGAGGAGGCAACAAGGAAGATGTTGGATGACTTCAGGCGAGAGGTCCTGCAGACCATCAGCTTGGCCTTCTCGGCCAGAAGCGAGTGGGCAACACCTCAGGTTTTGATAGAGGAGGTCTCACCCTTGGGCAAGAACGCCCCTGGACAGCGCCCTGGGAAGGAGGTCCCGGTGGAGGCTGGCGAGAGGGACGTGGCGGCGCGAGAGCTCTTCCCAGGCCAGCGTCCCGGGAAGGAGATTCCGGCATAAGTTGGTGAGAGGGAGGCGGCTATGCAAGAGCTCTTCCCTGGGCATAGTCTCGCGGATCGGGACAGCCAGCCAAGGCTAAGATACGTCCCACTCGGCAGGCAGTAGGCGAGAGCCCATTCAGTGAGCTCATCATCTCGGCCCCGGTGCCGGAGGGGTTCCGGGAACCCGACATGTCCTATTACTCAGGGAAGGATAACCCTATACAGCACGTGTAGTGGTTTGAAGACGTTATTTCAGTAAGG
Source organism: Platanthera guangdongensis (assembly GCA_039583875.1). Taxonomy (NCBI): domain Eukaryota; kingdom Viridiplantae; phylum Streptophyta; class Magnoliopsida; order Asparagales; family Orchidaceae; genus Platanthera; species Platanthera guangdongensis. Next base: position 115,227,238 of record CM077157.1, on the reverse strand, counting down.
GAGATGATGTATGCCTTCAAGTGTCGGTTGTTTGCCATCACATTGAAGGAGAAGGCACGGTACTGGTTCTACCAGTTACCAGTAAGGTCGATCTACAGTTTCGAGGATCTGCGTCGAGGTTTCCTATTGAGATTCTCAACATCGAAGAAACGTAAGAAGGAGGTGGAGTGCCTATTTTCGTTGAGGTAGAAGCAGGACGAGACGTTGGGACATTATGTGGATCGGTTTTAGGAAGAGGTCCTCCTGGTCCAGGAGGTCTCAGGCTATACGCTGATGCTCGCATTTACTCTAGTACTGAGGCTGGGTTTCTTTAGCGTGGAGTTGAAGAGAGTCCCGCCCCCCATCTCTTTTGAGGAGCTCATGGAGAGGGTAGCAAAGGAGACAGACTTCGAGAGGGACAATCCGGCGTTTGCAAGGAAGCTGGCTAGGTTGGCGGAGGACGATGTGAAGGAGCCGGAAGCAGGAAGGCAGAGGGAGAAGAGAGAAGAGAGGAGGAGGGAAGAACCCTGAGGTCAGGGGAAACAGGGACTGCATTAAGGACAGGGGGCCCGGGAGCCGAACAACCATTTTGGTTGGAGGCCTCAGAAGGGTCGCCCCCAGGAGCTAGGAGGAGGATTTCAGGGAAGAGATAACTTCCGCGAGCCGAGGAGGTACGATCAGCCGGCATGGAGGCAGGGGCCAAGGGATCGCTTCCTGTATCAGCAAGAGACAATGGAGATCGATCGAGGTAGAGGAGGAAGGAGAGGAGCTTGGGGAGGAGCTGGAAGAAGAGATGGTGGAGAGGGAAGAAGGGGCAGGGTGGCGTTGCCTTTCTGTGACTTCTATCAGGAGGAGCGTCATGTAACGGCCACCTGTCCGGAGTTCTTAGAAGCAAGAGAAGCCAGGAGGGTGAGGAGGCAGGAGCCGCCGATAAGGATCATGGAAGTGCAGCAGGGGGAGACAGAGGATAGATGCAAGGACCGGGTGGATGTAGGAACCCGGGGATGGATCGGGGTGATCCATGGAGGAGTGGGGATCGAGGCCGCTCGTAAGGGTAGCCTCCAGACCATGTACCGAAGGGGGGTAGCCTCGACCTCCCAGGCTCCGTCCCCGAAAGAAAAAATTACCTTTTCTTCAGAGGATATGCCAGATTATGAAGACCCATTCTGTGACGCCTTAGTGATCCAGACGGCGGTAGAAAACTTCACGGTCTCCAAGATAGTAGTGGACAACGGGAGCTCCGTAAATGTGATCTTCAAGAAGTCCTTCGATGAGATGCAGGTAGAGACCAGGAGGGTCATAGCTTCGGATGGGCCGTTGTTCGATTTCTCGGGAGAGAGGAAGGAAGTAGAAGGAGGAGTAGGGCTGCATGTGAATTTGGGGGGCGTGTCACGGAACTGTAGGTTCGTGATCGTGAACGCCCCGAGCAGTTATAGCGCCATCTTTGGGCATCCCCTCATCAGCGACTTTCGCTGCGTCCCCTTCTCTTTTCATCAATGCCTCAAGTTCAACAATGGAGGGGTGCAGGTTAGGGTCAGAGGGGACCCGAAGGTGGCAAGGCAGTGCTACGTTACGACAGTCAACACCATATCATGGATGGCAGAGGCGGAGGAGTTGGAGAAGGAGATGGCGGCGCATGAAGAAGTTGTCGGAGAGGAGGAGATGAGCCTAGAGGTGGCAAGGAAGGAGATTAAAGAGGTTGTCGGGGAGGAGGAGCAGAGGGGAAGATATGTACAGGAGGTCCAGGGGGACGGAGGATTGGAGCCGCAAGAAGGTCGGCATGTGGAAATGGAAGGAAGAGTAAGTGAGAGGGAGGACCAGAGAGGCATAGAGGTTGAACAGGCGTAGAGGTTGAGGAAGCCGGAAAGGAGGAAGAGCTTGGACAAGAAGAGGAGGCAAGGGACGGCTGGGAGCAGTCGTGGTTGGAGTCGGCGGAGGAAGTGGTGGAGATGGAAGTCTTCACCAGTGCCGGACAAGTGCAAAATGTGCGGATCAGCGGGGGTCTGAGCCCCGGGCACCAGGAGCGAGTGCGGGCTTGCATCCAGAGCAACGTCGACATATTTGCTTGGAGCGTGGCTGACATGTCGGGCATCGATGCGGATGTGGACTGCCACCGCCTGAACCTGGATCCCAAGACGCGCCCCATACACCAGAAGATGAGGACCATTGCAACCAAGCTGGAAGAGCCAATCCGCAAGGAGGCCAAGAAGCTTCTGGAGGCCGGCTTCATCTCGGAGATCCAGTATCCAGGCTGGGTCTCCAAAGTGGTAATGGTAAAGAAAGGAGGGGGGAAGTGGCGCATGTGTATTGACTTTTCATTATTAAATAAATCATTCCCCAAGGATTGTTACCCCCTGCCTTGAATCGACGCACTGGTTGACTCAGCCGTTGGTTTTTCAATTATGAGTTTTTTGGATACTTTTTCAGGTTACCACCAGATCCGAATGCACCCTCCCGACGTCAAAGACGTCTCCTTCATCACAAGGGAGGGATGCTTCAGCTATAAAAAGATGTCCTTTGGGTTGAAAACTCAGGGGCAACATACCAACACATGATGGATCGAGTTTTCCAGGGCCAGAGGGGGAGGAACCTGGAGGTCTATGTTGATGACCTTATGGTTAAAAGCAAGGGTGTAGGCTCACACCTTCGGGATCTGGAGGAGACGTTCGCCACCTTGCGGAAGTTCAAAATGAGGTTGAATGATTGTCTTTTAGATATCTGCAAGGAGAAAATAATCAAACTAACAATCCAACAAGGCAAGTATACCTATCGAAATGCAGCTAGGGGACACAAGTGTCGTATTAAAATTCGGGAACAGTTGAGTAAGCTTACTCACACGAAATCTATTATTTTATCGACGGAAAAATTAGGTTTTAGAAGAAAGCTAAACGTACTAAAGGAAGAGAACTATTGCAATGAAAGATATCTACTTGCATGAAAAGATAAAGAGAGCTAAAAGAGCGATTAAACTAAAGCTTAGTAACGATGAGGGGAAAATGCACTCGATCAGAAATCACCTCGGTAAGAGTGGTTAGCAAAATACGATAAATAAACCTAAGCTAATTAGGGTAAAGGTCCTTGACCGTGGAGGTTCCATAAATATTGACATGCTTCTCTCGAAGGTCGTGCCTAACTGAGTTTAGGAAGGTCCGACCGACTTTCTCGTAAATCGGAGGCCTAAAACTCGCTTTACACGGTGAACCCCACTATTGGATTTTACTCCAATCCGGGAGATTTGAACGTCTGCCTCTCTCGAGGGGTGCGAACAACTCCCTTTACTCTTGAGTGCTCATTTCAAACTTTCGGCCTCTCGGCTAGTCCAGAATGAAAGCAAAGGTGGAGAGTATATATCGATGATATACCTCCAACCCGTGATAAATCAAGAGTAATTCAAGGCTAAAACCCTAAAAATAAAAGGTAAGATTTCAAAGCATCATAACCTAATCACTCGAACCTCGGATCATCAAGATCGAGTACATGGAGGATCAATTAATCATGGTGAGGTGGAAGAGGGGGATGAGTAGAAGAAAAATAATGAAAACAGAGTCGAAACGAAAAAGAAAACAACACTTCTTTATTAATGGAAACAGGGATCTTACAGCTTGAAAACCAGAGATTACAAGTGCATGGAAAGTAAACTACGCTATCATTAACATTATACTACAGAAAAAAGCTAGGAGCTAATACAGGGAAAGTATAAAGCTAGAGCTAAGAACTAAAAATGAAGAGACATGCTTGAAAAAGTTCAAAAATACAAAGGACAGAACCTCGCCTCTCAATGCAAAAGGTGTCCCTGAACCCTTAGAGTTGGGCTCTATTTATAGATTTTTTCGGGTCGGGTCACGCCCCCCTGTCACGCCCGGGTCGGGCGTTACCCTGGGGCATGACATATTCGGTGCGACTTTTTCGGGTTGGAATTTAATTCTGGCGAAGTAGCTGGAGTACACGCCCACATGTCACGCCCTGGTAGGGCGTGTTCTTTGCGGCGTGACTTTGTTGAGCTGAAATTGAATGCTGGAGGTGACGGGCGGAATTGCTGAAGTACATGCCCATATGTCACGCCCGGGTCAGGCGTGACCCTGGGGCGTGACACTTTCGGTGCGACGGTGGAGCGGGAAAAACGTGCGCGTTGCGGCGATTCCTCGGAACCTGGGGACACACCTCTAGAACATGCCCGTGTCGGATGTGACACGGGCGTGACAGAGGGCGTGTACACTAAGTTTCCACGGAATGCAGTTTCGGACCAATTGCTTCATTCCTCTGGGTTACACTCCCTAGGTACACGCCCGGGTAGGGCGTGACCTTGGGCCGTGTCACAGCAAAATTCGGCTGAAAGCCTTGAAAACCTGCAAAAAGCAGAAAAAACGCATTAGCGACAAAAATATACACAAAGGGGAATCAAAATAAGTACTTTACAAGACATGATTTGCTTTAAAACCCCGAAAATATCCTAATAAAATTGACTGCAAACCGTATTATCAAATTCCCCCAAGCTTAAGTTTTGCTTGTCCCCAAGCAAAGATATAAAGACTAGCTAATCATAAAAAGTGACTAATTCAAAAAGTTTTAATCATACTTACACAAGTACTATGCGAAATTCCAGGTAGGGAGAATGTAAAACGTAAATCTAAAACAATTATTTTGGTATGGTTTAACTGTTATAAACTTTACTTAATAAAAATAAATCATACAGAATTTTGACGAAATTGTTTAAATAGATTTAAGCAAGGCAATGAAAATGAAAAGAACGTATTGAGTTATTACTAGATCCAAGCAACGCATTATAATTATATCAATTAAATAACAAAAATCTAAGTTTAAATCCAAAACTAAAACTGATTTACTTTTCTTCTTTTCTTAGTTGTTAAATAAAATTAAAAAAGGGCGTGAATCAAAAGAACTTAATGGGATCGAAACGTTTGGTTTAGGATTATGAATAGGAGTGGAATTCAAATATAAACATGGAGGCTTAAAAATCACACTAAACCAAAACAATGAGTTTCAAAAAAAATTTATTTTAAACAAAATATGTATATATATATATAATGTTTTGTTTTTCTTCTTTTTTTTCTTTATTATTATTTATTTTTTATTTTTTTCATCATTCGTTTTTTTTCTCTTTTTTCAAAACATTGATTTTGAGTACACTTTTTTCAACAATTTCGCCAAAGATAACACAAAATTTCCTATCATGAAAATTTTAGAATGAAACTCAAAAAAAATTAGCGTGATTAGTTAGGTAGGAATTTGGGCTTTGGTGAAAATGAAATGCTATGTCGAGTTATCAAATGAATTTGGAAAAAAGGCTCAAAAGCGGCTAACTAGTGGTAAAAGATTTTAGGTTGACAGGAAAGCTCAAACGTAAACAAAAATGGCCTAAATCATTTTCACGCTTTTTTTAAATTTATTTAAAACATAGAGTTGATAAATTTCACAAAACAAGTTCGAGATAGTAAAAAAAGATTGATGAAATTATCTTGAAAATAAAAATAATATGTGACTTGGATCGTTCATATCTATTACGTTATTCAAAATTTGTTCTTACAAAACTTATCTAAAGACAAAAAAGAAAATAGTGGATGATAAATTTTAGAGAAAGTAAAGAAAATAAAGAACGGGAAACCATAATAGAAATGCACGTTTTAGAGAAATATTTCACCTTAACATGCTACCGTGAATTAGAAACACAGCATGGCCAACATTTTACTTGTGAAATATGATAAAAAAATGATTAGAAAAATTATAATTAACTACGTTGTTTATAAAAAAGTTTGAGAAAAACAAAACATAAACATGGGGTACTTATTGAAATACCAAAATGCAGCTATATATATATTTTTTTGGATTCTTTGGATTTTTTGGATATTTACAAAAAGCAAAAAGAAGGAGGAAGTCCTCCCCCAAGCTTAAAATCGACATTGTCCTCAATGGAGAGGGAGGTTGGAGAACGAGAGAAAATTAAAGTACATAAATGAAAGACAGAATTGAAAAACAGGTACTTCCCCGGTTTTAGTTTGCAGGGAAAGCTGAGTGATGCCGCTCTTCCATGCTTGTGCTCTGGGTCTTCATGAAACGTCGTCTGATGGACTTTGTCATGGAATCAGAACCATTGGAGCAGGCGATCGCAGAAGTTGCAGCTTGCCGGAGCCATTCGGGGCAAAAATTGGGAAATAAAGAAAACAGAAAAAGATAACTTGGGTTGCCTCCCAAGAGCGCCCTTTGTTTAAAGCGTCGTTTGAGCTCGACGCATCAAAATAAGATTGTCCCAAATATTGTTTAAATATAAAGTGCGAATAAAGTTCAGTTTTTAAGAAAAATAAAGTTCAGATTAATCAAATGTCAGGACAGGAAAGATAGAGTTAACAGGGTTGGGACTGACATCATCACAGGAATACAGTTTAAGACGCTGACCATTCACTTTGAAAGTACCCTTATCAGGGTGGGAAATTAAAACAGTACCATAAGAAAAGACTTCTAAAACAGTAAAAGGCCCCGACCAACGTGATTTTAATTTACCTGGGAATAAACGCAAACGAGAATTGTAAAGAAGAACTTGGTCGCCCGGCTTAAAGATTTTTGGGTGCCTAAGATGTCAATCATGCAAACGCTTCGTCCGCTCTTTATAAAGTCTGTTATTTTCATACGCGAAAGAGCGCCACTCGTCGAGTTCGTTAAGTTGAAATTTTCTAAAATCGTCGACAGAGTGGGGATCGAAGTTTAAAAATCATAAGGCCCAAAAGGCACGGTGTTCTAACTCTACGGGTAAATGACACGATTTTCCATAAACCAACCGATATGGCGTACATCCGAGGGCGGTTTTGTACGCTGTTCGGTAGGCCCATAGAGCATCGTCTAATTTGGCTGACCAGACTTTTCTAGATGTGGAAACAGTCTTGTCTAAAATTCTTTTTATTTCTCTATTCACTACTTCGACTTGTCCGTTAGTTTGGGGGTGGTAGGCAGTGGAAAGCTTATGAGTAACGCCATATTTAGTTAAGATTTTTGAAAATTGGGCGTTACAGAAATGGGAACCCCTATCACTAACGATAGCGCGCGGCGTACCGAAGCGAGAAAATAATTTTTTTAGCAAATTAACTACGACTCGGGCGTCATTTGTAGGAAGAGCTTGGGCCTCGGCCCAACGCGAAACATAATCAACGGCAACTAAAATGTACTTATTCCCGAAGCTAGAAGGAAAAGGGCCGACAAAATCAATCCCCCAGAGGTCGAAAACTTCGCACTCTAGGAAATAATTTTGTGGCATTTCATTTTTATTCGAAATATTCTCCGACCGTTGGCAGCTATCACACCTACTCACAAAGGCATGCGCTGTTGGAGTTACCATTGTGATCTAGAAGTGGTCAAACATGTAATCTCGCTGCCAACGCGATACGAGCCTGCAGGGTCGCACATAAGAGATGTGGAGAAGTTGGATGATTGACTGTGTTGGTAAAGGTTACCAATCACCGACCTGAATGGGGTTATGGGCAAAGTGTTGCCTTAAAGGATCGTCGGGTTGGGCAAATGTTGCCTTAAAGGATTGGTAAGAGACAACGACCGCGGGTCGACGAGTGTCGTCAACCCAAGTACCACGATCGACGAGAATCGTCGAGTATCGTCGACCGCGGGTCGATGATCGATGAGAATCGTCGAGTATCGTCGACCGCGGGTCGACGATCGACGAGAATCGTCGAGTATCGTCGAGCGCGGGTCGACGGTCGACGAGTATGGTCCATCCTGCGTTCGGCGAGAATCATCGACTATTGTACTCTGATTCTCGTCGATCCTAGGTGATACTCGCCGACTGATTCTCGCCGATTCTGGGTGATACTCGCCGACTGATTCTCGCTGAACCTGCTAGGTGATTCTCGCCGATCGTCGCCGATTCTCGCCGATCGATACTCACCGATTCTGGAACCCTAAATTTCTGGGTGGTATGCGGATAACGATGTTCCTAAATCTATTTATGTCTTTGGTATAAAAGGACACTTAGGGTTTTCGGGAAACTTGATCTTCATTCTGGTCGAATCGAAGCCGACGGAAGTGTTCCGCCGTTCGTTCGCTCCGCCGATCCCGAATCCCGCCGACGGAAGGGTTCCGCCGCCGTGCTCGCTCTGTCGACCTCCTCTTCTTCAGCGATCGTCGCTGGTGTTGCTCTTCCTGGCGCGGACCTAGCAGTCCGTGGAAAAGCAAGGTGCGGTCTTTCTCCTTCCCGATTTTCCGTGCGACGGAAAGATTGGCGTTCTCCCTCTCGTGTGGATTTCAGCAGAGACGTGGATATTATTCCACGTAGAGCTCGCCACTAGCACGAAAGAGGAAGCTTGGAGCATCTCCGTTGAGTTATGACTCAACGCCACCGAGGTAATTTTGCATAGTTGTATGTTAACTTCTTGATTCAACTACCATGGCCCGATCCCATCTCTTTTGGGTTTTCTTGATGTTTTTATTCTTCCGCTGCGTGCACAAGCGTTGTGCCATCCTCTTAGAGAAACCCAACAGTGGTATCAGAGCCAGGTTTCGGCCATGATTGTTGTATTGGAAGTTTTGTTATTCTAGTGCGTGTAAACCTAGGGATTTAGAAGTGTTCTAAATGTCTAGATTTAGTCTTGGTACCCCGCCAAGAACGTCTGGGATTTCGTGGAAATTTCTAATTGTTAGAAATTGTAGTCTCCTTAGCAGTAACCATCCCTCGAGTTTGTTTTGGATTTTGAATCCAACATAGAGAGATGAGCTTGTCTACTGTTTTAAGTTGAGTTGTCTTTGCCTTTGTCCAATGCATGTAAATCTGAGGATTTGGAAGTTTCCGGATGTTCAGATTTATCCCTTCCTTCTATCAAATGTTGATGGTGTCAGGTTGTGCACATAAGGGATGCATGTGGTTTTAGAAATATTGTATTTCCTTGGATGTGCACATTGATCAAATGTTGATCATGGTTAACTGTTAACCTATAATTAAAATCCCTTCATCAAATATTAAGTGTTCGAATGCCTTCCGATGGATGACACTCTTCCTGCCTCGATCGATGAAGTGTGGGCTTGCCAAAGCAAGGTGCATTAATCTATCTTGGTAAGGGTGCGAGCGGATAATTGTGATATCCCACTGTCGACATCGGGTCCAGCTTAACTAGGTGACCTCAAAGGTTGAGTGCCTAGAGGCATAGGGTTGGCATGCACCATATGATGGATGCGAGTAAGGAGTTATTCACCAACCATACAAGAATTGTGTTGAAGTTGGTGACCGGGCGGTCTGTCTTGGCGGGTTGGAGACCGCGCAGTCTGGCGGTTTGACTCGGCGACTTGTAAACCGGGCGGTCTAGCAATCTTCACAGGCGACCTCTCTGCTTCTCTTATTGTAGCCGTGCGGTTAGTCCTTCTGTCTAACCGCGCGGCCTGTGCGGTTTACTTTGTACAGTCCGCTTAGCTTGTAAATTTTTAGTCCCACATCTCTTATTTGTATTCTCTCTTCTCTCCTCCATTCTATATAAGGGAGGGCATACCTTTGTAATAGTGATCTTTTTTGGATAATAAAATTTCAATTATTCAAAAATTTATTCGGCTTGTTCTCTTCTTTTCGCTTCTTTTCGCTACTTTCTAACATGGTATCAGAGGACACGGTCATTTCCTCCTGATTCTGTGCGCTCTCTGTTGTTCGCGGCTTGTCTTCCGCATTCTGCGGCTTGCTCGCGGCTTGCCTTCTCATCTGTCCGCGCGGCTTGTTTCTATCTGTGCGGCTTGTCTCTGTCCGCTGCATGTTCGCGCGGCTTGCTTCTTCTTGGTTCTCTTCTCCTACTGCTCTTTGTCGCAGCGACCTGTTTCCGTGTCGCCGCGCTCCTTGTTCTTTCCTGCCGCTCCGACTTCCTAGTCGCTGCGGTCTGTCTCTGACCGCGTGTGTTGTCTCTGTACTCACGGTTTGCTGCTGTGATCTGCCTGACCGTGCGGGTTGTTCCTTTTCTTACCCGCATCTTGGTCGCGATCACCTGCTCTTCTCCTCTCTTCTGTTCGCTAGGCCTTTTTCAGTCCGCGCGACTTCTTCCCCGCTATGCCTTGATCTGCATCCTAGCCGCTCGTGTTCGCGCGGCTTCTTCCCTTTTTCCCGCCGCGGTTTCACGCGGATTCTTCCTTGTTTGAGCGGCCTCTCTGCCCTTCCTCCTTTAGCCGCTCCTGCTTGTTAGTCGCCGCGACCTCCTGGTTTAGTCGCGCGGCTTGTGCTCTGCACCTTGGTCGTGGCCCTTCGTGCCGCTGGTGTGCTGTCACCGAGACCGCTGCAGTTTCTTCTTCCTCCCTTCATGGCTTTCATATCCTCCTCCACGCCATTCGCCTCGGTTGTCACGTCTTCTGGTCATGCACACGTTGTTACTCAGGGCAAATGGCTGATCGACACTGGTGCTACGAATCATATGACCGACCATCTCCCGTGTTTCTCTCTCCTAGAAAAACATGCTCGCTTGCCCCCGGTTATTCTCGTTGACGGCTCTTCATCATCAGTTCATGGAACAGGGATAGTTCATGTCACTCCGTCTCTTCACTTGGCGGATACTCTATACGTGCCCCAGTTCCCGTGCAACTTATTATCTGTTACCTCTCTTTGCAAGCAATTACAGTGTTCTGTCACATTTACTTCTACTTCTTGCTCTTTTCAGGATCCGGACTCCCAACGGACGATTGCTACTGGGACTGAGAGTGGCGGCTTATACTTCCTAGACAACATTTCTGCTTTTTCCACCTTCTCCTCCACCTCCACAGATCTTCTCCAATGGCATCTCCGCCTTGGTCATGCTCCTCCCCGTCTTCTTTGTCAACTTCTGCCCCACCTTCCTCCTCAAAGTCCTCCGCTCAACTGTGAGGCCTGTCAGCTTGGCAAGCATCACCGCTCCTCCTTCCCTCCAAAGCACGTTCGTAGCTCTACCCGTCCGTTTGATCTTATCCACTCCGATATCTGGGGTCCTTCTCCTACTCTTACCATTGGTCGGGGTAGTTCCTATTTTGTCACGTTCATTGATGATTTCTCTCGCTGTACGTGGGTGTATCTGTTAAAAGATCGCTCCGAATTATTCTCTGTATGGACATCCTTCTATCTCATGATCAAAACTCAGTTTGGTGTTTCTATCCAAGTTTTTTGATCTGATAATGCCCAAGAATATCTCAGTCGTGACTTCTCTACATTCTGTATGCAAAATGGGATTCTTCATCAAACTAGTTGTGTCTATACTTCACAACAAAATGGTGTGGCCGAACGCAAAAACCGTCACCTGCTCGATGTCGCTCGCACCTTGATGACCCAGATGCATGTTCCTCGCTCCTATTGGGGCTATGCTGTTCTCCTTGCCTGCTACCTCATCAATCGCATTCCCTCCACGGTTATCCACGGCCACACCCCGTTCTCCATTTTGTATCCGGGAAAGGAGCCGTTTCCTCTCCCTCTCCAAATCTTTGGATGCACTGCCTTTGTGCATACCCCTTCTGCCACCCGTGATAAGCTCTCCCCTCGCTCCACCAAATGTGTCTTTTTGGGGTACTCCACCACTCAGAAAGGCTACTGTTGCTTTGATCCCGTCCTTCGTAAGCAGTTCGTCTCTGCTGACGTCACCTTCTTCGAGAATACCTCCTACTTCTCGGATGACTCTTCTCCTCTTCTCCCAGCTTCTGATTCTCCTGTCGTTCCCTTCGTTCCCTCGCCTCCTCCTACACTCTCCACCACTACACTGTCTCCACCCCCTCCTCTTCCTCCACCTCTCTCTCTCCCTTCTCCACCACCCTCTCCCTCATCTCTGCTGTCGTCGCTCTCTTCTCCCGGGCCAGCTTTCTCTACCACGGATGCTCCGGATGCCGCGGGCCCGGCTGACTTGGATCTTCCTATAGCTCTTCGCAAAGGGGTGCGGACGTGTACCTTACACCCCCTTGCTGCTGTTGTGTCCTATGATCGTCTTACTCCTTCTCGCAGGGCATTTGCACTGGCTATCTCTGCCACTGCCACACCCCGCTCCTATCAGGAGGCCCTTGCTATTCCTCACTGGAAGATGGCCATGGATGAGGAAATGGCGACCCTCACTGAGCGGGGTACCTGGACTCTTGTTCCTCCTCCCTTTGGTACTGATGTTGTTGGCTGTCGCTGGGTCTTTGTGGTCAAATTTAGCCCAGACGGCACTGTGGATCGGTATAAGGCTCGCCTTGTGGCTAAGGGCTTTACTCAGACCTATGGGGTTGATTACTTTGACACCTTCTCCCCTGTGGCTCGTCTCAGCACAATCCGGGTTCTTCTCTCTGTGGCCTTCAATCGGGATTGGCCGATTTCTCAGCTGTACGTCAAGAATGCCTTCCTTTATGGTGATCTTCACGAGGTCGTTTACATGGAGCAACCTCCTAGGTATGTTGCTCAGGGGGAGACACGAGTATGCCGGCTGCAGAAGGCAATTTATGGCCTCAAGCAGAGTCCTCGAGCTTGGTTTGACAAGTTCAGCGGTATTGTGGCGGCTGTTGGTTTTGTGCGAAGCTCTGCTGATCACTCTCTCTTTATTCGCAAAACTCCTTCTGGGCTGGTTGTTCTTGCTGTGTACGTCGATGATATTCTTCTCACTGGCGATGACAAGGAAGGGGTAGCCCTGACAAAGCGACATCTTCGCCAACATCTGATCACTAAAGATATGGGATCTCCAAAGTACTTTCTAGGGATCGAACTCTCTCGGAAGCCCGACTCCTTAGTTCTCTCTCAGCGTAAGTATGCCCTTGATCTTTTAAAAGAGGCAGGATTGACTGGAGCTAAACCTGCCCGATGCCCCATGGCTATTGGGGAGGACAAAACCTGGACAGATGATTCGCCTCCTCTTTCAGATAGTTCGCGGTACAGGCGTCTGGTTGGTAAGCTCATATATCTCACAGTGACCAGACCCGACATTTCCTATGTTGTGGGCAAGGTGAGTCAATTCATGCAAGCGCCTAGGGAATGCCATCTACAGTCCGCCTTGCGGATCTTGGAATATGTCAAAGCAGCGCCTGGGAAAGGATTACTGTTTCAGAAGAATGGTCATCTGAGGATTGAAGCCTACTCAGATGCAAGTTATGCTGATGACAAAGGGGATCGCAAGTCTACCTCAGGTTTTTGCACCTTTGTTGGGGGAAATCTGGTGAGCTGGAAGAGCAAAAAGCAGTCTGTTGTCTCCAGGTCCAGTGCAGAAGCTGAGTATCGCAGTATGGCGTCAACCACTTGTGAGTTGAAATGGTTGCGGGCTCTCATGCTAGATTTAGGAGAGGTGTACAACCATCCTCTACCTATGTTCTGTGATAACAAGGCCGCCATATACATCTCCAAAAATCCGGTATTCCATGAAAGAACAAAGCACATTGAGGTTGACTGCCATTTCATTCGTGAAGAGATTTTAAAAGAACAAATTTGCACTCCGTTTGTCACGTCTGATAAAGAGCTAGCTGACATCTTCACCAAGCCAGTCTCCGCCTCGTTTTTGCATGTTTGCGACAAGCTGGGCATGATTGATATATATGCTCCAGCTTGAGGGGGAGTGTTGAAGTTGGTGACCGGGCGGTCTGTCTTGGCGGGTTGGAGACCGCGCGGTCTGGCGGTTTGACTCGGCGACTTATAAACCGGGCGGTCTAGCAATCTTCACAGGCGACCTCTCTGCTTCTCTTATTGTAGCCGTGCGGTTAGTCCTTCTGTCTAACCGCGCGGCCTGTGCGGTTTACTTTGTACAGTCCGCTTAGCTTGTAAATTTTTAGTCCCACATCTCTTATTTGTATTCTCTCTTCTCTCCTCCATTCTATATAAGGGAGGGCATACCTTTGTAATAGTGATCTTTTTTGGATAATAAAATTTCAATTATTCAAAAGTTTATTCGGCTTGTTCTCTTCTTTTCGCTTCTTTTCGCTACTTTCTAACAAATTGCATGAGGATGCAATTGGCAAGTGTTGCCTACCTAAATAACCGCATCGTGAGAGGAAAGCCAAAGCTGACTCATTGTGTTGGTGAAATACGGATCTTGTCCACTAAGAGAGTAGCTCGCATGAACTCTCTGAATTGTTAGTGAGGGCTATCATTTCGAATAAAATAATGGGAGTGTTTTAATTGAAGTCCAAATTAAAATAAATTGTATTTGAAATTTTGGTACTGATTTTATTCTGCATAAATTCTTGTAGAATTCCATGGCAAGTGTTTCACACTCCACGTTGTCTCTGAGAGCCATCCTTGAGAAGGATAAGCTCAGTGGGACTAATTACATGGACTGGTATAGGAACCTGAGAATTGTTCTCAGGCAAGAGCGAAAGCTCTATGTCTTGGAAGAAGAAGCCCCCGAGGTGCCGACCGGGAAATCTTCCCGTGCTGAGAAGGATACTTATAAGAAGTATACTGATGATGCTTTAGATATCGAATGACTTATGCTTGTCACTATGAACTCTGAGCTTCAGAAGCAATATGAGAACATGGGGTGCAAGGAGATTGACGAGCATCTCAAGAAAATTTTTCAAGGGCAGGCTCGTCAAGAGAGGTTCGACGTCACAAAAGTGTTGTTTCAGTGCAAGATGGGAGTTCGAGACTCAGTAGGGACTCACGTACTCAAGATGATTGGGTATATAGAGAACCTTGAAAGGCTGGGTTTTCCTCTTGGTCAAGAGTTGGCCACTGATCTGATCCTGCAATCGTTGCCGGACAGTTATGAGCATTTCGTCTTGAACTACAACATGAATGAAATAGACAAGACACTGCCCGAACTCCTAGGCATGTTGAGAACTGCCGAAATTAATATGAAGAAGGCCAAGCCTGCCAGCCCCATACTGATGGTGCATAAGGGCAAGGGCAAGGCCAAGGGCTCTAAGAAGACGAAGGTGGGACCTAAGTCATACCTTGAGCCGAAGTCTTCAGCACTGATGAAAAAGAAAAGCACGGTGAAGGAAGGGAAATGCCACCACTGTGGCAAGGCTTGTCATTGGAGTAGGAACTGTCCTTCGTACATTGAAGGTCTGCAGAAATTGAAGGGAGGTATGACTTCCGCTTCAAATGTCTACGTTATAGAGATAAACCTCTCTGCTCCTTCATCTTGGGTATTGGATACCGGATGTGGTTCTCACATTTGTACAAATGTGCAGGAACTGGGAAGGAGAAGATTGCTGAGTAAAGGGGAGGTGGACCTCCGCGTCGGCAATGGAGCAAGAGTTGCTGCTGTAGCCGTAGGGGTTTACCGTCTTTCTTTCCCCAGTGGGCTTGTAATAGAACTAGATAATTGTTATTTTGTTCCGGCCATAACTAGAAACATTATATCTATTTCATATTTGGACATGATTGGATTTTCTTTTATAATTAAGAACAACTGTTGTTCTATATTTAAGAATGATGTTTGTTATGTTGTAGCTCAATTGTTTAATGGTCTTTATGTTTTGAACTTGGAACATCTGATCTGTAATGTAGAAAATAATAAAAGACTAAGAACAAATGACTCGAACCCTACATTTCTCTGGAATTGTCGTTTGGGTCATATCAACGAGAAGCGCATATCCAAACTCCATAGAGATGGACTTTTGGACTCATTTGATTATGAATCATTTGAGCGATGCGAATCTTGTTTGTTAGGCAAAATGACTAAAGCTCCTTTCACTGGTTATACTGAGAGGTTTGAGGATCTCTTGGGTGTTGTACATAGTGATGTATGCGGACCCATGAGTTCCATGGCTAGAGGTGGGTATTTCTACTTTGTTACATTTACTGATGATTTCAATAGATACTGATATGTGTATCTTATGAAGTGCAAATCCGAGACCTTTGAAAAGTTCAAAGAGTTCAAGAATGAAGTAGAAAACCAGTTGGGTAAAAGGGTTAAAGCACTCCGATCTGATCGAGGTGGCGAATACCTGAGTCATGAGTTCCGTGATCATCTGAAAGAGTGTGGTATTGTATCACAGCTCACTCCACCGAGAACACCACAACATAATGGTGTGTCTGAGAGGAGAAATCGTACTCTGTTAGACATGGTACGTTCGATGATGAGTCATGTAGACTTGCCTGTTTCCTTTTGGGGTTTTGCTTTAGAGACTGCTGCAATGACATTGAATCGCGCTCCAACGAAAATGGTTCTGAAGACACCATATGAGATATGGACTGGGAAGCGTCCTAGTATGTCGTTCATTAAAATTTGGGGCTGTGAGGCATACGTGAGACGCCAAATGCCTGATAAGCTGGAACCCAAATCGGATAAATATTATCTGGTGGGATACCCAAAGGAAACGAAAGGGTATTACTTTTACCTACCGTCTGAGGGCAAAGTGTTTGTCGCAAGGACTGGTGTCTTCTTGGAGAAAGAGTTCTTATCAAGAAAGACTGAAAAGGTAGAGCTTGAAGAAGTTCAAGAACCACATGTAATGAATGAACCGGAATTGGATTCTGAGACAGGACTACAAGATGTTGTAGCTAGAGAACCTGCTCAGGGAACACAAGTCCTACGTAGATCTGGTAGACCGAGGTTTGAGCTTGAGAGATATGGATTTCTCGTGTCTCAAATAGGTAATGTGTTGCTTATGGATCATGATGATGAACCAGCAACCTACCAAGAGGCTATGAATGGACCGGACTCCGACAAATGGCTTGAGGCTATGAAATCCGAAATGGACTCCATGTATGCAAACCAAGTTTGGAACTTGGTGGAACCACCTGAAGGGGTACGACCCATAGGGTGCAAGTGGGTCTTCAAGAAGAAGACCGACATGGATGGGAATGTACAGACATTCAAAGGGCGACTGGTGGCTAAGGGTTTCAAGCAAATTCATGGTATTGACTATGATGAGACCTTTTCCCCTGTTGCCATGGTAAAGTCCATAAGGATATTGCTTGCTGTTGTTGCGTATTATGACTACGAGATCTGGCAGATGGATGTCAAAATGGCTTTCCTTAATGGAAACCTCCTTGAGGAAGTGTATATGACACAACCCGAGGGTTTTGTATCCTCAGATGAAGCCACTAAAATATGCAAGCTGAATAAGTCCATCTATGGACTGAAACAGGCCTCTCGAAGTTGGAATCTTCGTTTTGATGAGAAAATCAAAGAGTTTGGTTTCATCAAGAATGAAGATGAGCCTTGTGTTTACAAGCGAATCAGTGGGAGCATTGTTGTCTTCCTGATATTGTATGTAGATGACATACTGTTGATTGGGAATGACATTCCTACCCTGAAAGTTGTTAAGAACAACCTAGGGAACTGCTTTTCAATGAAGGATTTGGGTGAAGCCGCTTATATACTCGGTATTAAGATCTATAGAGATAGATCGAATAAGTTGCTGGGTTTGACCCAGAGTACGTACATCAAAAAGGTGTTGAAGCGGTTCAACATGCTTGAGTCCAAGAAAGGATTTTTGCCCATGTCTCATGGTGTGAATCTCTCTAAGGACCAGTGTCCGAAGTCTTGTGAAGATAAGGACCACATGAAGTTGATTCCATATGCTTCGGCAATTGGATCAATCATGTACGCGATGTTATGTACTCGACCCGACGTCTCCTTTGCTTTGAGCATGACTAGCAGGTATCAGTCAGACCCCGGTGAGTGTCACTGGATTGCAGTCAAGAATGTCCTAAAGTACTTGAGAAGGACTAAGGATGTGTTCTTGATGTATGGTGGAGAGGAAGAGCTCGTTGTATGTGGTTACACGGATGCTAGCTTCCAAACTGATAGAGACGACTCCAAGTCTCAGTCAGGTTTTGTGTTTTGCCTGAATGGAGGAGCTGTGAGCTGGAAGAGTTCCAAGCAAGAGACAGTTGCTGATTCTACAACAGAGGCCGAGTATATCGCCGCAGCTAATGCGGCGAAGGAGGCTGTATGGATTAGGAAATTCATCGGCGAGCTTGATGTAGTTCCTAGCATTGTTGGTCTCGTAGTTCTCTACTGTGATAACAATGGTGCAATTGCACAATCTAAGGAACCTAGATCCCATCAGCGCTCCAAGCATATACTTCGGCGGTTTCATCTTATTCGTGAGATTGTCGAACGAGGAGATGTGAACATTTGCAGAGTGCCGACTGAGGAGAATATTACGGATCCACTAACAAAGCCTCTCGCGCAGAGAAAGCATGATGGTCATACTAGATCGATGGGTATACGATACCTAAATGATCAACTCTAGTGAGAATCTTGTGGATTGCATGTAAACATGTATTTTGTTGGCTATTTGTTCATATGATGGACAATGTACCTAGTTTTTCTCTTACAATTAATGACAAGTTCTTTTATTATGAGCTTTTTCTATATGATAGTTAAATGTTAACATAATAGATACCCTTAGAATGTTCGCTTCCATGGGACATCAAGTACGTGACTTGAATGTGAGAGCCTATGATTTATTTGAAGCTTCATTCTTAAAAGGTCCCTGGTTGAGTATCATCAAAGAAGCTAAGGGTGATGATGGTACATGAAGGCTAGCACGTGCCTTGACTGATGACCGGTTCTCACAGGTCATGATATTGTGATATCAAGTCATCACGTGGGTACTTGTTAGTGAACAAGTTGTACTGGACAGACCCAACCTGAGACTACTCTGTGGATTGTCATCCAATCGTGTCACGAGTAGGTCTCAATTGACAATGGTGTTGTGGTCCTTTAACCTAAAGTCACAGCATTCATCAAGTGAGGAAGAGCGTGCTTTGATGCCATCTAAAGTCTTCCTTGAGAAAGGTTGATGATAAGGGTGGTTGTTGGGCATGTTACGAATCATTTGGGTGTTTGTGTGTGAGCAAATATGGGATTTGTCCTCCTGTATGACAGGAGTTGCATCCATGGGCCCCTTGATGGAACTGGACTGAGAAATGCATGGCCATGATTGGTTGAGTCAATATGTGATATTTGACTCACCATTCTCTGGAAGTCCGTCCTGGATCAAGAAACTTGGATTGAGCTATTACGAGGGTGACATGGTCCATGCCTCTAGTTCTTTCCGGATGTAAGGGACAAAGGGACAAAGACAACGCTGATACATTGGTCATAAAGGCTTATGAGTTATAAACTCTTATTGCTTGGGGAGCAATGATGCATTGCTAGATGCCGCTCATTGTTTGTGAGGTTTTTGGTTTGATACTTTCAAGATCAAGTGGGAGTCTGTTGGAGTTACCATTGTGATCTAGAAGTGGTCAAACATGTAATCTCGCTGCCAACGCGATATGAGCCTGCAGGGTCGCACATAAGAGATGTGGAGAAGTTGGATGATTGACTGTGTTGGTCAAGGTTACCAATCACCGACCTGAATGGGGTTATGGGCAAAGTGTTGCCTTAAAGGATCGTCGGGTTGGTCAAATGTTGCCTTAAAGGATTGGTAAGAGTCGACGACCGCGGGTCGACGAGTGTCATCAACCCAAGTACCACGATCGACGAGAATCGTCGAGTATCGTCGACCGCGGGTCGACGATCGACGAGAATCGTCGAGTATCGTCGACCGTGGGTCGACGATCGACGAGAATCGTCGAGTATCATCGAGCGCGGGTCGACGGTCGACGAGTATGGTCCATCCTGCATTCGGCGAGAATCGTCGAGTATTGTACTCTGATTCTCGCCGATCCTAGGTGATACTCACCGACTGATTCTCGCCAATTCTGGGTGATACTCGCCGACTGATTCTCGCCGAACCTGCTAGGTGATTCTCGCCGATCGTCGCCGATTCTCGCCGATTGATACTCACCGATTTTGGAACCCTAAATTTCTGGGTGGTCTACAGATAACGATGTTCCTAAGTCTATTTATGTCTTTGGTATAAAAGGACACTTAGGGTTTTCGGGAAACTTGATCTTCTTTCTGGTCGAATCAAAGCCGACGGAAGTGTTCCGCCGTTCGTTCGCTTCGCCGATCCCGAATCCCGCCGACGGAAGGGTTCCGCCGCCGTGCTCGCTCCGTCGACCTCCTCTTCTCCGGCGATCGTCGCTTGTGTTGCTCTTCCTAGCGCGGACCTAGCAGTCCGTGGAAAAGCAAGGTGCGGTCTTTCTCCTTCCCGATTTTCCGTGCGACGAAAATATCGGCGTTCTCCCTTTCGTGTGGATTTCTGTAGAGACGTGGATATTATTCCACGTAGAACTCGCCACTAGCAAGAAAGAGGAAGCTTGGAGCATCTCCATTGAGTTGTGACTCAAGGCCACCGAGGTAATTTTGCATAGTTGTATGTTAACTTCTTGATTCAACTACCATGGCCCGATCCCATCTCTTTTGGGTTTTCTTGATGTTTTTATTCTTCCGCTGCGTGCACAAGCGTTGTGCCATCCTCTTAGAGAAACCCAACATGCGCGTCTTTAAACAGGGTAGGCCAGTAAAAACCCGCGCTTAACACTTTGTGAGCGGTGCGAGCAGCTTGATAGTGCACACATGTCGGTCCTTCATGCAAGTGTTTAATAATATCTAATCCTTCATCAAAAGAAACACACCTCCTGATCACTTGGTCGGCACAAATTCTGAAAAGATGCGAGTCCTCCCAAAAATAGTTTTTCAGCTCAGAAAAGAATTTCTTCTTTTGCTGAGATGAAAACTCTTTTGGGAGCACACGAGCCACTAGATAGTTGGCGATGTGGGCAAACCAAGGAGAAGTAGATGTGTTAATTATGAACAGCTTCTCATCAGGAAATAGTCATTAAAAGAATTTTCGTCTAATTTTTCTATAAACGGGTTGTCTAGGCGCGAAAGGTGGTCGGCGGCCAAGTTCTCGGCACCTCGCTTATCACGGATCTCTAAGTCAAACTCCTGGAGGAGTAAGACCCAGCGAATCAAGCGAGGTTTGGCATCCGTTTTAGAGAGAAGATATTTGAGGGCCGAGTGGTCCGTAAAAACAATAATTTTCGAAAGAGTAATATAAGGGCGAAATTTGTCAAAAGCGAATACTACAGCTAAGAGCTCCTTCTCGGTTGTGGTGTAATTTTCCTGTGCAGATGTGAGTGTTTTACTAGCGTAATAAATGGGGTGGAAGTTTTTAGAAATACGTTGACCTATTACGGCTCCCACCGCATAACTACTCGCATCACACATTATCTCAAATGGAAGATCCCACACCGGAGCTATCATGATTGGGGCATTAACTAATTTTTCTTTTATTAAATTGAAGGCAGCTAGACAGAGGTCATCAAAGATGAATGGGGCGTCTTTTTCTAAGAGATGGGTAAGGGGCTTGGTGATTTTGGAAAAGTCCTTTATGAAGCGGCGGTAGAAACCTGCATGACCCAGGAAACTTCTTATAGCTTTTATGTTCATAGGTGGCGGCGGCTTCTCGATAACTTCTATTTTCGCAACGTCTACTTCAATACCCCTTTCAGAAATTTTATGTCCCAAAACTAAAACTTCCCTCACCATAAAATGACATTTTTCCTAATTTAAGGCGAGGTTAGTTTCTTCGCATCGCTCTAAGACTTTTTCAAGGTTCTCTAAGCAACTATCGAAGGAATTCCCGAACACGGAGAAATCATCCATGAAAACTTCCATAATGCTTTCTACGTACTTGTCAAAGATGGCAAGCATACATCATTGGAATGTAGCTGGCGCATTGCACAATCCAAACGGCATTCTTCGATAGGCAAAGGTGTCGAAGGTATAAGTAAACATAGTTTTCTCCTGGTCCTCGGGGGAGATGGGGATTTGAAGATACCCCGAGAGGCCATCGAGGAAACAATAAAAGCTATGTCCGGAAAGTTGTTCTAAAATCTGATCAATGAACGGCAAGGGGAAGTGATCCTTGCGGGTGGCGTCATTCAACTTACGGTAATTTATACACATTCGCCATTCGGTCACCGTCCGAGTTGGGATTAATTCATTATTTTCATTACTTACTACCGTTATCCCTCCCTTCTTTGGTACTACCTGTACTGGGCTAACCCACTTACTGTCGGATATAGGATAGATAATTCCTGCATCTAACAATTTCATAACCTCTCCCTTAACTACGTCTTTCATGTTTGGGTTTATACGGCGCTGAGGTTGTATCGAGTTACGTGAATTATCTTCCATTAAGATTTTATGAGTGCAAAAAGATGGGCTTATGCCCTTGATATCAGATATCTGCCAAGCAATAGCTTGGCGATGCTTTTGTAAAATTGAAAGAAGTTTATCCTTTTGTGCATCCGTGAGGTAGGTCGAAACTATGACAGGCAGCTTGGAGTCCTTTTCTAAAAAAACGTATCGAAGGTGCTCTGGTAGTTCTTTCAGTTCCAAGGTAGGGGGGTCATCATACGAGGTTTTAGAAATTTGTTCTTTTTCAAAAACTATGTCATCGTACACTTTTTATATGTAAAATTAAAAGGGGTGTTGCTAGCGGCCATGGCGGCTTCGTGCAGCGATTCAGTTGGAAAAGTAGAAGAGGAACAGAAATCAAAAAATTCTTTTTCAAAATCAGAAAGGCGGGTGGAGGATTCTTCACTTAGGTGTAGAGATTCAGTTGGAGGAGTAGGAGAGGAACAAAAATTGAAAATTCTTCTTCAAAATCAGAGGTGTGAGAAAAGGATTCTTCACTTACGGTGTCCATGAAAAAACAGGAGTCATCATTAGCTAGTGTGTTCTTCATCGAGGGGGTGATAGAGAAAGTTACCTCATCGTCGCCCACTCGAAGGAAGAGCTTACCATTGTTTACGTCAATGATAGCTCGGGAGGTGGCAAGGAAGGGTCGGCCATGGATCAGGGGAACCTCGACGTCTTCTTCGATGTCCAAAATGACAAAGTCCACCGGGAAGATGAACTTGTCAACTTTGACTAGGACGTCCTCCACTATTCCTAACGGGTATTTGACTGATCTGTCGGCGAGCTGGATACTCATGCGTGTGGGGTTGAGACTACCAATTCCTAACTTTTTAAACAATGAGAGGGGCATAAGATTAATACTCGCACCTAAGTCGGCTAAAGCGTGTTTGACAAAGAGATCATCAAAGACACACGGGATAGAGAAACTACCCGGGTCACTGATTTTCTTCGGTAATCTGTTTGTCAAAACCGCCGAGCACTTGGCATTTAACTTGACATGCGAAAGGTTCTCTAACTTCTTCTTGTTGGTCAGGAGGTCCTTAAGGTATTTTGCGTACTTCGGCATCTGGGATATGGCTTCGTGGAAAGGCAGATTTATGTGGATTTGTTTAAATATTTCTAAAAAACGGGTGTATTGATCGTCCTGTCGTTGTTTATTAAGTTCGGAAGGGTATGGCAGGGATGGATTATTTTTAAAGGTGGGTGGTGGAGTGAGTTCTTTTTCTAAAATAGGGGTGATAATTTCTTCGGCAGAGGGTGGAATTTTTAAAACAGGAACGGAGCTTTGATTTTTTAAAGCGGGAGCAGAGATTGCCTCGGGCTCTTCACTTATCGTACCGGGAACTTTCTTCCCACTCCGAAGAGTTATAACTTTCGCTTGCTCTCTCGGGTTGGGCTCGGTATTGGAAGGAAGAGACCCTACGGGTCGCTCAGAAATCATTTTAGCAAGCTGTCCTACCTGATTTTCTAAATTTTTAACACTTCCAGTTAAGTTTCTAATCGTAGCGTCATTAGCATTCATGTATTTTGAAAACATTTCCTCCAAATTTGGAGGTTTTGGAAAACTTTGAGGAGGTGGTGGTGGTGCAGAAAAATCACTTTGCGGTGGCGGGCGCACAGCATTCGATGGATTGCTCCACGAAAAATTCGGATGATTTCTTAACACAGGATTATAACTATTCGGAAAATTAATACCAGGAGGATGATAATTTGCAGCAGAAAAATTATTTAAAGCAGTTCTAGGCATATTATTTACATAATCCAAATGTTCGGCGGGAGGAGTTGCAGATTCCCATACCTGAGGGGCGGAGGCAGCAGTCATCTCGGTAATTTTTTTGCTTAATATTTCGACTTGCAGTGCGAGTTGGGAGACGTTGTCCACTTCAAAGAGACCTGCAGGTTTGTTTGGGCGGGTCCTAGGCACATTCCAGTGGTAAGTGTTCATGGCCATGTCCTCAAACAGCTCAAGAACTGCTTCCGGGGTCTTATGGTTTAAAGTACCGCCAGAAGCTGCGTCTATCATTTGCTTTGTGCTTTGATTTAGCCCATTATAGAACGTCTGCACCTGCAACCATACAGGCAGAGCGTGATGTGGGCATCGTCTTAATAATTCTTTAAATCTTTCCCAGGTTTCGTAAAGGGTCTCAGAGTCTATTTGTCCAAAGGCAGAAATGTCATTCCTAAGTTTTGCAGTTTTAGCAGGCGGAAAATACTTGGCCAAAAATTTTTCAGTTAATTACGTCCAAGTAGTTATGCTATTTTTAGTAAGGGTGTTCAGCCACTGCTTAGCCTTAATTCTAAGAGAGAAAGGAAATAATCTTAGCCTAATAGCACCATTTGTGACACCATTTATCTTGAAGGTGTCACAAATCTCAAGAAAGTTGGTTATGTGTGCGTTCGGATCTTCATCTTGAAGCCCGTCAAATTGCACATACTGCTGCACCATTTGAATTATGCTAGGCTTCAGTTCGAAATTATTATTTGTTATTGCAGGGCGAACTATACTAGATTTTGTACCCTCGAGATTCGATCGTGCATAATAGGACATAGGCCTTTGCACGGCTTCCTCCACGTTGGGTTCTGCCATTCTTAAGGTAGAAAATGACTCGGAATCCTCAACCGGCACTTGGGTAGTAGGGCCTTGAAATCGTGATCTTCTCCGAAGAGTACGCTCAATTTCATGGTCCAGGTCCAAAGTAACCGACGGACTTCCGCGGGTCATACACTAGAAGAAGAGAGGAGAAGAAAGATGAATAAAATAAACTAGAAAATAAAAGAGCTAATGAAGTTTGTTTGTTTTTTTTTTTGAAATAGATTTTTTTATGTTTTAACTCCCGAACTTCCCAAGGGCTACCCGGTGAAGGGTTCGCAAGGTACTAGACAAGATAGTGGCATTTAGAGCCACTTTGCCCTTTTCGAGAGAGTTGGGTGGTGTAGAAAAATTTGTGATGTGGGTTTTTATTAAGTAGGCGGTAATTAAAATCCAGACATTTAACTCCGAGCGAGTAGGCGGAAAATAAAAGCTAACACTCACGCACTCTATAGAAAGTAAACACACTCTACTGAAATAAAATCCTGCCAATTAACTCAAGTGAGTAGGCGAAAAAATAAAAATAAGCACACTTGCTTGAACAAAATCCAGCCAATTAACTCAAGTAAGTAGGCAGAAAAATTAAAAATACGCACACTTGCTTGAAGAAAATCCAGCCATTTAACTCAAGTGAGTAGGCGGAAAAATTTTAAGAATGAGGGTGAGAAAGAGAAGTGATAAAATTAATATATTCGTGTTTTCAATTTATCAACGAGCGTTGCTTCCCCGGCAACGGCGCCAAAAACTTGATTGTCTTTTAGATATCTGCAAGGAGAAAATAACCAAACTAACAATCCAACAAGGCAAGTATACCTATCGAAATGCAGCTAGGGGACACAAGTGTCGTATTAAAATCCGGGAACAGTTGAGTAAGCTTACTCACACGAAATCTATTATTTTATCGACGGAAAAATTAGGTTTTAGAAGAAAGCTAAACGTACTAAAGGAAGAGAACTACTTGCAATGAAAGAGATCTACTTGCATGAAAAGATAAAGAGAGCTAAAAGAGCGATTAAACTAAAGCTTAGTAACGATGAGGGGAAAATGCACTCGATCAGAAATCACCTCGGCAAGAATGGTTAGAAAAATACGATAAATAAACCTAAGCTAATTAGGGTAAAGGTCCTTGACCGTGGAGGTTCCATAAATATTGACACGCTTCTCTCGAAGGTCGTGCCTAACTGAGTTTAGGAAGGTCCGACCGACTTTCGCCTAAATCGGAGGCCTAAAACTCGCTTTACGCGGTGAACCCCACTATTGGATTTTACTCCAATCCGGGAGATTTGAACGTCTGCCTCTCTCGAGGGGTGCGAATAACTCCCTTTACTCTTGAGTGCTCATTTCAAACTTTCGGCCTCTCGGCTAGCCCAGAATGAAAGCAAAGGTGGAGAGTATATATCGACGATATAACTCCAACCCGTGATAAATCAAGAGTAATTCAAGGCTAAAACCCTAAAAAGAAAAGGTAAGATTTCAAAGCATCATAACCTAATCACTCGAACCTCGGATCATCAAGATCGAGTACATGGAGGATCAGTTAATCATGGTGAGGTGGAAGAGGGGGGATGAGTAAAAGAAAAATAATGAAAACAGAGTCGAAACGAAAAAGAAAACAACACTTCTTTATTAATGGAAACAGGGATCTTACAGCTTGAAAACCAGAGATTACAAGTGCATGGAAAGTAAACTACGTTATCATTAACATTATACTACAGAAAAAAGCTAGGAGCTAATACAGGGAAAGCATAAAGCTAGAGCTAAGAACTAAAAATGAAGAGACATGCTTGAAAAAGTTCAAAAATACAAAGGACAGAACCTCCCCTCTCAATGCAAAAGGTGTCCCTGAACCCTTAGAGTTGGGCTCTATTTATAGATTTTTTCGGGTCGGGTCACGCCCCCCTGTCACGCCCGGGTCGGGCGTGACCCTGGGGCGTGGCACATTCGGTGCGACTTTTTCGGGCTGGAATTTAATTCTGGCGAAGTAGCTGGAGTACACGCCCACATGTCACGCCCTGGTAGGGCGTGTACCTGGGGCGTGTTCTTTGCGGCGTGACTTTGTTGAGCTGAAATTGAATGCTGGAGGTGATGGGCGGAATTGCTGAAGTACACGCCCATATGTCACGCCCGGGTCAGGCGTGACCCTGGGGCATGACACTTTCGGTGCGACGGTGGAGCGGGAAAAACAAGCGCATTGCGGCGATTCCTCAGAACCTGGGGACACGCCTCTAGAACACGCCCGTGTCGGATGTGACACGAGCGTGACAGAGGGCGTGTACACTAAGTTTCCACGGAATGCAGTTTCGTACCAATTGCTTCATTCCTCTGGGTTACACGCCCTAGGTACACGCTCGGGTAGGGCGTGACCTTGGGGCGTGTCACAGCAAAATTCGGCTGAAAGCCGTGAAAACCTGGAAAAAGCAGAAAAAACGCATTAGCGACAAAAATATATACAAAGGGGAATCAAAATAAGTACTTTACAAGACATGATTTGCTTTAAAACCCGAAAATATCCTAATAAAATTGACTACAAACCATATTATCACTGAACCCCTTAAAGTTTTTTTTTGGGGCAAGTCGTGGGAAGTTCCTCGGGCATCCTCTAACCCTGGAGGGGGTAGAACCCAACCCAGATAAGGTGAAAGTCATCCTAGAGCTAGAGTCACCACGCAATGCTAAGGAGGACCAGCGCTTGACAAGCAAGCTGGCCGGCCTAAGTAGATTCCTCTCTAGGTCAGGGGAAAGATGCTCATCATTCTTCAAGGTGTTGCGGGTTAACCAAAGATTCGAGTGGACCGCCGAATGCGAAGAAGCTTTTCAAGGGCTGAAGAAGCAGCTCTCCCTGGCTCCTTTACTTCAAATCCCAAAGGAGGGGGAGGACTTAGCCTTGTATCTCAGAGTGAGAGCAGAGGCGGTGAGCTCTGTCCTAGTTAGGGAGGAGGGGAGGAAGCAACTGCCAATCTATTATGTTAGCAGGATTCTAAAGAAGGTGGAGCTTCGCTGCCCTATCTTAGAAAAGCAGGCATACGCCTTGATCATTACGGCCAGAAAGCTCCGGACATATTTCCAAGCACATTCAGTCAGGGTGGTGACAGACCATCCCCTCCGTAAGATTTTTGAAGGAGTGGAGCACTCAGGTAGACTGGCCAAGTGGTCTATCGAGTTGAGTGAGTTCGATATCTCGTTCGTACCGAGGCTCTCCATCAAGGCACAGGTACTGGCCTACTTGTTGTCAGACTACATTGTGGAGGTCGGTGTCGAGGAGTCGCAGCCGTAAGAGGTAGGGAAGATGACGGTTGATGGAGCCTCGGGAGAGCACTCCCTCGGAGCTGGGGTGGTGTTGGCAAGTCCTCAAGGGGTCACCATAGAGCAGGCGGTGGTCTTACACTTTCCTGCAACTAACAACCAAGCAGAGTATGAGGCCGTGATAGCCGGCCTTCATTTGACAAGGGAGCTTGAGATCTAGGACGTGGAGGCTTTCACGGACTCATTGGTGGTGGCATCACAAATCCGAGGGGATTTCGAAGCTCGGGAACCCACCCTTATGAGGTACTTGTCCAAGGTGAGGGCAATCATTGGGGGGTTTCGGACGTTCTCCATCCAACACGTTCCAAGAGAAGAGAGTACCGCCGCCGATCATTTGGCTAAATTTGGACCTCGGAGAGGAGGAACCCTGACTGATCTGTTCCGACCAGCAATCGAGGAAGGAGAGCTCGTGGAAGTAGATCGGCGACCCTCATGAGTGGCTCCCTTCGTGACCTTCTTCGTCACGGCCGACCTCCCTGAGGGGATCAAGGAGGCAAAGAGCTTTCTGCATAAGGCGGCCCATTATCTCATGCACGAAGGGAGCCTACATCGGAAGATGCTTTCGGGTCTTTTGGCGCGATGCGTAATGGAAGGAGAGACCCGACAGATTCTGGAAGAGGTGCACTCTGGGGAATGTGGAAGCCATTCCGGAGGTAGGATGTTGGAAGCAATGGTGGTAAGGCAGGGGTACTTCTGGCCCACCCTAAGGAAGGATGCTGCGGAATTTGCAAGGAGGTGCCAAAAATGCCAGCTCTACGCCCCCCTCCAGCTCCAGGCAGCTCAAAGGCTTTGAAGCA
This sequence comes from Platanthera guangdongensis, assembly GCA_039583875.1. Lineage (NCBI taxonomy): Eukaryota > Viridiplantae > Streptophyta > Magnoliopsida > Asparagales > Orchidaceae > Platanthera > Platanthera guangdongensis. Next base: position 115,198,607 of record CM077157.1, on the reverse strand, counting down.
TCACAACACCGTGGTCGTTCACTATCTGGGGGATGGAATTGGTTGGGCCTTTCCCTCCAGCTAGTGGGAAAAGGAGGTTCCTCCTGGTTATGATCGACTACTTCTCAAAGTGGCTGGAGGTTAAGACACTGGCCAAAGTCACCTCCCAAGTCATCAGGAACTTTGTTTGGGGAGAGATCATCTGCAGGAATGGGCTGCCTCAGGCCATTGTCACGGACAATGGTCCTCAATTTGCAAGTGAGGAGTTTATAAGTTTTTGCACCCAGCTGGGCATCGACCTCAGGTTTGCCTCCGTCCACCACCACAGGAGAAACGGCCGGGTGGCGGCGGCTAACAAAATTATCGTGAACCTGCTCAAAAAGAAGGTGGAGAACTTGAGGGGGGGCTGGGTGGAACAGCTCCCCTCTATTTTGTGGGCCTTGCGAACAACCCCAAACACGCCCACCGGCAAGACCCCCTTCAAAATTTCTCATGGGTGTGAGGCAGTCCTGCCTGTGAAATTTGAGGTCCGATCCCCACGAGTTGTGGCTGCAGGTGATGGAGATGAGGCTTGGAGACTAGAAAATGAAGGAGGCTTATGCCTCTCACTGTACATGGTAGAAGAGCTACGCGACGTAGCAGCTATCAGGCAGGAAGTGGTCAAACGACAGATGGCAAGATACTTCGACAAGCATATCAGGATAAAACAATTTGCGGAAGGAGATCTGGTGCTAAAAAAAGTTGATGCGGCAGGGAGGTCCGTGTAACACCCCCTATCCGTCGCATAGCATATAGCAGTAGATCCGGCCGGGGCCCGACGTCATATACCACAGATAGACCGGGTGGTTACTCATGGAAACCATCTAACCAATCCAACGTCCTGCACAGACCATTCTAGCGGAAGCAGTTTATAAGTTGCAAATAAGAACCCAGCACAAAGAGCATGAATGTCCACTAATACACCAAATAGGAATGTCGTACATACACGAGTACAAGCCTTAAGGCCTTACAAAATGGTTTACTTAATATTACATGATTTACAAACCACGGCAGGCAGGCCGGTCATACATGAATCAAAGTAGTAAACACGCCAATTAGGCCTTCAAGGGTCGGCTTCGCAATTTGGGCTTTAGCCCGCTATTGACCGATTGGTCCAGCTGCACCTGCAAGCAACAAAACCACCGCATGGTGGCAAACAAAGAGCAACGGTCAGCAATGCTGACCAAATTATAACGATCCCGCCCCCAACTCGGGGCGGCAATGCTCTTTCCCTGCATTTTATTAGTATAAACAGGCATTATAGTAATGTCACAACATCACAGGCGTAGGCTCGCACGGCCACACACCCCGTGGACTCGGGGCACATTCTCAGTGAACCGGCCAATGTCACGTCAATTTAAGCCATAGACATTTCGGACTCACCACCGCCACTTTGACGGCCAAACATATGAGCTTTTGTCTTCTTGGCATAGGTCACGTCAATTTAAGCCATAGACCGCTGAAGACCCTCATCTATGCCAATGGCAAGTGCCACGTACCCTTAGGTCTCTTTAACCGAACGACATAGAACGGGTACAGTTCCATCTAACCCGTGCTCACATCGCAATGACAGTTTAAGCCATATGCGCGGGTCAAACTTCACCCGAGTCCCATTTCAATCATAATATCACATAACCCGGTTATGTTCAAGTTGTCTCTCATGCCACCAATTTGGCAAGATCACGCATCCGCCCAGTTTTCCGGGTACACCTTAGGATTAATCCCCAAGGCTCCCTGTTGAAATCTACCACGTAGAAAACTCGAAAAACAACCAATCGCACGGAGTCTTCTCTGGCATTTATGCAATGCACCATCACCGATCCAGACCAACATGTCCGGATAGGATTCACACATCATGTCTATGTCCGTTCTCGTTTACGGACTCTATACAACGGGGACTTTACATATCTACCCGAAGGAACGCCTCCAACTCACCGCAAACTTGTGAGAGCGGGCTTCCTATGCAAAGAAGGAGAGCTTCACATGCTCACGAAGAGAATCGTTACCCTTGCATTCCTCTTTGGAACCATGGGAAAGTAAGCGGATGAAAAGCACTGCACTCTCTTTGCCTCCGTAGATTCGAAGTCGTCTCGCGATTTGGAGCTTCGAAGCTCCTCCAATGGCCGGATCTAGCTTCTTCTTCTTCCTTTGCTATCACCTCTCTCTTGACTTAGAAAGAGAACCACTCAAGAAAGAATGAGGGTTTCAAAGGCCCAATCCCGGGTATATCCCAGTAGGAACAACCCTCAACCGTCGGATCCCAAAATAAGGAAACGAATGGCTACGATTTGTAGCTGAAAAGTAAAACCTGGGCCGAACACGTCCTGGCACACGCCCATGTCCAGGGCCATGACCCTCATTCGCCATCACAATCGACGCGCGTGGAACAACACACGGGCATCCAACACGCCCGTGTTCGACCTGGCATGCCTGTGTTCCAAATGACACGGCCGTGTGGTCGGCTGTGTGCCCCCATCGACACAGCCCTGAAAACAACTCGAGACTCATACGGGTATTGGACACGCCCGCATCCCAACCCGTGTTTACTCGAACATGCCTGGGCTCCAGGCCGTGTTCACAGTCTCGACACTTCGTCAAGCAAAGTTCGTCGACTACCTGACACGGCTTTGGACATGCCCGTGACCTAGGTCGTGTGTCTTGTCTCGACACTTCGTCGAGCAAAATTCATCGACTACCTGACACGGCTTTAGACACGCCGTGTCCTAGGCCGTGTGTCTTGTCTCGACACTTCGTCGAGCAAAATTCGTCGACTCCCCGGGTCGATCGTCGACACGGGTTCGACACGCCCTGAGACACGCCCGTGTCTCAGGCCGTGTTCTCTGCTCGACGATCGTCGACTCCAAAATCGTCGACCTCTCGACCAAATCGTCGACTCTAGCTTGACACGCCCTGGGACACTCCCGTGTCCCAGGCCGTGTGCCTCCTGCCAGATTCCAAATCTGGCCCAAAACATCCCCTGTCGCTCTTTTGAGTTTCGGGGCATTATAACTCTCCCCCTCTTAAAAGAATTTCGTCCACGAAATTATATAAAGGAAAGACATGTACAAAATTAAATTGTACCTGAGCGGAACAACTCCGGATACTCATTAAGCATAGTCTGCTCTTATTCCCAAGAGAGCTCCTCACGACCGCAATTGTCCATCAGACCTTGACCATCCTGATCTCTTTATTGCGTAGCCGCTTGATCTCCGAGTTCTCTATCCGCATGGGCTTGACTCTTGTCGTCAACCCACTATCCACCGGCACTTGATCAACCGCGATCACTTGCGAAGGCTCTTGCACCGCCTTTCGAAGCACCGAAATATGGAATACATCATGTAAACCATTAAGCTCCACTAAGAGCTTCAACTGATAGGTTGCTTCACCAACCCGCTCCAAAACCTCAAACGGCCCAAGGTACCTCGGGCTTAGCTTTTTCAATCGCCGCACCCGCGAGACACCCTTGAACGGCTTGATCTTTAAGTACACATAGTCGCCCACAGCGAACTCCACGTTCATGTGCTTGGCATTATAGTACTTCGTCTGACGGTCTTGAGCGATTAACAACCTCTCCCGAATGGTACGAACCAAAGACGTAGCATCTTCCACCTCTTGGCTCTTGTACAACTTTGACTCACCCGTTTCTAACCAAGACAATGGCGTGCGACATTTTCTACCATATAGGGCCTCGAAGGGAGCCATTTGAATACTCGTCTGGTAGCTATTGTTGTACGCAAACTCCACCAGATAAAGATGGTCTTCCCATTGCTTTCCAAAGTCCAAGACACACATGCGGAGCATGTCTTCCATGGTTCTATTGACCCTCTCGGTCTGCCCATCCGTTTGCGGATGGAAGGCTGTGCTGAATTTCAACTTTGTTCCCAACATTTACTGCACTAACCTCCAATCATTGGACGTGAACCGCCCATCTCGGTCACTCACGATGCTGCGGGGCACACCATGAAGTCGTACAATATTATCCACACACAGTTTTGCCAACTTCTCCACCGGATCATCCTTCCTATGAGGAATGCAATACGACACCTTCGTTAGCTGATCCACGACCACCCAAATGGCGTCGTTCCCCTTTTGCGAGCTTGGCAAACCATGCACAAAGTCCATAGAGATGTCGTCGAATTTCCACTCCGGAATAGGCAAGGACTTCAGAAATCCTCCCGGCTTTTGGCACTCCGCATTCACCAAGGTGCAAGTTTGGCACTTCGCCACGTAGAGCGCCACATCTTTCTTCAAACCCGGCCACCAAAATAATTTCTTTACATCGCGGTACATCTTCGTGCTCCCCGGGTGAATTGAGTACTTGGTGTGGTGTGCCTCGTACAACAATTCCACCCGCAAATTTCCCACACTTGGGACGCACAGACGACCTTCTTTCCAAATCAATCCGTCCTCCACAATGAATTGGGAATTTGACCCATCCAGATCCTCTACCATGAACTACTTCATGTGGACATCCATATCCAAAGCCTGCTGAATCCGATCAGCCAGGTCATATTGGACTTCAGTCCAATTCAGTACTGCTTCAGCACTTAATTGCTTATCCACACAAACAATCTCCAACGCCTCCAACTCCCGAACCAACCGCTCGTCATGAATCGACAGCCAATTGGCTTGAGCTGGGGCCCGGCGACTCAACGCGTCCGCAACCGCATTGCCCTTACCAGGCACGTAGTGGATCTTGAATGTATAGTCCCCCAGGAACTCCATCCATCTACGCTGCCGCATATTCAGATCTTTCTGATCAATCAGATACTTCAAGCTCTTATGATCGGTGTAGATATCAATCTTCATACCGTACAAATAATGCCTTCATAGCTTCAAGGCAAAAATCACGGCCGATAACTCCAAGTCATGGACCGGATAATTCCTCTCGTGCACTTTTAGCTGTCTCGAGCCATAAGTTATAACACTTCCATGTTGCAGTGGCACGCAACCCAAACCGCTGCCCGAAGCATCACTATAAATCTCATAACCTTCGGTCCCACTCGACGAACTCAGCACAGGCACCGTGGTCAACCGACATTTCAACTCCTCAAAAAGCTCGCGCGCACTCCGGCGTCCAAACAAACTTCTGCTCCTTCCTCGTCAAAGTAGTGAGAGGTAACGCTATCTGCGAGAAGTTCTCTACGAATCACCTATAATAGTCGGCAAGCCCCAGAAAACTCCGGACTTCCGCTACCGTAGAAAGCTCAGGCCACTCCAGTATCGCAACAATCTTCGTCGGATCCACCGCAATACCGTCTCCACTCACTATATGACCGAGGAACGCCACTGAGGATAACCAAAACTCGCACTTCGAGAACTTGGCATACAGTTGATTCCTCCTTAGCGTCTCCAAAACCAAATGAAGATGCTTGAAGTGATCTTCCTCACTCTGCGAGTACACCAAAATATCGCCGATGAAGACGATCACAAAATGGTCCAAGTACTCCCTGAAGGTCTTGTTCATCAAATCCATGAACACTGACGGCGCATTAGTCAGCTCAAATGGCATGACCGTAAACTCGTAATGCCCGTATCTCGTACTGAACGCTATCTTCGGGATATCACTCTCTCTTATTCGCAGCTGGTAGTACCCGGACTTGAGATCCAACTTTGAGTACACCGTCGACCCGACCAACTGATCAAAAAGATCATCGATCTGGGGGATCGGGTACCTGTTCTTCTCTGTCAACTTGTTGAGCTCCCGATAATCAATACATAGCCTCAAGCTTCCGTCCTTATTCTTAACAAAGAGGACCGGCGCACTCCAAGGCGAAGAACTTGGGCGCACATACCCTTGCTCCAACAACTCTTGCAGTTGAACTTTCAGCTCCGCCATTTCCTTAGGCGCTAGCCGAAAAGGAGATCGTGATACAGGCTTTGCACCTAGCACTAACTCAATCGTGAAATCTCTCTCCCGTTGAGGCGGGGCTCCAGGAAGATCTCTAGGGAATACATCAGGGTACTCTGATACCACTGATATACTATCCAACGCGGGCTTCGGCTTCGCAACCTCCACTAGTGTAAAGAACAGTTCTGCACCGGCACGAATCTCCTTCACCACCTGAATAGCAGACATCAACGTCTTTGAAAGAGCAACTAGATCTGATATACTCTAGAGGGGGGTGAATAGAGTATATGGTGCTTTAAAAGCTTTTGCAAACTTTTACAACAATTGTTATAATATGTGTGAGCAGGGAAGCAGAAATAAATCTAATCACAGTACTAAACTATGCAAATACTAAGCACAGAAAAATCAAGGCCAGAAACAAAAAGAAAACAAGCCAAAACTAGATGACACAAGGGAATATAGTGGTTCCCCAAACTTGGGTACATCCACTCTTCTACCACCCTAGGTAGGAATCCACTGCAGGATGAGTTGATCAGGTGTCCTGGGCACCAATGAGCTTTTGATAAGGTGCTCAAAAACCAAAGCAGATTTTTTGATCAGGTGTCTTGCCACCAATGAGCTTTTGACAAGGTGCTCAAAAACCAGATTCAAACTTTTGAAGGGAGTTTGAGAAACCCTTTACAGAGTGGGGGTGAGAGAGTTATGGCAGTCTTCTCTTTCTCAACCAACTGAGAAGACTAAGTGGATTGATGTCAAAGCTCCCCCTGAGTCCTTGAGATCTTCAGGAAGAAGAGCTTTGCTGAGGGTGATAGGCCTTCAAAGATAGAACTCCAGCAATAAATGATTTCAGCAAGCTGAAATGTTGAGTGTCTGGAGTCTTGAAATGATGTTGGCCTTGAACACTTTGAGAGCTGAAGAGATCTGAAGATTTTTGAAAGCTTGATCTCTTTGATGAGTGTTCTTCAGAATTCTTTTTGACAGAAATTTTTTTTTGTATCTTTCTGTATTCTGTATATTGTGTGTCTTCTTTTTTCTGGTTGATGTAGATTCAAAAAACATCCTGTCTTTTATTCTCTGTTCCAGAATAGAATGTCATTCTCTGTCAAGGATAGTCGTTGGTCTGCATTGATTGCATCCTTAATTGCAAAAACTCTTCTAGAGGAAAGTCCACAGAATTATTCCTTGAAAAGTCCCTTGAAACTTGGTCCAGAAGTAAATGAAAACGGCTAGCAAATCTCTGAATTAATTGCAGAATAACTCCTGACTGATTTGAATTTGAATTCTGGAAGTTATCTGAAATCGTCGAACTGAGCTCTGTTATCGTCGAGCTGAGCTCAGCGATCAAGAAATCTTAAGCAGCAAAAATATCGTCGATCTGAGCTCAAAGATCGTCGAACTGAGCTCAGAGATAAAGATCCAATGCAGAGTCAAAATCGTCGACCTGAGCTCACCGATCGTCGAATGGAGTTCGACGATATTATGAAGTTGAGCTCAGCGATCGCCGAATGGAGTTCGACGATCTGTCGAAGTTGAGCTAGACGATCGTCGATCGGAGTTCGACGAATCGTCGTGCTGAGCTCGACGATCAGACTTAGTCTCCAGACAGAAAAACTTGGTCTCCAGGGCAGCTTCCAATCCTAGACTTCTAACCCTTAGACTCAATTCTAATTGACCTATTAAGCTATACAGAAGGTCAAGTAAAGGTTCCTAGAGACATAGTGATCCTGACCCAAATTAGTAATAGGGTGTTCCAACAATCACCCCCTATTTGGGTTAGGCTGACTATTTACAGACTTTGGAAAAATTCAAATAACAACATACAATCAGAGAAGCATAAAAACAGCAGCTAGACATTGCAGAAACATCACAGAGATATATATATATGTATATATGTCATCCAGATAGCAGTCAGAATTCACAGAAATTGTCACCTTACACTGTCACTTCTTCTCTTTGCCTTTGACAAGTTTGATTTCTCTGTTTGGATTTAGAGCTTCCTTGTTGGACCTGGTGTCATCTGCTGCACCCAAATAAGTTTGCTTTGAAGATCTGGGGACCACAGCAGCAGGATGCAACTCCATATATCTCTCAGCATCAAAGAATTTGCTGGAAGCATATTTGTCTAGTTCCTTTTGTCTTTGCTCTGACATTGTAGAAATATTTGAAGTGTCTAAACCTTGCTCTCTGGCCTTCTTGATCTGATCTGGTGCAGCCAGTTCCTTCATCCTAGCAGTCCAAGCAGCTGGATTCTTTTCAGGGTCCTCAAAAGGTACAGGTGGTTCATACTTGTTGGAAGAATTGTCTTGAGGAGGCCTGGCAGACACTGTCTCTTTTAGCTTGTAGGGGAAGGGACCAGAAGTAGTATCAGCAGGACTATGTCCTCCCCTAGAATATGGGTGCTGCCTGGAGTACCCATTGGAATAAACTTGAAAATCTCTTTGATTACCCCTGTATCCTCCTCTCCTAGAATAAGAACCCCTAGACTGGCTTTCCCTTTGGTAGGATCTGGCATGGGGTTGATAGGGAGCCTGGCTTCTAGCTGGGGCTTGACTTGCAGAGCTGCCACCTGCACCTGCATCAGGAGGAGGTGGTGGAGGAGGATGAGGGTGCTGGAACTGGGAGGAGCCCTTTTCATACTTTCTCTTCTTCTTCATGGCCTTGAGCTGATTTTTAGAATATTGCATCCAATGTTCTGTGATGGGGCAGTTATGCAGAATGTAATAAGGAATATCATTATCATCCTTGACTTTTGCAGGAGGGACCCTTTTCATAGCCTTGCTCCTAGCTTTCCTTTTCCTTGCAATAGTGGCAGAAGAGTCATCAGAGTCTGTCTTGAACTCATCAGATTCAGAACTCTGGGCATCATATAGAGCATCAATTCTCTTCATCAAATCTTTCTTCAGTTGAATAGCAGCAGATGAGGCAGAAGCAGAAGTAGCAGCAGCAGGGACAGCAGCAGATGGAGCAACAGATGCAGAGGGTGCAATAGGAGCAAATACAGCAGATGCAACAGATACTGGAGTAGTGACAGCAGAAGTAACAGCAGTAACATCATCAGAATCTGCAGCAGGCTCAAAAACAGTGGCCTCTGTCATCAGAAGATCCTTCGAAATTGGCTCATCAGAAGCAATTAGGATTTCAGCAGCAGTGTGAGCAATCTCAGCAGTATCAACAATTTCAGAAGCAAAGTCAGTGTTTTCTTTAACAGCAGCAACAGCAACAGCAGCAACATCTTCAGAAACAGCAATCACTGAATGTACAAATGCAGAGATAATGCTAGGGTCACAGCAAGAGACAGGCACCAGTGCCTTGGACAAATCTTCTGGGGGCTGGACAGCATTAACCTCTGGGAGATAGCTGAAGAAGGCAGGATCAAAGGCAGAAAGCAAAGACCTTAGGTCTATTGCAAGAACTGCAGTAGGAGCCTGACATTCTGGAGGCACAGCAACAGTAGCAGAAGGGGCAGCAGACACAGAAACATCAGCAGCAACAGCATGAAGGCTTGCTTCATAGGGCATCTCCCCCTGCCTAGATACAGAGACATCTGTATCAAGGCAAACTACTGGTGGTGCTGCCTAAGGAAGGAGGGAGGAAAGCCTGGCAGAGAGGGCTGCCACTGATAAGTGCAGAGGAGCCAATGAGGTCTCCAAGAGTAGAGAGAGCCTGGGGGCAATTAGCTCATACAACTTGTCAGCTAGGGCTGAGAGGTCTACTGGCTCAATAATAGGAGTGGAGGTAGATGGAATGGGGATAGCTGAGGATGCTGGAAGTGGAGGGCTGGAGAGTGGAATGGATGGCTCAGGTGTTGGGATGGTGGAAATGGAGGACAAGGGGATGGATATGGATGGGGTGAAAGTGGTTTGGTCAATGATATGGTGGAGGAAATCTTGGAATGAAGTTGAGGAGGAGGGTAATTCTAGAGGAGAGGATGGGGAATCATCCATATAGGAGTCATCCAGGAGGGTGAAGGATGGAATGGATGGAGAAGAGGTGACATCTGGTGGAGGGTATGAGAACAGAGGGTGGAAGTGGTCTACTGGTGGAGGCAGAATGGGTTCTGGAGATGGAATTGTTGTTGGAGATGGGCTAGAGATGGTAATGGTGGATGGAGCTGGAATGGTGGATGGTAGAGGAAGGGTTGGAAGTGGAGGAGGAGAGGAGGCAGCAACAGCAACAGCCAGGTCAGCTGCAGGAGCAGAGACCTGTGGGGGAGTGACTCTATGAGTCCTGGTGCCTGAAGGAGCACTTGAGGAGGGCCTGCCAGGCTTGCTGATTTGCCTATCCCACTTGCCAAAGAGGGTACAAGTGAGTCTCTTGGAGGCATTTATGTGCACTCTAGAGGAGACCAGCAAGGCAGGGCACCTGTTTTGCAGGAAGACTCCAGGAATCCTTCCAAAGTTAACAAAGCTTTTGTTTATTTTCTTCTTAATTAGGTCAAAGAAGACCTCTCCCCAGTTCAAACTTCCTTATCCACCAGAGCTCCCATGAGGTAGAGCTGGTATCTGGATATGGTATCATGTGCAGAGTGCTTTGCCAGCAGCACTTTCCCTACCACATCTGCTAGGAACCTGTATTCAACAGACATGTTTCTCTTGAATAACTTGCTAGGGTTTCCCTCTGAATGACCCATCCTGGCAAGCATGTCAGAAAACTCCTCTCCAGATAACTCAGCAGTATCATCTCCATTTCTTAGTCCAAAACCTCTGTTAAAATGGTGGGGGTCAGAGGTACCTGAGTTCCAGCAATGGACCCAACTATTGTGGAGTTGTCTTGATTATGAGCAGTATAGACCCACTACTTTATCTCATCTGAAGCAAGCTTGATTCTAGTGGTCATGAGGGCAGACAGATTATGATCCTTGAATAAATCCAGTATATCTTGGAAGATTTGATCAGTGGTGTTGAAAGATTCCATATCAATGTCGAATCCAGCATCGAACTTCATTGCGGCTAGAACTGCAACGGACACAGCCATTGTACCTGCAAAAATTCAACAAACAAAACGACCAAGCGTAGAACTGTGTGGAGGGAAAGAAAATCCTGCAGAGAAATCGAAAGCGCAAGAGAGAACGACGGCAAAAAATGAGTTTTATATTAGGGTTCGACGCAGAATTGGAAAGATCGTTGAACTCAGTTCGACGATCGAGGCTTCTAAAGGAATCTGAAAGGTTTTCAACATCGTCGATCTCCGTTCGACGATATTGGATAGCGTCGAGCTCCGTTCAACGATCGTGCAGAGAACAAGATCGTCGAGCACCGTTCGACGATCGTTGACCGGAAGAGATAGTTCATACTATCTGAGAGCCGCTGAACTCAGTTTGACGATTTTTGGAAATCGTCGATCTCCGTTCGACGATCTTAGGGGAAATCGTCGAGCGCAGTTCAGAGATCAGAAAGATTCTAGACACCAAGGAAAATCAGAATGTTTGCCTAGTCTTGGTCAATTTTTAAGCTTTCAAAATCTTGGATATTATTTAAGGCTTCCTCCATCTAACATTCCTAACTGATTCAGGAAGAAGGTGTGTTTCTTTTCATCCAAAGGCTTGGTGAAAATATCTCCCCTTTGTAAATCAGTTGGGATATATTGTAATTCAATTTTGTGTTTTTCAACATTATCCCTTAAGAAATGATGCCTAATCTCTATGTGTTTTGTCCTACTATGGAGGACTGGATTTTGAGCTATGGAAATAGCACTTGTGTTATCACAAAAGATTTTAGACTTCTCTAAGTTGTATCCATAGTCTAGGAGTTGGTTTTGGATCCACAAAATTTGTGAACAACAACTGCCTGCAGCCATATATTCAGCTTCAGCAGTTGAGGTTGACACAGATGTTTGTTTCTTACAAAACCAAGAGACAAGTCTATCACCAAGGAACTGACAAGTTCCACTGGTGCTTTTCTTGTCAATTCTGCATCCAGCATAATCAGCATCAGAGAATTCAGTTAACTCAAATGCTGAATCTTTTGGATACCAGAGGCCTAGATTTGGACAACTTTTAACATACCTGAGAATCCTCTTTACTAATGTTAGGTGTGACTCTCTAGGGCTTACTTGGAACCTAGCACATATACATGTAGCAAACATTATATCCGGTCTACTAGCTGTAAGATACAGTAAAGAGTCAATCATTGCTCTATATGTTGTCTGATCAACAGGTTTCCCATGTTCATCAGCATCCAATACAGCATTGGTAGGCATGGGTGTTTTCATACAAGATGCCTCAGACATACCAAATTTCTTAACCAGTTCATTAGCATATTTGGTTTGAGAAATAAAGATGCCTTCAGCATGTTGTTTGACTTGCAATCCTAGGAAGAAGGACAGCTCACCCATGCTACTCATCTCAAATTTAGAATGCATCAGGTTAGAAAACCTTCTGCACAATTTTGAGTCAGTAGAACCAAAAATGATATCGTCTACATAAACTTGTACTAGTAGGGTATGGGACTTATGGGTTCTAATAAAAAGAGTTTGGTCTACTCTACCCCTTATAAAACCATTTTTCCAAGAGAAAGCATGCTAGGGTCTCATACCATGCTCTAGGAGCTTGCTTGAGACCATATAATGCTTTGTTCAGTCTAAAAACATAATCAGGAAGAGTTGGAGAGATAAAACCTGGAGGTTGTCTGACATAGACTTCCTCTTTGATGTCTCCATTTAAGAAAGCACTTTTGACATCCATCTGATAAACCTTGAAGCCTTTGTGAGCTGCATAAGCTAGAAATATCCTGATGGCTTCCAATCTTGCAACAGGTGCAAAAGTCTGGTCGTAGTCAATTCCTTCTTCTTGAGAATATCCCTGAGCAACTAGCCTTGCCTTGTTCCTTATAATTACGCCTTGATCATCCAGTTTGTTTCTGAATACTCATTTTGTTCCAACAATGGAATGATCCTTAGGCTTTGGCACTAGTTCCCATACTTTGTTCCTCTCAAATTGATGCAATTCCTCTTGCATTGCAATGATCCAATGTGGATCTTGCTCTGCATCTTGAATGGACTGAGGTTCAATTTGAGATAGGAAGCAGGTGTGCAACAGGTTTTGGTTGACCTGATTTCTGGTTTGCACACCAGCTGAGATTTCTCCAACTATTTGGGAAATTGGATGGTCTCTTGATGTTACTAAATCAACAGGGGGTGTTGATTGTTCACCAACCTGTGTTGTTGTTTCCTCTTGTGGTACAACAACTGGCTCTTCAGATTGTGCTTCAATATGTGAAACATTCCCTTCATCTTCACTGCTTTCTTCTTCTTGAGCAACCTGTAACTTATTCATATCTTCAACTAAAGAGTGTTCCTGCAAAGGTTCTATGGTAGAAGAAATCTTCTCTTTGAAAGACATGTTAGTTTCATCAAAAGAAATATGAACAGATTCCTCAATTTTCAAAGATGATTTATTATAGACCCTATAGGCCTTGCTGATCATGGAGTATCCCAGAAACACTCCTTCATCAGCTTTGGCTTGAAATTTTGCTAGATATTTCTTGTCATTATTGTGAATGTAGCAAATACAACTAAAAATTCTGAAATAGTCAACTTTAGGTTTCTTCCCTTTGAGTAATTCATAGGGAGTCTTTCCCTTTAGTTTATGTATCAGACTTCTGTTCAGCATATAGTTGGAGGTGTTCACTGCCTCTGCCCAAAAGGATAGAGGTAGATGAGCATCTGACAACAATGTAGTGGCAGATTCAATAAGGGTTCTATTTTTCCTTTCAGCTACCCCATTTTGTTGAGGAGTTCTAGGAGCTGAGAAAGTATGCCTGATCCCTTCACTCTGACAGAACTCTTGCATAAGAAGAGAATCAAACTCTGTCCCATGATCACTTCTGATCAGGGCAATGTGAGTATTGAACTCAATCTATATACATTTGAGAAACTCTGTCAGACACTTAAAGTTATCAGACTTCTTCCTTAGAAAGAACACCCAAGTGAATCTAGAGAAGTCATCTACAACTACTAAAATGTAGGATTTCCCTCCTAGGCTTTGTACTGTGATGGGTCCAAATAGATCCATGTGTAACAGATACAATATCCTAGGTGAATCACTCTTATTAAGTGACTTAAAACTGTTTTTAGTTTGCTTGCCTAATTGACAAGCCCTGCAGAGTCCTTCCTCCTGAAGGGGCCAGAAGGTAGTCCTCTAACAAGGTTATCCTTGGAGAGCTTAGCAATAGTTCTAAGGTTTAGGTGTCCTAGTCTCTTATGCCATAAAACATTTGGTCTACAGACAGAGTTAAACAGGCAAATATCTATATTAGTTGAAAGAAAATCTACTAGATAGATGTTACCTTTCCTTTTACCTGTCAACACAGTTGTGTTGTCCTTTGACTTGATTCTGCATAAGGTTTTGCTAAAGGTCACCTGGTAGCCTTCATCACATAGCTGACTGATGCTGATTAGGTTGTGCTTCAGTCCTTCCACATAGGCTACCTTCTTGAAGGTTACTGAACCAATCTGGACTGCACCATATCCTTTAGTTTGTCCAAAGTTGGAATCACCAAAGATAACTTTGGGTCCAAGCTTGGCTCTAAAGGAAGTGAGGTTGTCCTTGTTCCCTGTCATGTGCTTAGAGCACCCACTATCCAAATACCATTGCTAGTAAGATGTTGGATAGGTCTTTACCTGCACATAACACGATTCATTTGTTTTTGACCCAATTTACCTTGGGCCTAGGTTGATAACCTCTGAATTCTGAAATGAAAGACATCCTAGGTTGACTCTTATATCCTTCAGGATGATATCTCCTTGGAGGTATAATCCATTCAGTATAAGGGTTAAAGGTTTGGGATGAAGAACCCTTAGGATTCAATTTTGATTTGTCTTTGACAAAGTTTCCAGAGTTCTAACCTCTGTTCGACGATCTTGGAGCTGAGTTCGACGATCTTGGGTCAGATCGTCGAGCTCCGTTCGACGGTCGACTATGGGTGAGGTCAGGTATATGTGATCGTCGACCTGCGTTCGACGACTCTGGCTGAGATCGTCGATCAGCGTTCGACGATTTTTCCTGAGATCGTCGAGCTGCGTTCGGCGATCGTCGATCTTCATTCGGCGATCGTCGATCTCCGTTCGACGATTTTTGCTGGGACTTAGTTTTCTGAGGCAGATCAGAATTTTTCCTGGCAACCTCTACAACTCCCTTTCCCTTGTTAGAAATAAACTTGATGGGAGTTGTTAGGACTATAGGTTGGCTGGATGAAGCACCCAAGCCCAGTGTACTGTTGAATCTAGAGTTCACTGTGCTTGTGATGTCCATCAGCTTGATGCTTCTCCCATTAAGGGATTCTTCAAGCTTCTTGGCCTCAGAGAGCTCACTTTTCAGTGTAGCTATCTGTTCCCTACAGTTCTCCAACTCCTGAGAGAGTTTGAGGTTTTCTGACTTTAAACCATTGTGTTCAGATAATTGATTTCTGAGAGAGATAATCTCTTTCTCAGACTTTAGCAGGTCTAAACACAGTGCTTTAAATTCAGATTTAAAATCTTCTGAAGTAAAATCAAAAGAACTAATTACCTGATCTTCTTCAGGTTGAGTCTCTGAGTCTGACTCTGACTCCTCTTCCTCTGAGTTGTGCTGTGAGGCATTGATTGCCATCATGCAGAACTCCTTTTCTTCTGCATCATCCTCATCATCACTTGAGCTAGAAGAGGCTTCTGACTCCTCTTCTGTCTCACTCCAGGATTCAGCAACAAACCCTTTTCTTGTATGCTTATTTTTGCTTGAAGAAGGTTTGCCACTTCCATTCCTTTTGGAGTCTTTCTCCTTTCTTCTTTCTTTTTTATCCCTTCTGTCCTTGATCTTGTTCTCTGGACAGTCAAGAACTATGTGCCCTGATTTCCTGCAACCAAAGCAGATAATATCTTTATTATTGCTAATGGACTTGTCATACCTTGGCTTATCCTGCTCCTTGTATGATCTTCTTCTGAAGTCCTTTCTGGCCATCTTGTAGAATCTTTTGGCCAACAAGCTGAGAAGTTCATCATTGCCTGTAGCTTTATCTTCAGGCAGATCTTCAGTTGCCTTGAATGCTATGGTCTTCTCTTTTCTTGTGGCTGGTGAAGCAGCCTTCTGTTCTTCCTCTCTATTCTTGATGAGCAGCTCATAAGATTTGAGCTTACCCAACAAGGCTTCAGTGGTGATCTCATTCAGACTTCTGGCATCCTTAATTGGCCAGATTCTTGAATCCCAAGTGCTAGGGAAGCATATTAGGATCTTGTCATTAAGTTCTGTCAGAGAAATCTCTTTGTCCAATGTCCTTAGTTCACAGACAATTAGACTCAATCTGTTGTACATGTCTCCCACTGACTCAGTCTCTCCCTTCTTGAAGTTCTCATATTGGGAGATGAGATGGGATCTTCTGTCCTTTCTCTCATCAGCTGAGCCTGAGACTATTTCTGAGAGCTTGTCCCAAATCTCCTTGGCTGAATTGCATTCAGCTACCTTTTGAAAAATGTCATCTGACATTGTCTGAGCTAGAATGTTCATAGCCTTGGCATCAGCTACTTTCCATTTTTTGATGTCAGCATCTGTTCCTGATGGAGGTGGAACAGCATTTGTACTTGTGCTCTCTGGGGGTCTTGGACACACTGTCAAAACAGAATTAAATATATCTTCATCAATAGAATTCATGTAGAGTCTAATCCTTGCTTTCCAAAGTGCAAACTTTGACAGATTGCACACTGGAGGTCTGGTGCCAGCATAATCTTTGTTTTGGGCCATGATTTGTGCAAACAGAATCTAATAATAAAAAATACAAAAAAAAAGATCTAGTTTGGGATCTTGAGGTTCAGGTGTTAGCCTGTACAACCAATCAGATATGGTATGTTTAACGAACCTTGCTTTGATACCAATTGAAAGAGCAACTAGATCTGATATACTCTGGAGGGGGGTGAATAGAGTATATGGTGCTTTAAAAGCTTTTGCAAACTTTTACAACAATTGTTGTAATATGTGTGAGCAGGGAAGCAGAAATAAATCTAATCACAGTACTAAACTATGCAAATACTAAGCACAGAAAAATCAAGGCCGGAAACAAAAAGAAAACAAGCCAAAACCAGATGACACAATGGAATATAGTGGTTCCCCAAACTTGGGTACATCCACTCTTCTACCACCCTAGGTAGGAATCCACTGCAGGATGAGTTGATCAGGTGTCCTGGGCACCAATGAGCTTTTGATAAGGTGCTCAAAAACCAAGGCAGATTTTTTGATCAGGTGTCTTGCCACCAATGAGCTTTTGACAAGGTGCTCAAAAACCAGATTCAAACTTTTGAAGGGAGTTTGAGAAACCCTTTACAGAGTGGGGGTGAGAGAGTTATGGCAGTCTTCTCTTTCTCAACCAACTGAGAAGACTAAGTGGATTGATGTCAAAGCTCCCCCTGAGTCCTTGAGATCTTCAGGAAGAAGAGCTTTGCTGAGGGTGATAGGCCTTCAAAGATAGAACTCCAGCAATAAATGATTTCAGCAAGCTGAAATGTTGAGTGTCTGGAGTCTTGAAATGATGTTGGCCTTGAACACTTTGAGAGCTGAAGAGATCTGAAGATTTTTGAAAGCTTGATCTCTTTGATGAGTGTTCTTCAGAATTCTTTTTGACAGAAACTTTTTTTTTGTATCTTTCTGTATTCTGTATATTGTGTGTCTTCTTTTTTCTGGTTGATATAGATTCAAAAAACATCATGTCTTTTATTCTCTGTTCCAGAATAGAATGTCATTCTCTGTCAAGGATAGTCATTGGTCTGCATTGATTGCATCCTTAATTGCAAAAACTCTTCTAGAGGAAAGTCCACAGAATTATTCCTTGAAAAGTCCCTTGAAACTTGGTCCAGAGGTAAATGAAAACGGCTAGCAAATCTCTGAATTAATTGCAGAATAACTCCTGACTGATTTGAATTTGAATTCTGGAAGTTATCTGAAATCGTCGAACTGAGCTCTGCTATCGTCGAGCTGAGCTCAGCGATCAAGAAATCTTAAGCAGCAAAAATATCGTCGATCTGAGCTCAAAGATCGTCGAACTGAGCTCAGAGATAAAGATCCAATGCAGAGTCAAAATCGTCGACCTGAGCTCATCGATCGTCGAATGGAGTTCGACGATATTATGAAGTGGAGCTCAGCGATCGCCGAATGGAGTTCGACGATCTGTCGAAGTTGAGCTAGACGATCGTCGATCGGAGTTCGACGAATCGTCGTGCTGAGCTCGACGATCAGACTTAGTCTCCAGACAGAAAAACTTGGTCTCCAGGCAGCTTCCAATCCTAGACTTCTAACCCTTAGACTCAATTCTAATTGACCTATTAAGCTATACAGAAGGTCAAGTAAAGGTTCCTAGAGACATAGTGATCCTGACCCAAATTAGTAATAGGGTGTTCCAACAGTCTTGCTCGACCCCTTTAAGCCCGTAAAAGTCGTCTCACGACTTGCTCCCAACTTCACTTCCTTGTGACCACAATCAATATAGGCTTGCTGCTCCGAGAGCCAGTCCATGCCAAATATAACGTCGAATTCCACCAACGGAAGTAACGACGCTTGTATATCGAACTCCTGATTCCCAATACGAATCTTAACATCGCAGATCCTATCCGCGCGCATCAAACACCCGTTGGGCAACAACACATCCAACTTATCCTTCGCCATCGAAGAAGGGACTCCGATGCATGATATAAATCCTTCGGACAAGGAGTCTGAAGCTCCTGTATCGAAGAGTGCTCTTGCCGGCTTTTCACAAATCAAAACAAATCCTAAACAAGCAGTGGTAAGGTAACATGTGCATAACAAGTATTTCAAGAAATCAACTTGCTATAATTAAACCGTACATGTCACCACATCCGCCTGTTTGATGGCCTCCTATTGGCCAAGATTATACACCCTTGATTGGGCCGGAGCATAGTGGGATGCGGTTGACTCCACCGCCTTGCCCTTCTCTTCATAAGTCGCTCCCGACCTCCTTTCGGACTTGGGACGTCTGCTCCAACAATCGCGGGCAAAGTGCCCTGACTTTCCACAAGTGAAACATGCGCCCGGGGTCCGACTCGTAGTCGTCCCAGAAGCACCAGAAGGAGCTGGACCCGAAGTCCTATGCTTCTTGAAGAACCATCGATAGCCGGACTTTGAAGTAGTCGGCACTTCGAACTCAGATTTCTTATCACCAATGCTCTTCTTTGCCTGAACATTTTTCATGTCCTTCTCCAAGGACCGGGCCGTATTGACCAAGGTCAAGAAACCCTGCATCATCGGCCCCGAGAGTAGTAACCTCAACTCATCTCTCAACCCTTCGTAGAATCGATTCGTATTGCACTCCTCATCCACAATGGTGGAGCTAGCATATCGACTCAATCGAGTAAACTCATGGAGATATTCATCCACGGTACTGTCCCCTTGAACTAACTTCAAGAAATCGTTCTCCAATGCTATCCTCTGCGCCGAAGGGAGGTATCTAGCCAAGAACAATCTCGAGAACTCCTCCATCGAGACATCAACAAGTTGCCTACCTCTCAATAGATGCCGCTCCAATCCTTCCCACCACATTCTCGCTTCACCGTCCAAAAGGAACGTAGCAATGGTGGTCATTTGCCACTCCTCCGTCTCCGTTGCTGTCATGACTCTCTTCACCCTGGAGAGCCAGTCTTCAGCTTGAGATGGGGTTCCCAACCCCGAGAATACCGGAGGATTAAAGCTCATGACATGCTTATGTTGTCTCTCGGTTGCCCTCCTTGGCACCACCGGTTCCTCTACTACCTGTTCCACTCTCCTCGGCTCAGCCGCTTACAGTGGTACCTGCTCCATCGCAGGAGCGGGCTGTTGCGTTTTCCTTGCAGGCTGCGCATTAATCATGGCCAACACTGCTTCGGCCACCAATCGTATGGTCTCAGCCGATAGAGGTGTTGCAGGAGCTTCATTAGGAGCACTGCTAGCCTCATAAACTCGACGTTCTGACGGCCCAGCACCACTTCTGGTCACCTATAGTGGTACAAAACACCGTTAAGCGACCAAATAAAATTGCAAACAGCAATTATAGGAACACGCAGGTTCCTCAAACACATGTATTTTCATTCCTAAGTGGACATTCATGGGTTCTTTTACTGTTATAACGATGACGCACACACATGTGCTCACCACCCCTTAAAAAGAATTCAGCCACGAATTCATTTTAAACCTGACCAAAAACCAGTAGTCTGATACCAAATTGTAACACCCCCTATCCGTCGCATAGCATATAGCAGTAGGTCCGGCCGGGGCCCGACGCCATATACCACAGACAGATCGGGTGGTTACTCATGGAAACCATCCAACCAATCCAACATCCTACACAGAGCATTCTAGCGGAAGCAGTTTATAAGTTGCAAATAAGAACCCAGCACAAAGAGCACGAATGTCCACTAATACACCAAATAAGAATGTCATACATATACGAGTACAAGCCTTAAGGCCTTATAAAATGGTTTACTTAATATTATATGATTTACAAACCATGGCACGCAGGCCGGTCATACATGAATCAAAGCAGTAAACACGCCAATTAGGCCTTCAAGGGCCGGCTTCGCAATTTGGGCTTTAGCCCGCTATTGACCGCTTGGTCCAGCAGCACCTACAAGCAACAAACCACCACACGGTGGCAAACAAAGGGCAATGGTCAGCAATGCTGACCAAATTATAACGATCCCACCCCCAACTCGGGGCAGCGATGCTCCTTCCCTTCATTTTATTAGTATAAACAGGCATTATAGCAATGTCACAACATCACAGGCGTAGGCTCGCACGGCCATACACCCCGTGCACTTAGGGTACATTCTCAGTGAACCGGCCAATGTCACGTCAATTTAAGTCATAGACATTCCGGACTCACCATCGCCACTTTGACGGCCAAACATATGAGCTTTTGTCTTCTTGGCATAGGTCACGTCAATTTAAGCCATAGACCGCCGAATACCCTCATCTATACCAACGGCAAGTTCCACATACCCTTAGGTCTCTTTAACCGAACGACATAGAACGGGTACAGTTCCATCTAACCCGTGCTCACATCGCAACGACAGTTTAAGCCATATACGCGGGTCAAACTTCTCCCGAGTCCCGTTTCCATCACAATATCACATAACCCGATTATGTTCAAGTTGGCTCTCAGGCCACCAAGTTGGCAAGATCACGCATCCGCCCAGTTTTTCGGGTGCACCTTAGGGTTAATCCCCAAGGCTCCCTGTTGCAATCTACCACGTAGAAAACCCGAAAAACAACCAATCGCACGGAGTCTTCTCCGGCATTTATGCAATACAACATCACCGATCCAGACCAACATATCCGAATAGGCTTCACACATCATGCCTATGTACGTTCTCGTTTACGGACTCTACACAACGGGGACTTTACATATCTACCAGAAGGAACGCCTCCAACTCACCACAAACTCGCGAGAGCGGGCTTCCTATGCAAAGAAGGAGAGCTTCACATGCTCAAGAAGAGAATCGTTACCCTAGCATTCCTCTTTGGCGTCATGGGAAAGTAAGCGGATGAAAAGCACCGCACTCTCTTTGCCTCCGTAGATTCGAAGTCAGCTCGCGATTTGGAGCTTCGAAGCTCCTCCAATGGCCGGATCTAGCTTCTTCTTCTTCCTTTGTTCTCACCTCTCTCTTGACTTAGAAAGAGAACTACTCAAGCAAGAATGAGGGTTTCAAAGGCCCAATCCCGGGTATATCCCAGTAGGAACAACCCCCAACTATCGGATCCCAAAATAAGGAAATGAATGGCTATGATTCGTAGCTGAAAAGTAAAGCCTGGGCCAAACAAGGCCTGGCACACGCCCGTGTCCAGGGCCGTGTCCCTCATTTGTCGTCAAAATCGACGCGCCTGGAACAACGCATGGGCATCCAACACACCCGTGTTCGACCTGACATGCCCGTGTTCCAAATGACACGGCCGTGTGGTCGGCCGTGTGCCCCCATCGACATAGTCCTGAAAACAACCCGAGACTCACACGGGTATTGGACACGCCCGTGTCTTAACCCGTGTCTACTCGAACACGCCTGGGCTCCAGGCCATGTTCACGGTCTCGAAACTTTGTCGAGCGAAGTTCGTCTACTACCTGACACGGCTTTGTACACGCCCGTGACCTAGGCCGTGTGTCTTGTCTCGACACTTCGTCGAGCAAAATTCATCGACTACCTGACATGGCTTTGGACACGCCCGTGTCCTAGGCCGTGTATCTTGTCTCGACACTTCGTCGAGCAAAATTCGTCGACTCCCAGGATCGATCGTCGACACGGGTTCGACACGCACTGAGACGCGCCCGTGTCACGGGCCGTATTCTCTGCTCGACGATCGTCGACTCCAAAATCGTCGACCTCTCGGCCAAATCGTCGACTCCAGCTTGCTTCCTGCCAGATTCCAAATCTGGCCTAAAACGTCCCCCGTCGCTCTTTTGAGTTTCGGGGCGTTACAGTCCGCTCTCGTGGGCAAGCTCAACCCAAATTCGGAGGGGTCTTATATTATTGAGAAGGTCCTGAAAATAGGAGGTTACCACCTCCAGGATGTAGAGGGTAGGACCATGAGCCCCACCTAGATTGGTGATGACTTGAAGCGATTCTACCCATGAGAGGGAAGGGCAAAAGTTGTATTTTCAAATCAAGTTCATTATAATAAATTTCTCAAATTACTTCTTGTCTTTATCTACCATGAAATTCTAACGACAGGAAGATGATTTCTTCTGCACTACCCCGAGTGCGGCTCGGCCCCAGGTAGACCCGCTTCGCAGGCTCTCATTAGCTAGCAGGTCTGAAGGCTCGTCTGTGGGGGAGACGTCTGGTTCTTGGTCCTTGGTTCTGCACTACCCCGAGCGGGGCTCGGCACCAGGTAGACCCGCTGCATAGGCTCTTATTAGCTGGAAGGTCCGAAGGCTCTCCTGTGGGGGAGAGGTTTGGTTCTTGGTCCTTGGTTCTGCACTACCCCGAGCGCGGCTCGGCCCCAGGTAGACCCGCTGTGCAGGCTCTCATTAGCTGGCACGTTCGAAGGCTCGCCTATGGGGGAGAGTTCTGGTTCTTGGTACTTGGTTCTGCACTACCCCGAGAGCAGCTCGACCCTAAGTAGACCCGCTGTGCAGGCTCTCATCAGCTGACAGGTCCGAAGGCTCACCTGTGGGGGAGAGGTCTGGTTCTTGGTCCTTGGTTCTGCACTACCCCGAGCGCGGCTCGGCCCCAGGTAGACCCGCTGCGCAGGCTCTCATTAGCTGGCAAGTCCGAAGGCTCGCCTGTGCGGGAGAGGTCTAGTTCTTGTTCCTTGGTTCTGCACTACCCCGAGCGTGGCTCGGCCCCAGGTAGACCCGCTGAGCAGGCTCTTATTAGCTGGAGGGTCTGAAGGCTCGACTGTAGTGGAGAGGTCTGGTTCTTGTTCCTAGGTTCTGCACTACCCCGAGCGCGGCTCGGCCCCAGGTAGACCCGCTACGCAGGCTCTCATTAGCTGGCAGGTCCGAAGGCTCGCCTGTGGGGGAGAGGTCTGGTTCTTGGTCCTTGGTTCTACACTACCGCCAGCGCGGCTCGGCCCCAGGTAGACCTGCTGTGCAGGCTCTCATTAGCTGGCAGGTCCGAAGGATCGCTTGTGGGGGAGAGGTCTGGTTCTTGGTCCTTGGTTTTGCACTACCCCGAGCGCGGCTCAGCCCCAGGTAGACCGGCTGCGCATGCCCTTATTAGCTGGAAGGTCCAAAGGCTCTCCTGTGGGGAGAGGTCTGGTTCTTGGTCCTTGGTTCTGCACTACCCCAAGCGCGACTCGGCCCCAGGTAGACCCGCTGCACAGGCTCTCATTAGCTGGCAGGTCCAAAGGCTCGCCTGTGGGGGAGAGGTATGGTTCTTGGTCCATGGTTCTACACTACCCCAAGCACGGCTCGGCCCCAGGTTGACCCGCTTCGCAGGCTATCATTAGCTGGCAGGTCCAAAGGCTCGCCTGTGGGGGAGAGGTCTGGTTCTTGGTGCTTGGTTCTGCACTACCCCGAGCACGGCTCGGCCCCAGGTAGACCCGCTGTGCAGGCACTCATTAGCTGGCAGGTCCGAAGGCTCGCCTGTGGGGGAGAGGTCCGGTTCTTAGTCCTTGGTTCTGCACTACCCCGAGCACGGCTTGTCCCCAGGTAGACCCGCTGCGCATGCTCTCATTAGCTGGCAGGTCTGAAGGCTCGCCTGTGGGGGAGAGGTCTGGTTCTTGGTCCTTAGTTCTGCACTACCCCGAGCGCGGCTCGGCCCCAGGAAGACCTGGTGTGCAGGCTCTCATTAGCTGGCAGGTCTGAAGGCTCATCTATGGGGGAGAGGTCTGGTTCTTGGTCCCTGGTTCTGCACTTCCCTGAGCGCAGCTCGGCCCCAGGTAGACCCGCTGCGCAGGCTCTCATTAGCTGGAAGGTCTGAAGGCTTTACTGTGGGGGAGAGGTCTGTTTCTTGGTCCTTGGTTCTGCACTACCCCGAGCGCGACTCGGCCCCAGGTAGATCCGCTGCGCAGGCTCTCATTAGCTGGCAGGTCCGAAGGCTCGGCTGTGGGGGAGAGGTCTGGTTCTTGGTCCTTGGTTCTGCACTACCCCGAGCGCGGTTCGGCCCCAGGCAGACCCACTGCGCAGGCTCCTATTAGTCGACAGGTCTGAAGGCTCTCCTATGGGGGAGAGGTCTGGTTCTTGGTCCTTGATTCTGCACTATCCCGTGCGCGGCTTGGCCCTAGGTAGACCCGCTGTGAAGGCTCTCATTAGCTGGCAGTTCTGAAGGCTCGCTTGTGGGGGAGAGGTCTGGTTCTTGGTCCTTAGTTCTGCACTACCCCGAGCGCGGCTAGGCCCCAGGTAAACCCGCTGCGCAGGCTCTCATTAGCTGGAAGGTCCAAAGGCTCGCCTGTGGGGGAGAGGTCTGGTTCTTGGTCCTTGGTGAAAGATAATAGTTGCCAACCTAAATCACCTAGAGGGGGGTGAATAGGTGAGTTGTGCGTCTTTTTGCGGAATAAAAAAAATCTCAACCAAAGCACTGATCTATCTACCAAAC
Source organism: Platanthera guangdongensis (assembly GCA_039583875.1). NCBI lineage: Eukaryota > Viridiplantae > Streptophyta > Magnoliopsida > Asparagales > Orchidaceae > Platanthera > Platanthera guangdongensis. The sequence goes on along the minus strand of CM077157.1, from coordinate 115,173,757 downwards.
AAGCAAACACAGATGAGGCAAGATATATAGTGGTTCCCCAACCTTGGTTACATCCACTTTCCCTCACCGATCTAGCAATATACTAGACTCGGCTACTCCACTATCTCGGATTGTAAAACAATCCTACCCTCGGAACAAGGTTCCTACAAACTCGATCCACAAATGGATCTACACTCGGAAGGCAAAACTTCCTACAATCTCGGAGTTGAAAAAACCCCCTACACTCGGAGAAATCTTCTCCTACAATAATGAAATAAAGTAGTACAGAAATACAAACAGTAAATTATTTGGTTCAGATCTGCCACAGAAAATCAGAAAATCCTTCTTCTAGGCGTGCGGCTTTATCAGAATATTGAAGAAAAATTTCGGTAATATCAGATCTGGAACTTCTTGACTTTACACGATCGAATGAAAAGATGAAGCGTTGAGCGGAGATCGCAATCTGTAGAGTCTTCTTAATCTGAATCCTCTGAAAAGAAGAAACCCTAGCTGGTCGGAAAATAGAGATGGTGGGGGCGGCGAGTTTCCGGTTCTTGCAGAGAGAGAGAGGAGACGGAAATATTTTTGGAAAGATACGGCTACAAAAACTTTCTTAGAATAATTTTCTTTGAAAACTTAGGGTTTGTTGGTTTAACAAGACTTTTTATAGGAAACGAGAAGATTAAACTTAAATCAGAGTTTAAGAATAAGACCATTAGGTCTGGACTTAAGGAATTTCTGAAAATGGTCAAAGTAAATTACTCGAGTCAAGCAGGACTACTCGAGTATATGCAGCACTACTCGAGTAGGTAGAAAGTGACTACTCGAGTACATGAGAAAACTTACTCGGGAGAAAAATAAATCATTACTCGAGTACATGGAGTCAACTACTCGAGTAAATAAGAATGAGAGGGACTCAGTTACTCGAGTATCAAAAATAATTTACTCGGGTACTTAAGTACTTACACGAGAGGTGGAGTATATTACTCGAGTTCAAGAAGTACTACTCGAGTATATAGAAATGCACTACTCAATAATATAAGAGACTACTCGAGACAAACACTTAGAAAATTTCTGGAACAAGAAAAATTGAACTACTCGAGTATGTAACATGAACTACTCGAGACAGAATGATCTACTCGAGTATATAACATGAACCACTCAAGTAATTCATTTAGTGAAGTTTTTTTTGGAATAGAATTCTGGATTATACGAGTAAAAGCATTTGACTACTCGAGTAGTAGATGAACTACTCGAGTATATGATTTAGACTACTCGAGTAAGTAGGAACTACCGAGAGTCAGAATATAATTAACTCGAGATAGAAGATAGAACTACTCGAGTATATATAATACTACTCGAGTATTTCACTTAGACAAATTTGAGAAGAGAAAACCTGAAAACTCGAGAGATAAGAGGAAATTACTCGAGTATACAAGATGAATTACTCGAGTGCCATAATTGGACTACTCGAGTACATCTTAACTACTCGAGTAAGTGAATTACTACTCGAGTATAAACTCAGTAACTTACTCGAGTAAATAAGAAGGTACTCGAGTACTTTACTTAGGAAAAAATTTTCTGACAGATTTTCTTCTTCTAAGGGAAATCAGCATCAAGTATTTTCACATAGTCCTAGAGCTTGAATATGAAGTGTATCCTAATAGAGAGGCTACACATGAGTCAACACTTTGGAACACACAATGAGGGATTATATTGTATGGTCCTGTGTTTGGTGACCCATTGTAGACTGCCATTGGTTTACACTTCCCATTAGAATGCTGCAAACACATAACTCAACCCAAGCATCAAATACAACTTAATTCATCTTAGTTCAAGGGTGACTTCATCAATTCTGGGTTAGTGTGGATACAATACCCAACAATCTCCGCCTATTTGTAGAAGTCAGAACCCTTTACACTAAGGTGAATTATGGACATAAAAGGAATGCTAAGTAATAAAGCAGTGTAAGCAAACAAGGAACTATGAAAAAGATAATAAGATCCAAAACTTTGAATTATATAAATAGGATTATCCAGAAATATCATTAACAACTAAAATCCATTTCCATAGCTCATGAGTCTTTTGGGCTAGCTCTGATGATGTTTCTTTTCTTGTTTCTCTTGTTGTCTTCTTTGATAGCTGTAGGGTTTAGGATAATATTTGGGTGGTCTGAGAGGAGCAGCTGGATTATTTCTTCCATATTCTATGTCATAGATTCACCTTTTGGTCATGGACTTCTCATACAACTCCCATTCATGGGAACTGTAGTGAATGTTTCTGCTTTCATGGAAGTCCAGAACTAACTTGAGAGTTTCCAGGATGAGAAACTTGGAAATAGGAGACCAGACTTCAGCATGTTCAGGAGCTTTAGCAGGAACAGACTTGCTAGCAGAAGGACCTTCACCATATTTCATTTTCTTCTTATAAGTCAATATCTCAGGAGGGGCTTTGAGAAAGATATCAGCAGGATCATCTTCCCAATCCTGAGCATAAGAATCTGGAGGAGCAACATAATCACCAGGCCTAGGAGAAAATGTGGGTTGCAGAGGAGGAGCAGGAGCAGGAGCATCAGCAGCAGCTAGTGGGTTCAGGTGATGAGAAATAATGTTAGGATCAGCAGCAAATTCTGGCAGAATCTAGTTGTGCATCCAAACAGCAGTTTCATAAGTGTGGAATTTGACACTCTGTATCTGAGCTAGAACATCATCATGAATCTCTTTAACTGTGGCTTCCCATACTTCTTTCTGGATGGCATCAGATTTTTCTAAATATTCTTTTACCAACTTCTCCCCCTTTCTGACTTCAACAGATAGCTGGGAGATGGCGTCATCTTTGAAAGTTCCAACTTCCTCATAAATCTTCATCTTAGTTGCCTCACCCCTTTTGTCCAGTTCCATTTAATTATTGGCAAGAGTCAGATCTTGCTCCATAACCTGTCCAACACTGGTGATAGTGTGGTCTAAGGCTTTGCCACCAATCTGGAAGAGATGTTTGAGCTGATCAGTGTTGTGCTAGATCTCAGCAAATCCTCTGCTCATCTCAGTTTCTAGAGCAGTTACTTTGTCTGTGAAAGTCTTGAGACAAGTATCAAAGTATGTTTTCTGGTTTTGAAGAATAAGTACAATCTGAGACATCAAGTCTGTGGAGGCAGGAGCTGGAGCAGCAGGAGGAGCAGAAGTTGATGGAGCAGAATGAATAGGAGAAGCCACCCATGGAGCTATTTCAAAGAGTGTGACTGAGCTCTGAGCTCTTGTAGTGGGTATCATGGCATCCTCTTCATTCATAATCTGAGAAATAGTAAAATCCAAATTTCTGAGAGGAGCTTCAGCTGGCTCAGGTGAGAGCTCATCAGAAATGAGAATTGTTTCTTGCTGTTCTTTGGGGGCATCAGGAGATTTTGCTGGTGTCCTTGCTGGAGAAGTGTCTGGAGATTGTTCAGGAGTTGGGTCCTTGTGAATTTCAGTGGATGGAGCTGGTGGAGATAGAGGAGGAGGTGGTTCATCGGTAGTTAACTCTTCTATCATTTCATTTATAGCAGCATCAGTAGAAAGGAGTGCTTCTTGAATTGTTGATCTGAGAGGATATCTTATGGATTAGCATCAGCAGAAAGTCCACAGAAAGATCAGGTTCTGGAATAGTCTTCATCACTCAGAAAATCATCTGCATCTGGAGCTGGCAGTCGGAGAAGTTTAGAAACAGAGGTTGCAGTGAGTTTAATGGTGAGACCTTTGACTGAAGACTTTAAGACTGTGCCATGGTGCTTGACCTTGACGTTCCTGAAAAACTCTGCAACTTCGGGGAAGAGGATACAACATGGTTCTTGGAGAATGAATGTTAAGCCGGCGGTGTCGAGCAAAATCAGAAGATTATGGGAATCGGCGGATAGGTCTGCAATCCCTGCGGCGACTAATTCCGAACCAACACCGATCTTAGATGAGGCGGCCATGATTCAGAAGTCTTGGAGATGGCGAAACCCTAGAGAATGTCGACGGGGAGACGGAAAGAGGCGCGGCTCTACAAGTGAAGGAGGATGGCGAAGAGGCAGTCGGGTACTCGAGAGACGAAAATGATTTCGTGTAGATGAAATTTCCGGATTTTCTTATTTATATAACACTAGGTTTAGGTCTAATTATTTGAAAATAAATACTAAAGTAAACTATAGAATAGGCGGCATAAGCCTTTGGTTTGAGCATAAGAAAATTTGAATAAGAGATAACTCGGCATATACACGAGTGAGGAGAATATCTCGAGTAGATAAGTCTGGAGTACTCGGGTAAGAAGACAGAAGTACTCGAGTAGATGTATGGAAGTACTCGAGTAGGTCAATGAGGTACTCGAGTAAGTGAAGTTGACTACTCGAGTATGCCAGTCTATTACTCGAGTATGTCAAGTCGACTACTCGAGTATAGCATTCCACTACTCGAGTAGGTCAAGTCGATTACTCGAGTATGTCATTCTACTACTGGAGTAGGTCATATACTTACTCGAGTATGATGTTACTTACTCAAGTCAAAACCTGAACTTTTGGAAAAATCCAACTTTTGACTAACCTCCGAGCCTTGAGCCTTCTTGAAAGTCCAGCCTCTTCTAGTCTTCCTTGTTGAGCATCCCAAGTTCTGTTTTGAAGAACAAGAACATGGTCTCGTCCAGCGGCTTCGTGAAAATATCTGCAATTTGCCTATCTGTAGGGACATATTGAAGGTCTATGTCCCCATGCTCTACATGCTCCCGGATGAAGTGATACCTTAGCTCTATATGCTTTGTCCAGCTGTGCGAGACTGGGTTGTTGGCTATTGCTATTGTGCTGGAGGAGTCGCAAAATAATGGAATCTTTGCAAACTTCATGTTGTAGTCTTCGAACTGATTCTTTATCCAAAGTAACTGTGCACAGCAACTGCCTACAGAGATGTACTTTGACTCGGTCGTTGAGATTGCCACACAGTTTTGCTTCTTGCTACTCCAGGAGATAAGCCTTCTTCAAAAGAATTGGCAAGTCCTTGAAGTGCTTTTCCTGTCGTCTTTGCTACCTACAAAATCTGCATCTGAAAAGCCTATCAGTTCGCTATCATTACTTCTTGGGTACCATAATCCAAGATTTGGTGCACCTTTAAGGTATCTCAAAATCCGTTTCACAGCAGCGTAGTGAGATTCCTTAGAGTTCACCTCAAATCTAGCACAGACACATGTTGAGAACATTATGTCAGGTCTACTTGCAGTAAGGTAGAGCAAGGATCCAATAATGCTTCTGTACTTGGTTTCATCAAAAGGTTTCCCTTTTTCATCCTTGTCCAGAGAAATTGTTGAACCCATTGGAGTCCTCATCGAGGTTGCATTCTCCATTCCGAATTTCTTAATCAGCTCTTTGGTAAACTTAGTCTGCGAGATGAAAATTCCATCTTCAGACTGTTTTACCTGAAGCCCTAAGAAATACTTCAGCTCACCCATACTACTCATTTCAAACTTCTCTTGCATAAGTTTTGAAAACTTCTTCCAGAGGTTGTCATCAGTAGAGCCAAAAATAATGTCGTCGACATAGATTTGCACAAGCAAAATCTTGCCCTTAATTTTCCTAAGAAATAATGTCTTGTCTATCTTTCCCCTTGTGAACTTGTTCTCAAGTAGAAAGCTAGACAGCGACTCATACCAAGCTCGAGGAGCTTGTTTCAGACCATATAATGTTTTATGCAGTAAATAAACGTAATCAGGAAAGTTAGGATCAACGAAACCTGAAGGTTGTTCCACATACACCTCTTCCTTTATGTCACCATTAAGGAAGGCAGACTTCACGTCCATCTGGTAGACAGTGAAGCCTTTAAGTGCAGCATATGTTAGGAATAACCTTATAGCCTCCAGTCTTGCCACTAGAGAGTATGTTTGGTCGAAGTCGATTCCTTCTTCTTGACGATAACCTTTGGCGACAAGTCTGGCCTTATTCTTTACTATCGTTCCATCCTCGTTCATCTTGTTCTTGTAGACCCATTTTGTCTCAATGACGTTCTTACCTTTGGGTCTTGGAACAAGCTTCCATACTTTGCAGTGTTTGAAATGGTTCAGTTCTTCTTCCATTGCCATTATCCACGATGCATCTGAGTTTGCTTCCTAAAACTTCTTTGGTTCAACCTGCGAGAGAAAACTTAAATATAGATTCTCATTAGTTGTACCTCTATGAGTTCTGACACCATCTTGGGGATCTCCTATGATCTGGTCCATGGGATGATCCTTCAAATGTCTGAGCTCTAGAGTCCTTGCATCTGGATTGTCTTCTATCACCGGAGTGACTTCTTCATCTTGGATGACTTCTTCATCTTGATCGTCAGCCTCTCCAATAGGGGTTGGAGTGGTGATCTTGATGAACTTTTCGCCTTTGTCTTCAGACGGTTCATCCAAGCTAATTTCTTTCAACTTTTCACCTGCATCTTCAATAAGCACACTAGAAGAGTTGCTTTGCAGCAAACTCGTCTCATCAAATACAACATGTATCGATTCTTCTACCACCAGGGTTTTTCTATTAAAAATCCTATATGCCTTACTATGGCTACTATAACCTACAAAAATACCTTCAAAACTCTTTTCGCTAAACTTAGTAGTGTGATACTTGCCATTGTTTAGCACGAAGCATTTACAGCCAAAAATTCTAAAATATGAGACTGTTGGTTTCCTGCCTTTCAGAAGTTCGTAAGGTGTCTTATCGTGGTTTTTGTTTATGAGGGCTCGATTTTGCACGTGTCATGCAGTGTTGATGGCTTCAGCCCAGAAATATTTCGGAAGTGAAACATCACTCAACATGGTCCTACAGGCCTCTATGAGCGTTCCATTCCTTCTCTCGGCCACTCCATTTTGTTGTGTAGTACGAGGAAAGGAAAACTCATGAAAGATACCCAAGCTTTCACATAATTCTGTCATGGCCCCAGATTTGAATTCTGTTCTGTTATCACTTCTGATTTTGACTATGGAGCAGTTGAACTCATTCTGAACTTGCCTGACAAAATTAGTAAAGATGTCGAAGGTATCTGACTTGTGTTTCAGAAAGAACACCCACGCAAAGCGCGAGCAATCATCAACAATTACCAACGTATAATCCTTACCTCCCAAACTTCTAATTTGCAGTGGACCAAACAAGTCCATATGCAGTAGATGAAGACATCTATTTGAATCCTTGTCAATAACGCTTTTAAAGGTAGCCCTTGTTTGCTTGACTTTTATAAATGCATGACAAGGTCTATCTTTGACGTACTTGATATTTGGGGCATCACGTACTAAGTTCATTGATAATAATTTATTTATAGTTTTGGAATTAATATGTGCTAATCTCTCGTGTCATTGGTCACCAAGAGACACACTATCTTTTGCTAAAAAGCACACTGGTGTCGAAGAATCTATACAAATAAAATTCAAACAGAAAATGTTTCTGCTTCGAGTGCCGGATAGAATTGTTTTCATATTGTCAATAGATTTTATCAAGCACTTGTCAACGTGAAACTCAACTATGTATCCTTTATCGCAGAGTTGGCTTATGCTTATAAGGTTGTGTTCCAAACCTTCAACGTAAGCCACATCTGAGAAGGATACATTGTCGTTAGTAATCATACCATAGCCTCTAGTAATTCCATGGTCTGAACCTCCAGAGATGACCTTTGGTCCGTTCATAACTGGAGTAAAGTTCTCAATAAGGCTTCTTGTCCCGGTCATATGCCGAGAGCATCCACTGTCCAAATACCAGATTGGCGTTTTGTTGGCCTTTGGACATTCCTGCAATCACAATTAGTTAGCCTTAGGAACCCAAATACGTTTGGGTCCTTGGTCTCGGGTTAGAACACTCCCCCTATGAATATTAGCATTAGGAGTGGTCTTCCTCATATTGCCAACATGTGGGGTTGCAGCATTTCTAGGATTAAACCAACAATCAATGGCAAAGTGACCAATTCTGCCATAACACCAACAGTCAAATCTATTGTATTTCGTCTTAAGTTCTTCTGCTTGATCTTTTGGAATTGTGGTCTAGTAGGGGCAGCATTTTTGGAGGAAGATGCCTCATGATGATGGCAATCACATGGCTTCTTCTCCTTTACAGGCTTTTCTACAATAGGCTTTGTCTTTGGTGCCTTCTTGAAGTTATGGCCATGATTGAAAGGACCATAGCTCTGAAGAATGACTTCTTCATAAGGTGCCTTAAAGACACTTTCGCCAAAGTTTCTGGGTCGAGTCCATCCTTGATAACGGGACTTTGGCTCTACATAGGTAGGCCTAGCAAAGTGCCCATAGGATGAGTCAAAATCAAACTCATTTGAAGGAAATATAACCTTCTTGAACGTGGTCTGATCTTGAGGGGCTTTCCCCTTCTCTTTGGCTAAGGCCTTTTTGGCGGCCTTATTCTTTCGTTGAGCCTTATTTCTCCTACAGGATTTACTAGGAACTTCTTCATGGCCTAATCCAGCACCCTTGGCCTTGGCTGAGAATTCAGCAACGAATGGAAGAACTGTCTTGGGCTTCGAGAAACTTTCAACTAGTTTTTTTTCAGCAGCAAGTTGGGCTTCCAGTTCCTTGATGATTTTCTCTTTGAGGTCAAGCTGCTCAAGAGCCTTGTTATATTATTCAATAGCATTATTGAAGTTTTCTTCGAGGGAGTCAGTCTTTGCGACTTTCTCTCTCAAGATGCTCTCTTCAGCTTTGAGAGACTTTATCTCTTTAGCCTGAGTTTTCACGACTCGGCGACATTTGTCGTAAGCTATGATTAACTACTTATATTGGGCCATGAGTTCTGACTCATCGTCAGAAGAGCTATCCTCACAATCATGTTCAGAGACTTCAGAATCAGAGAGAGGAGTGTGAGAGTTTACCTTCCCAGTGAACTGGGGCTCTTGTTCATCATCAGTTTGAGCCATGAGTCCAAAATAGGCTTCTTCTTCTTCACTCGACTCAGATGAGTCAGAGTCACTAAGAGTTTTGCCCTTTTTGGCCATCAAGCTCTTCTCGGTCCTCTTTTTGCTGTACGAGGACTTCTTTTCCTCTCTTATACCACCCGCCTTCTTATTGTGAGGGTAGTCAGCGATGACGTGTTCTGGCTTATTACAACAATAGCAAATAATGTCAATCGAAATATGTTTGTTTTGTTTAGTATTATACTTGTCATGGCTGCTTGAGCCTTTTCTTTGCCGATCACCATCGCATCGTGATCTTCTATAAGAGGCATCCTTTCCTTTCCATTGCTTCTTTTTGTTCAAGAATTTCTTGAACTACCGAGAGAGTAGTGAGAACTCTCCTTCTGATAGTTCAGAGCCTGAGGTGCTTGGCTCTGAGGTTTCTTCTTCACTAACTTCTGGTGCTGGAGTAGGAAGAACATCCTTGGACTTCTTATAGGTATCTGCCTTTAAAGCGACTGACTTCTCTTTGAATGCAGGCCTATTTTTCTCTACTTCAGCCTTCCTGGTGTTGAGTTGGAGATCATAGGACATCAGCTTCCCGAAGAGATTCTGAGTATCTGTCTCGGCCAGTTTTCCAAACTCCCTGATAGCACAGACCTTGTTATTTCATTCCTTAGTCAGGGATCTCAAGAACTTATCATTTAGCTCTCCATTAGTGAAGACTTTGTCGTATACCCTTAACCCATTCACTATCTTGAAGAAGTTCTCAAATGTGTCAACAATGGTTTCTTTGTTTCCTTGTCGGAAAGCCTCATACTTCTGATTAAGTATGGATCTTCTATCATCCCTCACTTCCTCGGTACCTTCCATCAAGGTAACTAATGACTGCCACATCTCCTTTGCAGAATGGCAGTGAATCAGATTTTGCAGCATTGAATCATCGACTGCACTTGCTATGATATTTTTTGCCTTTTTGTCCAATGAGACAAGTGCAATCTCATCCTTATCTAGATCCATAAGTTTTTTTGGGACTTTCTTAGTTAGATTTATAGTGGAGACGGTCATGGGAACATAAGGACCTTCTTCAACTATCATGAAGATCCTTGGATCCACAGCTTCCATGAAGAACTTGATTCTTTCTTTCCACATAGGGAAATTATTTTTGTTGCACAAAGGAAGCTTGGCAAAATCTTTAGCCTTATCCATTTGATAGATCTCAAATGACAACTATTTAAGGATCTGATCAAGGTGTTAACCTTTTAACGATTAACCTGACTTTGATACCAATTGAAAGATAATAGTTGCCAACCTAAATCACCTAGAGGGGGGTGAATGGTGAGTTGTGCGTCTTTTTGCGAAATAAAAAAATCTCAACCAAATCACAGATCTATCTACCAAACAAGCAAACACAAACGAGGCAAGATTTATAGTGGTTCCCCAACCTTGGGTACATCCACTTCCATCACCGATCTAGCAATATACTAGACTTGGATACTCCACTATCTTGGATTGGAAAACAATCCTACCCTCGGAACAAGGTTCCTACAAACTCGATCCACAAACGGATCTACACTCAGAAGGCAAAACTTCCTACAATCTCGGAGTTGAAAAAACTCCTACACTCAGAGAAATCTTCTCCTACAATAATGAAATAAAGTAGTACAGAAATACAAACAATAAATTATCTGGTTCAGATCTGCCACAGAAAATCAAAAAATCCTTCTTCTAGGCGTGCGGCTTTATCAGAATATTGAAGAAGAATTTCGGTAATATCAGATCTGGAACTTCTCGACTTTACACGATCGAATGAGAAGATGAAGGGTTGAGCGGAGATCTCGATCTGTAGAGTCTTCATAATCTGAATCCTCTGAAAAGAAGAAACCCTAGCCGGTCGGAAAATAGAGATGGCGGCGGCGGCGAGTTTCCGGTTCTTGCAGAGAGTGAGAGAGGAGACAGAAATATTTTTGGAAAGATACGACTGCAAAAACTTTCTTAGAATAATTTTCTTTGAAAACTTAGGGTTTATCGGTTTGACAAGACCTTTTATAGGAGACAAGAAGATTAGACTTAAATGATTCATAAAGAGAAAGACACGTGGACCAATCACGTCAGAGTTTAAGAATAAGACCGTTAGGTCTGGACTTAAGGAATTTCTGAAAATGGTCAAAGTAAATTACTCGAGTCAAGCAGGACTACTCGAGTATATACAACACTACTCGAGTAGGTAGAAAGTGACTACTCGAGTACATGAGAAAACTTACTCGGGAGAAAAAGAAATCATTACTCGAGTACATGGAGTCAACTACTCGAGTAAATAAGAATGAGAGGGACTCAGTTACTTGAGTAATAAAAATGACTTACTCGAGTACTTAAGTACTTACACGAGAGGTGGAGTATATTACTCGAGTTCAAGAAGTACTACTCGAGTATATATAAATGCACTACTAGAGTATATAAGAGACTACTCGAGACAAACACTTAGAAAATTTTTGGAACAGGAAAAATTGAACTACTCGAGTATGTAACATGAACTACTCGAGACAGAATGATCTACTCGAGTATTTAACATGAACCACTTGAGTAAGTCACTTAGTGAAGTTTTTCTGGAATAGAATTCTGGATTACACGAGTAAAAGCATTTGACTACTCGAGTATATGATTTAGACTACTCGAGTAAGTAGGAACTACTTGAGAGTCAGAATAAAATTAACTCAAGATTGAAGATAGAACTACTCGAGTATATATAATACTACTCGAGTATTTCACTTAGACAAATTTGAGAAGAGAAAACCAGAAAACTCGAGAGATAAGAGGAAATTACTCGAGTATACAAGATGAATTACTCGAGAGCCATAATTGTACTACTCGAGTACATCTTAACTACTCGAGTAAGTGAATTACTACTCGAGTATAAACTCAGTAACTTACTCGAGTAAATAAGAAGGTACTCGAGTACTTTACTTAGGAAAACATTTTCTGACAGATTTTCTTCTTCTAAGGGAAATCAGCATCAAGTCCTTTCACATAGTCCTAGAGCTTGAATATGAAGTGTATCTCAATAGAGAGGCTACACATGAGTCAACACTTTGAAACACACAATGATGGATTACATTGTATGGTCCTGTGTCTGGTGGCCCATTGTACACTGACATTGGTCTACACTTCCCATTAGAATCCTGCAAACACATAACTCAACCCAAGCATCAAATACAACTTAATTCATCTTAGTTCAAGGGTGACTTCATCAAATCTGGGTTAGTGTGGATACAATACCCAACACTTGGTTCTGCACTACCCCTAGCGCGACTCGGCCCCCGGTAGACCCGCTGCGCAGCCTCTCATTAGCTGGCAGGTCCGAAGGCTCGCCTGTGGGGGAGAGATCTAGTTCTTGGTTCTTGGTCCTTGGTTCTGCACTACCCCGAGCACGGCTCGGCCCCAGGTAAACTCGATGCGCAGGTTCTCATTAGCTGGCAGGTCCGAAGGCTCGCCTGTGGGGGAGAGGTCTGGTTCTTAGTCCTTGGTTCTGTAGTACCCCGAGCGCGGCTCGGCACCAGGTAGACCCGCTGCGCAGGCTCTCATTAGCTGGCAGGTCCGAAGGCTCGCCTGTGGGGGAGTGGTCTAGTTCTTGGTCCTTAATTCTACACTACCCCGAGCACGGCTCGGCCCCAGGTACACCCGCTGTGCAGGCTCTCATTAGCTGGCAGGTCCGAAGGCTCGCCTATGGGGGAGAGGTCTGGTTCTTGGTCCTTGGTTCTGCACAACCCCGAGCGTGGCTCGGCCCCAAGAAGACCCACTGTGCAGGCTCTCATTAGCTGGCAGGTCCGAAGGCCCGCCTGTGGGGGAGAGGTCTGGTTCTTGGCCCTTGGTTCTGCACTACCCCGAGCACGGCTCGGCCCCAGGTAGGCCCGCTGCGCAGGCTCTCATTAGCTGGCAGTTCCGAAGGCTCGCCTGTGGGGGAGAGGTATGGTTCTTGGTCCTTGGATCTGCACTACCCCGACCGCGGCTCGGCCCCAGGTAGATCCACTATGCAGGCTCTCATTAGCTGGCAGGTCTGAAGGCTCGCCTGTGGGGGAGAGGTCTGGTTCTTGGTCCTTGGCTCTGCACTACCCCGAGCGCGGCTCGGCCCCAGGTACACCCACTGCGCAGGCTCCCATTAGCTGGCAGGTCCGAAGGCTCGCCTGTGGGGGGAGAGGTCTGGTTCTTGGTCCTTGGTTCTGCACTACCCCGAGCGCGGGTCGGCCCCAGGTAGACCCGCTACGCAGGCTCTCATTAGCTGGCAGGTCTGAATGCTTGCCTGTGGGGGAGAGGTCTGGTTCTTGGTCCTTGGTTTTGCACTACCCCGAGCGCGGCTTGGCCCCAAGTAGACCCGCTGCACAGGCTCTCATTAGCTGGCAGGTCCGAAGGATCACCCGTGGGGGAGAGGTCTGGTTCTTGGTCCTTGGTTCTGCACTACCCTGAGTGCGGCTCGACCCCAGGTAGACATGCTATGCAGGCTCTCATTAGCTGGCAGGTCCGAAGGCTCGCCTGTGGGGGAGAGGTCTAGTTCTTGGTCCTTGGTTCTACACTACCCCGAGCACGGCTCGGCCCCAGGTAGACATGCTGCGCAGGCTCTCATTAGCTGGCAGGTCCGAAGGCTCTCCTGTGGGGGGGAGGTCTGGTTCTTCGTCCTTGGTTCTGTACTACCCCGAGCGCGGCTCGGCGCCAGGTAGACCCACTGCGCAGGCTCTCATTAGCTGGCAGGTCTGAAGGCTCGCCTGTGGGGGAGAGGTCTGGTTCTTGAAGTTTTGGTTCTAAGTTCTTGGGAATAAATCTAGGCTTTGGGGAATTCAACACCACCTCGAGCCTGGCTCGGTCCCCGGTAGGCCCATTGTCCAGGCTCTCATTAAGCTAGCATGGCAATAAACCCACTCAACAGTAGAATGATTGGGAAAATCTTTTTAAACAACATCCCTGCTCAATTCTTTGAAAAATAAACTAAGGCAAAGGCTTGGACCAGTGCGAGTGGAGGCACTCGCAGCTGGCAGTTATGAGGATGGTCTCGCTTACAGCGAATGGGCACTCACGCAAGACGGAAGGCTCACTCTAGTGATAAGCGAGCAGGTTACGTCACTAAGTTTCACCCATGTAGGGAGTACTTTAAGGTAAGGCGAGAAGGTTCTGTCGGTCCTCATGCATAAAAAAGACAAGGGAAGCAACGACTCGCGCTCGACAAAAAGCCAACTCTCCAACAAGGCCGCGGGACAAGGGGTAGCACCTTCTCGCGTGCATGAGCGCATCAGAGTATCGTCTCGCAGTAAGTAAAATAAAGCAGTGTAAGGAGTAAAGGCGAGGCGGCGAGACGGGTGGATAGCACCATCTCGCAGGCTCAAGCAGACCGGTAACTTATTTCGCAAAATAAAAGAACAGAGTAACAAGCAAGACAAGCATGTATATTTGATTATCACTGTCATACCACAAAATAGAGCTCCAAAAAAGATAAACTAAGTTTTATAACGGCAGCGAAAGGAAGAGGAGAGAGGGATTCTGGATCTTGGGAGTTGACACGTCATTCCTCCTCGCCAGAAGCAGAATCCTCGCTCTCCTCTCCATAGAGCTGGGGGACCAGGTCGCGAATGGTCACCGTTTCTGAATTGTCCTTCACAACCCCTACGTCCTTCATCATCTTCAAGACCAGCTCTGCTGCCCTGATGTCAGCATCTCGACATTGCTCCTCAACATCGTCAAAAGAGTAGTGTGGCGGAGGTGTCCGGAAGGGCTCGCGGCGAGACGTTGACGCGGCATCGGCCTGAAGGCGAGTATTCTGGGCTTTCAAACCCTTGACCTCCTCCTCCAGGGCCGCTACTCACGAGTGCAGCCGCTCCGCCGTCTCGGCATCCTACGCGACGCCCGGTCATTAGTTAATAGTTAAAATCTTTTTGAAGGAAAAGAGTAAGGATAGGGCTTTACCATGCCGCCTTGGGCTTTTGCAAGGAGGGTCTCGGCATCAAACAACTTTTTTGCAAGGTCTTCGAATCACTCTCGCTCTGCCGCCAGGCCTATCTCGCTGTCCTTCCATTTTTTGTTAATATATATAAGGAGGCGTGAGGTGCGGTGTGCGAACTCCAAGGCACATAATTGGGCTTGGGAGGACTTCAGGATGAGATCTCGCGTGGACTCGCTCTCGGGCGAGACGGCATCGAGACCGCCATAGAGATCGTACCCCACGGTGAAAGCATAGGTTGTGGGCTCCTCCTGCTCCTTCCAAGGCATAAGGAGGGTGGAGATGGATACGCGGTTGGCGTCCTGCCCCCAGAATATAACAGGGTCGCCAGCGGCATCTGAAACCACTGGGACCATGTTGAAGTTCATGTGGGAAGAGGGGCGGGACGGCCAGAGGAGTCGCCTTCGCGAGAGGCGGTGGCGGCTGGTTTATTGGAGGTGGTGGGTAGCTGATTGGGAAGGGCCGCCTCGCGGGTAGGCGAGACGTCCTGTTGAGGAGGCGAGCGGGGCGATTGAGACCCCTCCACAGAGATAGGGCTCAAGGACCCCGATATCTCCTTCTCCTTCGGGGTCATCTTCTTCTTCCCCTTGGAGACGACCGCAGCTTTTCTCAATCTCTTTGGATGGCTGGAGCGAGAGGCGGCCGTGTCGCCTACAGGCCTCTTCGGGGGGGGAGGGGGGCAGGGGTCAAGGACTCTCTCGCCGCCTCAGCTGCCGCGCTGGAGAGATCAAGGCCCTTGGAGGGGTGGATGTTGCTTTTGTATGGAGGGTGGACTGGGACGACTCGCTCCCCTAAAAACAAAACAAGGCGATGAGAAGGCGAGACGGAGAAATAATCAGACAAAGCGAGACAAGAAAGCGAGAGTACCTTCGCCGGGGAGCACTGGAGGCAGCGAGTCGAGGCCTCACCGCAGGAAGTTCACTTCGAAGTTTTTGCAGACAAAGTAATCATGCAGCAGCTTCTCTGGGCCACCAACCTGCGGGGTTGCGTAGAAGCTCTCAGGGGGTGACACCGGCACGAGCGGGATGCCCCCGAAGTCAGGACGGTCTCCACGAATGAAGACGAACCTTGTGAGCCAATGATGATTTTTGTTGGGCGTCTCGCACACCTTGAACCCTTGCCCGGTGAAATATGAGACGCCATCAGCATTGTCGTGGTAGATGAAGAGCTTGCGGAAGACCGTCAAGCTGAACTCAATGCGCTCCCGGCGCATGTAGCAGGCCAAGGCGATCAACACCGAAATAGCGTTCGGGTTGAACTGCGCCGGAACGACGCCGAAGTACTTGAATACCTATTTTACCTCAGGCCATAGAGGCAACCTCAACCCCGCCTCAAAGTGCGAGACAGGGAAGGCGAGCTCTCCCGGATAGTATGTGTTGATTGACTCGCCAAATTTAGAGGCCCGCGACTCGAGCCCCTCCGCCAAGTACTCGTCAACGAACCCGCGGTAATCTTCCTCAAGAATCCGGCCGAGCGGAAAGTCATGGTCTGTGAACTGCTTCCCACAGCGGCTGCGCCCCTCGCCTTCCTCAACTCTTTTCTTGCCCATCCTTTACGAGACGGTTATGGGTGAGACGATGGGAGAAAGGGAGTGTAATAAAGAAGATCGGCGAGAGGGTTGGGAGAGAAAAGCGCGAGAAGAAGCGGCGAGACGGCTAAAGCAAGGGAGCAAGAACTTGGGCGACAGGAGTAATAGGCACGGATATCCATCTGATCTAGGGCCGGGATATTTATAGCAAATATGGTGAAATGATTAATGCGTGGGAAAAGGTACAGAGGGAGGGGAAGAGTCGGCCGGCTTTTTACTCTCTCTCTCCTAAAAAACCTCGATTAGCGTGGTTAATCACAATCATGAGACAGTGATTAAAATAAATAAAAGAGTATTTAAACCAGTAATAAAATATATATATTCAAGTACTGTCCCGCAATCAGCGGATACCAAGTTTTCTAACAATACCAGCGAGACAGCAAGCAGCACACAACATTAATTATTACAAACATTCAAAGACAAAATAAGGAAGAAGAGGCGAGACGAACGGTCTTCAGTACGGATGTCATTGCTAGCAGCCACCGCGAGCTCCCGCGCAGGGAGGCCTACTCCGCGAGTGGAAGGCGTGAACGGACTCAAGCCCACGACGAGCGAGACGAAGCTGCATATCGACCTCGGTGATGATGGCGTCAGGATTGGTTCCGTCGACATCTAACTCGGCATCTGCCTCGTAAGATAGGCGAGCGCACTCATTCTCCAGCCATTCGATCCGTCGATCCGCCGCCTGCTTATCCAGCGTCAGCGAATGGATAAGGCGCGCGTGTTTCTGGAACAACTCAGCAGTCTTGCATCTCATTTCCGCCGGGTTTGCATGGTCGCCAAGGTAATCTTCAATCCCATCAAGAGGAGGAAGAGGCGATACGGCAGGTTGCCCAGGGTGCTCCTCAGCAGGCGAGTCAGTCTGGGCGCCTACAGAAGGAGTAAAGGAGCAGGGTGAGAGAGGCTCCCGCAGGAGTGTGTGGGAGTAGCGAGTGGGGCAGAGAAGCGAGAGGGAAGATTTCTCACCGGGAGGACGGGAAGCCCTGGCGGCCTGGGAAGGATCATCTCTCCTCTCGCAGGGTGGAGTAGATAGAGGAGTGGAAGGTGGTTGCGAGTCGGAATCTTCACGATGGGCGGCGGAGTCATCTCGCGGGCTTTCCGGTCGTTGTGTAGCCGCGGGAGCTCCCTGAAGAGAAACAATTAACAAGGCAGACACAAATATTGAAGAAGTAATAAAGATAGAAGCGTGAGCTCACCTCTTTCTCTTTGGGAGATGCGGGAGGAGGAGTGGGGCAGGTCTCCTGGACTGTGCGAGACGGATCCTCGGCAGAGGAGGGGTCACCTGTGTTTACCCTCTTCAGGCAAGACGGAGAGGATGGTAAAGAAGGTAGGGGCGAACTAAGGTTGAGGTATAAGCGGCCGCGGCGGCCTTGTTCTGCCGGCACACCTTTGCAAGGCGCTCGCGAAAGCTCTGGCTATGAGACATGATGAACAGTCTACTGGAAGGAAGGAGGAAGAGTGTAAAAGGGAAGCCTCTATTCGGGATAGGAATCCCATATTTATAGGTTTTGGAGACTCATAGAAGATTCTCCCATAAATGCGTCAATAAATACGTCTTAATGACGAGCCTCGGTTGGATGTTCTTTCCGAGCTTAAAATAATCTCGAAAAGAGCGGGGATTGTGTAAAACCTCGGGCTCGCGAGAGGCCCTCAAAATGAGAATAGAAGGAGCGGGTGAGAGGTGCGGATAGGCGGGTGGGACCACATGGTCCACTCTCAGGCAGCAAATCGGGAGGTCTCTGCAATAGGCGAGGCGCCCCTCTAGGGTGCGAGTAGGCCTTTATAGGCAAGAGTGTCTTCTAGTAGAGGATACCCGCGGGACGAGCGGGAAGGCCCATCTCGCCACCAGGTGCTCTCCCACTCGCAGTATGGTAAAAGGACATTTTGATAGATCTATTTACATGGGGGAATTTTACTCTTCTACCCTAGGTAATTTTACCCTTTTGCCCCTGGTGGTCTGCATATAGCTCCTCAGAACAGCGGAGTTTGGCTGTTGGCAAACCCAACCAAGGGTACTTTGGTAATTTCAGGCCAGTTCAGTTTGCTTATTTGCAGATCCAACTCAAAAAACTATAAATAGACCCATAGGGGTTCTTCAGAAGCACACAGACTTGGGCCCGGGACTTGAGAGGATTTTTCTGTGCTTTCTGAGGAGCTCCAAGCCCAGCTTTTGGCTTTGGAGGGGAAGCTCTCAGAGATCTTCCGAGTAAGCGGTGGGACCTCCCTGCTGAGGCTTTGGGTCGGTTTATAGTCCTTCACGACCAGTCGAAGGTCAGAGCATTGGAGCATGCATTCCATGCTTCCTAGTTTGCTAATAACAAATCTTGTTTGTATTTGATATTTAGATGTTTTTGGTGTGCAGATAACACAGGTCTATAGCTAATATCTTTTTGGTGTTGAATCGGGTTAGAATTGAACAAGGGAGATATCGCCAACAGGCGATAGCGCCACTCGACTCATTTCTGCTGGACACTCGACACATTTCCGCTCGACACTCGACACACTTCGCTATAGCCAACAGGCGATAGTGGGTATCTCCAACAGGCGACAGCGCCACTCGACATATTTCCGATTGACACTCGACGAAATCGTAGCTTCAGTTATTTCACTATCGCCAGACGGTGATAACCGGTATCGCTCGGCGATATTGCACGATTCGGCGCTCAAAGTTTATGTGATGCGACAATGAGTTCGTGGGACATGTGGCAGCAGTTACCGATATCGCTAGATGGCGATACCCAGTATCGCTCGGAGATAGCGCCAGAATATAAAAGCCTTTCATTTTTTGAGGAAATCACGAATTTTCATTACCTGGAGTGTATTTTCTTGCATTGACGTTCCAGAGAGCTCCAGAACTCAGAGATACTCCATACTCTTAAGAAGGCCAAAAGCACGAAAGATTCGTCGGCATCTTCAGCGCATTATTTGAAGGGAGTGTCTAGTCTAAAGTGTTAAATTTGTTTTTGTTCTTTTCTTTTACTTTCTCATTGTAATCGGTAAAGAAAATCGCCGCCTTGTGCGTGGTGTCTAGGTCCTTGTGTGGCTTAGGAGAGAATCGTCGCCTTGTGAGTGGTGTCCAAGTCCTTGTGCGGCTTAGGGAGAAATCGTTGCCTTATGTGCAGCGTCTAGATCGTGGTTAGATCTAGGGGGCTAGTAGCAAGATCTAGGAAGAGATACGCTTTAGCCTGCCGATTCTTGGTAGAAGAACCGGCAAAAACACTAGCAAATTATTTATTTCATGAGCCTTTGTCTCTAGCTCTATAGAGACACTTTGTATTCAATTTATCTCTTTTGCAATATATCATTATTGTTTTTTTGCAAGTATACATTTTCACTCTTCAATTATATTATTTTTATTCATTTTGTAAAGGTTGCTTAAATTGTTTAAGGAAAAATTAAAAGAACCCTTATTCATCCCTCCCCCCTCTAAGGGCCCCGCAAGATCCAAGACTTGGTATCAGAGCCAGGTTACTCCAAAAACGGTTTCACCACCGGGAGTAATGACGCAAAACACGCATGCATTTTTTGAGGGGCAAGGTATTAGTAGACCTCCCTTATTCACAGGCACTGACTATAACTATTGGAAAGCTCGCATGCGATGCTTTCTAATAGCACTAGATATTGATGTTTGGGGCATGGTAGAAACATGCTACACTACTCCTATAACTGTTGTAGGAAGTGTCTATATGGAAAAACCCAAGAATAAATGGGATGAAGCGGATAAGCTTCGATGTAAGAATAACGCTAAGGCAATGAATGCTTTATTTTGTGCGTTAGGTAGGACTGAATTTAACCGTGTTTGTGCATGTGATACTGCATATAATATTTGGAATCTTCTTGAAGTTACTCATGAAGGAACATCGCAGGTAAAGGACTCAAAGCTTTTCCAGCTAGAATCAGAGTTTGAGAAGTTCAAAATGGAGGTTGTTGAAGATATAGACTCCATGTACACGAGGTTTAGCAAGATAGTAAATGACTCGAGGATTCTAGGGAAGAATTTCTCAAATGGTGATTTGATGAGGAAAATACTTAGATCGCTTCCCCCGAAGTTTAATCCTAAAGTGACTGTCATCTCGGAGTCACACGATCTAAAGTCTCTCCAAATTGAGAATCTCATAGGCAACTTGAAAACTCGTGAAGTAGAATTGAGGATTCAGCAACAAGAGTATACCTTGGAGCCAAGAAAAAAAACTTTGGCATTGAAGTCCAAGAAGGAGAAGGAAAGCGAGTCCGATGAAAGTGACGATGAATATGAAGAGAGTTTATTTGTGAAGAAATTCAGGAGATTTATGAGAAATTCTGAAAGAAGAAATCCTTTCAAGAGATTTTTCAAGAGGAAAGAAACTGGGAATAGGAAAGGAAAATCCCAAGCTGAAGGAGAAGATGATGAAGATAGACCGCCACCTGAATGCTATCATTGCAGGAAGATCGACCACATAAAGAGCAAGTGCCCAAAGTATCTGAAAGAGCTGAAGGAGAAGTGGCACGGAAAGAAAGATAAGAAGAAAGTTCTAAAGGCTGAAACATGGGATGAAGCCACTTCTGAGGAGTCAAGCAGTTCAGGATTAGAAACTGAAGTGGAGGCCAACATGTACTTGATGGGGAAGAGCGCTTCATCTTATTATGAAGTAAGCAATGTCCAGAGCGACACTGAGGTAACTCTTGAAACTTATGATGCTTTATATTCAGAATTTTTGAGAACTTGCAAGTTTTTAGACAAACAGCTGCATGAAATTAAATTGATTAAATCTGAAAATAAAGTATTAGTTAAAGAAAATAAAAAACTAAAAAATGAAGTAAAAGTTCTTGGAAAGGAGAAAGCGTCTTGTCAAGAGGATTGTCCCTCCTTGACAAAGATAGTGGAGCTTGAGAAAGATCTCTCTAAGACTCAGACTCGTGTTGAGACACTTATAAAAGAGAAAGATGCCTTAGAGGGATCTCTAAAGTTTTCTCAATCTCAAGTGGAAAGCAACAGGAAGTCCTTCGCTAATCGTTGCGGCACCATAGTTGCCGAAAATAATGTGTTAAGGGGACAAGTCCATAATTTAGAAATGGCCACTAAAAAATTTGTAGTGGGCCAAAAATCTCTAAATATGATTTTGGGAAACCAGTACTATGGTTATAGAAAATTCGGACTTGGATACTCTCCTGAGCACTATCGCCCGGCGACATCCACTATCGCCGGCGATAGGAAAAATTCTAGGAAAGGGTCAAAATCTGATTTTTACATTAAAAACAATAAACCCCTTGTCCCTGTAGCTTCCAGCAAAGGGTCCAAATTTACTTTAAAAAATCTGTCGACTTCTTTCATCAAGTGTGCCAAATGTTATAAGTTTGGTCACACAACACATACTTGTAAGAAGACGGGATACTGCTCAGTCAAACAAATCTGGGTGCCTAAGGCTTCCACCTATTCTATGGGAGGAACCACTTGGGTAGCCGGATCTTTACACTCATCCTCTTTCTAGGTGTGTTAACAGGCTAAGGATAAAGAAGACGTGTGGTACTTGGACTCAGGGTGTTCCAAGCACATGACGGGCAATAAATCAAAGTTCCTTAGCCTGAAGATGAAGAAAGGAGGAGTAGTTACTTTTGGAGACAACGGAAAGGGGAAAATCATCTGCATTGGAGTAGTAGGTAACAAATCATTTACTATCTCAAATATTTTTTTTGTTAAAGGTTTGAAGCATAATTAAATTTCAAAAGTCAATTATGTAATATTGTCCTAAACGTCTTGTTTGACTCATCTTCAAACCTATACAAAATTATTAATTCGAAAACAAATGATATTGTTATTACTGCTCCTAGATTTCAAAATGTTTACATGATTAGATTTAATGATTTATCACATTCTTCGTTAAAGTGTTTTATTTCTAAAAATGAGGAATTAGATTTGTGGCATAGACCTCTTGGACATTCTAGTTCCAAACTAATTATGGCTTCTCTGATTCTGATTATGCTGGGTGTTCATTAGATCGTAAAAGCACCAGTGGCACCTGTCACTTTCTTGGCCCTTCACTTATCTCGTGGTCGAGTAGGAAACAAAATTATGTTGCCTTATCCACCACTGAGGCCGAGTACATAGCACTAGGCAGTTGTTGTGCACAAGCTTTATAGATGAAGCAAACTTTAGAAGATTTTGAAATAGTTCATGAAACCATTGAATTAAACTGTGATAATAAAAGTACAATTGACTTAACGTATAATCAAGTTCATCATTTTAGGTCCAAACACATTGATGTACGTCACCATTTTATAAGAGATCATATAAAACAAAATACGATCAAAGTCAATTTTATAAGCACTGATTCACAACTTGCTGATATTTTCACTAAACCACTTCCAGATTCCTGTTTTTCGTTATTACGATTAGAACTAGGAATTCTAGACTTTTCAAGTTAATGACTTACCATCGCAAGCCACACAAAAAAACTAACATAATTACATTGTTAACATCATGAACATTAAACCAAAATAACCATTACATAAATCATACGTGGAAATACCAAAATTTAAACATTACATACCGAGTCTTATATTATTACAGAAGAAATACCACATCTAAGTCCCACATACCATTACAGCATAGATAATATTAAAGCATGAAATCAAAATTTCAGGAAATTGAATAAAATTCACTATCGTCGGCGACAGTGACTGTCGCCCGGCGATAGTGGAAAAATGTCCAGCCATCCCGAAATCTTCAAAAATTTCTGCTGTCACCTCCACTGGTCTCTCCTTGATCATCTGTCGAACTGTGCTCGCTGCTTCGTGTCCGACGTGCTCGACGGGTAAATGTACAGGGCGGCTCGATGACCGGATCTTCCCATTCTGCCGCCTCTGCTGGAGGGGGATTCAATTTCAAACTTTTTGTCAGAAATTTAAAAAAATTCTGAATTCCCAAGAAGTTTTTCTTTACATCCCTCTTGTGTTCTTCGAACGACTCTCGCAAGTCGTCTAACCCTTCTCGCAACGATCCACCTCTAGGAATTGGCGAGTTTCGGATAGTGGACACCGGTTCACTCCTCCTTGATGACCCTCCTCGTGTTGATCGACCGATGGAAGGTGTTCCACTCGTCGAATATATAGATGGGATACAATCATTGAAGTATAACTCTGGGTTGATCCACGTATATTTCTTATATAAAATCTGTTGGATGACCGCTCCAAGTGGAGGGTGTTCAATTTCTTCCAATTAGGACTTTTCAATCTAAATGAATATCATACTATCGAATGGACAAAATCTGTCATGTCAAACGGCTCTCGCTCCAAAATCATGTACGTCACATAACTGAGTTGAGCCGTTATTTTTCGTGTATCTCTGGATTTCAGTAGGATAGTATGCTTCGGTATATCTTTCACTAGTTGTACATCCTCCGTAAGCGTGGTCGTAGATTGAATTAGTGTTTTGATGGAATTTCCATGCAAAACCAAATTCAATAATGTCCAATCCCTATCCTTCCGATAGTTCTCCACTACATCTAAAGTGGTTTCATGCTCAATTAATCCAAATTCATCTCTCAGGTCATAGTGTGTTATTTCTACCGCCTGTCCTTGAATTTTTGATCAGACTCCGCCATTCAATTCTGTAAAATGCGGATCTTTGAGATACGTGTAAAATTCTATAATCTGTACGGAGGAGAATGTATCTGGAATAATAATCGACATTATTCTAGCCATTTCTAACAAATCATGGATATGAGCATGTCGGGCCGGGTCGAATTCAATCACCCGTCTGATTCCTATGTTAGCTTTCTCTATTCCCGGAAATGTTTGATATGCTGAATATGAGTCACTCCTTGTGCTTCTTCGTGCTTTGTAACTGGAAGGCATTTCTGCATATGAAATAGTTTTTGTTCAGAAACGGAAATTTTTTTTGGATATCGCCATCCAGCGACTCCCACTGTCGCCACGCGATAGCGGAAATTGCTTTTTCTCCATTTCCGACTTCAGATCTAGTTTCCCCCTTCACCCAACATACCAGATCTGCAAGTTTGTTTCCTCCAAATCCTTTTCCAACAACTTAAATTCAAGAAACTATACACATATTTCACTAAAACAACCCTAGTTTCTTAAAATCCACACACCAAATTTTAACACTTTAAAACCTGGAAATTTCTCATCTAAGCTAACATGCTACACTATCCTAACAATTAGATCCATCAAAATCCAAAAAATTAAAGCAAAAATCCAAGTTTTCATACCTAGGTGTTAGGGTTTCGCCGACTTCTACTCCACCTTCCGCACTCTGTCTTCAGGAAAATGCTTTAGTTTGATGCCTTTGACCCGGTATCGCCCGGCGATAGTGACTTTTTTGTTGATTCTTCAAACTGTCTTGCTGACTCAGATTTAGGCCAGGTGTAATGTTTTTTTAGTTTTATACTAACTTGGTTCTCTAGTTCACCACTCTTATATCCGTTCTACATATTTTTGTACTAGTGTTCTTAAACTCGTGAAATTATTTTTGCATGTCTCTAAGTATGAGAAATCTTTTAGTTATGGTAATGTTATTTCACTCACGGTTTTGAAAATCTTCGTATGCATCCATCTTACAAAATGTGAATTGTGAATGTTTTACTATAACCACTAGTGATGCATGTTTTCTGCTTCTGCTTTATTCGAGTTTAGTACAGTGCACCATACTATTAAATTATTTTGTATGCTCTCACAAGTGAATTCGGACTCCTTTGTTCAGCTAAAGAAAAAATGTGAGTAAAAAAAGGGTCTCATCCCAAAAGTGCAAACCTTTGGTGATTGTTTCACACAACACAAAAAAAAGGAAAACACTCAAATAATACAGGGCTGACAAGGAACCTCCACCAAGCACAACTTACCCTCCTGATAAGTCTTCATAAGCATTGTGAGGTTCAGCACCTTGGCAAGAATTGTAAAGTGTCTTGTGCAAATCTTTACATGAATAATTTCTTTCTTGTGTGCTCTGAACTCTTGGGTACGAGTATAGCTCTGCATGTCTATCTCTATGTTATGTTGTTTTTTAACATTCTCGTGTTCATGTTTTTTTAAGACTATGCATAAGTATTTCCGACAACACCTCACATGTACACAACATTATCTTATCTAAACGTTCTTCTTATGAGAATTGGACTGAGAACTGTTTCACAAAAACTATTCATTAGTGTATGTGTTTGTGATATTGTTTGTTGAACGTTGTCAAAGTTACTGTTTACTCATTTTCTTTATTCTACACTGATCACCTGTCCTCTATGAGTCTCTTTTTTGTGTTTTTCCTTCTTTCGCTTCCGCCGCACTTTTACCTGTCTTTTGACAATACCAAAGGGGGAGAAACTTTACAAAAGAAATCATTCATCGAAGTTTGTTCATATATTGGCAAACTTATTTTTTTGTGCACACTTGGAAACCTTATTTTCTTATGCTTCCATTTAGGGGGAGATCACATGTAGGGGGAGTGTTTCTGTCACACCCCAAAGTCAATTTGGGTTCAGACATGGGTGACACGGCCTGGGACACGGGCGTGTCCCAGGGCGTGTCCTGCTTGGGTTGAGCAGATGGGTGCGTGGTCGACGAAATTCGTTCGACGAATTTTTGGGAGGTACACGCCTGTGACACGGGCGTGTCAGGGGGCGTGACCTAGGGCGTCTCCTACTTTGGTCGACACCAGAGTTTTGGTCGACGAACTGCGCTTGACGATCGTCAAGTATGGGGTACACGGCCTGTGACACGGGCGTGTCACAGGGTGCGTCCCGCCGTGTCGAGAGGTCGACACTTTTCTCTCGAGTAAGTGGAAAAGTGCTCGAGTAATAGGGCGGAGACACGGGCGTGTCCAATCCGAGTACTTGAGTAGTTGGTTTTCTCTCGAGTAAGTCCTCTCGAGTGGGTCTCGAGTGGGTGACACGGGCGTGTCATAACTAACTAATCGAGCAGTCTTCTCGAGTAGGTCGTGAATATGAGTTGAGTGAGGTACACGCCCTATGTCACGGGCATGTACCCTGGGCGTGACCTGTTTTGGGATAAGGTAGTTTGTGCACCGCTTAGAGTACACAGCCTGTGACACGGGCGTGTCACAGGGCGTGTCAGACCCGAAAAATGATTTTACAGCTTTTTTGTGGCCGTCCATTGTCTTTAGCTAGGATCTAAGGGCTGAGAGACCTTCATGCTTCCTTAAGGCCGTCGATTGAGATGAAAGAACTCATATTAAGTTAGCCTTCATCTTTCTACAAATCTAGAGAGAGAAAGGGAAAGGAAGAAGGGGGAAGAAGAAGCGGGGCAGATCTCTTGATCTCTGGTGGAGCTTGATAGTGTCAAGCTGAGATCCGAGGCCATCTCTATGGAGGAAAAGCTGTTGCGGTTCTTTCTAGCCAGCTAGGAGTTCATGGCACCGAAGCGGTCTTCAAGTGTAACGACCTTTCTTCGTAGAAATGTGAAGGCTTCCTTTTTGGCATATGCATGATTCCCCCACCAAAGGGTGGCTGATTTTGGGAGTCTTTTGGGTTGATTCATGGAATCCCCTTTCATATAGATCCGAAAAGAGAGTACGGAATAGGCATGATGTGTGAAGCCCATCTGGACAGGTTGGTCTGGATTGGTGATGTTGCATACGAACCGGAGAAGTCTCCATGATAAACACGTAGTTTAGGAGTCGACGGGTTGAACCTGTGAAAGGAAGTAGCAGGAAGTACTGGGGTGGTAGTCCAGGAAAATACCCGTAGAATGCTTGTGCTGCTTGTGTTGTTGGGTTCTACCTGTGAAAGGAAGTGGCAGAAAGTACTTGATTGGAATTCCAGGAAATATCATTTGTAATGTGTAATGTTCATAGGGAGTCCACCTGTGAAGAGAGTAACAGGAAGTACTGGTGTGGTAGCCAGGAAAGACCCCTGACATTTGTGATATTTGCGGTGTCCACCTGCGAAGAGAGTAGCAGGAAGTACTGGTGTGCCCAGGAAAAACTCGTTAATGTTGTGATATGAATGGGTGTAAGAGAAATACCCAGGCTTGAATGCCAGAACAGGATCAGTGATACCTACCCGCACCTTTATGTAGCCGCGAGTACGCCGTACTCAGTGATGGCAAGGCGATTTGAGCAACGGGGGGGTGGAGGATCCAACCTGCGTTATGTCCGTCCGACGTGAGACCGGAAGGTGCGATCTGTTGGAGCGCATAGCAAGAGTCTTAGGCATGCCTGTCGTGATACAATGGGGGCTACGGGCCAATCCCGATTCACTAAGACTATAAAACTCCGGCTGCACGCCATGGAGTAAATGCTCAAGTGAGTTACCGTTGGGCTGTGACCCTGATACGGTGGTGGGCAACGGGTTTGCCAGTACACCAAGAATGTGCCCTGAGTGCATGACTGTCGTGGCGGGTGGCTGACGGTTGTGATGGCATGTGTGCGTGAAAGCACATTATATGAGATATATATATATGGTTGTGATATGCTATGCTTGCAGGGAAGAATACCGCTGCCCCGAGAAATGGGTAGGGTCGTTATAATTTGGTCAGCTGAATGCTGACTATTGCCTCTGTTTGCCACCCTTGGGTGGAATGTCCCTGTGCAGATGCTAGAGAGCCGAGTGGGACACATAAGGGTTGAAGTCCCTGCTGCATTTGTTGTTGCCGTTGCTATCCCATGAAGGCTAAAAGAAATGAAAGTGTTATGTTTCCTTTTGAAGTGGCTGGCATGCGTGCCAATGTTTGAGGCCATTGTTTGAAAGCTCTGTAAGGCCATAAGGCCAACTATTTATGTGTGTTGTAAGACATTCCTATAATATATAAAATGTTGTGTTTTTATATGGTGGACATTCAGGTGTGGAGTTCAAGTGTAGTGTTATAGGCTTCCGCTAGAATGCAATGTGTTAGGTGCGCTGCGCTACTCTGGTATCATTCTGTAGCTTCATCGTCTGTTTTATGGTATATGTTGTGGGGCCCTGGCCGGGCCTTCTAGTATATATTATATAAATGGATGGGGTTGTTACATTTTTGGTATCAGCTGTCTTGGTCTTTCCCTATCGAAGTCGTGGTCTACTTCTTTTTGTGGGGTGGCGAGCACGTGTATGTGCGAACCAAATTAACACGATTGAACTCCTGAATGTCCATGGTAGGAATGCAAATACATGTGTTTGAGTAACCTGCGTGTTCCTATATTGTTGTTATTGATTGTGTATGGTTGCTCATGTGTGTGTCTTGTCCACCTTTAGGTGACGCGGAGTGGTGCGGGGAAATCGGAGCCCCGACGGTCTGATGAAAGTAAGGCACCAGCTGAGGTGCCTACACCTTCACCTTCTGCGGAAACTGTGCGACAAATTGTTGAGGCTTTGTTTGCTATGGTTCAAGGACAGCTGGTTGGGCAGGCGCAAGGGCAGGCGCAGCCGGCATTGAGGCCAGAACAGGTGGCGGCAAGGCCAGAACCTGTACCGGCTGTGAATCCTCGAGCAGCTGAGAAGCAGTTGAAGCAATTTATGAGTTTTCACCCGCCTACGTTCTTAGGAGTGGGAGCTCCTGCACAGGCTGAGGATTGGTTATCGCGCGTCAAGCGGATCATGACGGCGATTGGGACGGAGGAGCATCAAAAAGTCACCTTAGCCACCTTCTTGCTGGAAGGCGAGGCGCGGTTATGGTGGGACGAGATGGAGCTGCATCATGTAGCGGGAAGACCGTTAACACAAGTGTCGATGGAGGAATTCTCTCGATTCTTCCTAGCGAAGCACCTCCCGGCGGCACAGCGTATAGCCATGGAGAATGAATTCCAAAGGCTGACGCAAGGAGATGGCGGTGTGGAAGCTTACCTGCATGAGTTTACACGCTTGGGGAGTATGCGGGTTCGATTTTTACTGATGAGCAAAGGAAGACGAATAGGTTCTATGAAGGACTGCGGGACGAGTTGAGATTCCTGCTTTCTAGTTCTGTGAGTCAAGGCTTCCAGGCATTAGTTGATACTGCCTGCGCGCTGGAAAAAGATATGAAAAGGGTGCAGGGGAAGAGGGCATTGGCTGTGACACAGCCGGAGTTTAAAGTGCCCCGACCGACAAAGTCATTTTATAAGAAGAAATGGGGCAAGAGGCCCAAGATGGCGGGACAAGCTCCTTCTTCCGTTGCATCGGGAGCAATGCCAGGGGCCACCTCAAAGCCGGATACTCGTACGTGCTTCAATTGTGGATGGGTGGGGCATATAACTCGGGATTGTCAGGTGCCGCCAAAGAGTGAAAAAAGGCGGGAGCGTCATATGCGGAAAAAGAAAAGGCGGTGGTGGAATCCTCTGCCTCGCAGGCGCAGCCCCGGGTCTACAATCTTGGCCTGTAGGAGGCCATCAAGCAAAGTGACATCGTCACAGGTACGAGTTAAGTTTTTTAGTATTGCATTGCTTGTATGCTTGGTTTATTGCATATGTGTCTGTGGTTTGTATGTGTGACATGATCGTCACAGGATTTGTGATGATTCGGAACACGCTAGCGCGAGCCCTGTTCGATACGGGTGCTTCTCATTCTTTTTTGTCTAAAGAGTTTATAGCGCGGCTTGGGATACCTAGTCATGTGAAGACAGATAGCGTCAGGGTGGTGTTGCCGAATGGTTGTATGATGCTTGCAGACCAAGCTTGCGATGTGGCGGTGCAAATAAGAAGTCGGGATTTCTGTTTGACTGCATTTGTATTGCCGATATCGGAATTCGACGTGATTTTTGGTATGGATTGGCTTGCGGAGCAGCATGCCTTGATTGATTTCCAGTCCAAATAGATCATGTTGGGCCAGAATACCGAGCAGGAGACTAAGTTCGTGGGGATGCGAGGAGTGGGAGGGACGTTGATGTCTGCACTCCAAGTTGTCAAAGCTGTTCGGAAAGGCGCGGAATTATACTTCGTGTTAAATTAGGCTGTGGAGCCTAAGGCCAGTATGTGTGATGTTCCGATAGTGTCGGAATTTACAGATGTGTTTCCCAAGGATCTTCCTGGGCTACCACCCCAGCAAGAGATTCACTTCACGATCGAGTTGGTGCTAGGTGCGAAACCTGTGGCCCGCTCGCCATATCGCGTCGCACCTAAGGAAATGGCGGAGTTGAAAGTCCAACTACAGGAATTGATGGAGCAGGGGTATATACGCCCAATTATGTCTCCTTGGAGTGCCCCTGTGCTTTTTGTGAAGAAGAAAGACGGTGGCTTGCGGTTATATATTGATTACCGCGAATTAAATAAGCTGACCGAGAAAAATAAATATATGATTCCGCGAATTGATGAGATGTTTGATCAGCCAGTGGGATCGTCCGTCTACTCGAAGTTGGACTTGAAGTCTGGTTACTACCAATTGAGGATACGAGAATAAGATATTCCCAAAACCGCATTTGGAACACGGTACGGGCACTACGAGTTCACGGTCATGCCGTTTGGGCTATGCAATGCGCCCTCGGTATTTATGGACTTGATGCACCGAATATCCCGCGAGTACCTGGATCTGTTCGTGATAGTGTTCATTGATGATATCCTGGTGTACTCGCGATCGGAAGCCAATCATGAGAAGCATTTGCGGTTGGTGTTGAATACATTGAGGCAGAATCAGCTCTATGCCAAGTTCTCGAAGTGCAAATTTTGGCTAGCGTCGGTGGCTTTTCTGGGCCATGTGGTGAGTGGATGGGGCATAGCAGTGGATCCAGCGAAGATAAGGGTCATAGAGGAGTGGCCATTGTTGTCTTCATTGGCCGAGGTCTGGAGCTTCTTTGGACTAGCAGGCTACTACCGAAGATTTGTTGAAAACTTCTCGCGGATTTCTTTGCCGCTAACCACGCTGACACGAAAAGAGCAGAAGTTCGTTTGGTCGCCAGAGTACGCACGAGCTTTTAAAGAGCTCAAGATTCGATTGACCACGGCGCATGTGTTGTCATCGCTATGTGGTACCGATGGATTTGTAATCTACAGTGATGCCTTAGGGAGCGGCTTAGGCTGCGTTCTGCTGCAAAATGGAAAGGTGATTGCTTATGGCTCACGCCAGCTGAAGGTGCATGAACGAAACTATCTCGTCTATGATTTAGAGTTGGCGGCGGTGATCTTTGCACTAAAGCTATGGCGACACTATCTTTATGGTGTGAAGGTGGAGATCTATACAGATCACAAGAGCCTAAAGTACCTGTTGGAGCAGAAGGATCTGAATATGCGATAACAAAGGTGGTTGGAGTTCCTCGGGGACTACACCTTCGAGATTCAATATACTCCCGGGAAGGGGAATGGTGTCATGGATGCCTTGAGCCGGAGAGCTCCGGCAAGAGCAAGCTGGTTGCAGAGGCATGATGAACGTCTCATCGATGAGTTAGAAGCGTTAGAGATTTCTTGTGTAGACAAGAATTCCACCGTCGATGCATGTTTGAACTAGACAGAGCTGCAGTATGACCTTGCAGACCGGATTCGACGAGCAACGGAGTTGGATGAAGATCTCTTATTCTATGCTAAAGAGGGGCAAGAGGGCAAATTCTCCAGGACTTACGGTCTTTTGTGGAAAGAGGGTCGTTTGTGTGTCCCGAATTTGGGTAAATTGAGGGAAGAACTGATGTATGAAGCGCATTATACGAAGTACTCAATCCACCCAGGGAGCACGAAGATGTTCAGAGATATGAAAAAGTTGTTTTGGTGGCCAGGGCTGAAGAAAGATGTTGCTCGCTATGTGGCCAAATGCCAAACATGTGCTATGGTAAAGGCGGAATGCTAGAAACCGGGCAGTTATTTGAAGTCGTTGCCGATTCCAGAGTGGAAATTTGACGATATTTCCATGGATTTCGTGCACGGGTTGCCGAGATCTCAGCACGTAAATGACTCCATTTGGGTAATTGTTGATCGGCTAACAAAAATGGCACACTTTCTGCCAAACAGACGAGATGATTCGGTGGAAACTTTGGCAAAATTATACGTTGACCAGATTTTGTGGCTACACGGTGTTCCTCGGAGCATCGTAAGTGATCGAGACGGGCGGTTCACATTGAATGATTGGCGGTTAGTTCATCAACTGTTGGGCACGAAGTTACAATTCAGTACGGCCTTTCATCCCCAAACAGATGGCCAAACTGAATGAACCAACAGAACGATGGAAGACATGCTCCGGATGTGCGCCCTCGACTTCGGAAAGACATGGGAAGATCATCTCTATATGGTGGAGTTCGCTTATAATAACAGCTACCAAGCGAGTGTTGGTATGGCACCGCATGAAGCTTTGTATGGTCGGAAGTGTCGTACTCCTTTAGCTTGGGTAGAAGCGGGCGAAGCTAGAGTTTATAACCGTAATGAAGTCGATGAAGCAAACTCGACCATACATACTATTCGAGAGAGGCTACTCATAGCCCATGATCGACAAGCGAAATACTACAATGGCAAGCACCGGAACGTGGAGTTTGCGGTAGGCGACTGGGTATACTTGAAGATCAAACCCTTCAAAGGCGTATCTAGGATTCGACGTCTGAAAAAGTTGAGTCCAAGATACCTTGGTCCATTTGAAGTGGTCGAGCGAGTCGGGGAAGCTGCATATCGGCTAGCTCTGTCGGCCGACTTGAGTGGATTACATGATGTGTTTCACATCTCGGTGCTTCGGAGGGTTGTGAAAGATCCACCTCAAGTGATGGCGGATGATCGTGTGTCGGTAGAGTATGGGCTAACGACGAATGTTAGGCCCATTCAGATCGAGGATTGTGCCGAGAAGCAACTGCGGAACAAGACGGTCGGGATGGCCAAAGTCCAATGGGACAATTGCGGTCGTGAGGAGCTTACATGGGAGCGAGAGCAAATCATGCGAGCTGATTTTCCCGAGTTATTTTTGTAAACGGTTGAGTAGTGAAAAGTTTGTTGTAACCTAAACGGTTTGATGTTATAACTTTTTTCTTGCTGGTTCCTTCCTGTGTACAAATTTCGAGAACAAAATTTCTTGTAGGAGGGGAGGATTGTAACACCCCAAAGTCAATTTGGGTTCAGGCATGGGTGACACGGCCTGGGACACGGGCGTGTCCCAGGGCGTGTCCTGCTCGGGTTGAGCAGATGGGCGCGTGGTCGACGAAATTCGTTCGACGAATTTTTGGGAGGTACACGCCCGTGACACGGGCGTGTCAGGGGACGTGACCTAGGGCATGTCCTCCTTTGGTCGACACCAGAGTTTTAGTCGACGAACTGCGCTCGACGATCGTCGAGTATGGGGTACACGACCTGTGATATGGGCGCGTCACAGGGCGTGTCCCGCTGTGTCGAGAGGTCGACACTTTTCTCTCGAGTAAGTGGAAAAGTACTCGAGTAAGAGGGCGGTGACACGGGCGTGTCATCCGATACGGGCGTGTCCAATCTGAGTACTCGAGTAGTTGGTTTTCTCTCGAGTAAGTCCTCTCGAGTGGGTCTCGAGTGGGTGACACGGGCGTGTCATAACTAACTACTTGAGTAGTCTTCTCGAGTAGGTCGTGAATATGACTCGAGTAAGGTACACGCCCTATATCACGGGCGTAACCTGGCCGTCACGGGCTTGTACCCTGGGCGTGACCTGTTTCAGGATAAGGCGGTTTATGCACCGCTTAGAGTACATGGTCTGTGATACGGGCGTGTCACAGGGCGTGCCAGACCCGAAAAGTGATTTTACAGCTTTTTGTGGCCGTCCATTGTCTTCAGCTGAGATCTAAGGGCTGAGAGACCTTCCTGCTTCCTTAAGGTCGTGGATTGAGATGAAAGAACTCATATTAAGTTGTCCTTCATCTTTCTACAAATCTATAGAGAGAAAGGGAAAGGAAGAAGGAGGAAGAAGAAGAGGGGTTGATCTCTTGATCTCTGGTGGAGCTTGAGAGTGTCAAGCTGAGATCCGAGGTCATCTCTGCGGAGGAAAAGCTGTTGCGGTTCTTTCTAGCTAGCTAAGAGTTCATAGCACCGAAGCGGTCTTCAAGGGTAACGACCTTTCTTCGTAGCCATGTGAAGGCTTGTTTTTGGCATATGCATGATTCCCCCACCAAAGGGTGGCTGATTTTGGGAGTCTTTTGGCTTGATTCATGGAATCCCCTTTCATATAGATCCGGAAAGAGAGTACGGAATAGGCATGTTGTGTGAAGCCCATCTGGACAGGTTGGTCTGGATTGGTGATGTTGCATACGAACTGGAGAAGACTCCATGATAAACGCGTAGTTTAGGAGTCGACGGGTTGGACCTGTGAAAAAAGTAGTAGGAAGTACTGGAGTGGTAGTCTAGGAAAATACCCGTAGAATGCTTGTGCTGCTTATGCTGTTGGGTTCTACCTGTGAAAGGAAGTAGCAGGAGTACTGGATTGAAATTCCAGGAAATACCCTTTGTAATGTGTAATGTTCATAGGGAGTCCACCTGTGAAGAGAGTAACAGAAAGTACTGGAGTGGTAGCCAGGAAATACCCCTGACATTTTTGATATTTGCGGTGTCCACCTGCGAAGAGAGTAGCATGAAGTACTGGTGTGCCCAGGAAAGACCCGCTAATGTTGTGATATGAATGGGTGTAAGAGAAATACCCAGGCTTGAATGCCAAAACAGGATCGGTGAGACCTACCCACGCCTTTATGTAGCCGCGAGTATGCCGTACTCGGTGATGGCAAGGCGATTTGAGCAACGAGGTGTGGAGGATCCGACCTGCGTTATGTCCGTCCGACGTGAGACCAGAAGGTGCGGTCTGTTGGAGCGCATAGCAAGAGTCTTAGGCCTGTGCGCTGTGATACAATGGGGGGCTACGGGCCAATTCTGGTTCACTAAGACTATAAAACTCCAGCTGCACGCCATGGAGTAAATGCTCAAGTGAGTTGTCGTTGGGCTATGACCCTGATACGGTGGTGGGCAACGGGTTTGCCAGTACACTAAGAATATGCCCTGAGTGCACGGACTGTCGGGCCGGGTGGCTGACGGTTGTGATGACATGTGTGCGTGAAAGCACATTATATGAGATATATATATACATGCTTGTGATATGTTATGCCTGCAGCGAAGAATACCACTGCCCCGAGAAAGGGGTAGGGTCGTTATAATTTGGTCAGCTGAATGCTGACTGTTGCCTCTGTTTGCCACCCTTGGGTGGAATGTCCCTGTGTAGCTGCTGGAGAGCCGAGTGGGACGCATAAGGGTTGAAGTCCCGACTGCATTTGCTGCTGCCGCCGCTAGCCCATGAAGGCTAAAAGAAATGAAAGTGTTATGTTTCCTTTTGATGTGGCCGGCCTGCGTGCCAATGTTTGAGGCAAATGTTTGAGGCCACTGTTTGAAATCTCTGTAAGGTCATAAAGCCAACTATTTATGTGTGTTGTAAGACATTCCTATGATGTATAAAATGTGGAGTTTTTATATGGTGGACATTCAGGTGTGGATTTCAAGTGTAGTGTTATAGGCTTCCGCTAGAATGCAATGTGTTAGGTGTGCTGCGCTACTCTGGTATCACTCCGTAGCTTCATCGTCTGTTTTGTGGTATATGCGGTGTGGCCCCGGCCGAACCTTCTAGTATATATTATATGAACGGATGAGGTTGTTACAATTTCATCCAGGAGCAATTTGTGCACATACACATGCTTCGTCTTGATACTCACATTGGGTGGCCCTTTTTAACATTCATGATTTCTTTCATAATGGATTTGTTATTATCAAAAGGGGGAGATTGTTGGAGCATGCATTCCACGCTTCCTAGTTTGCTAATAACAAATCTTGTTTGTATTTGATATTTGGATGTTTTGGGTGTGCAGATAACACAGGTCTATAGCTAATATCTTTTTGGTGTTGAATCGGGTCAGAATTGAACAAGGGAGATATCGCCAAGCGATATTGGGTATCGCCAACAGGCGACAGTGCCACTCGACTCATTTCTGCTCGACACTCGACACATTTCCGCTCGACACTCGACACACTTCGTTATCACCAGCAGGCGATAGTGGGTATTGCCAACAGGCGACAGCGCAACTCGACACATTTCCGCTCGACGCTCGACGAAATCGTGGCTTCAGTTATTTCACTATCGCCAGACTGTGATAACCGCTATCGCTCGGCGATAGTGCACGATTCGGCGCTCAACGTTTATGCGATGCGACAATGAGGAGTTCGTGGGACACGTGGCAGCAGTTACCGATATCGCCAGATGGTGATACCCAGTATCGCCCGGCGATAGCGCCAGAATATAAAAGCCTTTCATTTTCTGAGGAAATCATGAATTTTCATTACCTGGAGTGTATTTTCCTGCATTGATGTTTCAGAGAGCTCCAGAACTCAGAGATACTTCATACTCTCAAGAAGGCCAAAAGCGCGAAAGATTAACGGCACGTGCGAAGCACTCGAAGCATCTCTAGCAAGGATTCGTCGGCATCTTCAGAGCATTGTTTGAAGGGTGTGTCTAGTCTAAAGTGTTAAAATTGTTTTTGTTCTTTTCTTTTACTTACTCATTGTAATCGGTAGAGAAAATCGTCGCCTTGTCCGTGACATCCAGGTCCTTGTGTGGCTTAGGAGAGAATCACCGTCATGTGAGTGGCGTCCAAGTCCTTGTGTGGCTTAGGAAGAAATCGTTGCTTTGTGTGCAGCGTCTAGATCGTGGTTAGATCTAGGGGGAGGCTAGTAGCAAGATTTAGGAAGAGATACGCTTTAGCCTATCGGTTCTTGGTAGAAGAACCGGCGAAAACACTAGCAAATTATTTATTTCATGAGCCTTTTTCTCTAGCTCTATAGAGACACTTTGTATTCAATTTATCTCTTTTGCAATATATCATTATCGTTTTTTTGCTAGTATACATTTGCACTCTTCAATTATATTATTGTTATTCATTTTGTAAAGGTTGCTTAAATTATTTACGAAAAATTAAAAGAACCCTTATTCACCCCCCCCCCTGTAAGAGCGCCACAAGATCCAACAAGAGCTTGGGACGAGTAGGTGTTGGCTACACCCCTATTTTTCAAACTTTTGTCGAGGTCAAATTTTGGCTTCAACACCCGCCTTAAGATTCTTTCTGACCCCAGTCTCGCTCGCCGAACGCCCGGGGTTGGATGATTCTTTTCGAGCTTGGGGCAATCTCGCAAATAGCGGGGATTGTGTACAATCTTGTTCCCGGCGAGTGGACCGTTAGGGGAAGACCTAGCCGAATGGTGTGCATTATATAACTCAAGCGAGTCGGACAGAAGAGTGTGGTGGGACCTCCCCCACTCGCTCAGGCCGAGTGGCCAGGAGCATGGGGGCGAGTGGAGCACATAGGATTGCACTCGCCCTGGCTCATGACAAGGGGTGGGCAAGTGGGGTAATCGGACCAGCACTCGCCCTAGGCCCCAGGCTGGCGGCGAGTGCCATTCTCATCGAACACTCGCCACCCAAGGAGAGAGGTATTTTCATGGACCACTCGCCCAATAGTGTCTTTTACCAGATTGTCCGCGATGGCTTGTCAGTAGTCTCTCCAAACAGCATAGTTACGTTGTTGGCAAATAAATTTGGGCTACGTATAGCATTTCAGAACAGCGGAGTTACGTTTTTTGCAGACTAGATTGGGAATTCTATAAATAGACCCAGTGAGCACCTTTGGAGGGGATCGAGATCTTTTGGCTTCTTCCTCCTCAGGTTGCTTTGGTTGGCAGCGAGAGCCCTCCAAAGTGCCTAACTCAACTTTTGGCTTGGGAGGGGAAACGCTCTTAAGATCTTTCAGGTGCATGGTGGGATCTCAACACTGCAGCCCAGGGTCTGTTTTCTAGTTCCGAGTGACTGGCCAGGAGTTCAAGTTTGGGAGAAGTAAGTGCAAGCGACCCTCTTGGGTCTGAACACTCGTTGGGAGAAGTAAGTGCAAATATGTGCGCACGCCCGCGCGCATGCATGAGATCAGGCCAGCGTGCCCACGCGCAACCTGGAGCTCGCATTGGCCCACAGTTTGGTGTGCGCGTGCACGCTCGCACGCGCACCCGCGCACCCACGTAAGCAAATGCGTCAGCTGCCTTCTCCGGGCGCGTTTGCCGTCTCTCCTCCTCCCTAGCATATTCTAACATTTTTACCTGAGTTTGCAGGGCGTCGCAACCCGCTGTCTCAAGCCCATCACCATTCGCCATCGTCGCCACCGTGAAAAATGAGCAAAAGGAAGATCCTTGTTTTTCTTCGCCCGAGTAGGTTTCTTGCAACAAGGATCTGTGGGCAATTGTTAGGAGTGAGATACATCTTTATAATGATGGGTGTGCACATAACCACACCCTCCATAATCTCCACCCAAAATTAGCGGGATCATGGGTTTGACCGTACGTTCAGTCTTCACGCTCGATCCCCCCACGCGCTGATCCCCTCACGCACGATCTCGAAATAGCCGCGGGCATCGCCTCGTCGGCGTCGAGAGGCGGCGTCACCCCGGATGCTGGCGGCCCCCCTTCCTCGGCCGTCGGCGCGCAGACGATGGATCGGCCAAG
This sequence comes from Platanthera guangdongensis, assembly GCA_039583875.1. Taxonomy (NCBI): domain Eukaryota; kingdom Viridiplantae; phylum Streptophyta; class Magnoliopsida; order Asparagales; family Orchidaceae; genus Platanthera; species Platanthera guangdongensis. The sequence goes on along the minus strand of CM077157.1, from coordinate 115,135,016 downwards.
CAGGCCACCCCCTCCTCGGTCGTCGGCGCACAACCGACGGAGCGGCCGGGCCGGCTACCCCCTCCTCGACCGCCGGTCGCGTCCAACAGAATGGCTTAGCCGACCGCTCTTCCTTGACCGCCAGCGCGCGGCCGAGGGAGCGGCCGCAGTAGCCGCTCCTCCACCCCCGGTCGCGGCAGAGAGAGCGGTCAAGCCAACCGCTCGCCCTCGGCCGCCGGTGCACGTACACAGGAGAGGTCGCTGCAACTGTTCCTCCTCGGCCGCCGGCCGCAGTCGAGTGGAGAGACCGAGCCGACAGCTCCTCGGCCGCCGACGCACAGCCGAGGGAGCGGTCGCGCGGGCCGCTCTTCTTCAACCGCTGATGCGCAAGCCGGTCGCCCCCTCGGTCGTCGCTGACGGCCTCCCTCCTCACCGATGAGTTCGGCGGCGAGTTCGCCAGCCGCTCATGGGAGCCCGTCCCCACCGTCCAATCGTTTTGGGCCTTTCCCCGTCGTCCAATTCGCGTGTAACCACCCTCTAACTATCGGGTTAGTAGTGGGAATTTATTATTAATTTAATTATGGTGCAAATAGCAGAATTAATTATTGGATAGTGTTAAAAGCACACTGTGTATGGCTATTAACACACCAAAAAAACATTTAAATCCCTAAATCTCCAAACACACCAAATCTTTAGCCCACACCAACCCGGCGGTGTCCACTCCTCCTTGCTTTGACTTTTTCGCTGCTTCTCCATCCTGATCGCACGCCTGGTAGGAGGAAGGCTAAAGGTCACTCGCCATTCCATTCGCTCAAGTTGTCGTTCCCTTCCATCTGGCTCTATTCCGATCCCGCCTGCTAGGAGGAAATCGCTTGCCACTCTCATCGATCCCAACAGCTAGGAGAACGGAGGTCTCCATTGGTTTTTAAAGTACGTTCTCTCAGATCCTCTCTCGCTATTTCATTTCTAGTTTTTTAAATTTAGTCATTCACCCAACATTGGGATCCATTAGCCAGGCACAGTAGATGGTTTTGGACTATTTTTTCATTGTTTACTCTGTTCTAAATCCCCATGGTAAAAATTGAAATTATTTGTAATGCAGGGATTTTTGGAGGAGGATTAGTGAACAGTGTTTCCTTCCATCCGACCCAATTCTGATTCATCCTAGTAATGCATGTTTCGTATATCTAGTTGCTAACCTGTGAATAATATGATGAAAGATTCCTCCACCATTATTACTAAATATCTTTCATTCTCTTTTATTTGCAGGTGTTCGGGTTGACATTTTGCCTCTAGTGCATAATCAAGTGCTATTTTGATATCATGTGTTTTAGTTGTTGGGTTGTTCTTCTGGAACATTAGTAACATAGATGTTCTGAATAGATTGCAGGTTTATTAATAAAAAAAAGAAAAATCATATTTCAATCCCTTAGGTTGAAGTGCATTTTAAGTTGGTCATAATTTAAGGAAAAATGAAAAAGAATTTTTTGAGTGCGTTTTAAATATTTTACTATTGGTGTGTTAATAACCACTTGGTGTGTAAATAATTTTTTGGTGTGTAAATAATTTTTTGGTGTGTCAATAACATTTGGCTGTCAATAGCCAAAAACAGTGTGTTTTTAACATTGCCCTAATTATTCTAATATGCAACTCTAAACTTTAGCAAAATATTTATAAAGGGTTATTATGGTGTGCGGATAGCCACATAACCACCATAACCACCTCATGTAGGCTATAAAAAGAGCTTCAGGCCTCCTCATTTCTCACCTATTTCTTTCGAGACTTCTTCTTCAGGTCAAAACTCTGCCGAATTTCTCCTACGAGCAGCGCCTGAGCTGCACTCAAGTCGCACTCAAGCCACGTATGAGCCACGTTGAAGCCACCTGACGAAGCCTAATTCCTCAGTTTCCAAGTGACCTTCGCCGCCGTAAACTCAAGTGCTTCGCTTCCACGTTCAGCACCAGAAAGACGCCCAGTGAAGTCTATCGCCGCAAAGTGCAATTTGTAACGAACTTCCGACGCGATGGCCTGTCGTCCGTCGTGTGCTAAGTGTTCTCTCACCTCAAAATTGTAATGAGAGGCGACATGTCACCCCCGATTCAACGAACAAGTTGTAACAGCTAGGAAATAGTGGATTTTGACCGGCACAGTTCCGGTCACGTGATTTTTTACCTGATTGAGAGATTTTTTCCACGTTAAAATTTTGTGTGTACGATCGACCTACTTAATTGACTGTGTGCGCGCTCGACCGTTCCGAGAGCTAAGACGATTCATGTTAATCCGGTTCGACCGAAACGTCGAGTTAGACCGCAACAATAATTACAGACATTATATTTTCAATTGCATCTATTTTTCTAAAATAAAATAATAAAAAACAATACATTATATCAAAATAAAACAATATATAGAAAATAATTATTAAAATAGAATAATAATAATAAAGTAAAGTAAAGTAAAATATAAGTAAAATAAATGAATTTTACACATAAGAGAAAAATAACACGGCGCAGGATCACCGCTGATGCAGAAAACCTGCTCGTACAAGCAGCGATAAGAATACGCCGTCGCGGCGTCGCCGGGTGCGTCAGAGGCGTCGGAGGGAGATTAAGAGATTCTGATTCAGTGTTCTTTTATATGGTGCCCAAATCCCCTCCAGTACCGATCGATGTAAGAAACCCTAATTATTAATCTCGTAAATTGATAGGGCGTTCGTTCGTCGCCTTCTCTTCCGCCACGACATCACCGGACTTGCTTTGACCTCGCAGGAGCTCCCATGAGATCGCGAGGGTGGCTATTAAGAGAGCCATTCGAGCCCTCCACAAAAGGCATTTGCTTGAGGAAGGAGCGCACGCGCCTGCCATCGCCGCGCTAGCCCGACCATTCGTAGCCCAGGTTAGCTTCTCCTTTTCTCACTTGAACTGTAGATTGTGCATAAATCTGACCTCTGGAGAACTAGCCCACATCGTTTTCCCACATGAAACCCTCAATTTTGTTGCACTCTCTGGGGATTTTGTCTCTAAGTTTTCTTTTGAATTGGGCTGAATGCAGTTTTTGAAAAAGTTCTGCACTTTTGTATTTTGAGATTCAATTCGAAGTTTTTGAAGGCTACATTGAACTTCCTGAGAAGCAGATTACTATAGCATCGACAGATTGCTGTTTGACTTTTGTTGTTGTTGTAATGAAGTGGAATGTCTTACTTAGAGGATTCTATCATTGCATTTTTTAACATACATCTAATATCATTCATTGATTGTATTATGATTACTTAGGTTATTTTATTTTGTTTTTTTCATGATATGGAAAATCTGCTCTACGATTTGAGTGTTAGGCAGTGAATTGCGTACATGAAAAAAAAATGAATGTTGCAGAGATGAGAATGATTAGGTGGATGTGTGGACACACGAGACTAGATAAAATTAGGAATGAATGTATCAGGGATAAGACAGTAATGTTAGAGAATATTAGGAAAACTGATGTAAAAGCCCATTAATATGACCCATTTTAAGTTTCTGGTTTAATGTCACATCTTGTGTATAAGATTCTTTCTCTCTCTTCTCTCCTATATATTTGTACTCATACTTGTATTTTGTAATTCAACAGGGATATATAATATTTGAACCATTCTTCTACATGGTATCTGAGCAAGTGATCTTCCTCTGAGCGGATACCTCTTTTGTGATCGCTGCTATCCGCTCTCCTCTGAGCGGGTACGTTTTGTGGGATCGCTGCTATCCGCTCGGCCTCCTTTACCCGCAAGTTTCTGCGGTTTCCTCCAATCTACCCACTTATGCTCGTCTCTCTCGTGGCTTCCACTTCTCCTCACTCTCCTTCACTCTTTTATAGTCTTCTTCCCTCTGACAAGTAGACCCCCTGGTACTTTCGTTCGCTCGGCTATCCGCTCGGCCTCCTTCTCCTCGTGCTTCCCGTTGCGTGCTCTTCTAACCGATGCGGGTTGTCTAGCTGTCGCGGTCTCCCTGTGTTATTCGTTGCGCTCTTGCGGTTTCTCTTCTCACGGATTGTGGTCTGTCCGCTTAGCCGTTGTGCTTCTGTACGCCTCGTCGCTGGTTCTTCTAACCGTTGCGGGCGCTGCTAACCGCTCCTCGCTCTTGCTTGCCGTTGTTTCTGTCCGCTCAACTTCTCGCGACCTGCGGTCTGTCTGCCTAGCCGCTGAGTCTCTTCCCGTTGTGCTTCTGACCGCGGCTCTGCTAAGTCGCTGGTGTGATCTCTTCTTGTCGTTGCGGGTTGCCTTCTTAACCTTGTTGTTTTTACCTGCTATTTCAATCCGCCGCGGGCCCTCCTTCCTACCGCTGGTGTGGTCTCGCCTTGCCGCTGCGGTCTCTTTTCTAACCGTTGTTGTGGTCTTGCCTTGTCGTTGCCTTCTTAACCGCTGCGGTCTCTTTTCTAGACGCTTCTCTATCTGGAGCACCTCTCTCCAGCATCCTTCCTACCCGCTCTAGCCGCACCATTCTGTGTCATCTGCTCATGGTTCCGAGGATTCCAATTCTACTCTGCTCTTCCTGCTCGTGTTGCAGCTCCGGTTCCCGAACTTCGTGATGAACTCCAAATTACTACTATCTCCCTCAGCGGGAAGCGTAATTTCGTGGAGTAGGTGCACTCTGTTCGTCGAGTATTGCAAACGAAAGGCCTTTATCACTTGAGCAGTGTTACTCCTACTGCCCCCACCGATGAGTGGCTTCGTGATAATGGTCGGGTTCGGTCATGGCTACTCAACTCCATGGACATCAAGTCCTATAGGATGACTATGTATCATGAAACGACAAAGGTAATGTGGGAGGAGCTCCACTCCTACTCTGGGCAAAATAGTCCCCAACACTGGTTCGACATAATCTCGGATCTTCAAAACCTTGATCTCGGGGCTCCTGGTGATATGATCTCCTTTGTTGTCAAGACCAAGACCCTGGTTGAGGCCTGGATCCAGCATCAGCCTGCTACTACAGATTTGGTTACTCAACTAGCGCAAAAAGAAGCAGTCGAGACTGCAATGATGATGGTTCGAGTTCCTTCCTATCTGCATTGTGTTCGGGCTCAGATCCTCTCTTCCTCTATAACCCTCTCTCTGTCAGATGTTTGTTCTATGCTTATGAAGGTTACACTGTCCCAAGATGCTCCTATGACTCTGTTATGAGCTTGCTTCATTGAGGATTGTTGGAGGCGGAGATACAAGGGGCAAGCCCTAGAATGGTAGAGGAGAAGATGAGAGAGGAAGAAAATCCTAGAGGGTGGAGGAAAGAGAGAAGAACTTAGAGAGAGAGAGGGGAATTTTAGAGAGATAAAGGGAACTTCATATTTCATTGCTTGCCTTCCCTGATATGCTGATACAAGACAAAGCTTATTTATAAGACCCCGGGTGGCATACTCGTAATTACATAAGATGAATAAAATATTAAAACACTAAAACATTACAACGAGTCCACTAATTACTAATATGACTCAATACATAAGATAATAAGATAACTGACGGCGAATCCGTAACAGACTCTCTCTCTGGCTCTTCTACAACACCCTACACCTGTTCCGCCAACTCGAGGTTCCTCGGCCCGTGGGGGTCGCAACACGTCTCGGGGACGTGGCCGTACTGGAATGTCTTCTTTTAAATGCACGTATTGCGGATGGGATGGTCACCTTGAGGCCACCTGCTATCGCAAACATGGTCAGCCCCCACATCTTGTTGCTTCTGCTACAACCGACCCTCCCACTTCTCCTGCAACAGACTCTGTCACTTCTGCCTGTGAAAACATCAATGCTCTGCGCACCCAGCTCCACCAACTCCAAGGGGTGATTTCTTGCTCCTCTGGATCCGTTGAGTCAATTTCCAATGAAGGTATATCCTGTCTCTCCCAGAGCTCTCACTGGATTGTGGATTCAGAAGCCACACACAATATTACTTCTCAGCGACCTCCGTAATATTTGCTGACTGCCCATCCCAAGTTCAACAATGTGACTAATGGTGATACCACCCCAGTGTCTGGCGCTGCTGATATACCTCTCACACTCACTCACTCTCTGTCTTCTACTCTTCATGTTTCGGGATCACCATTCAATTTGCTTTCTGTTAGTCGTCTTACTTAAGATCTTAATTGTTGTATTACATTCTCACCCTCTACCTTTGTTGTGCAGGATCGGCAAACGCGGACTATTATTGGTAGGGGATGGTTGTCGAACGGGCTCTACTTCCTTGATGTTCCGCCCTCTGCTCTCTCTACCGTATTCACTATCAATGGACATCATCGTCTTGGGCATGCTCCTCTCCAGATTCTCAAGAAAGCTCTTCCGGATGTCTCCCTGCAAGAGTTTACTTGTGAATCTTGTATCTTTGGCAAAAAATACCGTGTTTGTTTTCATCCTACTTGTACTCAGAGTGATATTCCTCTATCTTTAGTGTACTCTGATATTTGGGGACCATATAAAACCCCTAGTATGTTTGGCTATCGTTATTTTGTCACTTTTATTAATGATTACTCTTGCGTGACCTGATTATACTTCGGGATCGTACCGAACTGACCTCTACGTTTCGTGCATTTATTACGGAAACTCGTACTCAATTCTCCTCACCCTTAAAAGTCATTCGCACTGATAATGCTCGGGAATACACTAGCCGAACGTTCTCAAATCTATGCACTGAGTTTGACATTATACATCAGACATCATGTGTGTATACGTCTCAACAGAATGGTGTGGTCGAGCGAAAGAATCGTCATCTTTTTGATGTCGCTCGGTCACTCATGATTCAAATGCAAGTACCCACACTATATTGGAACTTTATTTTGTTTGTCGCATGTTACCTCATCGATCGCATGTCCTCCTTTATGCTCGAATTTGACACTTCGTTCAGTCTCTTGTTTCCTTCCAAGTCCTTGTTTATCCTCACACCTCATGTGTTCGGATGTACTTGTTACGTCCACAATCTTGGTCCACCCACGGATATGTTTGCTCCCCGTGCCAGCAAATGTATGTTTTTGGGGTACTCTCGGACTCAAGAAGGTTATGTGTGTTATTCTCCCACTACTGACAAAGTGTTCGTCTCCGCCGATGTCACATTTCTTGAAGATCAACCATTTCATGCTTCACCTTCTGCCCCCTTTCTCTTTTCTCATACCTCGCCTGACTGTTCCTGTCACGTCCTCTCTACCGCTTCTTCTTCCCACTCCACTTCCGGCACCTGTTCCATCTATACCACCCAAACCTCCTCGTCTTCGTGTCTATACTCGTCGTACCCCGCCTCTGGAGCCCTACAACAGTCGTCTTCCACCAGTGTTATCCCGTAGACTGACGATCCAACATCAACATGTACCGCTCACCCCCTCGCGAAATATGTATCTCTGGATCGCCTCTCTCCACCTCTATGTAAGTTTGCCCTCTCTTTTTCCTCTGTCTCTATTTCTAACTCCGTGCATGGGGCCCTTCTTCACCCAGGGTGGCGTGCAGTTTTGGATGAGGAAATGATTGCTCTTTGATCCAACCAGACTTGGGATTTGGTCCATCTTCCTCCTGGGCAATCTTGTGTCAGTTGGAAGTGGGTTTTTGTTATCAAACATGCTCTAGACGGGACAGTTGAACGCCTCAAAGCCCGGCTTGTGGCTCGGGGGTTCACTCAACGACAGGTTCTTGATTATGATGAAACTTTCTCCCTCGTCGCCAAGTTAAATTATGTTCGGATTCTGCTCTCCTTAGCTGTTCATCGCAACTGGCCTCTCCATCAGCTTGATATCAAGAATGTGTTTCTGAACGGAGGCCTTCTGGAGACGGTCTACATGCACCAACCTCCGGGGTTTGAGACCACGGGGGAGTCTCGTGTGTGTCATCTCCGAAAATCTATTTATGGTCTCAAACAGTCTCCCAGAGCTTGGTTTGACAAATTTAGTAAGGTCGTTCGCGAAGTTGGATTCAAGAAGAGCTCGACTGACTTCTTTCTTTTCACTCATCATCAATCAGCTGGGACTGTGATTCTCCTGGTTTGTGGATGATATTTTAATTACTGGTGATAACGCCACAGGGATACAACAACTCAAGCAACACTTAAACTCCGCCTTCCAAACAAAAGATCTGGGGGCTCTCCTGTACTTTCTGGGACTTGGGGTTGCAAGACGACCTGACGGTCTTGTCCTCTTACAACGGAAGTACTGTCTTGATCTCCTTCAAGATGCTGGCTACTCCGGGTGCAAACCCGTGGAAACCCCGATGAATGTCAACCACAAGTTATGTGCTCATGGGCTTCACTCTGATTCTCTGCTTACGAACCCTGAGTATTATCGACGTATTGTAGGAAAACTGATATATCTGATAGTTATAAGACCTCATATCTCTTTTGCTTTCGAAGTGGTCAGCCGATTTATGCATGTTTATCAGATTTCTCATCTCCAGGCAGTAGAACGCATCCTCAGATATTTGAAGACTGCTCCTGTACAAGGGTTGGTATATAAGTCATCCTCCTCTCTATCTCTTATTGCATATTCAGATGCGTACTATGCAGGCCCACTAGATGATAGGCGTTCCACTACAGGTTTTTGTACCTACTTTGGAGGGAATCTTATCACTTGGCCTAGCAAGAAGCAGTATGTGGTTGGTCGCTCTTCTGTTGAAGCCGAGCATCGTGCAATGGCGGCCGTTGTATCTGAACTTACATGGCTTGAGGGTCTTCTTGGTGATTTGGGGGTCACTCTATCCTCACCAGCAACTTTGTTTTGCGACAGTCAGGTTGTGATCCATATTGCAAAGAATTCTGTGTTCCATGAGCGGACCAAACACATTGAAGTTGACTGTTACTTCGTTCGTGAAAATGTTCAATTGAAGAAGTTAGAGCGGGAACATGTTCCTGCTTCGGGGCAAGTTGCTGACATTCTCACCAAGGCATTACCACGGCAAATGTACCATCAGTTCTTATCCAAACTTGGTGTCTATGACTTGTATGCTCCAGCTTGCGGGGGAGTGTTAGAGAATATTAGGAAAACTGATGTAAAAACCCATTAATATGACCCATTTTAAGTTTCTGGTTTAGTCTCACATCTTGTGTATAAGATTCTTTCTCTCTCTTCTCTTATATATTTGTACTTATACTTGTATTTTGTAATTCAACAAGGATATACAAGGTTTGAACCATTCTTTTACAAGTAATACCAATTTTAGAGAAGATGCAAGAAGCTCGACTAAGATGATTCAGACACGCAAAAGGGAGACCATTAGAGGCACCTATTAGACGTTGTGAGAGTTTAGTCACTAGGCTTATTAAATGGGGAAGGGGTATACCAATAAAGACTTGAAATAAAACTATAATAAAGAAAGACATGATGCACTTAGGCATTAGTAAGATTATGACTAAAGATAGGGTACAATGACGACAAAGGATCCATATAGCCGACCCCACTATAGTGGAATAAAGGTTTGAGTCTTGCTGTTGTATGGAAAATATTCTTATGAGAAAATGAAATCTTGTAAGAGATTAACAATGATATGAATAAAAATATTGCTAGCAAGATATCTCCCTTAAGTTAATTGACCGCACTCTCCCTAAAGTTAATTCATCGCCCTCTTCTTTTAGGGAGGGAGATTTTTGTATCAGAGCTCATACATAGATTTTGTCCGGGCACATCTGAGATGTCATTTCCGACATTTGAGATCTCCTTGCACATCTAAGAAAAACGATATAATTGTGTTGTTTAACTTAGGCTTCATTTGGTTCGGCGGTGGCGGGTCGATCCGGCGGGTGGAAACGGAGTGTTCGAACCTGAGGGGGGAGATGACTGCTCCAAATGGAGCTTTTTGGGGCGTTTCTCAAGACGGGCGGGTCGAAACGGAGCAAACGCCGCCGGAGGTTCATTTGTTTACCCTCCTTCCGGCGGCGTTTGCCCAAAACGGAGCAGCGAAACGCTCAAACAAATAGAGCCTTAGTATCGGATGGGTTATTTGTGCCTTATTAGATATTTGCAGCTGATTGATTTTCTTAACCTGCAATTTATATTATCATTATCTTTGAATTTTGATTTATTATCTAGATCATGCATGCTCCTTCCCTATATTTTAATTTATGTTTTTTTATGACACTTTCACAAATTTTAGTCACAGCCCATCTTATTAAACAAGTTTTTTATAGGGATTAGAATGGAAAGAGAAGGCTGAGAAACTCGAATTCGAACTGGCACAATGTTACAGAGCTCAGTCGCGATTATCCGAACAGCTTGTAGTCGAAGTGGCAGAGTGTAGAAGCTCAAAAGCCGCACTTCAGGAGAAAGAATCATTAATTATCAGCCTGCAAAATGAAATCACTGACGCAAGGTTGTAACTACTTTGCTCATTGCTTTTTCTGATCATCAAATATATTATGCCTGATGTCATATGAACAAACATTTCAGGGAAGAGAATTCAAAACTTAGGGAGAGTGCACATCAGAGCGCACAAGCCGTAGATCTGGCCGTGTCGGAGAACCAGTCACTTAGAGCACAGCTAGAAGACGCGTTGCAGAAACTAAAAGAAGCGCAGGCCGATAACAAGAATTTGATTGATCGCTGGATGCTGGAGAAAATGAATGATGCAGAAAAACTTAATGAGGTATCCCATTTTCATTTGGCTTCAATTTGCACTGTAAAAAACAAATCCAAGTCTTGAAAATTGATATGCTTCGGCTCTGTTTGACGTGGCGTTTTTGCTCGGATGAGCCTGGACAAAAACGCCACCGTCATTATGTTTGACGTAACAACGGTTATGGCTGGTTATGGGCGCCGCCAAGAAAAGAAACTAGTTATGAATATAACAGTGAATGGAATTCCTTAGGTGCATGCTAAACAGGTACTTTATCATATTTAGGACAAATAAGGCTGCATTCATTTGGAGTGTTTTGGTTTTTAGTTTCTGAAAATGAATAATTAGTGTTAGTTTCACTGTTTTTTTGTGGGTTTTTGTTTGGCAAAACTATGAAAACAGTCCCTAAACTTTGCATACTTTATGATTGAATTTGGTCCCCAAAATTCTTAAAATGTGTGAAATCAATCCCTACCTAAAATTTGTTAGCCTAGTTAACAGAAAAAATTGCTCGCCGTCAACACTGGCACGGCGGCACCGCTCGCGAGAGAACGGCCTTCTTCTGGCTCCCCATGCATGCTTGGCCCCGTCGCTCCTTTACCTGTGTTGCCGTCTCTGATGGCCATGTTTTCGTGGCCGGCGGCCTTGACGAGGAGAAGGTGTTTCGTTCGGCGATGGTCTACAACGCTGGTTCAAATGATTGGACCGCGCTGCCGGAGATGGCGACGGAGCAGGATGAGCGCACGGGGTTGTTTGGTGTCAATGCCGTTCTATTCCAGGTTATTGGCAGCTACTCCACCTCGATGCAGGGGAGGTTTGGGAGGAGTGCAGAGGTGTTTGATGTTGGGAACGGCGGTAACGGGAGGTAGAGGACATGGCGACGCCCCTCTCGGTGAAGAAAAGAACATGTGTTCCTAATCCTGTATTCCATCTAGATATATCAAAAAAGCATAAAGGACTGATTTCATACATTTTAAGAACTTTGGTGACCAAATTCTATCAAAAAAAACATAAAAGACTGATTTCATAAAGTATGCAAAGTTTAGGGACTGCTTTCGTAGTTTTTCCTTTTGGTTGAGTCCAAAACACTCCATTTTCATTCCTTCTAAACTCTGGCTCTCCCAAAACTGACCCCAGGGGGTCTGTTTTCGGTGTTTTGGAAACGGGCAGCTTCCGCTGCTCTCCCGAAAAATCCTCCAACAGCCTTTTTCCTCTTCCTCGCTTCTTCCTCCATCCTCCAGCAAAGTTGCACTTCTCACCGATTTTCCTCCAGGAAAACGAACACATCACGTGCGGCGGACTCCAGTCTTCCTTCCTCGTCCGGTCTTCCTTCCTCTTGCAGTTTTCAGTGATTCTCCAGCGATTTTCTCCCGAGCCCTAGATCCTCCAGCGATCTTCGTCGCCTTTTCCTCCTAGTTTCCGACTCTTCCTCCTAGCTTCTTACTCTTCCTCCTAGTTTCCACCTCTCCTTGGCAGGAGACAGTGAAGCAGGAGCAAGTTGGGCTTCAGAGGCTCAAAGGAAACACAGGAGAATGGTGGGTTTGTTTACAGGGTCGATCCTTACTCTCTTTAGCCCGGAGATTATTTATTACCTAAATCAGCGAATGAAAGCATTTGTTTTAGGTAGCAAAATTGCAAGTTTTGCATTTGTGAAGGTTTGCTTTTTCATTCATTCATTTTGTTGATTTTCAAGATGTTGATTGCAAAAACCAATGGCCATAAGTTTTCATTTTTCAAAGGAACTTAAGTTTTTGTTTTTCTCAAAACGGATCTGAAAATCATTCTGCAAACAAACAGTAAGTTTTTGTTTTAATCCAAAATGAAAATGCATGATTTTTTTCTTTTTGAATCAAAACAAAAAACTTTCCAATAAAAACACTCCAAACAAACGTAGCCAAAGTGTTAATATAGACTCCTGCTAGACTTGTAAATGATGATGCTGAGCATCATTTGTTTTGTTAATTATGAGGGAGAAATAAAAGAGCTTGTAATATTGTGTATTCATATTTACCCGCCCCTCTTTCCAGGTTAACGCGCTGTATGAGGAGATGATGCAGCAAGTGAAGATGAGCGGGATCGAACAGCTCGCACGGCGGCAGGTGGACGGCGTGGTCCGGCAACGCGAAGCGGGATATGAGGATTTCCTCCCGGAGTCGGTGGTTCCTTCCTCGTGCAAGCATGTCCTCGAGGCTCACGCCGGTGGGTGCGGCTCCATATTGTTCGAGCACAACTCCAACCGACTCCTCACTGGCGGCCAGGACCGCACCGTGAAGGTTTGGGATGCCAACGCCGGGATCTTAGCCGACATGCTGAGGGGAAGCGTGGGCTCCATTCTGGACATCGCGGTGACCCACGACGCCAAATTCGTGATCGGGGCGAGCAGCTCCAACAATCTCTGCGTGTGGGAATCGTCTTCAGGCCGCGTCCGCCACACGCTCACCGGACACACCGACAAAGTGTGTGCCGTGGACGCGACCAGATGCTCCAGCCGCAATGTGGTGAGCGCGGCGTACGATCACACGATCAAGGTGTGGGATCTGCACAAGGGCTACTGTGTGCACACCATTGTTTCGATGAGCAATTGCAACGCGCTGGCATACAGTTCCGACGGCCTGACCGTATGCTCCGGCCATGTGGACGGCAACCTGCGGATGTGGGACGGCGTCTCCGGGAGGTTGATGAGTGAGGTCGCGGCTCACTCGCAGGCGATCACGTCGATCTGCGTGTCTCGGAGCGGCGGCGTGGTGCTGACGAGCGGGAGGGATAATGTGCATAATATGTTTGATTTGAGAACGCTGGAGGTGTGTGGGACATTGAGGGCGAGCGGGAGCAGGGTTGCCACCAACTGGAGCCGATCGTGCATTAGTGGCGATGATAATTATGTGGCGGCAGGGTCGGCCGATGGTCGGGTGTACATTTGGTCGAGGATGAAGACGGATAAGCCAGCGAGCGTTTTGGATGGGGGGCATTCTTCTTCGCCGGTGCTTTCCTGCGCGTGGAATGATCTCGGCAGGCTTCTGGCTTCGGCCGACCGGAATGGAACTGTGTGTATATGGATGTGATTTGTATTTATAGATTGATTTGTAGCAGCAGCTTTGCCATATGTTCAGGATGATGAATTATTAGTATTTTTTTTATTCTAGTTCGAGCATAGTTTTTTTTTCTGCCATCCTATCTTCTTAGCATCAATGGTTGTTTTTTTCTGTATACTAATAATAATACAATATCTATTCTAATACCCTGGAACGGGCGTTCACAAATGATGGTTCATACCCGCTGCTTTCACCGAAAAATTTTATATACGCTCAGCATTCCATGTGATGGTCTTATTTACCTCTAATATATTTTTCGTGCTTTTGGTGGAAAGCTCCTCCCAAAAACACCGCCTCGCAACTCTTCGCCGGAGCCGAGGAAATAGTTGCCCCCTCTCCGGGAAGGAAAAGTGTGTGATTCTTCTACATCGCAACTCTTTCTGACGACCGGCAACGACCCAGCTGCTCGCGCTCATGTAGGAAAACATAATAGTTCTTTGTGATTGCGTCTCTTTCCCGGTAGGCGACAATCTAGATGCTACTTTTCCTATTGGAGAAGATCGCGTTTCTTCACTATCCCCCTTAGTGCCTATCTCGATCTGCCTCCGATAAATACAGGTTCTCTCATCTTGATCTTTACATTGATGTCTATGAAGTTTATGATTTCTCTTTTATTGTTCCTCTTACGTTGCACTTATACGTGTAACTTCTGATTCAGTTAACGCAAATGAGCAGGTTATCTGAGAAAGCCTCAAAATGAAACAAGAAGCGATTCCCTACTGTTTTCGGAAACAACTGTAATTCTTCATCTCCTAAAATTTCTCTTGAATATAGTTTTGAGGTTCCATTTGACTGTAAATTTGGGGAAACGTTGATGTTTTTTAAGTCCGGCCTGTTATAATTTCATGTTTTGTGATTTTGAACTGTAATTATCTAATTTTTTAAAACTAAAAATTTTAACTGTAATTATTATTGTTTTGGAACTGTAATTCAAGGAACAAATTTGTACTGTATGCTGGGTTATAAATCTTCATCTCATGCTAAAAATTTTGATGAATATAATTTTGATGTTTCATGTATCTATATTTTTGTGGAATGTTGATGTTTGTAAAATCCGGTCTGGTCTAATTGTCTAATGTTTTTTACATTCATACGTTATAACTTTACTGTTTATTTTTTTGAATTGTAATTATCAATTATTTTGAAACTGTAAATTTCAATTGGAATTATTATGATGATTTTGAACAGTAATTATAACTCGTTTTGAAAAAAAAAAATTTGCTGACATATATTGTGTTCTTTATAAAGACACATGTTGTGTTTTCGATTGTGCATTCGGAGGAAAAAGCTTATATAATGTATTGTGATTATACACACCGGATTGGATTTAGTGTGCGAAAGCAACACGTTACTTACTGGACACATACAAAAACTATCAAAGTCAGAGAATATATTTGTTCAAAATCAGGAAGAAAACGCATATAGCCATCACCAAAAAAGTACCACAAATTAGATACTCGCACTGGTTGTCTTGCTTGTATCCATTTCCATTCTAATTCAGATGGCAAAAATTGGAAAGTAACAAAATTTGTCGAGGAACACAACCACCCGCTGGCAACAGAGAAAGAGAGCCATTTATTGAGATCTCGTTGTTCTATATCTGAAATGTAGGGTAATCTCATGAAAAGCATGACTGGGGCATGTATTAAACCTGTTGATGCATACAAATTTATGTTGGATGAAGCCGGAGGTCCTGAAAATATTGATTTTTGCAAGACGGATGTTTTTAACTACATTCAACGTCAAAGAGCAACTTTAATTGAAAGTAGCGACTCCACTAGCTTGCTTCCATATTACAAGAGAAAAGGTCAAATGATAACATGTTCTCCTACTATGTTCAGACAGATGAGCAAAAAAGGCTGACGGGTTTATTTTGGATGGATGGTCATAGCAAACTGGATTATGATTGTTTTGGTGATATTCTGATTTTTGATGCAACGCATCGTTTGAATAAGTATAATCTTGCATGTGCACCTTTCATTGCAGTGAACCATCATTGGCAGAACATTTTTGTAGGGTGTCTTTCATTGCGTAAGAAACTTTCGAGTCGTTCTGTTGGGTTTTGGGGTCATTATTGAAATGTGTTGGTAGTAAGGAACCAATATCTATTTTTACAGATCAAGATAAAGCTATGTCTGTTGCTATTGAGCGAGTGTTCACCAAGACTAGACATCAGTTGTGTCAATGACACATCTGCAAAAAGGCACCTTCTAAAGTTCCTAGCTTTAACAATGACAGTAGCATTCAGGCATATTTATATCGATGCATGACGAACTGTGATGGAGAAATTGACTTTGATAGATATTGGTACGAGATGATCATGAGAGGAAATTTACAAGATAATAGATGGTTGAACGATTTGCACAACGCAAAGAGGAAGTGGTCGACTGCTTTTAATAAGTATGTGCTCGATCTTGGAATTTTATCAACCCAAAGAAGCGAATCAGCTAATAATTGTTTGCATGGGTATTCTAAAGGTACTAGTTCTCTCGTAGAGTGTTTTCTTGTCTTAGAAAGGCTTGTCGCGTCATGGTGTAGGGGTGAGCGTGCGCAGGATTTCAAAAACAAGCATGGTGTGGTTACCTTGAAGCACAAGGCATATGTCTTACTGAAGCAAGCTTCAAAACTATACAGTGCAAAAGTGTACGCAATTTTTGAGAAGGCATACACAAAGGGAGCGCTTGGATTAAGCATTGTGGATGAAACACAGTATAATGATGAGTACATGTTGTTTGTAACAAAGAATTGTGATGGTTATGAGCATGACAAGAGATGGTATGTAAACTTCAACTCAACTACATTTTATTCAGATTGTTCGTGTATAGAATTTGAGACCAAAGAGCTATTATGTAAACATATTTTAAGAATCTACAATTTGAGGAATGTAAAGCAAATTCCAATAAAATATGTGCTCAAATGATTCACTGTTGATGCAAAGAAGGGCATGTACCTTCCTAATATACCATCTATTACAGAGTATGATTCGAATAAGATGTTCAGGAAGCATCTCATGCGTTCTAGTTATAATTTAGCTACACGCATTGAGAACTGAAGGCCTGCAAAAAATCACGTTATGAAAGTTACTAATGAGTTGATAAAGTATACCGATGAGCTGTTGGATAAAGATGAGAGGGAAAAGAAAGGATTTGTAGAAGAGGAAAATCATAATAATCAACCAACTATTCTGGATCTACCTATGAAGAGGCGAAAAGGTGCAAGCAATGCTCATGTGAAGGATCACTTGGAACGAGGGACTAAAAAAACACGTATTATTTACAATTATTTAATAACTTTTTTTGTTTTTCATGATATAGTTTAGCTCATTTATTAGTATGAAATTATGCTAATGTTTTTCTTTTGTTGACTTGTAGGAAAAAAAGGTTTGGTCCAATTATTTTGATATCGTAGTTGGTGATGAACCAAGCCGACTAAGGAGTTATACTTTATGGGTGATTGCAGTGACAAACGTCATTCAAATATTCTAGATGTATCTTAAATATTATTTCTTCTTGTAGATCAACATTATCTGCAAACCTATTTTTGTTGGTGTGTTTGAAGATTTACAATGCTAATTACAGCTTGTATCATTATAAGTTATTTTTCAATAGTGATGCATTTTATTTCTGGAACTACGAATGTATTGTTCTTTTGGACTGTAATTAATATGATTTTTAGAACTACAATTGTTACTTGTACAATATCTTGCATATAAAACTCATATATTCCACGAAAATCTATAAAAAAAGAGGAGGTCTTGGCGATGCAAACAGAGGAACTGGTGTTTGCTCATTTATAGTTGATTACAGTTAGCAAATAGAGTATTTTTGGGAGAATAGCTGACAAAGCAATTCGCTTGTGGTTGCTCATTTTTAGTTAATTACAGTTAGATTTTTAGGTATAATTACAGTTGTAATTACAGTTATATTTTTAAGTATAAGTACAGTTGTAATTACAGTTAAAAATATGACTAAAACACTAATTGAAATTACAACTGTAATTATAGTGGTTGTAAATTCTCCAGTGTTATAATTTTGCAGTTGTAAGTCCGTCTAGATTGTAAATGTTACTTCCAATCACTACTTTTTCAGTTGTTGCATGTTGGTCGTGGTTACTATTTTGAAGTTGATTATATTTAGACTTGGTTCGGCGTTTCGTTATTGTCTCTGTTTGGGGCAAACACTGTCGGACGGCGGATAAACAAACGTGCGCCGACGACGTTTGCTCAGTTTATTACTATAAATTACAGTCAGTTTACAACCCAACATAGAGTTCATATTTACAGTTCCAAAGATCATTATAATTACAGTTATATTTTATAGTTCCAAAATACTTGATAATTATAGTTCAAAAATAACTAGCACTAAAAGTAAAATGTGGCAGATCTAAAAAATAGCAACATTTCACTTATCATTTTTAGTACTTATTAGAACAAAGTTATAAATCCAACGAACAGTCACATAGAACCTGACAACTATATTATTAAGGAAATTTAGCAACATGTTAAATTAATGTTCAAAAATGACTACAAAATTTTTTTGAAAAGCAATATAAGATAGCAAAAACGTCTGCACATATTCAATGCTGCAGTGTTATAATTTGTAATTGTGATTGCTCATACAAATTACAGTCAGTTTACAACCCAACATATAGTTCAAATTTACAGTTCCAAAGATCATTATAACACAACGACTGCAAATATTCAATGATGTGCAACATGTTAAATTAATGTTTAATGAGAACTAATTTCAGAAAATGTTGTAAGTAAATCCGCTGCAATTTCGGCCCGGAATTTTGCCGTCTCAGCAGGCCAAGAACAGCATTCATTCCAGGATATAGCTTCGTTTGATAGCACCACCTCCATAAATTTGAGAACAAATACGACGCAATCATATCCATTTGCTTGTTGAGGTAATGCAGTAACTTGTACAATTGGCCAATCATTAATGTCAGATGTAAGTGCTCTAGTTACCTCTTCATGAACCAATTTTACCTGCAAGATATTTCACAAAATTAATAATTATATAAAAAATTTAATGTTAGTTCATTGTTTTTTAAAAAAATCTTACCAGTCCTGGTAGGCCTGAATGGTGATGTTTTTTTTTCATCGAGTCGTAAAACTCTCATTTACATTCCTTTAGACGGCACACCAATAATGCCGAATGATTTGTTATGTGGCATGACATGATAATTACTTCACTATTTTTAACACTGAGTTTGGTTAAATGGCTAATTAGGCACCCAGTATTTTGGGTATTGGTTCTCCTGTAGTACTGTGGAGCAATGTTACTAAAAATCAACACAATGTGTAACATAAGTTATAAAATTTTGATAGTGTACTTACAACATATTCTGATGAAACATAAAGAAAACTCTTTAAAATTCCCTTTGATAGCTTGATTTTGGTACTAAGTGTCAATGCATATGCATTTAAATGTGTGTTGTGTAGCCAACGACCTTCAAGCAAGTCAGTCATTACTCCTCGCATCATCAAGATATTTCCAGTATTGAAAATAGTGCTGCTACTGAAAATAGCAAACCAAAAAAGTAACTATGACACATGGATTTATTAAAATATATAAATTATATACAAGAGTCGTATTACCTTTCTGAGAATTTTTCCAACATATCATCTATAATCTTACGCTCAGCAGCCAATATGTATGGTCTGCCGGGGTAACTATCCTCCTCTTTTACCTTACATTTGCCTTTCAGAGGGCTATTTGTTGCTTTCTGCTTTCTAGAAATTCTAGTCTTTACATTTCTAACTAGACTAGTAATAAAAATATTAGCCTCGTTATCCAGATTTATTTTCACTATAGAAAGATATGGCTTTTGAGGAGAATCATGCTTTGGAGGCGGTGGAGATGTGGGACAGCATGTTTGTTGTTGCGGTTGTGGTCGACCATAAGAATTGGCTTCCAATCTTACAAACCATGAATCATAATAATCTTTTAATGACTCCACCCCCTTCTAGACTTCCGCTTTAATAAATGATTGTAGACGGACCTCTAGTCCTCGCCACCCCTCGTCAAATAATGATCTTCAGCTCTCCTTCTCTCCCGATTCTTTACCTTCTTGTTCGTCACTTCTTTCCTACTTTTCCCCAACAACTTCTTCTGTTTTTAACAGCAATTCGATGTTCTTCAATATAGACAACATAACTGTCTATCTCAGCTTTTAACTCAAAATCAAATTCATTCTCCTTTGTATCCTTCCTCTTCTTCACATGTTTGAAGTCAGAATCATCATTTTCCTCTTCTTCAGCTAGTAAACATTCCTCAGTCTTCAAAATGTTCAAAAACTTTGGTTTTACCTACAGTACAACCAACCAAAAATATTTCCAAAACACTGTAATAAATCTCATGACATTTACACTTATTTAAGCCTTTCTTACCTCATATGTCGTCTGCAATTGAGTAAGTAAATTGAAGCAAAACTGAGCCCGATAACTTTTCTTCATTGACCACCTACAAATTCTTGGTCTTGCTATTTCATGAACAATCACTTGCACGTTAGTGTGTTCGTATAGCCAAACCTACAACCAAAATTATTATGAATACAAAATGAATAATATAGAGAGTACGCGTTGCAATTTACGCTCCTTGCCAATAATATAGTTGCACAACCTTCTAGGTATCCCAAATTTATACCAATTTTCTTTACTACACTAGCTTGAATTAAAGCATCAACCTGTGATAGCAAAAAATGATGTATTGCCTTCAGCCAGTTGTACTTTACGAAGGTTGATAAACTATTTATTTTATGCAAGGAGGTCGGGATCTTCATCCCTTTCAACAAAAAGAAGAAAACATTGACCAAATATCTGATAAGGCTATCCAATCTCCTGCTCTCCAATGTCGGAGACCAATCTTCAACACTGAGATCATTAATTTTCTCAGTCAAATCTTTACGCGTTAAATCAATGTAGGGTTGTCTAACAAATGTAAAGTCGATTCCACGGTTTGGTAGACCCAAGATCAAGGCCACCTCATTAACGGTCAATTTCAAGTAGTTATTTCCTATCAAAAAAGCATTTTTATCTCTATTGAAAGATCTTACAAGAGCATAAAGTAATGGAATATTTTGAGGTAATCTAGGCATCTTAAACAACGGAAGAACACTGACTTCCATCAAAATCTGCTTAGATTCCTCCTCCAGAACATCTAACAAAGGACGTGCATTCATTTTGAAAGTTGACGCAACACATCTAGAGTTTAGATAGTTACTGCCAGACACTACAACAAAAGTTATGAATTAGCATATATATGTACAAATACACCACATATAATGTGTAATTAATCTTACTTGTCATTTTGGACAAAAGTAAACTTATAAATTGGGTAGACTTTGCTTGAGATCACTTATAGAGAAGATGTATTACAAGAATATAAACATAAAAAATAGGTCATTTACAACTGGATTTATGAGTTGAAAAGAAAAAAATAGTAGTTAAACTTAGAACTATAATTTGATTTTAAATATGAACAATAAAGAATTCAGAAGTTACAACTTGAATTCGAAAAAAGGTATAAAAAATAATTTGGTCTTACAAAATGAACTGTAATTATATAAAAAAACCAAAATCATGGTTGAACTTACAACTAGAACTAACTAAAATAAAATATTTATAGTTGTAATTTCAGGTTATAAACAAAATGTGATAATGTCATCAGTATAATATGATTGGAACTTACAACTGTAATTATATAGCTGCAAAACTAAGCTTTAAGTACTATCTGTTAGTATAAGACTGGAACTGGAAATAATGGAGGACTTACAACTGGAAGCGTGTAACAGTATAAAAAAAAATTTAGAACTCAATGATATAGATAATTCATTAAACTTAGGACTGTAAAACACCGGCATGAAAATGTAATTATTTCATGACATATTATATAGAAGATATTATCACATTTTAATTATAACCTGAACTTATAACTGGAACTTATAATTGTAATTATACAGCTGCAAAACTAAGCTTTAAGTGATATCTGTTAGTACAAGAAAAGAATTGGAAACAACGGAGAACTTACAATTGGAAGCGTGAAGCAGTATAAAAAAAGTAGGACTCAAAAATATAGATAATTCATTAACCTTGGGAATGAAAAAAACAGGCATGAAACTATAATTATTTCATGACACATTATACAGAAGATATCATCACATTTTGTTTATAACCTCAACTTTCAACTGAAACTTACAACTCTAATTATACAGCTGCAAAACTAAGCTTTAACTCAACTGTTCTACAAGACTGGAACTGAAAAAAATGAAGGACTTACAATTGGAAGTGTCAAACTGTACAAGAAAATTTAGGACTCAAAGATATAGATAATCCATTAACCATAGGACTGTAAAACACAGGAATAACATATCTATGTTTTGCTAGATCGAAAAAGTGCCAAACTAAAATAAGAAAAAAAACCTAAACGCGAGGTTGGTATCGTTGATTTCAGAGGAGAATGCTTGAACCTCGAATGAAGATGGAGCAACAATAATTAAGGCTGGAAAATAAGGGCAGCGATTACTGTTGCCATGAAAAAGCAACGATTGGTTTTCCGGCAATAAATAAATCAATTAGGTTTTCGGGTGGGGGAGAAGCGAAGCGTACCAAAAGGCTGCAATGGTAGCAAGATTGGAGAAGTTCTTGTCGGAGAAGAATGCTTGAACCCCGAATGAAGATGGAGCAACAAGAATTAATGGTGGGAAACAACGATTGGTTTTCCGGCGGAGCGTTTTAGGAGAGGACGAAACGTTCGGCGAAAGCGCAAAAAATATTTTCCACCCAAAGCTACTGAAGAAGCGGGAAAAACATATTAGAGGTCCAATTTATTTACGGACCATCACATGGAACTCCGAGCGTATATAAAATTTTCTCCTGCTTTCACGGTTGTTGCCGCTACATCAAACGAAGCCTTAATCAATCCTTGGAGTTTCTCTGATACAAAAGAGTCGTTCCAAATATATTTATGACCGCCAACCTCTATTAAACTGGCATGTCACCCAAAAATGTGTGATAGATTGACGAGGGCTTTGTTGGCTTTTGCAATTGAATAGAATGATTTTGCCGCAGTCAAAATAATACCAACCCAGCCTGAAGAAAATATGCTCAATTAACCAACAAAACTACTTTTGAGAAAAAAAATTGCATTATTGCATCAAAACATATAAATGTAAACTCTTAAGGAAAAATGATAAAAACCCAATATATAATCCCACTCTTGGGGCTCATGTAAATCTCTCTTTGATTCCACATCATAGGATTGGAGTTCTCTCATCTTTTCTCTTCCGATATAAGTGTATATATACATGTAACCAGGCTGTATAAGCTGGAGAAAATTAATAAAATTTAAATTTTTTTCCTCAAATTTTGTTTCTCTTTACATGATATCAAAGCAATCAGATAGATTCTTCTTTGCTCTTTGCGGATAGTTTTTCTCTATCTACTGGCCTCCTATTTACCCGCACCACGCGGTCTCTCTTATGTACCCACAACTCTTCTTTTGTGGTCCCACCTTCTCTCAGCCCGATCGCTTACTTGTGTGGTTACTATTTTCCTAACCGTACCCCCTTCCTTTCTCCTTCTCTCCCCTCTCCTCCCCCTCTCTCTCCCTTTATAGGGATTTCTCTGGGGCCCACTCCTCTTCAGCCCGCTCCAATCTCTTTTGATTGCTACTCGCAATCTCCCATCGGTCTGCCCTGCTCGCTGCTAGTTAGACCGCACAGATCTCTTTGAAATCTTCCTATCGCAGAGAATTCTTGTCACGCGGACTGCCCCTCTTGTTGCGCGGACTGCTCTTATTGCGCATATTGTTCTTGCCGACCTGCTCTTGTCATGTGGACTGCTCTTACCGACCTGCTCTTATCGTGTGATATGCCCCTCTTATCGCGCGGACTGCTCTTATTGTGTGGGCTGTTCTTGTCGACCTGCTTTTGTCGCGCATTCTGCCCGCTGTGTGCACCCCCTCTGTTGTTCGTCGTGGATTGGTGGTTTCTCTTCGAGCCGCTGCGGACTCCTACGGACTTGTTGTTGTGTTGTCGCGTTGACTGCTAATGACTATTCTCTACGACCTTGTCTGGCGGGCTGTTAGTTGCTGACTGCTTCTCCTATTACTAATGTGTTGTCATGTGGACTAGTTCTTCTATAACTATTGGTGTTGCGTGAACTGGCTCCCCGCTTGCCGTGCGGACTGTTCTCCTCTACCCGTTGTGCTTATCTTCTAGTCATTGCGGGCTCCTGCCTTGCTACCATCTACTTTACAAGGCCGCCCTCCCTTCTTGCTGACATGGACTCCACAGTGGCTTCCTCCCTTCCCGCTCGTGTTGCTTCTCCCTCTCCTGAAGTTTGTGATGAACTTCGGATCACCACTATCTCTCTCAGTGGGAAGCACAACTTTGTGGAATGGGTGAATTTTGTTCTTAGGGATCTACAAATTAAATGTCTTCTTCATCATCTTACTCGGGACGTTCCCCTTGCTCCCACCGACGAATGGCTCCATGATGATGGTCGGGTCCAATTTTAGATCCTCAATTTCATGGACACCGAGCCATATCGCTTGACCATGTATCATGAGACGGACAAGAAGATGTAGGAGGAGCTTCACTCTCTCTATTCTGGAAAAGACAACATACTACATTTATTTGACGACATCTCCATGCTTCGTACACTGGACCCCGGCACAACAGGCGATTTGACCTCCTTTGTTGTCAAGGACAAAACTCCGGTGGAGGCCTGGATACAACATCAGCCTCCATCCACCGACCTCACTACACAACGAGCACAAAAGGAAGTTGTTGGGATTGGTATAATGCTGGCTCGTGTTCCTTCTTATATTCATATTTTCCGAGCTCAGATTCTTTCCTCCTCTACAGTACGCTCGCTGTCGGATGTCTGTTCAATGCTACTCAAGGTTAATCCACCATCTGACGTCCCAAGAAATTACTCTCCAGCCCTCCTCTAACAACCCCTTTTACCCACTCCTGCTCTTGCTCGTGGATCATAAGTTCGCGAAGGTAGCCACACCTCTCGGGGATGAGGGCGTGTTGGGCGTTCTGCTATTAAATGTACGAATTGTGGTCAAGAGGGTCATCTTGAATCCACTTGCTACCGGAAGCATGGTCTGTCTCCACACCTTACTGCTTCAACGACAGTTGCTCCTCCCACCGATGCTGCTACATCGAATTCTGCTCTACCACTCGGCAAGGCATCAACGCTCTCCGCACCTAGCTTCAACAGCTCCAAGGGGTTATCAGTCTCTCATTTGTCTTGATTGCATCTTTCTCCACTAAAGGTATATCCTGTCTCTCCCATAACCGTCACTGGATTGTGGACTCAGGAGCTACTCACCACATTACCTCCCAGAAACCACCTCAGTACATCCAGTCTGCTTATCCCAAGTTCATAATTGTAGCAAATGGCGACACAACTCCGGTTTCTGGCACTGCTGAACTTCAGCTTACCCTAACTCTCTTTCTCTCTCCTCAGTTTGTCATGTTTTGGGGTCTCCTTTCACTCTACTATCAGTTAGTCGCCTTACTTAAGAACTTGACTGGTGTATAACCTCTTCTTTTTCCTATTTTTTTGTGCAGGATCGTCAAACGCAAAATACCATTAGTAAAGGGCGACTGTCGAATGGGCTTTATCTCTTGGATATTCCTTCTACTGTTCTCTCTGTTATCTCCAGTGTTGATTGGCATCGTTGCCTTGGGCATGCTCCTCTCTTGATTCTCAAGAAGGCTTTTCCTGATGTTTCATTGCAAGAGTTTACTTGTGAGCCTTGTATCTATGTCAAACAACATCGTACTTATTTCCCTCCGACATGTACT
This sequence comes from Platanthera guangdongensis, assembly GCA_039583875.1. NCBI lineage: Eukaryota > Viridiplantae > Streptophyta > Magnoliopsida > Asparagales > Orchidaceae > Platanthera > Platanthera guangdongensis. Next base: position 115,109,586 of record CM077157.1, on the reverse strand, counting down.
CGGAGTGATACTTCTTTCTCTTTGTGCATTCTGATATCATAGGCCTTATAAAATCCCTAGTGTTTTTGGATATCACTATTTTATAACTTTATTGATGATTACTCACATCTCACATGGTTATAATTACTTCATGATTGTATTAAACTAACATTTGTGTTCTGTACTTTTATTATTGAGGCGTGTACGCAATTCTCGACTACGTTAAAAGTAATTCGCAGTTATAACACTCGTGAATATACTAGTCGCACCCTCTCAAATTTATACACCGAGTTCGTCATTCTACATCAAACTTTGTGTGCTTATACCCCCCCCCCCCAGCAAAATGGTGTGGCCGAGCAGAAAAATTGTCACCTCCTGGATGTAGCTCGGTCAATCATGTTTCAAATGAAAGTGCCCACAAAATACTGGAATTTCGTTATTTCTACTGTCTGTCATCTTATCAATCGCATGCCCACCTCCGTGTTCAACTTCACTTCTCCACTTAATCTCCTTTTCCCTTTCAAATTTTTGTTCTCCCTCACGCCTCGTATCTTCGGTTGTGTATATTATGTTCACATTCTTGGTTCACCCACTAACAAGCTGGTTGCTCACACTACCAAGTGTATATTTGTTGGCTACTCATGCACTCATAAGCGCTATGTCTATTACTCTCCTACTGATGCCAAGCTGATCGTTTCAGCTGATGTGACTTTTCTTGAGTTTTAAACATTCCCCTCCTTCCCTTCAACATCATCTTTACCAATCCTTATCGCTCGTCTTATTGTCCCTGTCACAACTCTGTCTCTCCCACTTCTTCCTTCACCACTACCGGCGCCCGCTCCACTACCACCACTTCTTCATGTCTATACTCGTCGTTCGTCCAAGACCGGTCCCTTACAACAGCTCCCTTCTACCAATATCAGTCTGCGGCTAGACGATTCAACATCAACCTTTACAATTCATCCCTTCGCGAATTATCTATCTCCACATCGCCTCTCTCCGCCACTTCTAAAATTTGTCACCTCTCTTTCCTCCATTTCGATTCCTAACTCTGTGCAGGTAGCTCTTCAATACCCTAAGTGATGTGCAACCATGGATAATGAAATGACTGCCCTCTGGGCTAACCAGACTTGGGATCCGGTTCCTCTACCTCTCGGCCAATCTTGTGTCAGTTGCAAGTGGACCTTTGTTTTCAAACATACTCCAGATGGGACTGTAGACCGCTTACAGGCTCGCCTCATGGCACATGGCTTCACTCAACAACAAGGACTTAATTAGGATGAAACCTTCTCATCGGTCGCCAAGCTAAATAATGTTCGAGTCCTGATCTCGTTAGTTGTGCATTGTCAGTGGCCCTTACATCAGTTGGATATCAAAAATGTTTTTCTCAATGGCAATCTCCAGGAGACTATTTATATGCACTAACCTCTGAGGTTTGAGACCACGGGGGAGTCTCGGGTATGTCTTCTTTGGAAGTCTATATATAGTCTCAAACAGTCTCCTCATGCTTGGTTTGAGAAATTCATTAAGGTTGTTCACGAGGCTGATTTTACACGGAGCTCGGCAGAATTCTCCCTCTTCACTCATCATCAACCAACATGCACTGTGATTCTCCTTGTGTATATTAATGATATTCTGATTACGGGCGATGACTCCATGGGGATACAAACAATCAAGCAACATTTAAACTCAACATTTCAGACAAAAGACTAGGAAAATCTTCGATACTCTCTTGGACTTGAGGTCGCAAGACGACCTGATGGCCTTGTCATGTTCCAACGAAAGTACTGCATTGATCTTCTTCATGATGTCGGTTACTCATGGTGAAAACCTACGGACACCCCTATGGATGTAAATCACAAGCTTTCTACACATGGTTTTGATTTCGACTCACTACTTACAAATTTAGAGTACTATTGATGCTTGGTGGAGAAGTTGATTTATCTTATAGTTACACGGCCTGATATCTCATTTACTGTGGAGTTGTGAGTCGATTTATGCATGCTCCTCAGACATCTCATCTCTAAGCACTTGAGAGCATTCTTTGATATTTGAAGATTTCTCTAGGACAAGGACTCATTTACAAACCTTCTACCTCTCTATCTCTTGTTGTGTATTCTGGTGTTGGCTACGTTGGTTCTCTTAATGATAGGCATTCCACAATTAGTTTTTGTACATAATTTGGTGGACACCTTATTACCTGACCTAGCAAGAAGCAGACTGTTGTTGCTCGCTCGTCTGCTGAGGCCGAGTACCATGCTATGGCAGTGGTTGTTTCTAAACTAACCTGGCTTGAAAGTCTTCTAAATGATTTGGGACTCTAACTCTCATCTCCGGTGACCTTATTTTGTGACAGTCAAACCGCTATACATATTGCCAAGAATCACGTATTCCATGAATGAACAAAGCATATTGAAGTGGACTGTCACTTCGTTCGAGAAAGGTTCAGTCAAAGAAGTTAGAGTTGGACCATAATCCCGCTACAGGACAAGTTTTTAACATCCTGACTAAAGCCCTCTCTCGACCATTTTATTATCAGTTCTTATTCAAGCTTGGTGCCTACGACTTGTGTGCTCCAACTTGCGAGGGAGTGTTAAGGAAAAATGATAAAGGCCTAATATAAAAGCCCGGTTTTGGGACCCATGTAAATCTCTCTTTAGTCTCAGATCATATGATTGGAGTTCTCTCCTCTTTTCTCTTCCTATATAAGTGTATGTATACATTATTGAAACCAGAAATCGGTCCCTATGGATTTCGGGGTCCAAAAAGGAGTGTGGCCTCCCACTTACTTCCCTCTGACTAGCAATTCAGATCGGAGATTTAGGAACCTAGGAATAGAACTGAGGTCTCATCCGGGAGATCCCACCGCACACCTAGAAAATCAAGAAGCTCCTCCTCTCCCAAGCCAATGGTGAGCTTGGACACCTTTGGAGAGAGCCTGAAGAGATGAAGAAGACAAAAGGGAACTCTTGAACTCTCCAAAGGTTCCCCCTTGGTTCTATTTATAGATTTCCGATCTTGGTCTGGCAACAGCGTAATACCGCACTTCAGAATTGCTATACACAGCCCAATTGTGTCTGCCAATAACATAGCTCTGCTGTTCTGTAAGGCTATTTGCATCCCCTCAAGGGCATCTAGGTAATTCTACCTCTGTACCCCACTGGGTGAGTGGTCCATGAAGGCACAACTCGCCTAAAGGGACGACTGTTGGGTGAGCCCGACACTCGCCTCCACGGCTCCCTAAAAGGGCGGATGCAAGATCAATATGCTACTCGCCTATATGGGCAAGAGCCTTCCCGCTAGCTAGGGGCGGGAACCCTCTCATTCCTCCTAGGCGAGTGTGTGTCTGCTTACCCCACTCACCCACTTTGACCCTCTTGGACCTGAACCCCTTGCAAAACTCTGATCCTGTCGGAAGGGCCCACTCAGCAAATACGGGATTGTACACAATCTCCGCTCTTTGTGAGCTAGTCCTATGCTCGGAAAGAAAAGTCCAACCCTGGGCATTCGATGAGTGTTTGCTGACCTGGAAGGGAATCTAATGTGGGCCCCTCGACAACTCCATAAAAACCTCAGGGTATCCCTGGAGTTGATATCCACGTTTGGCCTATGTTTGTCCCTTGAGCTTTCGCTGCTTCGACCATGTATAGTAGATTGACTGCGAAACCG